>OX359249.1:37120836-37720836 GCA_947179485.1 Allacma fusca
CGGGTGTTACTCGCTTTTAAAAGCTCGGAATACGTATACACATGAAGTATCATTCGGGAGTAAACAAAACAAAGTTGAAAACATGTACACATATGAAATATCATTCATGAGTTCAGACAGAAAGCTCAGAATACGTATACACATGAAATATCATTTGTTAGTAAAAAAAGTTGAAAACATGCACACATATGAAATATCACTCATGAGTTTAGAGAGAAAACGTATGCACATGAAATATCACTCGGGGGAACACAAAAGTCGAAAACATGTACATACGAGAAATATCATTCAGTTATATATATATATATATATATATATATATATATATATATATATATATATATATATATATATATATAACTGATGATATATGTATAACTATATATATATATATATATGTATGAGTAGTAAATGTGTAAAAATACTTCTATAAATGAAACAAAGTTTATAAATTGAATCTTAATTTTTAACAATGTAATCTTGATTCTCCCTCCATTGTCTTGAGCTGAAATTGTAAACACAAAACTAAGATAACTTTTAAAAACATGACGTACATGCAAGCCATTGCAAATGCAGCTACCATTTCATCATTCCTTTTTGGAATGGACTGATGAACGAGCCGCAGTCGCGGAATGTGTTGAATTGCTTAGCACGGATCCGGCTTTTGATCCCTGCTGAGAGCGTTTTGCTAGTCGTCTCTGTTAATTTCTCTTCTGAGTTTTGCTCCGGTGCGCTACGCCGGAAGCATACTCGGACCCGGCTTTTGATCGTTGTTTGGCTCGTTCTCTCTCGGCTTTTCTCTTAGCAGTTTTGCTAAGCTGTTGCACACCCGAATACTTGTAAGAATGCTTGCTGCCACTGGCAGGAGCATCCACAGATTATCGAGGATTGCTTGGTTCTTTCGCGGTGCAAGCAATAGCGCTGACAACAGAATACGTACGAGATTTCGGCATTTCCATAATGCCAGTCTCGTGCGCCTCATCTCTATAGGCTCAGAGTGTCCTATAGTACACGTTGTCCGTTGCTGGATACGGAACAATTCTACCTGCACCAGGACCGGGAAGACCGTCCAAGTCCTTAAAGTAAAGATAGTGTTGAAATAAAGAATTACTATATAAGTTTATTTGCGGGAAAAGAGAATAATGCTTACATTATGATTCCTTCTGGTTTTAAACAGAAGTACGGGATCTGCAACTTGAAAGCCCTCGAAATGTGCAAGGGACAATTGTGCAGAAGCTGAGGCAAATGTCGCAATGTGTAGCTCTGTTGTGACGCTCAGGTTCTGAATCAGTAGGCGTGACAAAATTATTTGTCGATCTAATATCAGTTAGCACTTGTTTAGGGTGATAAAATACTCGTTCGAAAAAGTGATGCACCGGGTTCCGGTCCGTCATAATACTCGCAGGCTGTGAGTTTTGTCCCGCCGTCTGTAGTATTTACTAAACACAGTGCATAACTCGCGGGTTTAAACTCGATATTAAGTGTAGTACTCAATCCTTTCTTTTCATTAACATGGGTGAAAATGTTTCAAAGTCCCAATAAAGAACATTGGGATACGGCAATGTCATCTCGAGTCGTTTCAACTCCGAACATTCACCCATTTTCGGGAGCTTTTCTCTTACATTTGCGTGTTTACCGTTGCACGAATGTAAAAGCAAGGTTGCAGATGTTTTCAAATTATGTAAGAACAAAAATACAAATGTACAGCTTTCTTACGTTCTTGTTACGTAAGAACTTTTTCGAATCCGTTATCAGAGCAAAGTGTTGTCCAACATCCGCCCGAATCAAAAATAAATTTATTGTTGTAGAAGCGACATAGCTGCTTCTTCGCATAGAAATCACTTTTCCATTTTCATGAGTCAGCACATTTATTGACAAATTATTTATTTATCTATGCAGTCTGTTTTGAGAAGATGAAAATATTTTCTCCAAGTTTTATATTCTCTAAGTTACAATCGTAAAATTTCAGCTTGTTTGTGGCAATTTGTTCTTCCCAAAATAATGAAGCGGCAATGCAATAGAGGAAGCAATTGTTGATCTCATTCTTAAAGTCAATAATTCCTTTTCGTCCTGAGAAGGGCATAGGAAGATATCCTCCTCCGGAACTATCGGTAAAGAGTCTAGCTTCTGCCATTTTTATTTCAAATGTTCTCATCTTTTTAATACTCCAAGAACTTGCGTTCTCGAGAAAATTATTCTTTTCCACGATATCTGAGGCTGCAATGAGAAGAATTGCTTCAAATTGGTAGAGCCATTCCAGCTCGTAGTGTTTTGATTTAAAGAAAACGAGCATAAACAGCCATCGGCTTCGCCAATGGAAAAAAAGAAAGCCGCTGAGCTTTGGCCCAAAGGTAAAAATACTAATCATTATTTAATATAATATTTTTTTATTTTTTAATCTTCATTAAGCTTCGCGCGAAATTCAAAAAGTTTATGACACGGTCAAATAGTTGTTTCAAGGATTTTTTGTGCTTTTTTAGCAATACGCTCTTTTTCTTTTTGTACTAATTTTTAAATTATGTAGCTTTCTTATTGGCTCGTAGATTTGGCGCGAAAATTCAAAAAGTTTATGACATGACCAAATTATTGTATAAAGGATTGTAGTCTCGTGCATCTTAAATTTCCCTATGAATCGTTGGATTCCTTTTCCATTTTAATTACCATTGCAATTTCAATTTTTATTAGGCCATGAATTTTAAACAAATCGGATAAAAACGTGTTGTGACTGGAGCAACTTGCTGAAAGGTAGATTCAATATCAGAAGCTGTTATTGTTTTATCCTTTATACTAATTTGAAAGTGATTGTCTTGATGGTGGTGATGGTACAAGTCGTCATTTATGTACATTTATAATTAGTTAAAGACGCGAAGTGAAATATATATAATATATTAAATAGGGGTAGACTTTTCTTATGTATTATTATTATTATTATTATTATGGACTTATGTACATGACATGGTGAAGCATAGCGGTAAATTTTTTCCTTCATTCATGACAAAAATGCTTTGATTTTTATTTCAAAACATTTTTTTTAAGAAAAGATGGACAATTTATTATTATTCTTTTTTAATTTTGTTTTGTTTACTTGGACAGGCTTAAGTTATTGTAACTAAGTTCTACTATATACATGCAGTCCAAGTCAATAAAAAATAATTCCATTTTACATTTAAAAAATATAATAAAATGAGGAATGAAAACATACTGTAATGCTAAACAGAAGTTGCCAACAAAGTTACTATCTTGCATTTTGGAATTTGTATGGTTAATTCGAATCTAATACTACTTTTGCGTATTGTGTAATCCTTTAAATATTTAGTGCAGTGTGACTAACATGATCTGGCTTCATCTTTTAACCACCACCTTGAAATTCTAACCGTAGGCAAGAGTGTAAGTAGAGTATAAGAGTATATATGAGTAACTTTGGTATCCGTCCACACTTGCAAGACGTACAGTGATGTAGCTATCCTGGAATGACAGCGTTCTGGATGATTCAAAACATTTGACACTTTCGTGGTAAAAAATTAGGGTCTTTCATAGATAATATTTTATGGTCAATTCTTATAATTTTAATAATGGGTTCCACCAAAATGAACATAAACCAGGACAATTTAAAATTGAAAACATGCGCTCAGCTTGATTAATTTAACCACCATTTTATAAACCCCTGTACAGCACTTTTTTACTAAACAGCTTAAACAACACTTAAATATTTTTAAAAAACATTTATGCACCGGAAAAGTTTGAGAACAATTCTAAAACTTATTCTTTGAGCACCGACTTCATGTAGTAAAAGGAGAGGCTTCAGTTTTTAAAAACAGCTAATCCTATTCTGAATAAAGTCTGTGGCAATGTTGCTAACATAAGTAGGAAGCGTTTAGTTTTCTTAAGAGTGTGTTTTATATCTAGCTTCGGTGCCAGTTCCATTCGATGTTTATTTGTGACTACAGATAAAGTCAATACAACAGTGACGTTACTGCTACTTACGGTGAATATTAAGCCGTTGCTTATGTAGGTCAGTGACGGGGCACTTTGACTTTGATTAACATAAATATAATTAGTCAAATAAATAGAAAGGCCTTTCTGCATGGTATGTGAGGGCCTTTATTTTTTTACCCTGACCGATCCAGAGTTGACCCCCCTTAAATTCATATGACTTCTAAATTTAACGAGGAAGTTAGTTTCTGTTACAGATTTTAACCAATCGAAACGGATTGGAGGTATAAAGGATCCGTTGCATTTATTTAAACGAAGAACAGCCTATGTAAAAACGGCCTAATTATATAATGTTAAGTTAATGTTTTTTATGAATTGAAAATCATTGCAATCCCAGTTTTCCCATCCACCTTGGTGGGTGGCTTGAATTCTAGTTATATTTATATAATAGCATACTACACAAGTGCAACCGGGATAGCTCAGAAAAGTTAGATAGATCAGGTTGCATGTACGCGTCTACATGACCCCGTCTTTCCCCAGGATGAGGACACACATGTAGTCTTTTTACTTTACAGTACTGAGCACACTGACTGCAAAAGTGAATTCTTTCCAGATGAGACTCATAATTAATATGAGATCTGCAGAAAAACTCACAAGTCGGCAATGGACAGCGAAAACACTGTAAAAGAATAACAAATATGTATTTAGATAGATAATAAATATTGACGCTGTCTATGTTTATCACAGATACTTACGTAACCTTTTTCGCCTGTGCGTGTAGGTGTAGGTTTAACACTCGTCTCGTTACTGTCCATTGTGGACGGAGTGAGAGGAAACCGAAGGGGTCCGGTTACGCGAGTCCTTCCATTTGAAGTAGTTATCCGTACAAAACTTAACCAACTTTAGAGCAGCTATGAGGATTATGCACACACATATGGATAAATACAAATGAAACTTTTTATGTGTATGCATATATACATATGCATTCATACAAGAAAGAGCTAACTTTTCCATTCGTCATTATGTTGCGGAGCATAAAATCCAATCGCCTGGGTAATGAGTGAAGGTAACCGTTTTTGCTGTACTCCCGAGCCAGGACTACTTGATACGAACGTGGTCAAGATCGTCATGGAGATGGCAGATTGCGTGCGAGAGGGGATGGAGGGTCTGAACATAGTCCCCATCATTGTGTGTAAGTGTAGATAAATTGTTTTCCCGAATATAGACTGTAAACGCTGGCAGTGTAATTGAGTGATAACTTCTTCAGCCCGTGTTACTACTAAACCATCCCAACCAATCGCATCATGTCTGAGATGGGATACTACGGATGTACCCACGAATTTCTTCTACCGTGTCTTCTCAACCATCTTGCGACAAAGTTCAATAGTGCAGACGTTGTGGCTAGCAAGGACTACATCATTCATTGTCGAATTTGCGGGGCGAACTGTCGGTGGTTTTGCGAACTTCGTCCCACCATGTCACCACATTACTGGCTTCGGCAGTACGAGTACTTATACTGTAAAAATTGTTTAGAATATTCAATAATTATTGTTGTTTTTCCTATTGATGAATAATGTTTGCATTGTGTGTTGTAACTGCTCTAGTACTGTGTAAGATTTATCAATTTGTATTTACAGTTCAAGGGGATCAGTTCCACCTAAAGCTCGACAGTCATTCCGACCTTTTGCGGAGGGTCAATAGAGGAGTAAGATTTTGGAAAGTGATAAGGTTCCGTGACCTTTGACACGTATGTATTCTAGCAGAATTAAATAATGAGAATTGTTTTTTAGCCCGTTCTCACGACCCTGTCCAGTTTCCCCCCATCAATTCTAACGGGTATAAAACCGAAATCGGTGAGAAGGACTTATTCACTTTCAATGTTTCCTCAGACTTGATCTCTCTTGCTTGAGCAAAATGGCAGAATTTCTGGACAGCAGGTTCGAAGGCAAAGTCGGAGTTGCAGAGACTGCGACCCAAGTTAAAACCCTATAGTCGTCTATCGGCGGCTCCTCAACCGGATGAAAATACTGACATTACTACTACATGTAGGGATGGTCGATTTGAAACTGCCATGGCATATTGGGCATCATGCCTGCCCAGGGCATTTTGGGCATTTTCAACTTTGGTCAAATACGTAGATTTTGGGCATATTCGGCACGGGCATTTTGGGCATTTCCATTCCTGGGCATATTTGGCGTTTTGGGCATATTCAACTCAAATTTTCCGGCCGATTACCTTTTCCAGACGTTATTGGTCGCTGCTGCTATTTGTAATCGCTACTACTGCAAACTGCCCAGCACACATTGTAATAACTAAAAACGATTAGGAGTTTTTAACATACAGGTAAATAAATCTGGTCAGTACAAAATTGTAGCAGTTTTGAAACCTCTAACCATTGTTGCTAATTGACGGATGGTTAAATAGTTTAACATTGAAATTGTTCCCGAATTATTTTTAATTTAGAAGTCAAACATAACTCACTATTTGGAATGCAATAAACTCTGCCAACCTCGAAGCATTTGCTAGAAAAAGTTGATATGAGAAATTTTATTTACGCCGATATTATTTCAGCCGAAGGCTGAGCAACGGCTGTAGAAGTTGAAAGTTATACAAATAAAAGTTCTGATGGGGAGGATTTTTTTGAGGACGCATTTATCATTGAAGAACCGTACACGTGAGAAGAACTAGAGTATTCTGATTAACGTTATACAAAATGCAACAGTATTGCATTCGTCAATTCAATATAAGGTGATTGTATGATACACATGAAGTATCTTTTGAAATAAAATACATTTGAACAAAATTGCCATGTAGCCTTTTTTTATTGAAATTTGAGTATTTTATTTTAATAGTGAATAATGGATTTTTTGTCTTTACTGTATTGCTGAGTTTTGTTTACAAAAAATAATAAATATTCCCTACTGAAAATGCCGAATATGCCCAATGTGCCCAAAAATATGGCACGTTGGCGGGCATTTTGGGCATATTCAGCTTGGCGGGCATATATACGAGGGCATTTTCAATCGACATTCCCTAAACATAACATAAGTCATCATCATCCCAACTGACATGTAAGGTTTAGATGCTAATTCATAACACAGTAAACTGGCTTGTTTACTTCATTACCAGGCTTCGCATAATATTCCCTTAATTAATATGTATAGTTAAACTTGGTACAGTGCACTATCGCTATTAGAGATTCCTTAAAAATAGGATTTGCCTCAAATGCGGACGCCAGAATACGGTGCACTCTTTAAATTGGAACTCTACACTATACTAAGTATGTATTTTGATATTTGTATACCAAATATTTTGCTGAGGAAATCTTAAATAGGGATTGTGTACAGTATGAATTCATGAAACTGTTGTTTTAGTAACATCCCCGATGTTTAAACAGGTTCAAGCTAATTTGAGGACAATATTACTAAATTATAGTAGGTAGGTTACCTTCTTTGGTATACTGCGATTTATGAAACGTTACGCTGATTTCGTATCATGTAATTTACTGGCAAATTGTTTCAACAATAGTGTTTCATTGGTATAATACTAAGTATTATATAATAGTAAATAATAAAGGAATATAAATGCATATATCTACATTTATAGAGAAACACGTTTCCAAATTGCTTAATCTACGCCAACTCGGCTCAACAAAATGTTCTTCATCCTGGTTTGTAGTAATTACCTGTAGTCACCCAGGAGCTTATACTCTGTATAATGCAATGTATTAAAATATGTAAAAAACAATAATTTCAGATGCTTTTTATTTTACATTTTTTACATTTTTGTCTTTAAAAAATGAATGAAGAAAAAAACTTCAACTTTCACCTACATTAATACTCTTTCCTCAAAAAATATTGTCTTAATAAGAATTTTATTAAGAACCTTTCGAACCTCCGAAATAGTTATCCAAATAAATATAGTCTTAGAATTTTAGTGGACCATTATCTTTTCAAATTTTTGCCATAGGTAATTTGGTTACGGTGAAAAGAGGATGGAAACACACCTTTTTTAAAAAATCTGAAGATAGTGCTTTGTTCACGACAGCTAAGCCACTCCCAAATACAATCTTATTGCATTAAGCTTAAGCGTTCTGTGACTTGTTTTACCCAACCGCAACCTGTCTTCCATCCTTTACGGAATATCACAAAAACCATGTCAATCGAATCGGAAACAGACGGAAATGGTGATGCAGAAGACATATATAATCAATCTATCACCAAAGATAAATTTTCCTCATATGTTCTGACGATGACAGATGGCTTAGAACCTTTCAATGGAATCGGCACCCTTTTCATGCAAAAATGCTACAACAATTTACCTTTTGAAATTTCTGAAAGTCTATCAAGACGGTTTAAAGTTATGAACGATGAGGGCCGGTGTATTTTTTGGGCTGGAGAACGAGTTGATTGTGGCTCAAAATGTTGGCGAGGGATGCAGCGGAGGTTTACATTCTGCATTTACTCCACCGAAGGAGATCTGGTATTGACAGTGGATCGACAGCGATTGCAAACTTGCTCAAATTGGGGTTGTCCGTCCGGAACGGAGAAAAAATTCAACTCAGATATGACAAATGCAGCAATTATGAGCATGTTGAATACTTATGTGTACCACTTCAATGGATTCATAATTGGTCGATTAAAAAATACTTCATCAGCCTTCAGGCCCCAGTATGAAGTGGAGGACGAGAATTCTTATAATATCCTCAATATTCGCTCTCATAATTGCGGAACCATCTGTCCAATTTTCAGCTTCTGCAATTCTAACTTTCGACTTTACGACAGACATCGAAATTATTTGGGCGAGATTCGGAAATCCGTTACCTTAGTTGACAGTCGACATCGTAACAGACGTTGTGTAGGAG
The DNA here is from genome assembly GCA_947179485.1 of Allacma fusca. NCBI lineage: Eukaryota > Metazoa > Arthropoda > Collembola > Symphypleona > Sminthuridae > Allacma > Allacma fusca. The sequence continues at coordinate 37,129,634 of OX359249.1, forward strand.
CTACTTTTCCTACCCATTTGTCACCCAGTATGAAATGTCTGATTTTGTCCGCTATGTTCGAATTGAAGGTGACATACTTCGAGCGGCGTCTCTCAACCGTGGAAGTACTCTGGGTATTTGTTATTGGGATACTTTTAGCAACTACCTTACTATTACTTTTCATGGTGACGACCTTTATTGAAAGACAATGACGTCAGTCATATAATTGACAATTCAACATTTATTAAAAAATTATATTCATACAATAAAAACATTCGTTCCATGTCTAGCATTTCGATAAATATTTGAGGTTTCGTATGCTAAGTATGTCGTGCAAAGGATCTTTTGCGTGTGTAAGCTGGAAATCAAACCAGTGTCTGGATCGATTGACACACTCTAGTGTTCGCCTTACTTCCTCAATATAGGGTGACAGTATCACTAAAAATTTTGACAGTTAATTTGGATTATGATACCTTAAAACAAGCTACGTATATTTTCTCATGACATTACCAATGAAGTAGTGCTCCGCATGGGTACAAAAATGTTGTACCTGGACCTGAACCTGTACCTGAATCATGGGTATATGGATTTTTTGAACCTATACCCGTACCTGTACCTGAATACCTGGGTTCAATTTTCCTGAACCTGTACCTGTACTCAAACTAAATCGGGAGTACCTGTACCTGAAAAGTACCTGTACCCAAAAAGTACCCAAAAAAGTACCTGTACCCGGGTATATTTTAAAAGTACCTGAACCTACCCGGGTATTTTCCATTGTACTAATTTAAAGGATTACCAAATATTTTACACGAAATAAAAAATTTAAATATCTGCGACATTTTGACTCGATAAATTTATTTATCAGATTAGATATATTTTTATTATTTATTCTTCAAAAGAATGACTAAGTACTGGAATTATCAGTGGCTAAAAATGATTACAGAAAGGTAGAAAAGGGTAATTGAAAGCAAAATCTACGATATGAATAAGTTCAATCCAACAATACAAATGCAGTGTAATATTTTCTAAACGTTCAATAATGGCGAGAAATTAAACGATTAAGAATTTGTTTTGCAATTGCTTTTGCAATGGAAAACATTTTTTTAGATTCAAACTCCTCAGATTTTAACTTCAACCAAGCTTTGAAACAAAAACATTTCCTACCGTAACTCCACTCTTATATAAGCGTTTATGCGTCAGAAGATCTGGGCCATAAGAGAAGGCTCGGTCAATCTTAGATCTCTGTTCTTTAGCAGTTCCAGGATCTGATAAAAAATCTCTGGTCATTCCAGCTAATGCTGGGCAGGGTTGGAAAAAAACCGGATTTTATTAATAAAGGCCAAGCCAGTGGCAAGAAATGGTAACAACCGGTTTTTATTGGACAGTGGATTTATTTGGATAGTATTAATTATGGCCATTTTATACCTACCTAGTTTTCCTGACTGAGCTTATACGTTTAAATTTTAATGTAAAATGTTTCAAGGTCAAAACTTCGGAGGAGTGTTTAAAGCTCAACAACACCTTTACAGGCGTTACTTGGAAATTATTATTGACTGAAAAGTACCTGAAAATTCAGGTATTTTACATTCAGGTTCAGGTATTTACCCAGTGCGTACCCGTACCTGATGGGTTTATACCCAAAAGATTACTTTTTGTACCTGTACCCATACCTGAACCTGAACCTGAATTTTCAGGTATCTAACGACTGAACCTGAACCTGTACCCAAATTGGATGGGTACAAGAAGTATGTACCTGATACGTACCTGTACCTGAACCTGTACCCAAATACCCGGGTAAAACCTGTACCCATGAGGGGCACTACAATGAAGTCGACAATGGAAAGTATTTTGCATGCTCACCTTTTGTAAATCATCGGACCAGTTAAGTATGTCACTGGTTTCTTGAATGGGTACATTGTAAATATAAACAGGTAAGATAATAAGATAAACCTTACATTAGCAGGTAATGTACATTACATGTTCTTTTAAACTAATGAAGTTTTGATCAACGAAGCCAAAGGCTTTGTTATTTTAAGAAATGTGATTATTTAATCTTTGCAAGAGTAATGACTAGGGATGCCAATGGCTATGTATATGGCGAGACGATATTATCACAAATGTCCGCCATTCCGAGAGGCAATATTTTCGACGATACTTATCGCAAATATTATCCAGAATATCGGTGTATCGCACAACGAAGTTTTTCAATACATTAGTTTTAATTATGGATAGTACAAATGAAAACTGGGCCATTTTTGACATACTTTAACTTATTTACGTATTTCAGAAGCCATAAATTCTCAGTTCAAATAAGCATGAGTGGATAGTGTGAATGCAAACGAGTAGCGTTGAAAGTGTTGCATCACGTTAGATTTATGGTGCTTCAGGCTACATTGCTACAGCAGGAAGAATGAAAAATGTTCAGAATAGATTAATGTAGCTGCTCTAACAGAGTGGATATTAATCTGCAAGTAAAATGTTGCTACAGTGCGCTAGTAGAGGTGAGCATTTAGGAAAGGGTGGGTGAATAACAGTTAATTAGGAGTATAACTTGAGACATATACGACGGATTAAAAGCAAACTGCAAAATATACAACGAAAAGTCAGTTATATTCGCTGATTGCACGTAATAATACTTAGGGACTGAATCAGCATCTTCAAACATAGCATAATATTGTATGTAGTCAAAACCTGAATTCGTTTTGCCAGGGTACCAATTGAATTGTGTCGACTACCGGTGTTGCTGGGTAAAAAATCGAATAATTCTGCACGAGCAGTTCGGTCAAGGATTTACCCGTGTTGTCTGAAATCGTTCGAAGACCTTATTGATAGTAATATTTTGTCCACTACTAGCATATCAGTGTCTGTTTTAATTACATTACTTCAGAGATAATTACTATTAAACCGTAATGTTTCATTAGGTTTTAATGGGCATGCCATTACACCCGCTTTGTATCTCAATAAATCAGCTTTTTAAACTAATGCTCAATGTACTAAAAAGCGCCCTACGCACATTTAATGCCATATGTATACACACGCAGGCGCCGGCCACACATTTCCCTTCAAACTCCAAAGGGAGCTCTGCTCCCTCCAGTTCCTCGACACGGGACCCTTCATGCACGTTACGCAAGAAATCAATAAATCGATCACTAATCAATACATTATTGATTTTAGACCGATTTATTAATTTCTGGCGTAACTTGCTTAAATATTACTACTAACACACCTATTTACAGTACTGAGTCAATGATAGTTACTTCCGTTGGAAACAGTGATAAGTTTTTCTCTCTCCACAGTTTGTTGCAAATAAATTTGGCAGTTTTTATTCCCACCCAATTTTTTTCTGAATTAATTTTGAGGCTCATTATATAACAATGGGCTGACATGGGCTTCCCAAAGAACTATATGATAGGTCACTAAGGTAAGAATCGCACCCAGGACCGGTGAAAATAGGCAACACAATAATTGTGTTTAATAATTTATTAAAGAAATTCCCTGCCAGCAGCAACATTTCCAAAAATTGTCTACCTCTTACCGCTATATAAAATTTCCAAATTTCCGATATCACAGGAAATTTAAAGAAGAATGAGAATCTCTTCACTTCATTTCAGGATTCGCCATTTTCTCCTTATTGTTACCGGTCGGCCACAATTCTCAGCTCAAAGACCTATCAAATAACTCTTTGGGAAGTCCATAAAATTCCCCACAAATCTTAAAATTAATTCATAAAAAAAATTTGGACTGATATAAAAAATCCTCAAATACACAAAACCGTTAAAATAAGTTCCTTTATGTTTTTGACCCTTTGATTACTGTCCTTTCAAAACAATGAACCTAATTTTAAAAAATCTGAAACAAAATTTGTTCCAAACCGGGGGAGTCAAATATTTCATACATTACTCCCTCAATCTAAATTAGGTTGTTACTCCAATCCATACCCCACTTCTAACAAACCTGTCAATCCTCTGAACCTTCATTATTACAACAGAGTTTCGTATTTGACTGAACCGCCCGCCTATCCCAACTCCGGCTTTTCGGGGCCACCATTGCTCTCACACTTCCGGTCACATGTACTCAGGGGAATAACCCCATGGAAGAAATTCCTTTCCTAACCCCCATTGGTAAAATCCGCTTTCCTATAAGTCAAAATTAATTACCACACCCGGGATTTGAACCCCGCAACTCTTTCAACCCCCAGTCGAATTCCAGCTCATACCCCCTCCACTCCAAGGGGTCAATCAGGCCCACTCCCTTACATCTACGGGAAATATGACAAGCATTAAAAGCAACCCTGTAAATTACAATGCAATATCTTCAGCGCACACAGAAATGAATAACAGGTAGCTACTACTATACATACTCACTTCCAATGCATTTTTCACAACATGTCCCAATCCTCTCAACACAAACTCAACTCTCAGGGAAAAGGCACGTTTCCTACAGTACATACGGCCCTATAGGACAGCAAAACCTTCACCATGAGCCTGGGCTGAACTGAACTGAAACTCCATAAAGCTAGTATTTGTCCGTCCCCCCAGCCTTTTGTCTATGTATGAAAATTGTGATTACATATCCAGTGTGTGTTGAATGTTGTTTCCCCATCGGGAAATGGAACCACCCCCAGCATACGTGGTGATAGATCCAATGCGCAAATTTAATATTCTCTTTTGTAGTAGTAGGCGGAATGGTGGAATTCCATCCCATCATTTTGTGTAGGTCTAAGTACTAAAACAAGCCCGAAATAATTTCTATGTGGATGTCTATCCCTACAGTTACAGTAGTGATAGAGAGCCCCCGTCATAAAAGTGATGATTTCTAGAACGCAATTTTGAGCCCCAGCTCGAACGTACATTGTGGATGGATCCTGCAGTGCTCTATTATATTTAGTTATAGGTACTTACAACAACGTTATTACCACATAGCACTACACAGTACATGTCTCATATCCTTGTTCCTTGGAAATACAAAGTGTAGTGCTCTATCGTCTCGTAACCTCAACTTACTCATTGTTCACATACGCATAGAACTAAGAACTACACGTAAACCTTCATACGTACATCATACACAGAATGGTACTCACACTGAGCTTGAGCCCCAGCAGTGCACTGTGGTGAGACTCAGTCTGAGGCTCAGTCAGTACAAGCTAATTCTATAATAGGAGGGAGTGAAATACGATTAAATAGTGAAGCAGAATTGTTTGCATGCTTGATTACTCTATACTCTTCTAGACATTATACATTTGGAAGGATTTCAAGTTTTAATAAAGTTTACATATATATACTTATATAAATTGTACAATGGGTAGTTATATGTAATAGTGGAGGATTTCGTGTCGCTGAACTCCCTCAGTTGTTTTTCACTTTTGCACAATCGGAATTTACTTCTCTCAAAGACAAATATACAACTGTTATTGATTTCTTATATTTACAAAACTATTTATTAGAGGAGACTTTCAATCCTTTCGTCTGGGTAAGTTTAACTTTACGTGTACTAAAAATAAAAAATATGTTTAAGTTGATTCTATTGGATGAATTCTTATTATTGATGCTAATATTATCATTTAGCACATGAGTCAAGATATTGAAATGGAAGATTTAAAAAAAATATGAAGGGTTTCTGTACATAGTGTACATAAACAAGTTGTATTATTTGAACAGAAGTACGTATGTAGAATGTATAGAGTGCGCATAGGAATATAAATATCTAGTTAATGTGAAAGTTGTTCGGCAACATTCAAAAATAGAGTAAAAGTTGTGACGGGGGTTTTATTTTGAAGTATCGAAGTATGAAATGTTTTCGAAATTAGTGCTCATTGTGTGTTAATCTTTTAAATGTGGTAGTGAAGATATAGGGTGGATTGATAGGAAAATACATTGCGGCAGTTGGATAATAATTAGTATTTAAAATAAACGTTTTAGTTCCTCTGGTTTTAGCGGACGTTTCCCTGTGAGGTACAAACGTTAGTTCTGGGATCTGACAGTCCAATGGTTGGTGAGGGAGCTGTTATTGTTGAACGTGCCCTGGATTGAGCGCTTTAGGAATAAAACTACCTTTGGTCCATTGTCCATTAAGGGTGGAGATAGAAGGAAAAGACTTGGAAGAATATTTGTTAAGGTTGTTGATATTTTAAATAATGTTATTTAATGTACTTGGGTTGTGTGTGAATCATGGTGGGGTGGGAGTTCTTAGGAGTGGGAAGGTATAGGGATGGTGTGCTTTCCTGTAGTAATTATACACTATAATTAGTGTGGGACTTGATGAGTGGACTAAGATTTGGAGAGTGGGTAGCGTTTTTCCTGTACTAATTTGTGTTTGTTATTTTGTATGCAGGAAAAGAAAACAAATCTCACGGAATGGATACCCTCCCGGATTCTTTAATACTTCATATATTTAAGTTATTGTGTCCAAAAGACGTTGCTGTAGTGGGACAATGTTGTAGGAGACTTCGTCGAATCGCTCATGATGACATTCTATGGCGTGATATCTTCCACTCGTATTTTAATATTCTGCCGCTGTTTCCCAAACCTATTGGTGAATAATTGTTTTGACTATTTAATGTTATGCGCTTAGTGTAGTCTAGGAGTGCTGGGGTAGTCATTCGGGAGTTAGTAAACTCTAAATAGAGATGAAATAATCAGATTGGACCTGGTTTGGCTGTCCACTTTCTTAGTTTTGACATTCTTACTTCCTACGTTTCAAAACAAATTCAGAATTATTGGTATGTAGCTAGGAGTTGACAAGACCAAGCTACTGAAGGAACTAAACCAGGAATGAAGTACTATAGTCAAAATATCAAAACCATGTAGTGCAAATTAGAAATTAGACACCCATTAATCAACACATCTTCCATCCTAAAATACAGAAATACTAGTTATTAGGTATTACAAGTTGCGGATATCGAATTGGCAACTGGAAGTAGCCTGACACTAGTTTGTCCTCAGTTAGCTAAGTAGCTGAACGTTGCCAAAACAGTAAATCAAAGCGAAGTCGTCTTTGATGATAAATGAATGGAGATGTTAATGCCTCAGTAAGAGTCTTCAAGGATTGTGCTTTTGAGGTTAAAATTTTCTGAATTCGTTTTACTGCTAGGTTTTCCCAGTGCAATGCTTTGCATTCAGAAATCATCGTTCCCCGTAATGATTGATCAGTAGTTGGGAAACGTAAAAAGTCTCCCGGTTAATGGTTAATGTATGCGTACAATGTAACTGGACTAGTTACAGTTTTAACCAGGATTTAACAAATTTAGTAGGAAATTAAGGTGAAGAGTTACGAGTCAGAAATACGGTTGGTTTGACCATTCTTGCCCTCTTTCCAACTAATTTGATCTAACCTATGAAAACACGAAAGTGTTGACAATTTGGGTTAGGTGTGCTAAATTTGGCTTCATTTGGTGGTGAAATATGTACTATTTTTGAGGAACTTGTAAGACCAAGAACTAAATGGCAGCAATCTTGTATTTGCAGGTAAAGATAACTGGCGCTCAGAGTTTATTAGACTTGTTGATGAAACTCCTTTCGTAGAAGCTGAAGTAATAAAAAAACACACAGATCAAGTTCTCCATGTATCGTTCTCGCATGATGGCAAAAGATTCGCGACTTGTGGAAAAGATGCTTATATATACGTAAGTAGCATTAAATTTTTGTTCCTTCAGTGTTTTACCATTGTCTTGTGATAGAGCTTGTGGCCATTGACCTGCGTTCTTGTTGTGCTTGTATTATTTTTAATGTGTTTCGATTTGCAGGTATGGCGTGCTAACCATCCTGTGGAATTAGAATTTCAAAGACAAATGAAAAAATTCAACTGGAAATATACCCAATTTTCAGAATTTAATGAAAGTGATAGTTTACTATTAGTTTCTGGAGTTTTATTCGGTTTACATAGTACTTCGGGAGAAATCGCGGTTTTTAATTTGACGGGTAAGGATCTCAAGAAAGATACAAAATAATTGCCATAATTTCTTATTTTATTTATTGCTTTCTAATGGGACTGCGGTTTTTCTTGAAAAATAGATTGTTTTCAACTTCAGTGTCGAATACAAAGCAAGCCTTACGATATTTTTGGCACCTGGTATTCAGAAAATTACCTTTTTTCGGGAGATCTTCGTTGGTTAGGCCACCTTGTCAGTAAATCAACCATATGGTTAAATAAAGCATCCCAGGAAACGGAATCAGAACACACTGCGATTATTAATAAAATGTTCTCCTTTTACAACCCCCGAGCATCGTCAATACGTTCTATTATGATTGCAAATTGTATTGAAGATTCGTCAAATAGACTTGATTTATCTAATTCAAATTCAGTATCTGGTCCATTTCGCAAAGAACCTTTACCTACCAGTTCTAATCCTGGGATAAGTGAATCTAAAAGTTGTGGTAACTTACGTGACATCAATTCTAAAGGTTTAAAAGGAACACTTCAAGGAGCTTTTCAGAATTGGAGGCCGTTGGATAACGTAGCGGATATCGACTACACTTTAGAATACCATAACAATAACTTGCGTGACAAAATATCTCAGCAGCCTTCTTCTTCCGAGAGCTCAAGATCCAAACCTAGTGTATCAAAAAGTGTACGAAAGCAAACTTGGGATCTTGACAGATCTGACAGCACGGAAGAGAAAAGGGCTAAAATTGTTGTTCCTACATTCGATGGAACAGACTCAGACAATGACGACGACGATATTGATAGTTCAATGTTTGATGATACGAAAGATGACTGTAAATCAACAAATTCTCAATATTCTCCTGCTTCTCCAAGTACGTGTGCTTCAGCGTATTCGCCAAGAGGTCCCACATACGCTTCTTCATCCGAACAAGTTATTGATGACCATGACAAGTGGCTAATATTTACATGTGGCTCAGAAACATATACGCCTCATCAGGTTGGATTTAAGAAAATAAAACCCTTCACTTTTCAAAGTCGAATTGACCCGGGACCAAGTATAAAAGAGAGGAGAGAAGAATTACGCAGAAGGCATACTATAGAACAATTAGGGCAACAAGAAGTTATCGACTACATGGATTACTCCAAAGTTGCCTTTATGTTTGACGAGGTATGTCAGTAATAGTAATGATCGCTTGTAGTAGTAGTAAATATGACTACTGTATAACTTTACTCAAGTTGAGTTTTGAGACTTGATGATTTGAATACATGTGTGAAATCATTTGTTTTCTAGATTGATCACGTTGTGGATCTTCATGGTCATGTGATCGGTATGGCTCTTTCACCAGGTGAAAATTATTTTCTATAATATAATGTTCATTATTTTTGGGCTCGTGACTATCATGTTCATACATAATTCTTACAGATCACAGATACCTATACGTAAACAGTCGTCCTTGGCCGGCAGGCTATAAAATATCTGATCCTTTGGATCCTCCCCCTATTGCCCAAGAAATAGATATTCACGTAATTGACCTAGCAACACTGACACAAGTCGGAATGATGCGCCGAGCTCACAGGGCTTATACACCAAACGAAGAATGCTTTTTCATTTTTCTGGACGCGTGTGATCTGTACCTTGCAAGTGGTTCAGAAGACAAACACGGGTATCTTTGGGATCGACATTATGGCGTATCCCTAGCAAAATTACCGCATACAGACGTCTGCAATTCTGTTGCTTTTAATCCCGCTGATTCTCGGATGCTGGTTTCAGTTTCAGACGATGGAACGATCAAGGTATTTAATTTAACACAAAGTAAATTCCATGAAATGATTAAATGGATCAAATTATGCAAATACTGTAAAAGTAAAGTCACGAAATAATACGTAGTTTGGGCTAGTTTGTTAATGAACGAAACGATTGATATCTATTTTCTATTTCATTATTTATTCTGTTATCTAATTTCAGGTTTGGAGGTCAAAGAATCAATGTCGGGAGTTCGATATTGACTTGGAGTCAAAAAATAAAGGCACTACATTATACCTAAAGCCACGTAGATCTTCATGCACATCTGCGGTTAGCTGTACATCATAAGATGCGAAGTATCTTATAGATATGTTCTAAATGCAGCTTGTAGCTCACCTAATGTCTGATCTCCCTGATTAAACACATCCCTGAAAATCACACTCGAGAGCGTTGTTTGCAATACCTAGGAGTAATGAAGTTGTGCTGCAAGGAAATAAATCGGTTCTCTATTCACTATTGTTTGGAAAGTAAAGGAAAGTAAAAACTATACTGTGAAATACCGGCCGGGGCAATAGCTGCAGTGGTGTAATTTGTTACTTTAAAATTTTGATCAGTTACTACTTACTGCAATCGAACGATCGATATGTAATGGAGAGCTGCCTCCAATTATTTCTTTTCGATTTTCGGCACTGTGGTGTCTCGGGAAATGAATTGTATGAAGTTGACGGTCATTGCTTAGAATCCTGTAAAGAAAGCTTGCTTACCTCCTGTAGTATTTTAATCTTTATTTGTTCTGCATATTTTATTAATTTATTTGTGAAGCCATCAAATGTGATGAACAGTTGTGATTTGCATATAAAACTTAAAATATAAATTTGTTAAGGATCATACGCTGTTTACGGAGTAAATAAAACTTGCAGCTGTAGAGGGTTCGATTTATTTTGCGCTTATATTACATACTTTTTTTTTTATAATTGTCACCCAATAATACTACTCATTTACATACATCAAGATGCATGTAGAACAACTTGTTACAATCATCAATCTTATGGAATTATAAAAAGAACAATACATGATCCTTGCCAATCACTCAGATTACCGTACATACTTCATGACTGATACTGACAGAATACTCAATTCAATCACGGCCAGTTCAAGTTCAGTCACGCCCAATAATAGGGTCCGCAAACAAAGCACAATTTACGACGCGGTAGAGGGTTGAATCTGGGGATCCGAATCGCCAGATTTCTTCTCTGTGTGGCCTCGACAATGATCACATTCATCATCTGTATCTGAAGAGGATTCCCCGAATTTGTGTGGCTTTTCGTAAATGCAACAGCCTGTCAAAGCATACCAATAATATAATAAACTCCTTTAAGCCTTCCTCAAGTCTCAAAAATACTTCAGCATACTTACAATTATTAAGCCTTAATATAAGAAATAAACCTCAGAAACCCCACTCACATTTTGACTTCATCTTATTCATATGCTCATTGTCTATCGTATCCGTGGTCCAGCCAACTTTCTTTTTATTTTTCGGCTTCTTCAGTTTCAGTCGCAGCACCGGCTCAGAATTTGTTTCAGGAAGCTGCAAATATATGCAACAATTATACCAAAAACAATATTACAAAAAATCTGAATCAAAGAACGGACAACGAAACAAGAACAATTCTCATGTTTCAAGATTATTTCTAATTATTACAGTTACAACACATTAATTACCCCGTTAGTTGATCCAGCTACCTCAACAGTGACCGTCGTGTCAGAAGGTGCTCGGCTAACCGCATCAGCCATTTCTGATTCACAGATTTCAATTTAAATGGAGTTTACGTTATTTCAACCGTGGACTTATCTCAAGTTAAAATCTGCAGGACTGTCATTTCAACACATTTATGTGGCACGAACTTCTCTAATAATGACTTCCCTGATTACTGTCAGTGAAATGGGTTGAAACTGAAAGGACTACTAAATGTAGGTACGGATTAACAAGTACTGTCGTTAAATACAAACCCCGTAATAATTTAGCAATAAATTACGCCTTGTTGTTCAGCAATTCAACTTCACTGCCGACTCCACTTGTTGATAAATTAAATCCTCTAATCAAATTGTCAGATATAATTAAAAATAGGCACACAATAATTACACTTTAAAAACTTCACCTTCCACTTTACTTCACTTAAAAGTAGACATTACATATTTCGTTACTTACTTACACTAAATCAGAATTAATGGACACCCGTATAAGTAACTTGTGATATAAATAAATAAGTTTGGGAACTGGAATTACAACGAGCTATAACCTATAACGTTATAAATAATGTGCACCATTCAAATATCCCGCTGTAAATGCACTGTCCAAGCAGCAATCCTATTGAGTTAACATTTATCCCGTAAGGGAGTGCATGCTTATTATTTTTTACGTTTGTAGTTAGATCAATAATAGTTGATACAATTAATTCTTCTTGCTCAAGTTGAGTTTTTATTGTAGTTGTTGTATGGGGAAATACATCTTTGTGCTATTTAAAAATACTTACTTATAAGGTTTCAGCTTCACAGTTACTTTAATTAATTTTGACAAGCTGTTTTGAAAGTATTGACTGTGAGTTTGTGAGTTACATTTATGGAAGTACTTACCTCCTAAAAGAAGCTTTGCTGATGAAAAATGTGAATGAGCGTGATGGAAGAGAAACTGTACAGCATTTTTTTTATTTATAGTACACGAGTAGGGTAGTTTCTTCTTTTTTTTTATCTTATTTGAGTTTTGATACATTGGAGAGAAATCTTTATGATTGAAAGTATTCAAACCCAGTATTGTAGAATGCGTCCGAATGAACATTATGATATGAGCTTTTATATAAGTCTTTATTTTCCAAGCACACAATAATTGACAGATGTGCATCATGTCTTAATCATAATATGGCATGTGTAGCAACTCCCATTTATTTACACCTGCCGATTTTGATCAAAGTCTTTATCTTGCGCTTCTCATTGTCAGTCACTCAAATCATGAAAATAAATTTTATGGTTGGGATAGCTTGAGGCAAACACCACAGAGATTGACAGTCAACATTTGGCTATACATAGGACTGTTAGACATTAGACATACAGAATTTATCACCCGAAACATGTCTGCTGGAAAACATGGAATAATAATAGTCACTACAGGTACTTACAGTAAAACTATACTATCCATACTGTCGTCAAATGCTAAATGTAGTGCTGCATTTATAGTATAACAATAATAATGTTCTAGCTTTAGATTACCTGACGGTGTGGAATTTCGGGAACCTTTATTTACAAGATCACTTTGAAAATTTCAGGGTGATTGGTTGTCAAATGTGTGGTTGTGAATCACATAACTAGTTGTATTAATAAGTAAATATCTGTCATAGATAATCTATGTATTACTAAGCTTCATTTGTGACAGCACTAATAATTATTTAGTGGGTGCTTTCATAAAATACAGCATTACATAAGGTTCAACCAATAATCAAATTAATTATACTAGTACCCTTTAAATTTCGTATTCTTACAACCGTAACTCTATGAGGCTTCGTTGGATAAACGAAGATTGGCATACTTTCTTACGTTACAGTATGTAATTATGTATAATCATTTCAAATAATTTTGAGCTGACTTATGCATTTGTTGAACATTTTACAGTGCAATAGTTCACCTTTTATTGATTAATAGCAATACGTCTAATACATATATAGAATATACAACCTAGTTGTACTTTGCGTTTGTCAATACAAAACTTTTGATAGTTACTACCTTTTATTTTGTTTTTTGTCAGTGTCAGCGATATTGCAATTTTTCCGAGAAAAATAACTTGAATTATTATTGAATTAGTTTGCACCAGCGAGTTCATAAAAGTTTATTTGTGGTTCGTGGTTCTTGTAATTTAGAGCTCCCTTTAAGGTTATAATTGTGTTAGATTTTCCCTGAAAATATTTTTTGGTCTAATTGTTTCACCAACTTTGGAAATCGTTCATTTGAAAATATTTTTTATTATTTTGTCAATGTGACATCTTACTCGATGAATACATTTGACTTCTCATTTTTAAGACCTGAAGGACCTTGTATTAAATACAATTATTATTGTCCAAAGAGTGCAGCCTATACATGTGAAAGCAAAGTAAAAGCAGTTAAAGGAAAATTAGTCAAGTCTTTTGTTTCTCTATATACGTGAATACAAAATATTTCTGCAAAATTGGTGCGTTAGATGAGCCTGTTTTCAGATAAAAACTGGAAGCTACAACCACTGTTGCAGAAAACCAAAACAACGGATTTTATCGTATTGATTGCCAACGGCGAAAGTATTGAAGTCGGTGTCGGTAATACATTGAAAATTAATAACATTCTTGGGGTGATAGCTTCTTTAAACATGAATAAGCTTCTCGCACCAGGCATTAATAACAAATTCAAAATTGTAAACATTATATACGAGCAAGAAAAATTCGTAAGCTAAAATAAGAATCTAACGTCAAGGCACTTCTACCCTTTGTTTTCTTCTACATCTTTGACGGTCTCAGGTAATCTTTTATTTCTTGTTTCTGGTAGAAGAATCGATAGAAAGCCAGCGATGAGAGAAACTGCTCCGAAGATTAAAGTTGGGTATGTCTTATTTCCCTTCCCCTGTGTGAAATCAATTTGTGTTAGATAAGAATTTCGAATATATTCCATTATTGCTTAAAAATAACCCATTATCTTGAAATATGGGACAGAGAATGTGCATAGTACCACAACATCGACGATAAATGGGGCTAGTACAGAACCAATACGCCCGATCATAGATGAAGTTCCTAGTCCATAGGTTCTCAAAAGTGTTGGGTAGACTTCAGTGGCATACAAGTAGACGAGCGCGTAGGCTGCTCCAATCACAAGTTTTCCAAATAAGGCCAAGATAACAATGAGCACGGATCCTGTTGTTTGGGAATAGCAAGCAATTTTAAAAGCTAAATGCATTAACACCCCGACAGCTTCATATATATATGTACTTGAATGCATAAATAACGAACCTTGCGAGAAAGCTAGAGAGCTCAGCAGCGAAGTTCCACATATGAGGAGGAACCCACAGAATACTGGCCGACGTCCAATATACCGGATAAGAGGAGGTACCATAAAGTACGATGGGACTTCAAGCACTCCACTGATGAATGTATATCTACATGCATAAATCCAAAACATTTCTTTATTTTAGACCATCACTTTCACAACGACCCTATTCAAATCTATCTTTTCACACTAAAATAACTTACATATATTTGTCTGCCGATAAGTTTGGTGCATTCAAGGCAATTCCATAATAAACCATAGATATGGACATCCAGCTGAAATAAATCACCAAAGTTCTGACTCGCATTCGAGGAGACCGCACCAAGTCCGCGTAACCTGCTAAAAGCCCAGTTACCCTCGATTTCCACGTAACCTTTTTTATTTCTTGTTTTTCCTGTTACCACAAAATTCAACTGTTGTACTGTATTTACATTTATAGCTGCACACGCAAATTAATTTCCATGCAATTTATCTTCCAATTCCGCCTCATACTCATGCATATGCTTAATTCTAGTATTACAAAAAATGTGGGTGGAAATATAATTCTAGGTAATAACTGTAGTAGCATGAACTCAGTAGTTATTACTTGATCAGCAATCCTTGCAGTTAATTCACTGAAGTTGCTGGGCAGTGACGCAAGTTTTTTGTTGCTTCTGGCCATGTCTCGCAGAATAACTTCTGCCTCCGCAAATCTCCCTTGACGAATCAACCACCTCGGGCTCTCTGGTAATAGCCACCATGTCAATAGAAGAATTATAGCTGGTACTGACAATGCTAGCTGCAGAGGGCGCCATGATCTAATGAAGTACGCCACAGCTGGTAAAGCCATGTAGCCCACAGCGAAAGGCAAGCAGAACAAGTTGCCAGCCAATCCTCTCCAGTCCATTCCCATCGATTCTATCACTAAAAAAATTAAGGAAAAATGAATGTTATGTCGTACTTGTGATTTATCGACTTGATGGAAAATAGAAATCATTTTCATTTTCCAAAGACGAAAAGTCCCTTTTCCAACCTAGGACATAAGAGGTTCCATAAATTCCCGGAGAAGAAGCACCAAGAATGAAGCGACCAAGCATCATTAGTGTGAAATTGGGTGCAAGAGCAACGAGCGGAGCCGCAATGATGAATACGACGGTGGCCATCAAGATAGTCTTTTTCCTTCCAAGTTTGTCCGACAATGCCCCGAATATAGGCGATCCGCATAAGATACCAAACATATACATGGCTTGAACTGTCGATGTCCATCCTTCGTCACCGCACACGAGATTCCACTATTCAATAAGATTCCGTTCATGCTCAGAATATCAAATATAGCAAGAAAAAAAAATCTAACGAAGAGGCAGTCGTCCTTCGCACTGACAAAAGAATTTAGTAAGTATTGCAAACCTGTAATATTTCACGTAATTCGTACTGGCTATGTATTTGCTTTGCACATAATTGAATGCATGAGAATCCTGAATCTTGAAGTGACAAGCTTGAGCTAACTAAGCTCATGCTAGCATCTTGTTTTTCATGCATTTACCTACTCTCCTAAAGTTTCGTTACCAAGGTCTGAAAATAAATTAAACTTGTACAGTCAGCGCTGAAATGAAGTGGTTATAAATCAGCGCAGTTTCCTTCTTACTCAATAATTCACTGTTGATTCCGCTGTCATCATCAATCAAGTAAAGAAGCCAATACAGGCGATATCATGAGCTACTAATCCTGTACTAACATTAAATAGCGAGCATAGAAAAGGAAAAACTGCTAAAATCAATTGCGATGAAACTACCTTCTTCAAAAGGAGTGACAAGTAAATTCTGCACCGCCACGATAAAGCTATAGTAGTGTGCATGTGTAGCCAAGATTTGATAAAATAGTCCGAATTCTTCTTAATAACTAAATTCTGATTCCACTATGTGCGTTGTCGTATTTACATACTATAGTAAGTACAGTATTTACATCCACAGGCCCAATTATAAGTAAACAGGTCACCAGAAATGAAGTTTTACCTCGCTTGCAATGGTTGTCTGAAAGATAGATTTGTCATAGTCATAGGCATCACATCCAACTATTTTGCTTGTGTCAATGTCACCCAGGCTGAAATTTCCCGTGTCCCAGTTCCCATTTACTCCAAAGTGCTGACATTTTTCATACTCACCTTCAGCATCACTATGAAAAACCATTGTCAATTAAAACACCATTTGTCATTTCTACCAGAACAATCTGGAGCTCCGTCTACGAACTCACTAACGTGTCTAACGTTCAAATTCCTACAAGTAGTAAAATTCAACTCTGGTAGAATTGCAGAAGCTTTACCCATACCCCCACCACCACCGTATAATAATACGGTGATTAAAAATTTGTGAGAAGCACATTATAAGTACGGAAATAATAAACGTCATGAATTTTTATAGGTACATTTGCTCGCTAGGATTCGATATCTACTCTAGTAAATAAAGAATGACTCCACTCCAGCTTTAATAGTTTTCAATATTTATACCGTGGAAGCGTGAGATTTTTTAAATTCTCCAACGAGTAGTCCGGGTAAGCATTTGTGGGCAATTTACACCAGTGGCTTGGGATGGCACCAATGAAAGCGTAGACTAGATTGTGAAGAGCTGTCATGAAGCCACAGAAGGAGGCTAGCATGAATACCTGCAAAAGTCGTCAAAATCAGATGAGTACAAGCATGTATCCTGCGATCAACCAGAAATTGTTTACATTAGCACTATGTGTACATATACTAGATATATCTACCCCCTTTACTCATACGGTCTTCATTCATTGGGCAAACTGAATCATTTTGCAGGAGGTACATTCCACAAACAACATTAAGCAAGGTACGTTCACTAATGACATTATTTTCCTATTTTTACAGCTGCTGAAAATTTCCACACGGAATTGAGTGTAAAAAAGGTTTGTTTGGCGACTCTTTGTTTAAGAAGTAGGGCAATGATTATAGTAAAATTCAAATGTATCAAATGTGGTGATAGGGGGAACGTGGAAAGAGTAGAAAATGCTTGTGTTAACAATATAGTAGTTACATTGAACTCACTTTAAATTGCCAAAATCCAGCCTCTCCACAAATCTTAAGTAAATCCTCGAAATTCTCAGCAGAGGGGCCATTTGCGCTGTCTGTTGAATCCGAGGAGCTGATTGTCACTTCATCCCCAGAATCTCCCTCACTTTTTTTCCTACTTGAAGTCTTCGGCATGCTGTCGTTTGTGTGTGTGTGTAGGGTTAGCGGAAGATGTGGATAAGGTAGAGAGATAATACTACACAATCTTTTCTGACACAAAAATTACAACTGTCCACTAGTGAGGTATTCTTCTGTACGCGGCTCGTTGGGTTTCTCAGATACTGTGTTTGTGTGTTTGGTTACAAGTATGTGTGATTCATGTAGGAACCATGGATTTTCTTATGGCTGCGAGGAGATTAGAGAGTAAGTGGTAACTGGAGTTACTTATATACATAGGAAGGACTTTGTGGCTGTAGGACACTGTATTTTCCTATGATTGATTCTGTGATGGATGCTGTAAGGGAACGAGCAGCACTAAAGGGATTGAGTATAGATGGAACAAAAGACACTTTCGCTTCAAATGCAAATCAGACAAAGAAAGTGTGCAAAAGCGAATCCCAAAAGCTGCCTGCAAACGAGTGCTCTCGTGGGACAGAACAACAGAGTACAGAGTGCCTGGGGCAGTAATTGCCACTAACTTTTCCTTGTTGTCAGCAAGCCTTTTCCAGCCAAATCCCCAGAGAATAGTTTTTTAGATCCCCCTCAAAAAAATGTTTTAATAGCAAGGATCACTAAATTTTTTTTCCCAGATTGGTAACTACAAGCGAGCACTTCACAAAATACAAGGGTAAGGAAACTGAGAGAGAATGTCACTGGAACAAAACGTGTGTCGAAGAGAAGATATGAAGTAGAGCAACAAGCTTCTCTTAAAAGAATAATCCGAGCTTCGCTTTCGCATCCCCACTGTTTTAACTATCAAAATTCTATGACACCAGAATAAACGTGCCTAATATTTTTGGTACTTAACCTAATGTCAAATTTACTGTGATTGTGAAATGTCTATCAATCCCTCCAACCTTAAGTGACGGTTGTACACCTAACAAAAAAATATTTATTTAATAGCCTTATCCAATTAATTTGAATATTTATAGCCTCATTCAAGCAAGGCTACTTTAATCCTTGTGAACAACAGCGGATAGTAACTATTTTTAAAATGTGAAATCAATTTCTAGCCTCTAGATACTTATACTTATATTTGCCAGTCATTCCTCTTGACAGGAATCTGCTATGACAAAAATAGATCACCACATAAATCAGATTTACTCTCGACAGCAAATACTTCTACCCTGATGATGAAATTGATTCAAGATATCTCAATGAAATGTGCAGATTAAAAAAACAAAACGGAGAGCTGAATCTGTGGTCAGAAATTACACTTCTCTCAAGCGGATGCAACGCATTTACATTAAAACACACAAAGTGTTCAAAAAATTGCTAGCAAAAACAAATATTTCTCGAAGCCTACCAGGCTCTC
This sequence comes from Allacma fusca, assembly GCA_947179485.1. NCBI lineage: Eukaryota > Metazoa > Arthropoda > Collembola > Symphypleona > Sminthuridae > Allacma > Allacma fusca. Next base: position 37,148,831 of record OX359249.1, read on the forward strand.
AAAACATGAATAAGAAGCAGCCACACCAAACAAAATCAAGCAGAATTCCTCCTTAAAACTAAATATAGATACTCTAAATAGTGTTAAAATGCTATCTCCAGTTTTTTTCCATACAAGTTCCTATTCTTAGTTAGGATTTGTATGCATGTACATTGTAAATGTATATGTTAAATGTGTATCTGGTGTGAGTCGGTCGCTTAGTCCATTCAGTTACAAAGACGAGAACAAATACTTGAGTGGTGAAATTCGAGGTAGGCCCATCCCTTTTACACAATGGTTAGTGAATGGATACTATCACATTTGGTCGCAAGAGTTGACAAGACAGTTGATTAATGCAATGTTAAGAAGAGCTCAATCGATGACGTCTCCCGGCTTGGATATCTGAAACAATTTAGAAGATAACCCGCGTAATTAATTTCATCAACCAAGGCGTGACCTTAGGAATAAAATTAATTAAAATATTACATAAACTCATGAAGATGTTACCTACTACATAAATGCAACTATCAGCAGATGGTACTTGATGCACGTTGCAGAGTGAAACTGAATTAGATCTAACAATAAGTATAAATGAGGTCACATAAATTCAGATGGAACGGAGTTTAATTGCCTCATTAAAACAAGAAGAGGACAAGAAGTTAGTATCCATTGAAGTAAACTTCTAGCTTATGAGTATCACAAAAAAAATTATCAGAAAACATAAAAATACTGCGTATTTTTATGCTTCAGATCAGATTCATCCCATTTACTATAAGGACTGCTCTGCATTCCGTATGACTAAAATATTGCTTTTTGACTTCATAACTAATGAAAGCATAGGAATGAGTTGAGTCTTAAGTCAACATATTTCCTTGTATGTAGTAAATACTACTGAGGACATTTCATGCAAAACTATTTAAATGTCATCCGTGCAATTACTTTTCCTATGCACTAAAAACGTAAATGACCAGGTAAAGAATTGCATGGGACTAATTTTCAAATAAATTCAAAGTAAATAGATACTGCATACTTGCGGTAAGTTCTCTCTAATGAGGAATTTTATATTACTAAATGCATATTACTAAATGTGTACGACTGGAGGGACTGGAACTAATGAAGTCAATTAGGAGGGGGATCTAGGAAATCGTTTTTTGGCGGAAAGACAATACCACCGCTAATAACACTAATTGCAGTAACTCTACAAATGTCAAGAATTCCTAGGGACATTATTTGTTAATGTCACTTACTCCGAGACTGTGGATTTTTTATTATCATGACAAAATAAGAGCAAGTTATGTAACTTAAAGCTTTATAAAGCATGACATCAACCTAATTTAAACTAAGTATGACAAGTAGCCCTGAATTATAAAGTTTAACAAATCATTGGAGTGTTACGTATGCATGTATCTAAACTTATATGTAACTCTACACATACAAACTTTTTTTTGCTGGTACAAGTCTTGTTACCACACCACTTGAATTTTAATTTTCAATAATATAAGTGTTAGCAACACATACTGTATGTCTCCTTCACAAGCACAGGCTCAATCGTCCAGTTTCCTATCTATTATGAACATTTTACCATAGATCATCCAGGAAAGCCAATGCTTTGCTCTTCCAACCACCACAGACCAACATATTATTTGTTGTTGTTTCCCCTTGCTTGTCACATCTTACAATTTCAGATAAGAAACTAGACAGATCTTCTAAAGTTTAGAAGCCAGGGATGCTTATCAGGAACAACACATGACTGTGTGAGTACGTATTAATACCATGTACATACGAATGATCCAACTGCATTGTAAGTACATAGTAGTATCAGCATTACACGCAGTTCTGTGGTGTGAAATTAATTATGCAGACAATAAAAGGGTTTCGTTGGTTTAAGGAAGAGTTAATAGCTAAAAATAGCATGTCAAACTTTAGTCACTTGAATTCCATATAATGTTTACATTGAGACTGGTAAATGATTCCAGTGTCTTGATGTACTTTGCAACACGACGACCTTCAAGAATTAAGTGTATTCAACACGCTGAGAGATGATCATCTTTTCTTGGATATACACTACGTGACTTAGTAGCTCTGTTTCAGCAAATTAATTCCATACAGGATGATTGATTTGGTTCATATGAATGATACAAAATTAACGTTTTTGCGTTCCAATTTCATCCCCGAGCTTGTAACTTTTTGACGGATGTACACATTACTTTTGGTAGTGTAATTGTGCCTTATAATGTAACAGGTTGGGGGATCATCCGCAAACCATCCTCCTACTTTTCCATGAATTTAGATTTCATCTCTCCCTTGAAAGACATTTCTAGTCCACTCTCCCTCTCTCGACGCTCTATCACGAAGTCACATTGAATAATGAAAGCCCATAAAAATTCATTTTGAAAATTTCCACGACGTAGAAGTAAAAGCATATTCATATATCCCTACCATCAAACGTCCCTAAAGTCTCCTGAACGCCATCAAGCATTCTCAAATTATGCATTTATTGCCCCACATACTTGAAATAACACTGCAATTAAACCGTAATAAAATGTGCAAAATCTATTGACATAACTTCTAAACGGTAATCTCAGGCTAGCAAGACCGGATGGTTATGGTGTTCAGAGGAGTGGTTTGAACTCATGAGCAATAAATTACAAGCACGTGATGGAAATGTAATGTAATAATTATTGTACTGTATGCCAAAGTATCTATATTATTTCGTATGATGGAAAGGGAAAAATACAATTCATTACAGAAAAGTACAAATTCATGCTGGGCTTAAAATAGCAGAGGATGCTTTGTTTCATGAGTGACGTTGATACACCACCAGAATTTTTTTCTTATTAAAAACTTTTAGTATCCAAAAAAAAACTTAACTATTGATATATTACTTGCAGATTGCAGTCGAGCAATCGATATTTTAGTGCTAACTAAGTGACAATAGAACTTGCAACGAGCTCACGCATTCAAGGTGGAACACATGAATATGTAATAGCTCAATACTGCAATTAGTTTAAATGTAACAATGCAATGGCAGATCTCACTGTCAGTGTCAGTAATAATAATTACTGATGCATCTATTCAACATGTAAGGAAAATCAAAATAACCTTGCAATTGAGAAGGTGGTGTGTCATTTGCAGTCAAGTATGTGGAACTGCATGCAAAAAGCAGAAAATACTTGTATTCTTCACGCGGTCTTAAATTATGTACATCTTTATCAGCGGAGCAAACAATAATGTTTTTCCCTTTTAAAGTGAAACGCATCCTCATCACTGATTGTGCAATGGGCACCACACTAAATTCCCAGTGAATGGAATCCCCAATCAAGATTTACATACGCTGGGAGAACCTTGACAATGAGTTCCATAAAAATTCCATTACTCCAGTGATAAGATAATTATTATTGTTTTACAGGGAATCAAAACGATAAGTCAGTCAATAATTCTTTCTGTTTCAGCGTCACATAATCCGCTAGGGATCAAACCCCAAGTTTCAAAAACCGCCCAAATTAAATCACATTATTAATGGCTTATCATACATAGGTCCTTAAGAGTAGCTTATTGAACTCAGATAGTTCACATCAATCAGGTCCTATGTCAAATGTGAACTCCCAGAAATTTGAGCACACTCAGCAGGGATGTCATCAAAAATAGCTTGCCTCAATTCATAAATATTACTCTTACTTTGTTGATATTCATAATGCTTCAGGATCACTTGATCCTTTTTCAAGCAGTTTGAGAACGTGATCCCGTGAGGCTTTGTGAATGTGCGTACGCTTCAAGTTTTTCAATATATGTTACACTATTGATTTAAACGGAGCTAATTCACTCCTGCTTTTCATTTAACCTCATTCAATGATATTCAACTAAATCAGGACGAGTTTAAAGCATTAAAACTGCAGTGAGATATTTTTAAACTGGATTAAGGGAAAATATGAGAGATGTATGACTCAATTTATCATGACTTAACAAACTGGTGAAGTAACCAAATTATAATTATAAAATCAAGACAGAATCACCCACAAATGTCCACAATAATTCAAACCTATACTCGTACGACATTATTGTTTTAATGGAATCAGATGGAATTTGAATGCACAGGAGAAGCTTACGCTATCTTCAAACAAATACTTTTTGAACCCTCCAACACACTGGGTCCATTGAATTGCCAACGGCTCGAATTTGTACTCACATTCCGTACTCAATAACCTTAACTAATTAATGAAGCTACTGGAAGGGTTACGATTTCCCATTAAATTAATTACTACTCACTCCGTAGTGCACTGTGGGAATCCAGACCCGGTCAACGGTTAGCAATCAACACATACAGTACAACAACAAATGCCTTGCGTCAAAGGGAAGGATCTCATTAAAGTTATAAGTGATACTTTTGCAAAAACAATTACAGATAATAGCGCCAGCAATGCATCCTGTCTAGTGTCGAAATGGTCCGGGATAGTAATAAGGCTTATGTGGTTGAGCCGCCTTTGCCTACTTAAGATGATCACAATATCAAACGGCTAACCTCAACACTTGTCAAATGCGAAGGAATTTGCAGTTCCAAGGAAAACCGAATACTTTACGAAATTTCGAAAGTAATTCCCTGTATTCATGAATTAATTCAATTTAGTATGTAATATCCGTGCATGAAAATAGCTGATGTGTACAAATGAGCTTCTATGTACGTACTCAAATATTAGAGTGTGGGACATGACATGGAATTTTATCTGAAATTTTTTTTGGCTTTTCTAAACTATGCACAGTATATACTGTATGTACTAAAAACATTTCCAGCCCTCTCTGTCATGTTACTTTTATTACAGCTAGTTACTTATCTGCTTACTGTAGGGCCTACAGTAAAGACCTTTAGACTGTGTTTGAATATTTGAAAAGTACGTGACACCTGCTAAGATGCAAAATTGACTATAGCTCGTAGGCAGCCCCACAGTTAGACAGGTCGATTTATTTTCAATGAACTAACGAATAGTGCAGAATTACAAAACGTACAGATATATGGAAATCGATATACATATCTATAGAAATTGTCCAATAGGTTTGTGTAATTTCCTAATAACCAGCATTATATCATATCACTTTCTGTAACCTCGTCTATTAGCACTGTTTAATGTATAGCTCAGTCTTTTTACGTCTCTAGTCTCTACTATCAATATTATTTATTTAATGTCATGTGGCAATAACGTTTGGTAAAATTTTCCCCATCTCTCACAATCAACTGAAAGATGGTGTTACAATTTGAATACATCTCCAATTTTCTGGATAAATAAAGTACCGTAGCCTGGTTTCAATACCCGTGTAAAAACTCGGAGGCTGGCACTGAAAAGTTTCTGTACTTCTACCATGTTTGGATGAGACATTTCGTCTCACTTGCCCCCCAGCATTAGTTACCGCTTGAAATAATGCGTGAACCGGTCGTGTTATTTCATTTTAGGTACTTCATACTCTATTCTCTACCTACAGTAGAATGCAAACAGTATCCATAGTTAGTCCATTTCCATCAGCATAAATATTCCCCGCCTGACTTCAGTGGATACACAAAAACTCATACGTTATCCACCGAAACAATTTATTGCAAGGGCTTCGTTAACTTCCTAGTATGGAATACATTAATGTTCGCTGTAATTACAGATGACTTTGACTTTCCTAGGAGCACTTCCACTGATTCAATATTGTTAAACATACACAGGGAGCCACAAAGCCTTGTCTCTCACCCTTGTTCATAGAAGCAGCCCTGGTTAAAAAAAAGCAATATTCGAGCCCTCGATTTCTATAATTTTTTCCCCGAGGTTTTCAAAATTTGTCTTGTCTCGGTGCCTCAAAAACTCTTGAATAACGGTCGCGGATGTGGAGTTATTATTATTCTTTCAACGTATTAAATAACGCAAAGGGAAATTAAATCTAAAGATTTGTAATTCCGACAGCGTTCATGTTTTATCTGTAACATGAACAGTACATAATATTCGGCACTCCGTTAATTTAGTGACGAATTCCTATTCACCACAAGGTAATTTAAGACGGGAATTAGTAATACAAAATTGTCATGGAAGACGCGTACGTATCAACCAGGACTCACTATTTTGTTGCTAGAAGTTTAGGAAGAAGGCTATTACTACTATCACAAAGCCAGTGATATTCAAATAGTTGCCTATTTGCGTACAAAATTGATAAATTTCAAAATTTCCTGTATTTCCACAAAATCTTGGGTTTGCTCCACTTCCTTGACTGCTGTGCCAAGAGTTTTCCAGCCAGCGGGATAAAACAAATTTTGGAAAACCTGGAAGACAATTTGTTGGGAATTGGAGGAATTGAATATATTTTGCCATGACTCTTCAATGGTCTAGGGATGGAGAGGCAAAGGTTTTGTAGCACGCTGTACATGTACTCAAGGGAACGGAGTTTACATTCTCAATTCTCAAGTCTAGTGGAAAGTCATGGAATTAAGTGGAAGTTGATATGCATGTTAAAACTGCTAATTTGTGGAGCTAGTTACTGTGGCTAAATTAGATGCTCCAAGCTCACAATAATTTCTCTACGTGCCATTTTCGCAGGCTATTTATGAACTAAACCGGACTCTGATTTATATGCCAGAATAAGATATACGGGTATGAACGGGGTACAAAACTATTTCAAGGTGATTATCCTATTCTCTTTGCTGTAAGTGCCCCTTCCATTAGTACCCCTTTCTCCTTTGCTGACCCTTTGTGTGTGTGTGTACCTTTCATTAGAAATACTACAAATAATCCGTCCAACTGCCGGTATGAATCTTTACATGTCTTTAAATAATAGATACACAAAGTTTTAGTTGCCAATGCGTAAATAAAACTGAATAGCTGATACTCATTCGGTAAGGGAAGCCCAGGGGTAATGGAAGGTAAACAATTTGAATCTCTTCGATAATGATATTTGTCATAGGTATGTTCAGTATTCATTCTGTATAGATTTATACTATTTAAGTATAATTACATCTATATGAACTAGATTATTAAATAAAGCGAATTTTGAAAAACATGGAACTATAAAGTACAGTAAGTCAACACACTGTTAGTTTCATTTAAGATAATCCGTAGTTAACTATACTCACTTCTGTCAAGAATCTCATCAACCCAGCTCACACCAACGCATCACATTATTTGCAGCTAGGACTTATTAATTCCTGACCGGGTAACGTTGCCTACCAAAAGAGCTGACTCTATCCCCTTCATTTGACTAACAAAATGATGACTACGCTGTTATATGTATATTCAAGTCGAAAATATACATGGACTACCGTAATTACAAGCCTTGCATGTGCACTACACCCGAGTCATACATTCTTAATGCGACTATGGCTCTGCCTATGTATGCACGTACGTAATTGGGAATTTCAAATCATTGTGCATGTTAACTGCCTCTATGTTAATTTACGGAAAACATTGAGGACAAATTAGTACATTTTGTGTTAGACTTGGAAATTAGAATGTTTCAGGGCTGGAAGGAAATGTGGGTTCAACCTTGCAGTCATCTTTGCTGATTGTTGTTTTCAAACCTCCACCCAAAACTGGTCCCCCCGAAAGTCCGTTTGCTGCCTCATGATATGATAGATATAAAAAACCTTATCAGCAAAGTAATCAAACAATGTCGTTCCTGGAAGTAAATATTTTCTTGCTGAGGTCATGCCTTGGTCTACCACTTTGTGATTAATAAATTATCTTCACTTCATTTATGTATATTCGGTCTTTTCAAGATAAAGATAAATAACCGAGGTGCGTATTTCGTATTTGATGAGATGCTGCAAATGCCCGTACTCGTCAATAATAGTGTTACTGCTGTAGGAGGGAGTTCATTACTTAAAATTTATTTTAGCTCGAAGAATTTTTTTTTTTCGGTAGAAAGAAAAAGAAGAAACAATTTTCTGTAGTGATACATGTATGGACGTAATTCTTTGTGGATCCCCAGCATAGCTGCAATCTGTAATAAATTACTATTTGCTCTTTGGTTTTTATTAGCAAAGAGATTCTATTTAGTTTTTCATTACTGCTGAAGGGAGAAGTTAAAACAGAGACTACTATACCCATGACCACGGAGTACTATACAAGCCCTGATTTCAAAAGGCATTGCTCTCTACTTTTGGCAATTCTATGGAAGACTCTCCCAAAGAACCAATCTTGAACAAATAAAAAGCTAGGATTTTAAGTGGTACTGCGAAGGGATTTTCAGTCCACAAGATTGTAAGTTCTGCATAGGGATTACATAATGAGTCATATATCCTGTGGGATTGACGGAATTCCCAACAAGGCTTATATTTATTGTCAAAGGCAAAGGCACAGGGCACAGTCATCAACTTTTGTTGGCAAAGCTACTAACTCCGAGCGATTTAAGACAGGGCTGGGGCGACACTATTGATCCTCATTTTAAAGTGAAAACTTTTCAAACAACCATACTAAAAGATTAATTGCTGGTTCACAATTCCAGTGAACTGGATTCCCGTTTTTCGTCTGCTATGGTTTGCTTTTATTATGTTGGTTTTAAGTTGTTATTGTTCCAAGAAATAATAATAAAAGTTGATTAATACGAGAAACGACTACTACTGGAACATAACCTTAAACTCGGAACATGAAAAACTACAACTGTTCAAAAAGACCTGCCAATTAGTAGTCAGTATAAACAGCAATTAAATTGTCTGTCAAGAATTTCCAAGGTTTTTGACAGTTGTGTCCTTTAGTTTGGAGTCAATGAGGTGAAGTTACTATTGTGTATCTACATATATGTCGAATGCTCATACATCCAGGCAGGTAATGCTAGCAGTGTACAAAAATTGCAAATATACATACATCTACTTCGAGCTCAGGGAAGTTGGGTCATTCACAGGCATTAGTATTTAAGCAGATGAAAACTAACTAATAAAGTAGCTAAATTAATGAATTTTTTATTACACACGTCTAGATGACAATTCATGTTCTAACATCTTAGGTATCATCAACCGGAGCGAAAGAGCCTCAGCCTCAACTTAACGCCTCATTACAATTAAGAACAGAGTCGTAAAAATTTAAACATAGATATTGTGGTTGTAACTTGTAACCTGTACCTGGTCGTCGTATTACTGGCTTCCTGATATTCCTGACATTTACATTCTTGGTGAATACATAATGAATGGCTCATTGGTTTCTCGCTTAAGTAACACATTAATTTTCCCTTTACCCCTGCACCTTAAAATAGTTAATGGTGGCTATTCTTCACCACGTGCAAACAAAAAACACCAGGCTTTTAAACCAGGGTTTAAAGAGAAGGCACAATCACTTGAGTCATCCTTATCACAAAAAAGCTTAAACTGCAATAAAAACAACACTATTGTGCCCTTTCGAAATGTGACATGTATTTTGTAACCAAGATAGCTTTCAGATACGAACTTCATTTCCGATTAATGTACTCATGTAGCTACTGAATATGGAACTTTATTTAATACTTTGCAAACAAAATTTCTCACGCACACTTCTGTAATCCATTCATGCTGCTGTAGATTAATCATAATCATATGTGCTTTACTATGTAGACTGATGAAACATTTACAGAAGCCCTAGCGGTGTTTTCCTAGTAGTATGATATATCATATATATATCACATATACATATATATATATATATATATATATATATATATAACAATTTTTGAAAGCGGAAAGACTCCAATGACTCCATTCATGATATTTCTCTTTTGTAGACTAGACATTTTCCCTAAACCGTGGAACCTTGTACCTACCTATGTGTTTACTCTTTCAAACTAAAAACTGTAAATATATATGTGTGCAGAAGTTCTAGAAGTACAGGATTCTATCTATACATAGATCATACATGTATGTATGAGTTGTTTACTATTACATTTATAAAAATCCGAGAAAATGGCCCAACTTGCTCCCCGAAAAACAATATTTATTACTGACGGCTAACCTTTAAACTTTTGCGAGGTTGTGGTAAAAGATTTTCTGGCAGATATACCAGTCTGTATAATTTTTGTGAAAATCGGAGTTGCCAAAAATAGTCATCTACAATTGCGGTATATAGTAGATTCAGTATTAATATAATCCTTACAAAAGTTCCTAGGGAATGCCATAAGAAGTCCTGGACTGGATTCAGCAGAGCTTCATTATTTTCTATTCATGCTGTGAGACGTTATTCGCCAAAAGGACAGTTTTTGTTGTAAAAAAGAATTTCGCGAATGAAAATGAGAGTGTCATCGACTTGATGCCTATTAGTGAGAATAAACACGGTTGAGGCAGAAACTAATGAGCAAAAGGGCTTTTGGGAGAGACCAAGTTTTAAGTAAATGGAAAGTTTAGACAGAGAAACCCACACAAAAATTATAAGGGGGAGCAGTAACTTCGAAAATATTAAAAATCTTAGGGACCTTTCACAAGTAACGAATTCGACACGCTTGATGTTCCAACCGTATGAATGCGCGGCTCAACTTTAGTGTCACTTTTGGCATTTTTTCAAAAGCAATCAGAGTTTTGTTGGTTTTTTTTGTTAACTTCAAGAACCAACTCATCTTGTCATACATCTTCGGTGAGTATTGTCGGCGAAGAAGCAAAACGAGCTAATGTGTTTATATGAGTAGATTGGCAATCGGACAAGTCACACGGTCTGCCATAATTCGTTTCCACATCCTTCCGGGTAGGCTGGAGGAGCCAATCGATATGACTTTCCTTCTTATGCTTATGCAAGTACTTACAACAAAATGGATCATCCTGAGGCCTATATAGTTTCAAAAGCGTGAATGCAAGAAACGGTTTACTACATCATTATGGGATTCCCTAAGGTTGCCTTTAATTATGCATAGTCAATGTGTGACTAAGGCACATGAGAACTCCTGCAGGCTGTCTTTTGTGACCAGGCAATTTCCATCAAGCCATGTTTTCATATGCCGTAATATTTACACTGACAAGGTAAAGATCGTGGGGATGGAAACGAGTGCATACCAATACTGGATCACAATACGATTTAACTGCTTGACATCCCTATTTTATCATCGTTCACACAGTTTAGCTAACCTCAATTCAATCCAAGTTCATTGACATCCTACTTCCTACATGTGTCACACTAGATGATTGCCAAAAAGTACAGAAATTCAAAAAAGGAATCGATTACTCTAATGCACTCAACCAGAGGGATCAAAACTACGTGTATTAAAGTGTGTATGAAAATTCTAGGATTGTGCTACATTGACACGAACACAAAAATGCAAAGATAAGAATATTTCGAAACATGACAAGACTGCAAGCTAAATAAAATTATTATGGGTAGCACGGACTTTGAAATCTCCGTGCCTCTTGTGCCATCCTGCTGTATGAACTTCCACAATGATGTAACCTCGCATCATTTTTTTGTTTTATTTATAATGTTCCATTAGCCCGGTCATTACCTACTGTTACGTCTGAATATATTTCAGAGGCAAAAAGCCTCCGCTAAAATAACCCATACATCACTTCACCTCAGGTGCAATAATTATTTTTCTCCTTCAAACTCCCAAAGCCAGTAATTAACCTATGGGGTACTATGAAACCAGCTTCAGTCTTCAAATATTACCAAACTTACAGAATCAACCTTACTCAATAATCAATAATCAACGTTCAGCAATCAAAAACAGACTGCTTTAATCTCCACTCTATAAAAACTTATCAATCAGGAAAGCTCTACTGATCCTATCGCAATTTCAAATCCCATCCAAATCTACAAATCCTATTTTCAAACTTCCAGCAAACCCCCCACTAGCAGAAAGACCTACATACCTATGTACACATATGTACGTGCTAAATTCCACGTCCGAGAAAAATCGCAATGTCAAGATCAATCAATACCAACGACGTACAAAGCCATGACCTCCAATAGTAATTCCCAGTAGTAGTACCAATATGTCCGTACTCTAAAATAACCCTTCTTATGAAAAAATCCCCTTAAGGAAACGTCTCAAAAAAAAATCCTCAAATCCCATAATTAAATCTACTTTTCCTACATTATAATTAATTATTACAAATAATGGTAACACTTTTTGAGCAGAAAATTCACCAGGAAATTCTCACCTCCCACAGAGACGACTTGATAGACCCAAGGTCAGTCTGGAACACACTATATTCTTGCCCCCGGTAAAAAAAAAATCCCAATTTATTTCCTCGTCCAGTTTATATTATACAACTGGAATCGCAGAATAGACTTTAGAATAAAGCTACGGAATGACGACAGACTTTTGAATGGTGCTAATAGGGTTAACCTTAACGAGTTACTGACTGATAAGTTGGTGGAAACGAACTGATTTACAAGAAGTTCTGCAGGAGCATTATTTTCCGACCGGGTTCCTACAATATATACCTTTATAGATGACAATCCGCTCTAATAATTGAGTCAAGTGCTTGTGTATTGTGTACAGTGCTCAAATCCCCCTCTTCCATGCAAACTATATTTAATGTGCCTCACACCTCTAACTACAATAATATTACTCCAGTCTTTTGTACACCTTATGGACCAGTAACTATTCAAAAAATTGCTTCATACAACAAAAATACTATACACCCAAACTCTTCCACTATACTAGTAATACCTCATATTCAAGAGTACATACTACACACAAGTTCCACTACCTACTACCTACTCCCTACTATATCATATACACACACACACCATCATAAATAGAATCTATACATAAAATCCTTTCAGATTAAATATTCACAACTCACAACTATTGGAGTATTATACTGACTGAGGAGAGTGAGGAGCTTCGTTCAGAGCTTGGCAATATGGAATTCAACTTATATAAATGTACTGTAGCACTAAATTATTACACAACTGGGACTCACGGGATTTGCAACAAGTTCTGCATAATAAAAAAGGATACCACATGCGCTCTCTCTGATGGGACTACAGAAATTCCTCCTGAATATGTTACGGAGCCTTCTTACTCATTGTCACAGGTTTTTTAAACAACTTTTTATTATTTAGCGTTCAGAAGATGTAACATTCCGTGGGCTCTGTCACACTATAGTATGTCTGTTCCACTGAATGTTGTGTATACAAGTAATACAAGTATATTAGTATTGTGGGACGGAAGTATGTATATATAGTAAGTATAGGGGGATTGTGATTACCGCGTTGGAGCAAATCCCGATTCGATTGGCTGCCGGAGACTGACTACTGAGGAGCTGAATTGGAGATTGGTTTAAAGCGCGTTTGTTAAATCATGTGCAATAATAAAGTTGTGAGGAGGTTTGATGGTTTGAATCTTGAATCCTTCTTGGGGTTGTGTGTGTGTGTATGAAATTACTTGTAGTAAGAGTGAGATTTACTTATATTGTATGTACAACACGGTGGTTGGAAGGAACACGAGAGCACTGCACTGTCTTGTCTCACTGTTTAATGGAAATATTAAGAATAATAAAAATAAGTGGTTCTTGTGTTTGTTGCCCGTTCGGTGTGGAGGAGCAGAAGAAGCTATTGCGGAAAAACACGGGGTAATAATTGAATTTTTGAGAGATATAAAGCTGATGAAGGAGTTGTAAGTATAAAGGAAACGGCTGAGAGAAAGGGTGGAAGCAAAAAAGGCGAGGACGTCAAACTCTGGAGCTGACAAAATAATAAATGTCGCGGTAGGAGAGACGACGGGTTAAAAACCGAACGGGCTATAGAGTGTATAAGACGGGCGTTTGTGAAGCGGGTCGGTGGAGATGTATGTGAGGGCTTTGATGGGGCCCGAGTTGTTCCGAGAAGGGCCGGGAGCGGGGCTTCGGGACCGCTCAGCGTATGATTAATAATGTGCCCAAATTTACAAGCCACTTGGGCACTGTATATTAATTTGAGCGTGAGTACCCCCATGTATTTACCATTTGACGGGCCCCATGTTTTTGAGGTATATTTTTATTTGAGTTATTTCATGAGGATTTTTTTTTGTTGTTGTTGTTGTTGTTGCTGCTGGTTGTAGAGAGTTGGGATAGTAACTTGAGCCGGGTCTCGGAGGAGTACCTGAAGAAGAACCGGGAGGATTCTCTTTTTTTTTTTGTGGAAGGGGGGAAGGAGTGAATCTGGGAAGTGGAATTCCAAATGTTGGAGTCTATTGACAAGCGGAGCGGCGGGTGAAGTGAATTTATGGGGAATTGCATTTGAGGCAGTTGGAAGAAGTAAGTTGTATGCATTTGCATGACTGGAAATAAGGAAAAGTTGATTTGGTGTTGGGAGGACTGAAGCGAGTGTGGTGGAGTGGGGACGGGTAGGAGAGCACTAAAAGCTCCGACTTTCGTGTCTGGTCTTATGAAGTTACGAAGGGATTGTGATACTTTTTTTTTCCTTTTTGCCCTCAATAGGATTTGACGTATTGACTTGAAATAATTGACAGAATTGATACTTTATATATTTTTTAGTAGGAGGGAGAGTGTATTTTTTTTTCTTTTTGCCTGGAATATATGAAATTAGAATGAGATTTTAAGACGTGGATTGGAAGGTTCTATTGGTGAGGTTGGTGGAAGTTGGGGGAAGGGGAGGGTTAGGTTTTTTTTTTGGGCTGTCAAATGAAGTCCTTGGAACCGACACCAATAAGCTGGGAGGGTCATGTGCTGGCTTGGAGGTTCTTAAAGCGGATTGGGAGTCCAATGTTTTGACATGTATTAAGTCCAGGGTGAAGTGCAAGATAAAAACCTTTTTGGACAAGGAGGTGAACTTATCGGATGAACATGTTTAATTTGAGGACATCCAATTTATCAATTGAATGAGCAGAATCTTATCAAAACTAGAGAGATAGGATTCCCTTAATCTTTTGTGGCTTCTTCCGTCTTTCGGAACTTTTGCCGTCCGGTCGTGACTCAGACGGGCTGCGGGTGAATACAGATGGTCGGTTACATGTGTGAATTCGGGAAAAATGAACTTTGGAATAATTGATGAAGAAATGGAATGATTGAATTTAGATAGAGTGTGGATCTCTTCACCTTAATGGATTACATGACTTGAAGGCAGCCGTCCCTGGTTTACTGTACGCTTGAAGTTATTAAGCGCATGGAGTAACGCTTACACTTCAAATGTGTTCTTTCGGCTTGTACAACGGATCTGACCTAAGAAAAAGAGCAGCGCAGAAGTAGACTCGGAGCTAGCTTTGATGAAGAGTGAGGCGCACAGGCGAAGTCGGCGGCGACTCCACTTCCACTCAAACCAACCAAATCATAAGAGCTGAAGAATGTATTCCTTCAAGTTCACTTCAAATATTTCTGGCTGTGACATCACTTCCTTCATGTGTTTCATCTGTCTAAAACTGAGTCGAAAGATCGTTCATCAGCAGTAGGAGGTAAGGAGTCTTTACTCTCATACCTGCGAATTTCAGTCTTGTTTACTGCCTCCGAATGTAAAAGAAAGTGTTCCCGTGGAAAAAATTCTTTCTGATAGAGACAATTTAGTGTTATCATATTCAGCACGTGGAATTCCTCACAATTAGAGTTGTACTTTGCCAAGAGAGATTACTTTCTGCTACAAGTGCGGGTTGTGTCTGATTCCTCGTGCTAGATTTGTCTGTTCCCACTGGTGAGCTTATATACCAATATACCTCACGCTGTTTCCAGCGTTACTCTAATCTCCTCCAGGTAATTTTTTGTGGGCTTTGAGATTTCTTATAATCTTTCGATTCAGTTGGTTTTTCTTGACTTCTGTACAGACAATTTTTTGCTAGCAATTTGTACTGTCAAATTACACGTTATATTTGGCAATATAAATATGAGCAGAAAATATTTCGGATAAATATATGTAGCACTACTGCAATTTTTCTTTATTTCAATTTTTTTTAAGTCGGTTCAAGGAAGGAATTTATTAGGCTTTGTATTTATTGAAGCATTGACAACCGACTCATTTTTCCAGGAGATTTAAATACTTAGGTTCTCAGCGTCAGCTCTCAAGAGGTACTTTGAGAATCTACTTTATGTTTATTGAAGGAGCTACTGACAGTATGTTGAGTTCCAGATAGGGTTTGCAAGGAAAACATTTTCTGTTGGATTTTTTTTAACATAAAGTTACCGTAGTATCTGAGGCTCATGTGGAGCTTGTGTTTTAGAAAGTGCATCAAAGATTTATACCAAATATTCCGGTGTCACTGTTCATGATGATCCTGGAGTATTTCTCAGGACTTCTCAAGCGTAGGGATACTCTAGTGATCTAAAAGAATGTATTAGATCTCTCGTAAATAATCTATTCCTATGGGATGTGCAGGTAAACGCGCCGCGTTTACATGCATTTATTCTCGACATTGAACAGCTGAATCGGTAGAAACCCCAACTCGGTCTACAGTGATTTGAAATTATGCGAAAGCAAAGAATTTCCAATTGTTGAATTATTAATTTATTTTCTTTCCAGAGTCCCCCAGAGAAGCTAATGCTTTCCTTACAATGTAAAGTTTTCACTGGCTTGTTGAAACTATTTTCCACATTTCCCTTTACATCCTGGAAATCTTTTTGTTTGTGAGAAATTTTAAGTCACGGGTTTTTGCATGTAACCGATTTTTAAGTGATCAAAGCCTACAGTTGCGTGAATTAGTGGGGCTGCGAATAACTTACTTGTGAACATTTTAACTGGTTTGTGCAAACTGTGACAACGACAAGTCTTAGTGTGAACTGCAAATGAGACTATGATATTACCTCTGAAGGTAAAGCTACAACAACTTGTCTGGGCTTTGGTATTGTGTTCGTGCTAGAGAACATTAAAAAATTCCGTTGAACTTTGAAGTGGCAAGCGGAAACAGCAACAGGAACTTGTTTGTATCTAGCTGTGGAAAACTATTTAAACAGCTAGGTACTGTTTGCTTTGACTTTCATATTACTGGAGAGGTACACTGTGTCTGAGATAGTGTTTTCTCATGGCTCAGTCCGTGTCAACGAATTCAAGTGGAACGGGTAGCAGTGAGACTGATGCTCAAGATGTAGAGCCAGACAATTCGGTGCCAACGAATATCGACCTAGTCGATGATAAATTATATTTGGGTAATATTTTCATTTTTTTCTCCCTCAACTTCCTCCGAACATGTTGCATGTGTGCGATAGAAGTGCTAGGTGTATATGTATATAAAAGCATAATAAAAGCATTCTATTAAGTAGTATGTATTTGTGTCATCAGTCGAGCGATACCATCTTTTCATGTCGGTATTATGTTGTTGGTTTTGCATACAATATTTGCAGAAAATTATGAATTAGAAGTATGGGGTTACTGCATGTATTCACCCGTAAGGGCATGAGAAATAGAAGCTGTATTTGCCTTTAGGTATGAAGGGTATCAAGTGTTCTCATCCACTCTTTATAACATAATTCAATTTTGTTGGTTGAGCTGTGCTTAAATAACTTTCCAGTTTATCCTCACTCTCGATTCCCCGTGTTTCATGTATGTTACCCGCAACAAGAATAAATCTTGTACTGTATCCATCCACTGTGATTTAACACATTCCAATGTGTGGAAGTTTGCTACTTATTGGAGTGAGCATTCATGAAAAATTCATTATGGATCACACAACCGTGAGGATCGTCAAAGCTTCAGAGGGAAGGAGTTCAGATTGGGATTTCGGATATCTGAACGAACCAGTTCTCATTACAGGAAAATGGATGTTACACATGTACTGCATAGGTTGGGGTATCATGCTTTTCCCTCGTCGAAAATCACAGCGTTCTTCAAAATGGTCTCTGCTTCCTAAATGATACGTTCCTTAATGGATTCCTCATATAATTCTTTCGAGATGATATCAGGATACGTAGCCATAATAGTTGGTGTAATGTGAAATTCATCTAGGCATGTGAGGGTAGTTCCAGACTTGGTTCACTGGTCGTTGGGTAGGAAAACCAGCAATGCAGTACTTATCCTTTCCCTTGTCACAGAATGGCACACATTAATGCATACATAGGTGTCCTACAAAAACATTGGGATAGATTTACATATTTTCCTATGCGTGAATCTTTCCCAAATGCCATTTAACACTTTGAAGTGAAATCTGCTATTTCTGATCATTAACTTCCAAAGCTGCTGTTCATGATGCAGTACTCGTTCTCGTTGCTGCTGATGTTGTTACATTTCATCGAAGTACTTACTGTAAGTATCTATACTATATTTGGCATACGGTAATGTATGGTGAACCTACGTAGTATCAGTGTTCCCCATTGTTTCTGGTTCATACAAATCAGAATTCAACAGAGTAAAAATGGAAAGTTATTAAATTACTTACAAGCAGTGTTGCCTGGAGACTTATTAGATCTAAAGTGAAAACAGTGCTTAACACAGTCAGCAACGTTTTCCTAAAGGAAGTAGGAACGGCGTACTTATTGTTAGACTGCACTGCAGAATAGTATTTGGTAGACTGGCATCATAGTATGTATTTAATGTATTACTTAAAAGCATAAAGTTTATATTAATCTACTGGCTGTTATGAAACACTCAGTTTATCAAAGCTTCACATTTGTTTTGACTGTCTTTTCTAATCATACTTTTGGAGGCAGCATTGCAAACATTAAGATGAAAAGATGTGTAGCATTAGATACATACAAATCTTATCCTGATTTTATTTTTTCACTAGGCAATCTTGCAGCAGCCTGTGATATCCCATTGCTAGAAAAGTATCAAATAAGCCACATTTTAACAATCGACTCGTGTCCTTTACCAGCTAAAATTACGCATCTTCCATTTGTAAAAACAAAATTTATTCAATTGTGTGATATTCCTCGAGAAGACATTCTCCATCACTTTGAAGACACTTATGAATTCCTTCGAAAAGCTGTTGAAGACAAGGATGGCCGTTATGCACTTGTCCATTGGTAAGTTCCTTTTTGCTTGTATTTTGTCACCGAAGCAGTAGTTTGTGTGTTTATTTAAAGTTAATTCTGTGGAGACTATCCTATTCCAAGTTTCGGAAATCAATGGAAATTTTATTGACAATTAAAGTAGCTACAGTGGGTTCCTTCAGGGAAAAAATATTTGTAGAATTTTATAACGAGAGTGAGTGACAATATTATTGATCATTTATTTTGAAAAAAGTGCAATTTATGGTTGGGTTTGAATGGGGTGAATTTGAACCGAGTTTACGATTTAAATTCATCAGCATTCAATCAGCATAAATTCCCTTTGAAGTACGGAAGTAATGACGAATGACCCATTGAAACTTTCCCGTACATTTGCTAGACTGATTCTTCATTATTTGATCAGTTTTAATAAAACTAATAGTTTCTGGTACAATAAGGAGAGCACAAAGCTTGTTTTGTAACTACTTGAAACATGCATTTTTGAGTGTTAGTTGATTGTATATTGTTTTTTGTGGTATCATGTTCTGTACGGAATGACTAAATAATACTTTGAGGAAATTGTTAAAGCATTCAAAGAATTGCATCTTTGTTGAGATTTATACTGGTTGTTGGTAGGATGTGTGCATAATTTTTGTACGACGGGAAAAGTTTATACTTGAAGACCAAGTTATTCTCTCTTTAGTTACATCACATCGTTATAAAAATTATTCCATGCTTTTGAGCGGATGTTTTCTTTTGCCTCGTACATCAGCTCATGTTTGTATATGTTTACCTTTGATTTATTCAGCTATTTCGGAGTTTCCCGTAGTGCGACAATAGTTTTGGCCTACATGATGCGCAAATATGAGATTTCTCTCGAAGACGCCCAAGACAGGTAATAATTTCTGTGGAAAAAGTTTACTTTCTTTCGCTGCGTTTTATTTTATTTGTTTCACATAAGGTCGCCGCATAATTTGGTATGAAGGCATGAGTAACGCCTACGCTCATGCACGGGAAGTAAAGTAACTTTGAATCCTAAAAGTATGTTTCCCCAAAGTTTTTGAATGTATTACCAATAATGTGCATATGCTGATGTATCGGATTTTCTCTAAAACGTATTTCAGGTTGAAGTCTCGACGGAGTGTCATTGGTCCAAACTATGGTTTTCTTTCACAGCTTAAACTTTATGAAAAGATGAAGTTTAGCATTGATAAAAACAATATTTTTTATAAGCGATTTCGACTTCATGTCGCTGCAGATAAAGTAAAGTCTGGTAAGTTGAGTCTCCATTTTCGTACACTTTTTTCAACTGTAAGCAGTGATCCATCTTTTTCGCGAGATTTGCTTTCTGTATTTACCTTCGCTTTAGTACCACTTGCATTAGTCGAAAATACGGTAAGTGGTTTCCAGGACAGCGAAAATGTCGTTGAAGTAACCTAATGTCAAAAGGGAAGTCACATGGGTGACGTTTTGACATGTCGATCTGAATTCCGCGAACAAAAAAGATTTATGACGTGCAAAGTCATATAGTTCATGAAGAACTTTGTGGAAATTTAAATAATATTTTGCAATGTTTTTGCAGTAAAGTTACTAGCTCCTCCATTTACGGATGTGATCAAAAAGGATCCCGCCCTGCACACGGTTCGGCCGGAACCGGTTGTATACCGTTGTAAAAAATGTAGGCGGGTCTTGGCCTCAGCTAGTAATTTACTGACCCACAGGGAAAAGAAATCACCGCTCTGGTTCGACTTTCAAGGAGAAGAAGATGCTTCTGAGATGGGATCCCCAATTTGTGCGCAAATGTTTTTTATTGAGCCAATTACTTGGATGTCAAACGTTGCTCAAAGCCTTCAAGGAAAATTGCATTGTCCTAATCAAAATTGCAAGTCCAAATTAGGCTCTTTCAGTTGGGTCATGGGTAAGTTTCCATTTATGTTGAATACCCATGTTACCCGTCATTTTACGTCTATGGGAGTACTTTTTACCGTGCTCAAATTGTTCTCAACATACCTCTCCTGTCTCCAAATTACTTTGTATGCGCTTGTGTAACATCATTTCATTGCATTTCTGTTCTAGGTTGTGTCTGTCCATGCGGAGCGAAAGTCCAGCCTGCGTTTTATCTTGTTCCCTCCAAAGTAGATCGCTCTACTTCTGTTTTGAATGTACAAATTACAATTTAAATTCATTCCATTGTAAGCTGTTAATTGTTCTGGCGAGTTTGTAGCCATACGTGTGCTATTGCAGAAAATTTGTTTATTTAACTACAGATTTTTACATGCTGTTTACATTTAGAAAGCTAACGCGATTTAATAATTGTTAAACGTGCTATGTTTTATATGAATATAAACCAGGATTACTTAAAAGTAGATGTCCTCTGGGACTTGCCTATTTTACTCTTTTGTAAAGTGTTATAGTCAAGTGCTATCCGTCGTTTTGCCCTCGGATGAACGATATTTGTTACAGTCATAATCTCAAACTAATAATTCAAAGTTTTGATATTATTAAGTTACCTGCCATGAAATTGTTGGTGTAACGTGGAATGTTATCTGCCTTATTTATGCTCCCATTTTAAAGCCATTACGTCTACTTCTCGACGTAAATTTAGCATATAACTGAAAGCGTTGAATATTGAATAGCCTTGTATAAGTAATAATCGTTGTTGAAAATGTTCTTGTAAGTTAGCAAAGCTAATTATGATGTTATTGTTTGTAAAGTAATTTCTGTTGATGCCCTACATTATCGTATTTTGTATTCTGAAAGGTTCCTGGAACACGGCTTAAAAAGCTGGAGGCAATGTTTGGAGTTAACTTGAGTATTAAGTATTACTGTTGCAGGTATTGCAGGAAATATTTTTAAAATTGGTTAATTAATAAAAGTATGTATATTAAATTGCATTAAGGCGTCTTTTAGGAGCAGAGAAAAACATTGAGTCGCTTCTCTTACTTTTACTAAATTAATGGCTACTGGTGTCTGGAACTGCCCCTCTTAATCCATTAAGAATAAGTAAGGTTGCATTCATCAATGTAGAAATTACAAATTTCACAGCACAAAATATTTGAATTTTGGACATTTGTGCGTTACTAACGGTAATCTCCACTAGAACTTTCATTTTAGCCCTGCAGTTGGATTCATACTTTTTCTTCGACCCATTAATATTCGTGTTTCCTTCGGTTTTATTTACGGTATCCAGCTCCAGCTCATATACCCTCATACACGTATGAAATGATTGCATTCCATATGAGTGGCATTTCACAACACATGACTGAAGTTTCTGTACTCTGCACTGTGTTTTGGTTTAACATGTGAGTCGAGCACGTATACGTTTTTCGCCAAGGCTCATTGTCAGTATTGAACTCGCGAAGCCCATTTCACCAACCTTTCATGTGACCTATGGACGAGCACAAGCACATAAAGTTCAAAACATTCCTGTTGTGCGGAAAGTAAGTTTCATGAGTCCTTTAAGAATTACTAATAAATAGCCATAAGTTTTCACATGGCATTTTACGATCGCATTACACGTGTATACTTTTTCCCCACGGTTGCTTAGTCATTCTAACTCAATTATTCTATCTTGAAAAATTGGACAAGTTTTTAATGCTATCGCGCTACCCACAGTTACCACACCAAGTCTCATAAAGGATTTACGTCACTTGAAATACACTCAGGCATAATTTAAGGAAAATAGAGTGAACCAACAATAAAATCCACAGCTTATTTTGTCTAAGCTGACTAGTTACAATTCCAAATTTCGCATTCTTCCGGGAGCCATATTTACAAGTTGGTATTTACATTTACTTGGTAAAAAGCAGCCCGCAAACACCGTTTGCATTAAAAATGTTCGTTTTTTAGCTCGTGCATATATATGTCAACACATATTAACATATTAGCATACATACATATGCATAAACACAAACTGCACGCGAAATCATCCTTATTCTATTTCCTACCTGTGAAGACAAAATATGCACGCAAATTACAATACGGATAATTATTCCAAGAATATACAAATACAAAATCTGACATATAGCGGCTGTACCTACATGGACTCTGAAGGTTTGACATGCTAAAATGCACCGTGAATCGCTACTATATCATTTTAGTACGTTACATTTCCATTATTATATTTCCCTGTGAACAGAATAATCCAGCAGAAGATATAAGATTGAATTTGATTTTGCCTTCAAATAATCTACCAGTTCCCAGTTCCCACATAGATACACGCAAAAAAGGGACAGGATTTCTGTAAACATGTCTCGAGATTAGAAATATAAACCTCCCGCAAGTTCGAAAGTGTTGCAACTTACAAATAGTAGCTCAGACAGACCACCTCACCGATCCGATGGTACTCAAACTTATGAGAAAAACCAGACAGATGCTTCGTATGTATATAAATGTACTGACAGAAGTTCAAAGTGAATGAGTACTTTGCAGGGACAAGAGTGTAAAAACTTTCTGCTTTTATTTTACTACTCACCTCTAAGAGCGCGGTTTCCATGAGCCCGGTGAATTGGACAGAATGACAGACATTACCAATTAATACTAGTCCTTACTTTGCCAAGTTGGTCAACATGACCAAACGTTGGGCAAGTCTAAGGCTCTCAGATGTTCCCCTTGACTGGATAATGTGAGGATGCACATGCATATACAATCTTTAATAAAAGCTGTACATAGGAAAGATACATACAAACTTCTGTGAGTCTCCAGTGGCAGCCGTACACAGGTCGGAAGTTAGTCTCCAATTCGCTCTTCATTTAAGTTTAAATTCAGACTTGAGCTTGTGTCAATACCATCAAGAGAATGTTCTTGGATGTGAAACCACTGGGAGTGCGTACCATGAATCCTGTCAATGATCAGCAAATCAAACATTTCAAGACGAAAAGAAACCTATGCAGGATTCACTTCAACTTTTTCCCCCATCTCATCTTCCCGTTCCCGCAACTTTTTGCACTGCTGAGTCTTCTGTGCATATTTGAAAGCAATCAACACGAACCACTAATTATTATATCAATCTCAATAAGCTAACACGCCACCCATGTTGTAATCCACTTGAGAAAAAGTTAATTCCTTATGCGTCCACTAATGAATCATCCTCATGGAATCTCGTTTTGGATGCTGTATGACTTTTTTGAAAAATGAATACCCTGGTCCTTCAGTTCAGCAAAAAAAAAGACATTACTTGTTTACAGGTACACTGCGAATACCAAACAATAGGTTACGTCGAAGTTGTTAGTATTTTAAAAGGAAAAAAAAATTTTACGGTCTTCTATGACAAGAATTCCAGGGAGACGAACCAGGTTTTTACCATGTGCTGTAATCCTTAAAATCTCACTACTTTCGTAGACACATACAGTACCTTGGATTTCATACTTGAGCGTGTAGGAGGTCACAGAAGTGAGTGGCATGGGTAAAACACATGATATGACTACGAATATTATGTATATTTTATGTGTGACCTAGTCGTTATACTCAGGTCAGGTGTGTCTCAAGTCTCGACATTCTTTATGCTGGGTAGTAAAAATGCATTGAATTCATTCAAAAGAAATTGATTTACTTCTGTTGCTCTTGCGACGTCTAAGGTTGAAGGTGTATCTGAGTTTGAGCAAGCAAGCATGGGTGTTTGTTTGCGTGTGTGTGTGTCTGTATGTATGTATGTACATATCTGCGAGTGGAAGTTCTTGAAGTAGATTTCACTTGCAGTTACTACCTGTTCGGTCTGGATACAAAAGACTTGGCGTTTCCCGTTTTTTTTTCTCCCTCCAGTGTGTGCATAGTATCCAGCTCGTCGTCGTAAAGGAGGGGAAATTGTAATAATTTGATAAGCAGTGCTGTTAGGTAGGATGTATATGCGAAGAGGGCTCCAAGCTTGTAATAATACTTCGGAGTCTTCATCTTTTGCATGTGGATGGACTTGTCTCTCACGAAAACAATTGTATGCCTACTCATGTAAGGTGTTCCGCTGCCGTGGGGTCTTCCATGAGTTAGGATACATGGAGAAACCACCAAAGCGGGTTTACTACTACCTTTTTTTTACTACTACTAACTGCAGCAGATACTGTATTATGTATGACTGGTGTGCGTGTCTGCCTAAAAAGTCTACGGGGATGTTAATGGACGTTTGGACCTGTACAATCTACTGGATATGCATAGATGAATATAGAGATGTAGTTTTTGAAAGGTATGAATCTGTAAGTACACATATGCGAGATGTGAATATATTTACGCAGAGATAGCATTGAAGCCTTCTAAGGTAGTTGGTTCAATTTAAAATAAACGGACAGAGATACAGATAGAGTTGCAGTACATTGTAAGCGATGCAACCATCCAACTATAAC
Organism: Allacma fusca; assembly: GCA_947179485.1. Classification (NCBI taxonomy): domain Eukaryota; kingdom Metazoa; phylum Arthropoda; class Collembola; order Symphypleona; family Sminthuridae; genus Allacma; species Allacma fusca. The sequence goes on from OX359249.1 coordinate 37,173,899, forward strand.
AAGTAACAAAGGATAGAATTTCCACTGGCGAGAACAATCCACCCCTTTTCCTTTTGGTGGTGAGTAGTGAATAAGTTGACTGAGAGGCCCTTTATGGATTTCTACTGCTGAACTCCCAATTCATTCCGCCTTAACCTTTCGTACCATCCACATCAAGTGATTTTTCCTCAGCTCTGTCATTATCACCTGTTACTTTGTGCGCAACAATATCCTCTTGGTTAACTTGTTCTGATCGATATATTTTCCCTCTTTTTTGGGGAAGATCAACAGCTCCGTCAACCCTACTCAGTGTGACCAGGGTGTCGGGAAATGAAAATTCCACCAGCTTTTATGCTGTCACTTGTCACTAAGTCTACCGTGGTCATTGCTGCTTAGCAACCTCATAAATTAGCAAATCGGAATCTTGTAAGAATTTATTGGACAGTTTTATTTCTACACCTAATTTTTTTTTGTCGAATTCACGTGCGCTCAAGTATTGTGTTGGAACCGTCAAGTTCAGACGAGATACATTATACATTTGGCACTTATTTGTCATGTCAAATTGCTCCGACTAGTGTTGAATTTATGGACAAACTTCTGCCGGGACCTTCCCCGACGCCCAAATCAATTCTTTATACAATTTTAGCTTCCATTTGCTCTGGAGAATCTTGAGTTATCTTCTGTCTCTAGAAGTTTCTAAAAGTACAGTTTAAACTTATCTTCGTTCTATTTTCATGTGACTTTGTTAAACCCCTCGACAACATTTCACTTTCATTGGATATCACTTACAGTTTACGAGGACCGTAGTTCCACAAGAATTCAAAAGGTAAGAAAATGTGAGAACATACATATATTGAAGTTAGTACTTGTACACATTGCGGATGGAGGAAAGCAAAAGGCTTTGTGGGATCGGGGTAGACTGAATACTGCTTATTTTATATCCTCAAGCTTGGAAATATTTCCAGAAGTATTTCCACTCTGGAATTCATTCTATGGGCATGTGGTAATTTACAAGTAGCAACTACTTCTCTTCATATGAATCTTTTTGCTGGAGTGTAGTCATTCTCATCAATTATATAACCAGGAGATATAGACACACACACACACACATACTCCGTGTCTACACTGTGTTCAAGCCGCTCTTTTGATTCACAAGATTGACGTTGAAGTTTGCCACATGGCAATCGACCTGCTTCGTTACAGGCTGCGGAAAATTACTAACATTCCCATATCAACTCTTGTATTAAAAGTTCAACTTTTTGTCTTTCTAAACTAGTTTATTTGAATGTGATTTCGTTTTAATTTAGAGTGCTCAGGTGTGAGAACCCATCTACATATATCTATATATATAGTTGTCTGAGTGTAGCTCCAAACCAAAGTATAGAGCTCTTACCCCCTCCATCATTTCATTCAGATTCATAATAGAGATTTATAGCAAATTATATTTCAGTTCAGAATACAGAATAGGAAGTAGAGATTACAAGTTCTAGTAATATGAACTGCACACAGCAAAGCTCAACTCTAATAATTAATGCTATTCGAAATTGCAGACTTGACTGCTCTATAGATCCCCATATAAATGCGAGGTACAAACAAGTACTTACACTTCTTGTTGGATGTCTTCCACCAGGAACTTATTTTTGATTATTTCATTTTCATAACACTTTAGTGGGGCATCAGTACACAAATTGAACATGAATGAGGAAGCGTGAACTTAAATGAGGTAAAATATTTGGTGCGCAAAACTGTTATACACACTCCATGGAAAGGAGCAAGGAGCAATTGCATTTATGTCATTTCCAGGAAAATGAAGCATAGGGAAATGTTATTAACCTTTACTACATAGCCAATGTTTAATTTCCTGCCATGGGATCAACTTAAAAGGATTTAGTGGAAATATCCTGTCAAACGTTTCGTTTTACTACTATCACATGGCAATTTGTTGACAATGTTATCTCCCCGTCTTGTTACATCATTGAAACCCTTTACAGTACCTCGCATGCAATGTACGTACATACATGTAACAGCCCCACTGCTCGTCCAGCGTAACATGCTCTTCGAAGTACACAGTCCAAGCTCCCTGGTATGGTTGAGCAGGAATGAAAACTTGGGAAGGGAAACCTTTAAAGATGTAATCTACAGGAAAGTACACGTCTTTAACGTCTCCTGTCTAACCTAGTTTTAATTATTCTGTTTATTTGTAAATACAAAATTAGATTTGTAAACACATGACTAACCAGTAAAAGGGAGTAAATACTCCGGTCAAATGTAAAGAGAGAGTATGAAAGTCAGCGATATTCCAGGAGCCTGAAGTGCTACTGTCAAAAAAAAAATCAAGTTAGAGTTTAATATCAGGGAACGTCACTCATTGTGGTATGGAATTAATGATCGATTTTCCGTTTAAACAACGGCAGGAACTTTGAACGGTAGTCAGAAACTGTGTATTATGCACAATTACGACTCCCGCTAGTGTGCCTTCACATGTTTGTGTATTTGAGAATAATCTTCTCCCCCCTAATGATTATTTGGATTTGTCAGGTTAGCTCGCCTGCTCACGACACATATTTTTTTCCTAATCATAGGACTATGACAAGTGCAAAACATGCTTCAAGGGGAAAAAAATGCGTTCACATGTTAACTATTCAAGAACATATCCATTAAATTATGATGCTCTTGCTCGACATACTGAGCATATTTTTGCCCTGCTCGGTGAAAACTATCGAAGGGCAAAGTTTGGTTGAAACTATTTTCTCCACTACTGACAACTTGTCTTGCCTCAACATACATGACTTGCGTAGATAGATTTCGGTTAAAGTTTTTTTTTAATATATAAATGCCAACTTGACGGTTTTTGCTCCCTTCCAACTTTGGAAATATTATAAGTTCCACTCCCTGTTACAAATACAAATAGAACGTTTCCGATTGTTAGTTATGAGAGAAAAAAAAAGTTTTATGTTTTGACATCCTGGAAGTCATATTGAGTTTCTTAGTACGTCTGTCAAAGACAAAGCCAAAATGAAATTTTTATAAGTTTCAGTGGGAGAAGCATATGGAGGGGAAAAAACAGGAAGATGCTCAACACTCCAGTCTTTCTAATCTTTTCTTTGCTCTATGAATCAGTGGGCTATAATATGGGGAAGTTGTGTGACAAAATTCATGGAACTCATCCAATCTCCTCTGGACCGTACTAACTTTCCATCCCAAATCACACACTCTCCTACTGCAGTTTCGAAGTGTTTTTTTATCGCATATTCTATTAGCCTTTAACATCAATTCGAATTACTTCTGCTACCCTTGGCTCCCGAAGTGTACACAAAAGTTTCTCTTCTACCCCTCCCACACATCTCCACTGGATTAAGTCAGGTCTTGGGAAGCGAGGGCTTTGAAGGTATTTTCACGAGGATAATAATTATTAAAACGCCTCGCGCCTTTTGAAGGTGATTTTCCTAATAAAGTCGTAAAATAAATACCAACATCCTTTCTACTCTGGAATGCTACGAAATTACTTATGCTCCAACTTCCTACAGTTGATGATGGAAAGGAACTATCTCTCTTGAGGAAGCTCTATGGAAAATAAAACATTACCATGACAGTAGCCGTCCTGTTCCCATAAGGAGTGCCCTATCCAATATCCACCAACGAAATAGTTATCCTGATTTCTCTCCCTCAGAAGAAGTAACGAAGGCAACAACTCTGAAAGTTTTGGAAGGAAAAAGGATGAATTTCCTGTACGCTATGCATGGAAACGCAAACTTACCTGTATATACGAAATTGTCTTGCTACTTAAAACCCTCACAATTCCTACAGAATTGTCTGGATTTCGATCAAGCAAGCTGTTACAGCTGAATAAATCCGTTGAAACCAGTCTTGGAATCTTTTATTGGGGAGCATCTACCATCCGAAAAAGCTCCCAGAAGGCACTGTGCGTATCAACCCGGAGCATCAAGACTTGTGATAATTGAGCTTCTCCCATAAAAAATCGTTAACAAAGTTAGTTCTGCAGGCGGAATGAGGTCTCCTCCAGCCCTCAAGTAATATAGGAAACATACGGAGATATATACATTATAGTGATGAAGTTTATCAAAAGGAAACTCATATTCTTCCTATACACATATGGTGTCCCAGCGTCTATCTCTACTTTTTTTTTTGTAGTACGAAGTGGTTTTATTCCTAAATGCACTTAACTTTGTGAGTGCCTATACACATTCTTGATTATGTATATCTATGTATGCATACTAAAAAAAATATTTCACTTTTCAAAAAAGTGAAAGAAGTTCCTTCGACGCTACATAACTAAATTTGTTTCTCAAATAATAGTATTTTATGACTATTTTGGGAATGGGAGAATTTTCATTTCCGTTGTGCTACAAAATTACTGAAAATTACATTTGGAAAAAAGTTTGGAGTCATTTATGAAGAGAGAGAGAGAGAGAGAGAGAGAGAGAGAGAGAGAGAGAGAGTATGTATGGAGATTTGAAAGGTATGTGTTTGGTTCCTGTTGAACTGCTCAAGTACCTCCTTTTTTTGGTATTTACGTGAGCTTTTTCGTGTTTTACAATGTTTAGCAGCAGGAGACGAGCAGGGAAGGAAATATCAATAATGTCATTAGTAAGTAGCTGAACATTCATGAGGTGTAGGGGCCGTAGGTTGAATTTGGAACAATATTACAGCCAAAAAATGGCTGTGCCTAGGTCGTTCTCATTATGTGATAAGTTTGTTATTTTCTCGTACTCTCCTGTAGATATCTACATACACTCCTTGTTGCAGTTGTTGCCATCAGGCTTCACACAGTCCCCTTTACATAGTAGATAAATAGGGAAACGGCAGTGAGCATATGCTCTGTCAGAGTGTATCGATGGTGCATCTTCCGTCAGGTTTGAATGAAGATGAAAGTGCAAGTTATTCAAGAAACAGGCTGGCGAAAAGGAAACTTGATTTGACAGTTGGCCAAATTCTTACAGCAGACTTGTTGCCTTCTCTGACGACTGACTTACGTAAAGTAAGCCATATTTCAGGTTACTTTTCCACATGTTCTCCAACATATACACACATTTGGTTGACTTGCTGATTCTTTGAATTTTTTTCAAACGATTTGAAAAAGTGCGGTTGCTTCCCCTCCTCCCCCCGACTCTTCGTTTGCAAGGTATCTTCAAAGAGAAAAGTATGTGGTTAAATGTAAAAGCATGTTTATGTGTGTGGATAGCTTGTCGTTACGCAAGCTACACCTCCAACTGGCATCATGAAAGCGTGCACAAACATAGAAAGGATTTGTTACCAGAGTATTGTTGACGAGCCTGTGCCTCCTCAAACAATTTTACTCACAGGAGGAAGATGATTTAGTTTTCCGTAACTCTCATGGTGCATTTGAACGGGGAGGAACACCGCTGATATGGAATTCATTGGAGAGTCATATGTTGATACTTAATAAGTTTTACATTAGATGAGTTTATTATACAACTTGAGTATCATCCTCTGACCCAAGAGTTTTCTCAAGTGGGATTTCCCCCCTCCTATTATGAATATTTGTAAATGCACTTTATGGTTGCTGGTTTGAAATGAAGACATTAGAATAAAAAATTGGGAGCTGACTACGTGCACAACGATGCTGGAAATCGCAGTATATTTTCAGGATGAGGTAATATTTTTACTTTCAAAGCGGCTCAAGTACCGATATGTAGTTCCTTCATGGGATTGGAATAGGATCGATGATATGCCACGGAAACATAATGATGAGACTTCTCAAGGAGATCTTGTTTCAACTGAATTGTCCGTTTGCCGCTGTCCGCGTGGTTTGTTTAACCGTATAGTCTCCTTTATATTCATGCCGTGTGTGTGTGTGTGTGTGTGTGCTGAGCTCACTTATTTACCTGCACTTTCATTTACCATCCAGCTGCATCTCGTCAACAGACTTCATATATTATATATATATATATATGCGTGGAATCCAATGTAGAAGGCAGATGAAGAAAGAGTAGTGCAAATTATGGGTATGTACCTGTCTTCTCGTTCCTTGAAGAAGTAACTTCTTTTGAGCAGGATACGCTGAGCGTGTAATATAATTCATAGGAGTGAAACAACAAGGAGGACCTAACTACAATGTAACAGTGATGGTCTTTCATGTAGTAAGTAGCTATTGACTCGCGATTAGATGCTTTTCAGGTGGTAAAGTGTACAACGAGTTTTTTGAGAAGCTCAACGATTTTTAACCGACGACCGGCCTTTTTTTCTTCTTCTCTCTCATCTTCCTCACATTGCTTCTCTCAACTCCCCCATTTACTTACAACGTGGTGATGCCCACGTATATCTATCTACAATGTGTCTGTAAAGGAGCCTCCACGGATGGAAAAATATTTCCTTGGAAAAAAACTTTAACGTCTGAATTTACTTCTTGAGAGCACACTTGTTCATCATATGCAAGGCAGAATTTTTGTTTGGGGAAGAGTTCTATGGGAAACAAAATTCAGTGGATTTTTATGAGCGAATCCTATCGCACTAAATCTTCCTCTTTTGTGCTTGTCAAGAAGGATTCATATGTCTTCTGGAGTATCACTATTGTGTGAGTCAAATATATAGAGTGTCTCTGCAGGCCAGTGATAAAACGTGTCATGCATTTTTTCATACGTACCATACGGACCACTGGGTACTAAATGGGAGAGGAGTAGAAATGTGACCAAGTGTGCATACATAATAAGATTCTTATAAATAATACAAGGAAGCTCTGTAGAACCACTGCTTATTCGCACATTAGGGAGGAAATTGTACGGCCTGAGGACACTCTAGAGTTCAGAAATATTGTCTCTAAAATACAGGGAAAAAGGGTGAGAATGTGGAGCAACAAAAATGTGATACTTGTATATTACAAATATACTTCAGATACAGGATCTAATGTTTTTTTTTCCAAGCCTTTTCTTCCCTCGAGGAATATTGCAGTTTCTCTCTCTCTCTCTCTCTCTCTCTCTCTCTCTCTCTATGATAATTCCATGTAAGAATAAATTTCCATGCAGCAGGTTCCTCCAACTTTATCAAGCTTATCTCCCTCTTCTCTCCTGTCTATAGAAATTGAATGGGAATATCACTATTTTTAGTACGTAAATTAAAATTTCAGTTCAATCAAATGATGTGATGATTGGAGCTTATTTATTGAATCATCCGTTGCAAAATACTCGTCAAGTGGTGCATTGTACACTGCACAAAAGCAGGGGATATTAAAATTTCGGCAGTGAATAGTATAATACTACCCAGCCTCATTTGAATCATTGGAGGATTTTCAGTGTCCCCAGTCATTTCCATGTCTTGAGTCCAATGGATCATCAAAACGACTCATTATACATGTAATAAAAGCTTTTAATAGTATCCCCTACCTGTAATGAGTATTTGAATTATGGTGATGATGAATGTCAATTATCCATCAGAGTGTGTCCCAATGAATCTGGACATAGGTAGAAAAATCCTCGAGCACTTGAACATATTAAGTACGTGTTACAGTCAGCCCAAGGCACACAGGGTATGTTGAAGGATGGAAGGAATCAGTACTGTCATAAATAACCCCATCGTACACCTTTAGATTTTTTGAATGATCGGTGAATTTAATGGATGCAAACGGTCTTTCTTCATTACCAATTCCACGTATGTCCTTACCACAGGACCCGTACTAGTCCAAGTTCTCATATCTCATCATAATCATCTGTGTGTGTATAGCCTGACACAGACGACCAGTACAGACACGTTCGTTTTCGTTTCATACTGTCTAGATATTTATTGTTTTCAGTTCCTGGGTTGGGCACCGCGCCCACATTTTTTTTCAATCACCTGCTATCTTCTCCTGGGGAAAATCACGTGCGAAAAATACCCCTACACAGGCATATGGTTAGCGGGGATGATACAATCTTCGTAAATTTAGTAGATTCCTGCGTACTGCAATTTTTTCGGAAAATGAAACTCCTATAAATAATTTTCCATCAATTCCAAGGTTAAATATATTCATATCTGGGTAAGAGATCCCTTTTTTGCAATTTTCCTAGGGATGATAGTTCTGTTCTACTCACATTGTTGTTCAGGCCGGACCATAAAAGAACAGAGTGTTGGCATGATTTTTGAGCATAAGAAAATAAATAATAGTAATAATATCGTCAATAAAAATGTGAGCTAGGATTGTATCTCTTACGCGTTGGGTTTGGAAGATCATGACACCATCACCATGTCTATGCATTTTTGAATGCCATAGTATTGTTAAGCAGGGCCAGCATTGTGCTTTTAAGACATTTGAATGTAACAATTGAGAACAATTTGTAAATTGCGAAGTATGTACATATTCGTACACCTCACAGAGGTTAATCCAACCTGAGTAAAGTATCGTCCAAATTAGAGAGCATGCCCATTAGAAACATTAATGACCGTATGTGAATGGGTATTAATAACTACTTCAAGTACTTTCATAAAGTATTCTTTAAAGTAAAAAAAAATTCATTCGCAAGGTGCAAGTAGGCAGTAATTGTTACGAGTCTTTTCTGATCCCTGCTCAGGTCCTTTGTACTGCATTGCTGTGCCAAATGGTTCCGTAGTACATTCAGCAATTTTTTTTTGTACGAATGGTTGTGGCATAGTCATTTGAAAAATATTTATGGTACGTTGTTGTGAGTCCACTCGAAACGTCGAAACATACACACACTCACAACAATGTCTGTAAAAGTTAATTGCAATATTGGTGTAAATTCCTTGGAGACTATTCATGATACAAATAAAGTTAAAATTGCTGTGCCAAAAAATTCAATCTTTTGTAGGTTTAGTTTCAATTAATAATGCATATTAGAGTTCCTTTATAATGTATAGTGTACTCAAGGAGGCAGAGTGGAAAAATCCTCGTTTGTAAAATTCATTCCACCGTCCATAGTATATACCTACATAGTAGAACTGCCTAAGTCAGTTTTTGCTTAAAATTTCCCTCATTGACTGTACTATATCTCCTTTGCCTAAACATTCTATATTTTCGCTCTGTCTTGGCCAAGGAATGGAGCAGCGAAGTAAGTGAGTAAAAGTATGCTCATATAACAATCCATGCTGAGTTGAACTGAGAGGAAATTGAAGCGAATGAGTTTTTAGCGAGAGTAAAGTAACGATTTTACTCTCACATCGAATATGAATGATACTTGCTAAGCTGGTTATTATGTGATTCTTTGTTTTTCTCCCGAAGCTCTGCAGCTATAGTAAGTATTAGGCGTGCGCTCACATTTTCAAACTAGGTAAAGTTCCCATGACTGAGACCAGTTTGTTCTTGGAGTTGGAGTTTAGCAGAATCAACAACCAAACAGTAGCAACTTAGGAACATACGGAATGTAATTACACCCCACTTCTCTCTGTCCATGTCGTATGGAGCAAGCGTTATGCCGTCCGACCAGAAGCTAACTATGAGAAAGCATAATAAATTTTGTGTATTTAATTGTGATCGTAAATCGTAACATCGTAAGCTTGGTCAGCGACAGGACAGAGCGAGTGCTAAGCTGTAACCAAGGCAGACAATGAAATATCCTCGATACAGTTATTGGCATGTAGCCCCAGTCTCTCATAATTCAATTCAATCCTTGTCATACTTGCAAGACTTGTCATAAAAATACATACCAGCCCACGAATCTTTACAACAAAATGTGAACCAGCTCAAATGCACTTTTTTTTTCTCCCTTCTCATTCTTTTAACAAATGAACGCTCATTGTGTACATTATACACACGCCATTATCATCCATCCACTATTTACTGACTACCATTCAAACAAATACATGTTTATAAACACAAGTATCTATTGACTATCTGGAAACATGTTTTTCTTTGTCAGGTCCTGTCCTGAGCTAAAAGGTAATTTATGTAAGAGCCAACTTCACTCTGTAAACTACATTGTGTCTCTTTACTGTTGCTTTCTGTTCCTGTCCCATAGCTACCTCTCTCTCTCTCTCTCTCACTCACTCACTGCCTCTCTATGAGTTAAAGAGTGGGTGTAATTACCCAGATTGGAGATAAGATGTATTTATAGAGAAAACCTTAGATAAAATAATAGAGAGATAATCAGTGGCACAGGCTCACCTTTAAATATTTGTCCTTATCTGTGATAAGCCTCTTGAGTAGCATATTTCTCACTTGGAAACCAACATATCAATCCATAGTAAGGAGTGAGAAGCTTATTATTAAGACGAAAGGAGAGGCGACAAATATATTCACGGTGTGGTTTCTTTAATGTTATTTCTGGTCGGAACGTGTATGTAGCTCCTGTGATCATGTACCTGAATGTGCATGTGCATAGATGCAATAAATTCAATTCCGGCCATGCAAGTAATATTTTCACACTTTATATGCAAGCGAGAGTATTTACGTCTTTCATGAGTATCCGTCTTTTTTAAGAGAGCCGCAAAAAATGCGACTCTTGATGCATAAACTAATCTTGTGAGTATGGTTGCGGCGGGCACTTGTCAATTTCCTTACATTATATTGCATTAAGTGGGAAAACTGGGTTTGTTGTACTTTGTATATACTCCTAACTCCCCAAAGGTCTCCCTACGATGGAGTGTCGTGATTGCGTGGAGGAGTTCTTTGGCTAAAGATAATTATTCCACAATTTTTGGTCCATTCTTGATTGTGAGTGTGCAGGAGAGGGGAAAAGGAGAAGTGAGGTTAAAAATGCCAGAGTCTGTATGCAAAAATAATTACATATCAAATGAGCGTGCTTTATCAATTTTTGCAGGGGTAAAAAAATTAAAGTTTTCTTGTGTAATGAAAACGTAAACGACCTTTCGTATACATATACAGTATGTAGACACTCTGAGCTTGGATATTTTCCCCATACAGCACAGTATCCAATTTCTGATGTTTGGAAATATGTTTGATCTAGAGATTTATTAGAAAACTAATTATTATTGCGAGAGGTGTCAGTAAAATAATATGCGGACGTGTACCTACATCTCCTCAAGAAAGGTTTACTTTACTAAAAGGAACTACGAAAAGACTCTTGAAAGAAGTTTTTACCAAAAGATCATAAGCGTGTTGAATTAAATAATGAGAGAGTCACTAAGTATGAATACAAGAGCTGGGGCTATGTATACCAGGACCGCTTACACGAGTTTTTGGCTATGGCTAAAAGTTTTGAAATAAATTTCCATTAAGTTATAACGATGTCACATTTAAGTGACAGAGCGTAAGAAACTTTTCTATTTGACGTGCTAATACATTCAAATATATTTTCCGGTTTCCATCGTCCATTTGTTTCGCAGAGATATTACTTTATGTCAGATGATAACGATCAAGGAAAACGGAACTTATACTTCAGTTTTATACTTTATGTGAATAACTTATTCTTTAGAGTAGAAAAAAGATAGCCATGGCGTAGCCAATAGCTTTTAATGAACCTCCCAACTATTTTGCTCACTCAGCTCACAGTTTGGCTACCGTAACAATTTTGTTTCTTACTATACTGCACCATTCATTCCGACCTACCGGCATACACCAATTCAGTTTCAATGCAACTGACCCATTCTCTCTCGATTTCATTTGCATTTGTTTTTTTTAGATACTCTCCTGCAGTTATCTACTGCAAGTGAAACATGAAAAAATAAATTGGTATCATTGGCTTACTAAAAGTAGGCTATAGATGTTTTTGGATATATATGCTTACAATCCCTTGCTCTGTTGGAGTATGAACCAATCATAAATACAACACTTGTTGTCATTGGTGTTGTTGTCCTGCTGCCGTACCCAGCTAGAAAATTAGTGACAGGTGAGTGAAACAAATAGGGCAATGCCCATAATTGACATTTCCCTGTCCACAATTCATGTCGGAAAATTTGTCAGTTAAAATTGTACAAACATAATCAAATTGTGTGTAATCTACAGTCTGCCGACGTTCCAAATAATACTTAAATTTCAGAAGTAGCACTAAGTTTACTCACTCCCCTAATTGAATTTGGGATTCATTCCAGTCGCATCATTACCATCCTCCCAATTATCCGCTCATGTTGTTGTTATTGTTGTCATTGGCCGGTTTGACTCACATGAAAGCATCTGAGTTTTGTCTGGAGGTAACAGCCCCAAGTGAATAATTTACATGATGAGACGTACATATGTACTTGGGATACATATTCATTCTAACATCGATATGTATATCCAGAATACATTTCCCTACATGCCTGCCTCAGTTCTCCAACAGAGATAAAATCATCCAATGATGGCAGTTGTAATTCCTTGAGATTTAGTACACATTTGTGGGATTGAGGCAGGAGAAACAATAGAATTTTAACTTTCTTCCCTGTATGAATTACATTGGATGGCAGGGCTTTTGGATCCTTGGGGTGTGTGTATAGTCCCTGTGTACAGTAGTTCGGTAACTACAAGTGCGAGATATATTTTGTAGAGAGCTCGTGGACGTACCAGATGTAGCCATTAGTTTCATCGAAAGCTAATCAAAACAATTAATTGGATGTTTGAGTTTGTTCTTGTATAGATAGATATGTATAGCTGTGGATGGGAGCTACAGAAAGTCATTAGTGCTAAGTGTATCTTTATTGATCAGAGCTTATTTTACTGACGTATCTAGGCATACCCTCTGCGCCTACCAACAACACGGGCAACCAGTTTAGTTCAAGATCATAAAGTTGAAAATATAGGTTCAAAACGTTTCTCAAGGAACGCTCATAGTCGTAGTGTGTGTGTGTGTGTGTGTGTGTGTGTGTCATATACAGAGTGGTAGTGTGTAGCTACATATTTACGACTACTACTGAATCATTGTAAAATGCTCAAAGGGCGAGGAAGGACATGTTCAAATATGTGTAAAAACAGATAGGGAACATGTTTATAAAAGTAGCAGTCTGACAAAAAAGAATAGCCCGAGATGATAGTGTCTTGACAAAGGATAATTGAGAAGGACAGAGGAGTGCGTAGGTGCTTCCAAAAATAATGTAATCTTAACTGTAATCTCCTTATGAATGCGTATACCTATAGCGTTCAAGCAAGTCCACGGAGAGATGTTAAACCATGTCGTTGTGAGACTCTCGCACCACCAGTACCTCTTGTAAAATCGAAATCTTGTACGGGGAATTGCAAGCCTTGCGTAAACCACACCGCCATGTACATGTTTCAATACAAGAGGCTGGCTATGGATGTGTAGAATCGTATCAGTTGGAAATTAAGACAATGCTATTTATCAAAGAGCGTTTCTACTCGATAGATATGCATGATGATAGCGGTCCGTGCTGTTGTAGTGTACTCCAAAATTACAGTGACCATATGTACTGGCTTGGAGGCAATGGATTGTTGTCAGACGCTGTCAAAGACATGAAAATGACGTTCAAGTAGCCAATCCTTTCCCGTGCTAGGCACAGTCTTTCTGGATTAATCATATACATACAGTTACTAGGCGTTCAAAGCGCGGAGAGCCGATGTGCTTACCTATTTACGCTCTCGAGAGAGAGAGAGAAAAAAAAAAGCCAGAATAGCAATGCCGTCTCGATGACCAAATAAATACATTGTCAAGCTGATGATATGTTTTTATGGGCAGATCCTATTAGTACCTACCTATACCTTCTGTAGTAAGGGACACTATTTTTTTTTATATTTCAGTCGTTTATTTTCTATGATTTGCGGCGGAATTTTTTTTATTACAAATATATTTCAGGTCGATACGTACCTCCTTAGCTATAAGCCTCATTGGTCATATTAGCTTTACTACTTCACACCACTCAGCATGTGTATGAAACTCAGCAAGGAGATAAATTCCGCATGTTGCAGTTCTCAGCTGAAGTCCTATAGGAAGAAAAAGACGGCGATAGATAAGGAAAAGCTAGGTATTTTTATTTGACACTCATCATTTCGTGTTCAACGGTTATTGCCTTATTGTCTTTATGGCACATTATTCAGTTGGCTTCTCTCTCAGTTTCATTTCAGTGGGTGTGGATATTGCGGGGATAAAAGCGAAAATCAAATGAAACACAAATCATATGATGTAAGATACAAGATACAATAACCTTGCTTTTAGCTTCCAATCCGGCTCACATGAGGCGATGAGGCTGATTCGTGGGGCAAATATAGCAAAGTCACTTCTTCCCCATACTCTCCTCATTTCGTAGATGTAAAAGTATACGGTACGGCCTGATCTTCAGGCTGGGAATCCAGGTAGTAGTATTATCATTTAGCCCAACGAATGCTACCACCAAATCACATACTTTTAAGCCTTTCCAATACATGTCATTAGAGCTGTTGGGAAGAAAGGAAATAAAGTTTTTACTCCGTCGATCATTTTACTCCCCGGATTAGATTTTATTCCCTTGTGCCGTCTTGGTCGATAACAATACCCACCAGTCTTTTGTATCTTTCCCACAGAAACCGCAGGTTTTTGACGTTTCCATTAGCTTTTGTCCTTCCAGACGAGTTTGCTCATGTGAGGGGATACAAGAAGTTATGTCCGGGCCGGGCAGCTCCGTTGTTTATATATGTAGACTCCCAGGGAAGGACAGTGTGGGAAAAAAGGAGAGGAGATGAGGGAACGCATCTTAAATCTAAAGAGCTGTAATAATTAAAGGAACGATTCGCAATATGAGCTCAACGGGAGGGAGGGGTTTTTTTTTTGTATGTGTGCTCTCTCCCGGGATATGAGACTCCAGAAGTACTGGGGATACTTAGTGTCAAGACAAGACATAAACTTATTATACAATGAGACTGAGTATAGATAGGAATGGAGATTTTCGGGACTCCCCCTATTTACACACGCCATGTTCTGGGTGATTTAATTGAATTTTATTAATGGAGGCTTGTTAGCTGGCATTCAGCATGCCATAAATTGTGTAGCAAAAATATTAGAGAAGCCAAATACTTTGGGCAGGAAGAGTCGGGAGAGCTTGTTTACTGCAGCTTGTGTCTGTAATGTTTGTATACACTGTGGAGCCACTTCAGGATTACCGTTAGAGAAGGAATAGAGGGTCTGTAAAAATGGTTAATATTCCGTTCAGGAAGATTTTGTTTGGATTGCTGAATCTGCAAATAATCAATTTTATTCTCCTCAGGCTTAAAAAGGGCAAGTATGTAGCATCCGGGGTTCTATCTGTAAATATTTTCAGTTTCCTTCCATTCAGCGTAATGAAAATCCAGATAGTTGTATTCTAGTCATGTTTGCACATCCAACTTTTTTTTTTTGATAAATGGACATATTCACCTCATATGTATCTATATGCATCTTCTTAGAGGAACAAAGGTAGTAGGAGTATTTAGCCCTACACTTTACTTTTCTTAGCTTGCTCATGTTCCTGTACAACTCAGCCTGCTGGGAGTGAAAAGTTGCGCAATTATGCTCAAGAGATGGATAATAAATGCAAATGTGTATTTAATTTGATCTTTTCAAATTTTATTAAAAGTATCACACAAAGGTAGGTGCACAACAAGATGCGATTTCTAGAGAAATAAAGGAGTGCCTAAAATTAGTTTGTGTGTAAACTTTTACAAGAGGTACTTACAGAACTTATCGACTTGATTCAAGGAGTCTATAGACTTAGGCACCTATGTATGTATGTACATATACCTAATGGACGCGTAGCCCATTACGAACCAGCACACTCCATCAAGTATCTATCTATAGCTGCAGTTTCAAACGAATAGCTACTAGCTACATCTCAACTTCCAAGAGTGCTAATCATGTTAACAACAGCAAATACTATTTATTTACGGAATACTCAAGTACTAATTACTCAAAAGAGAGAAACCTACGAGGAATGAGGAGAGAAACCAGGGAAATTAGCGGTTCTGTATTTAATTACTGTGTGTACAGCCATTGCTATTCCATATTATTTATACAAATATTTTCCAGGTCATGCAATCCAAACAAAATGACAAGTGACTATTGAAAATGTCATTCATCTGTTGTTTAATGAAATTCCTTTCATGAGGCTCTTACAAGTATAACTCAGCAAGTTGAGACTTTGAGAATGATTCATGTGACTACTTGATGATGGATACAGACATTTTTACCCGTTGAACTTGACAAGAGGAATTATTTATGAGATCGTTCACCTTGATTGAATTCGGCGGTGTCTTCACTCTGAAGTGCATTATTTTTTTCTACATATAATAATTATTATACTCACAGTCAAGTCAAATGTTAAAATATGAAGGGAATATTTGTGTGGGCAAAAATTCATTGAAACCCAAGCCACTCATGATATGCAAGGGATATTTGAACAAAAGCAACAATTTTAGTACTATTTTTTAAAATCGTGAATCATTGTACTTGAATTTGTTTTTTGTAATCTTTTTTTTTCTGAAAGTCCAAAACTCTCCTGTCATTACTGTAGCATCTCTAGATACATAGGGGCTATGTTTGTAACCATGGATTTCACCATGTACATCAGTGCGGCGGAAAGAAATTCGGTATCCATTGGTTCAACTCACAGCTTCCTGACTTCGTAATCCTTTCGCTTATTGCATGAGTTCGTGCCTGCACTGAACATGCTTATTTAAAGTGAAGCGAGAGAACAAAGTTTTGTCCTGTCAGTTCTTAACTTTACTACAACCATTCTCGGACTTTGTAACTGCCATTGTTATAGTTTTCCAAAACTTGGAAATGTCTTCCTGGTTTCAAATGGGAATGGACTCACGGGGCTATTTTTTTTTTAAATGTACGTTACAGATTTCTCGATCTAACTCAACTATTGTTGTACTTAATTTATTGAAAAAATAATGGACTCAAAGGATTGTTATTTGTAGTTTTGTGTGTATGTATGTATGTATGTGTGTGTGGCAGAATGTTACATACTGAAAATGATAACGCAGGGGTCACTATTTACGGGTTACTTGGTCGTAACATACAGTCTCGTAATTTTGTTTTTTTGCTACTGTTGGCTACTGGCACAGCGTAAGGTTGTGTGTACGGATTTGCGAAAGCATTTTCAAGCATGTAGGGAAATATAAGGCTCTAATAATGGGACACTGTAGCATCGCATGTTATGTAGCCAGAAAGGAAAATAAAGGTTCGCATAACATGCCAAAAACACAAAGAATGAGAGAAATGAATGGTCAGCGAGCAAGTTGGTAATTGTATGAAATTGAAAGACACATCCCCTTCTTCGGGAGAATAGTTGATAGGGACCACATTTTGGTTGAATAAAATCCCATCCTAAACATATGTGGAGGCTGATCCAAGTGTCAAATGTCAAGAACAAAAGTTTTTGCCCAAGTAGTTGGCAAATACTATGACAGTCATCTCCGTGGAATTTGGCATGAAAGGCTATCTCATTTAGCCTGGCATACAATATGAATGAAATTTAGCCATTTAATTCTATTGCTGAAATGTATAAGTATATACATCTATGTATCTACATTGCACATGCGATCCCTAAGTACTATTTCCTGTGTACCCTCGAAGGAGTCCTAATAGAATTTTAGGATGTAGTCACTCCGTTCCAAACGATTGTACATTGAATTATCTTGTACTACAAAACTCAATTTCGGAGTGAGCAGTCAGTGTGTAAGCACATTAGGTACAGAGAGAATTTACAGGGAGAAATTTAGAGAAATTACTTCTAAGTGCAGAACATGGTCTCAAGGAGAGGGATCAATGTCAATTTATTAGATCAATATAAAGCTCACATTGGTTCAGTTCAGTACATACTGAAAATAAGGTGACTAATGGGAAAAGAGGATTTCCGTATAGATTATTATTCCAAATGCACTTTCTTCTCCTCTCCTTAGTTATTAGCTCAACTTAATTATAATTTCACACAAATACCTTAACCTTTAAGCTCGTCATATTATGTACAGGCTGATGAGATGCGTGGAACAAAGTAGGATGAGAACTAATAACGTACACGATGGGCCAGGCATGGGTATGAGTATGAGAAGCAAAGAGCGTGTACATAAATAGTCCTGGAGTAAAACTTCCCTACTAGAAAGTTGATGAGGGCTGAGCAGAAACCTACAGTAATATCCGTAAGGGATTAGTTGGGTTTAGCATAAGTACGTGAGT
The DNA here is from genome assembly GCA_947179485.1 of Allacma fusca. Taxonomy (NCBI): domain Eukaryota; kingdom Metazoa; phylum Arthropoda; class Collembola; order Symphypleona; family Sminthuridae; genus Allacma; species Allacma fusca. Next base: position 37,191,862 of record OX359249.1, read on the forward strand.
ACTACAGAACAAGACAGTCTATTATGTATGTTGAGGCAATTCAGGATTGGTTGCACCTACGTATATCTAGATATATCTATGTAAAATGAGCAGGCAATTACTACAGATATGCACAGAAGAATCAGACCTAGCCTTATGTATGTATTTAATGAAATTTTACTTGACGACTCTCCTTCAAACGACTGCACTTCCATCAGCCTCATTTCATTACTTATGCTCTCGGGTCAAATGTTCCTATGCAGACAAGAAATTTGTTTATAGTTGAAGGTAAATTTTCATATTTTGACACTTATTTGCGATTAAGTGTGAATAATTGTACTCTTTAATGACTCGACGTCGACGTAAGTAGCAAGCTAGTGGCATGTCCATGAATGAATGGGTATAGGGATCCCAAGCGTTTGTGACCTCACTCTCACCTAAAATAAATAGTTGAAACCATTATTTGCTCCACACAAGCCATACTTCGGTTTTTGATGTTGAACTATACGAGCATATAGCCCAACCGCAGGTATTATCTATATATGACATTGTTCCTACTTACCTGTTACATTAACTAATGTGTGTGCTCATGTATGTATGTAATTGCACTTGTGAAAGTCAGTGTACCAAATGAGAAGTCAGATTTCATTAGATGGGTCGATAAGAAATTTTACCAAGTTGGGCTCTATGCATGCTGAAAGTATGCAAATAGTTTCCTGCAACTATACCAGAAATGAATTGATGGACAGATTGACATTGTAGGACCATTTCCTAACAGCGCAGTAACAACTAATAATATTACAGTACTACTGTCAAAATTTATCCTCAGAGAGGCACATAGGAGTTATGAACTCTTAGTTGGAGAATTGGTGTTAGTTGTATAATAATTATTATTATTACACTTGGGCAAGGTAATCAGTTGGCATTACTGAGTGTCAATAAAGGAGCCAACTATTTGTCACATTTAACAGAAAAACATATGTATGTCGTTCAAGGAATCCTCTCTGCCTATGAATGTTAAACTTAATTAAAATTTTCTGCAATAGTGATAAATACAATGTTCTGTGTCGTACCGGCATGAGCTCATCTATTGCAAGTACTCTGCGGATTGCACTTGTCATGGGAATGCTTGGCAGATCTCAGAATAGGAATCGCTCATGAGAATGACTGCAGAAGCCTGCTGGTACCAACACTGACGTTACATGTCAGAGGCTCCCATGAAAAAGACGTAATTAACTTGGAAATGTAGAAACAATGGTGTACAAATGTATTTGGTAGATGATGGTGATGCCTACTCGATAGGGCTGTAAACAGGTGAATTGCTCGAGCTTATGCACGCCGCAGCCTTATTACTAGAACCCACTGAGCAGATGTACGACCGTCTCATACTCATAATTCCATTCTGTAAAGGCAACTGGGGAGTTTGTACTTGCGTCAAGTGTACTCACAGTCTATAATTATTACAGAATGCTTGAGTCCATCCTATGTATATGTCTATGTAGATACAAACATGAGATAGTGATAATGCTGAAGTAGGTCATCGTATTCATAGATCTCTGATGTGAAATTCTATTATTGGACTTGGGTTAGAAACTAATAAACAAAAGGATGTTTGGGTAATTCTAATGCTAATTTCCAATGCTAATGAATGCAAGTGAAATGCCATCAGAAGCTTCCATCCCCGGTCTGTGGTTTCTATCCCATCAGAATTTATATAATTATGTACATCTCTCTGTACATATACCCTTCCTGTTGTCTCTGCCGACGCGTTGAGTTGAGGGTCGCAGTCAGCTCCGACATGACTGCAGTGTAGGAATTTGGAATGCACCAGTTTCCCCCCCCCTACGCACTTGCTCCACTCTACAATAAATTATCGTTAAAACATTAATTTTTCACCAAAATAATAGCTTAAATCCGATGTAAACAAAGAAGCCTGTACAATGCTCCTCAACTCAGCATCCCCCTGTTGCGTCTATGCTATGTTGTCTCCTTTTGTCATGTGACTCGTGTGGCTACTATACAGCTGGGACTGTCACTCCGGTCGTGTTTTTAATCATCCCAAAAACTCATGTGGCTACGTTCATTCCCCCACATATAGCTTCGTGTAGTACAAGGAAATTTCAGCAATACCTCATACAAATCACAGTGATCCCTGACAAGGGAAAAAACTAGTATCTCTGCACTTGTCTACAGACTGTCTGTATACATGGGTACTGTTTTTAGCAGCAAAGCCTATTCCCAGTCACAAGAGTGACATCACGTAATGCTGAGCTGGGACTAGGGCTTGTAATAGAAAGAAATTCCCTCGATATTGGTGATGTTCCTAGTAACTTACTAGCAGCCATTCTTGTTTTGTTGTTCTGTATTATCTGCAACACAAGGGAGGTAGCTCCGAGTTTTTGCTATAATAGTGGGAGCAGAAAGAAGTTGGAGATTTGCACCACGATAGTTCTATATATACTGACAATGCTCACAAATACCTGTCTATAGTCAGGGTCCATATGCCCATAGTCGCACATGTAGTATAGTCCCCTATGTAAGTAAGCACATTTATTGTTGTGGCTGAATGCACAATAAAAGAATACCTATTCCCGTGAGTATGAACTTACGGAAAAGATCCCAGTAATAAAAGAGAATGTTAGTATTCAATGAACTTATTGGATTTTTGGTGGTTATGAGTTGCTGAAAAATACATGCTCCTGAGCTCAGAGATAGTAGGAGCTATACGTACAGACGGTCACGATCTCAGGAGGTACTTGTGTGCAAAATGTGTCGGTAATTCAACCATTTCATACTCAGTTCTCCTCTGGAGTGTCAATTTATTAGCTGCGGGCAAAGACTGACTGCTGTTCACGATCCGTAGTTATGATGTTCGAGTATTGACCAACCCTTTGGTGATTATCAATGAGATTTGAGGTTTGATTAAAATGCCTCGGGCTCTCGTTCACTTCGAAATGAAAAGTGTAGGGGTGTTATTTGTATTTGACCAGAATCTGTCACTCATTCTTTGGCGAGGATCAGAAAAACGTAGTTTCTCGCCCTCATGTAAACTATTCAGGAATATGTAATTACATAGACTCCCTCTAATAATACTACAACATATGAAATTAATAAGCTGATAATAGACAGGGGCCTACATTGAAAAAAAAAAGCGGAGATTTCCTCATCTTGTTTAATTGCTAATCAAAGCTCGCAAAAGGAGTTAGTGCAAGAAAAATATTCAAAGTTGATTTAAAAAAAGATAATACCCCTTTAACAGTTTGCTTTACGCAAACAATCTGAGCATGTTCTCTAGTTCGGAATTACATCCTTGGAAAGGTGTTTGGTATGGAACAACGTGACTGTAAGTAATTCACGCTCATTTGCATTACCTAATGTGACGTTCTATTTTTCCCGCAAATTTTCCTCGCACTGAAAAGGAAACTGAATTAAAATATTACTGAGGGAGTGGAATTTCACACGAGGATTTCATATTACATAAAACATTGCAATAAAAACTTGGGAAATGGAATTAACTTTATGTTATAAATTTCAATATTAGAATAGGCCTATTACAGCTTACATGATCCCAGGAACTCGCAACCCGTTTCCTACACGCTGGTTAGTCTCTCAACATACATATGTACATGGATGTATACATATGTACACACATACATACAATCGCAATGAAATAAAACTGATCCTCTCAATGTCCTTTTGGATAATCGCGTGTGATTTTCCGCGGAAATGGGAAGAAAAGTCTATGGGATTTCAATTCCAGCCAAAGTACTTTTATCTACGGAGAAGTCGACTTGATAGGACTTGCTCTACTCTTTCCCTGTCTCTGCTTATTGTCACGACTTCTGTGATGGGGGGGGGAGACTTCTGAGGAAATAACCGGGCAGACCCCATTCATTTTCATTCAAATGAAGTTCCCTTTAAAGTTCAGAGGCATTCCTCGTACTCATTGATTCGACTGTATATTGTGTCTGTTATGCAACTTCAACAAAAGAAAATAAAAACTACTGCAATTGCACTCAGGACTTTGCTGATGCCCAAGATAAGAATAGATAGTTCAGTTCTTGTCGCAGTTTGTACAAAAGCACACTTTGAAATTATAGCATATATGTTGTGTGGACCCAACTTCTTCATGTAACTGTTCATGTCAAGTCAATTTCAGCGTGAATGCATTTTGTTATCATTTTCCTTGCATTGTGAGTGGTAAGCCCCTTTATCAAGGACGATACACACGACATGTAGCCCATAACATAACATACAGGCACACAACGGAGATAAGTTCATATACGTAGTCCTCAGACACAAGATCAATGAGCACTAAGCTACACAAGCATACTTGCATTCTTGGTCCTCTAGAGCTCTACACTTCGAGACAATAGTGCATTACAATAGTTTGGTTGATGGTTAAAATCCTCAAGTGAATGTGAGCCCATTCAACTTATGTATTAGAATTCTGCTGCTTTTCACAGATGATATTACATAAGTATTTCCTCCTCTCTATTGTCATATTTGCTGGAAGATTTTGAGCAAATGAATCCTCAAGTGAGGTATATAACATTGACACAAGCTCGTATGATGAAGACGAGATGCATGCAATCTCTGGAATGTTTTGTACGTAGGATGAAATTAAGCATAGGGATATTCTGAAATTCAAAATTTGTACACATCCACACACACACACATACACACACAATACATGCAAATTACATGCTAACGCTTTCAACTATAAGTCGAAGGAGTCTGAGCTACTCCCCATGATGCGGAAGAATAGCAGATAGTCTCGAAGCCTCCGTCCATAGAACTCTGCTGGCTCATACTCCATAGTTCTTGCTGCAAATTGGGAGTGGAATTACACACTGATAATAAATTCAAATATCCTTGAAATTGGATCTTCGAGGAGGTGGTGTATTTGACAGAAAGTAAACGAATGTGATTTTTTTTAGAGGTTTCACAAAATTTCAACTTTTTCCCTTCTCTCCTGTTGTATCCTTCAATATTCAAGTACACATGGTTATGAGAAGGTTGGCAGACATTACAGTCATCCAGTTGCTCGGTGATAGTACAATCTTATTTTGTCACCGGTGTTTGTACACGTGAATTTATGGTAGGCATGGAGATGAGACGTACACTTATCATCCGTATATAAAACCAGGAATTTCCATGTTGCCCTGTAACAATTGGATTACTTCGTTCATAGAAGTATATGGTGAAAAACTGCACTTGCTATTATTCTGCCTTCAAGCCTGAGCATAAAAGAACCCCATGTTATACTCTACAAAAACCCAGGCTATGAATAAGTCATGGTTGATTACCTGACTGACAAACAAATCCCAGCCCTAGTTGATTTCGGGAAATGTGAAGTCTGGGGAGAGAACATTCGTATAAATTTTTATTCCGTTTGACTCTAATTTGAGTCTCACTTCCTGCCTTTCAACTCCCATACATTTGAAGAGAACCCGTTGCACATTTGGAAAACATGAGAGCAGACTGAGATCAGCGTGTGAGGAGAGCATATTGCACATTTTATAAACACAGAATAAATTGTTCGTATAATTATTACTACTAATGTTTTAATATAAACATTGTCTGCATTCACGGAGGCTAGGTTAGTGTCTATGCTGCGGTGCAGACAGGCTCCCATTTCCCATGGTCTCTGTATTTCCAGTCATTTTCCCTCCAGCTGTTTCAGTCATTAATTAATACGGGAAAAATGGCTTTCCTTTTTGTGGAGAATTATACTAATGATTCCGTTCCTACCTAAAATTTCAAGTCTGAAAGCATTCAACCTTGTTCTCAGTAAGTCGTTTTGAACTGAAAGCAAATGCAAATTCCTTCCTCCCTGAGAAGTAAAATTTCAATTGCAAATAGCCCACCCCTAAATTAAGCCTAAAACTCATTTTTTTTCTACTAACACGGAGGCATTGAGACTCCTTAAAGTTCTCTAAAAAAATTCCTCTCCAGAGGCCTAACCAAACAGAGGGTTTTGTACGTTGGTGGATTGAGTCGTGAGGAAGTAGGAGCAACATTAATCGACATCAGTAATCAACTAACCCAGTGAGGGGAGTCTACTTTCACAATATCAAACCCAGTGTAGGAAATAAGGCTAAACAGACGAGTTTTCGGTTCGGATTTGTCGGGCGCGATATGTCATCTGTTTAAAAAGATTGAGTGATCCACAGAGAGAGAGACAAAGAATAAGTGAGCAGGGGAGATAGGAAAATGGGCTCGTAACGTAAAGCAAAAGTCAAGTTCTGATGTAGCGTAAGCAATTTTATCATTAGCCATGGTTGTTGTTGCTGATGAGCTGAGGCTTAGCGCAGCGTAGCGCTTGTAAACAGACTGGGCTGAATAATCTCTCTCTCTCTCAGCATAATGCTATCTGCACACAAGGTATACTCAGAACAACTTGTACTTTCTGTCTTTAAGTATATAGTCCGACGGAATATTTGCCTTGGTACTTTATTAAGTGCCTCTGGGGTTGTACCATGCATGGATTTAATATCCTTGTAATTTACATACATACTCCTGCATGGTTACAGCTTGAACTTGAGCATCCATTTGTCTACGTACAGTCTGCAAACTTTCACGATGGAGAACTTGACTCACATTGTGATTATGTGCATACTCGTGGCTCTGATGAATCCATTTGCTGCCGTGAAAAAAAAAATATATATCCCCTGCTCTTGGAGATGTTCCCGTTGTGGCTGAACCTCCATGGATTGACGCTGGAGGCAGGTAACTTGCGTAAACTGACAATGCGAAAATTGGAAATGGGACTCCCGGCCTTTCACTCCCTCCGTCTATGTACATTAGAACCACAACAAGGCTATGTTAAGTACAGTGGCGTATCTGTTAGAATATTGATTTGAAATTATAAGTAACGGATCAACGAGGTGAAAATGAGAATTGATGAGAAATCAGGAGAAGCACGGAGGACGAGAGATAAGTTAATCGATTTTATGGCTGAAAGTAATTTTAAATCGTAAAATAATAATTATTTTTTATAATAAATAATTCTAACTCGTTTTTCTTGAGCCCTCCTCCCAATAGGAATATATCCCTGTGTAGCTCCATCCCATAAAGTAGCACAACAACTTTAAATTTTGATGTTGTAGTCAGAATTTTGTACTTTCTTGTTACCAGGTGATTACTCGTAGTTATCTCCAACATAAGTAACTACATGCAAATTAGTCCAAGGTATATAGTGTCAATTGTACATACATAATTACGTATACTCTCATCCAGTGATGTGCACAGTGAAGCGTTGTAATAACTGCACAGAATATGATAATCATAGTCCTTACACATTTAATTTACCTCCATGAACACTTGCATGCATACTGATTCCAACCGTGGTATTGAGGTAAACTGCGGAAGCTTGTTACTCCCTTCGAATCTAGTAATAAGGGACTCTCATGCATGATGATGACACGTGGGAAAATCTTGAGGCAAGTTCATTGTATTGGAATTACGTCTGTAATTATTTTGCTTTCATAAGTAATTAGTCACTTTGAAACGATTTATCATCATAATAAAGTCATATATTGTTAGATGCAATTTTCCTTGGAGACTTAAAGTAAACTTAGAAATATGTGACGACTGTCATTGTAACTTATCTCTTTCAAGCGGTTGGCATACATATGTGTAGATGTATGTAATTACTAGTCATACCGGTCTACATTTGTAACATTACCCTTCACTGCTCTGAAGGGGGTCTTCTCCTGAATATTTGATAGACACTTCCCTCAAAAGAAAAGATTATTAGCCTGGAGAAAAAACCTATTATTTCCAACTAAGTGTATGATACTGTAAACGTTCTGGTGGTATTCATTTAAGTGAAACTGCAATTTGTTTCTTTTATTCTTCAACTTGAATTGCTCGGTATTTAGACTGGGTGAATGTCTGTAATAATTATTATTTTAGAAGCTTACAATTTTTTTTCTTTCCAAACTAGTTCTCGAAACACTTTTTGTTTTCTTAAATGTCTATATGGAATACTTCTAGAGTAAAAATACTTTTGGGAAATATATATCTTCTGGCCAGCAAACATTCTACATATGTACATACGTAATTGGAACCGTGTGCGATGTTCTTAGTTAATACTTTGTACATGTATTTAACTTAGTTTCTTTTCTAAGCCAGAAACTCCGATGGCGGTTCGTGGGCAATCTAAAAAATACGATGCTCAGGGTACTCTCAGGGTATTTATTGCATGCATTATTCGAGGGAAGTTAGTGTGAAGACGGTTGGAAAGTCTCACGATGGAACACTCCATTATGTAACTTGAACGTTGATGATCGTGCAGTGGTGCATTTATTAGCAGAAAAAATTAGTTTCATGTCAGGGAGAAAAAAAAACTTCTTGTCCAGTCCAAGACTTTCAACCCTATAATAAGCTAATGAGACGTGTTTCTTCTTCTTCTTTTAACTTGATAGCTTGTTGTTGTTGTTTGATACAAGTGAAAAGTTGTTGCACGCTTTATCATCTAATAGACAAGTTTCATCGTGGAGGGACAGCCTTTATTAAAAAACAAAAAAAAAAGAGGAAGTAGTATTTTTATATTTGGTTTCGTCTCTCCCATCATTCCCAGAGACCCAACACTGGTGTGTAGGGAGGGCTGATGGGAAAAATAAATGGAGATAATAACTCGTACAGTTGGTTTTTCACTCCTTGGATAAAACTGTACCGATCTGGTGTATGTATAGGAGGAAGGGGATACGGCTTGCCCCGTAGACTTGTTGACGATGGCAAGTCACACGACGACGGAGAGTGTGAAGGAGCCGGTGGGAAAAAGAAAAGGTTGTAAACGTCCAGTGACAGTCATCTGTATCATTCAATTCACAAAGGTAGATAGATACTTCACAAGAGATTATCTCTCCCGCTGAAGATTATCACATCCGGATAGTCTTTTCTATATCCCAAATACTATCTTCGTATTAATAAAACTTGAAAAGATGATAAGCCCGAGCATACTGCATTTTCTGATCGTAGATGAAGCGAACTGTTTTAATAAATCTGGGGCTCTATTTAGTAAAATTCCTCCTTCGCTTTCTAATAATGACTACCGCATAGTTTTTAATAAAATTCGAGTATCCTCTTCAAGTGAGGCCCGAGTGCACTTGGGACGAGTGCACTTGCTATCCTCTTATTGGAGACTGGTTTCATCTGAAATTAATTCTCTTTCCCTTTTTATTCTTCCACCCTAATATTAAATAAAGTATGAAAGCCCTTTGAAAAGGAATCTAGAGACAAGTAGTCAAAGCTATCTCGGCCCATGTAACTACTACAGTACGCTGAGAACTGAAGGAAAGCACGTCTTTGTTACCAGGAGCTTCTCTTCGTGTAACGTTACGTTAACTTTCCACGGTTGATTTGTCCGTCGAGATATGTAATATAATACACAATAATAGAGATGGTTCCTCTACAGTAGTATGTCTATCATGAACGTAGACACCCAAATTAGAGTTTGTTAGAATTCTATGTAATCGAATTGCTAGAATTACTTCCGAGTTTTCCAACTGAAAGGAGGAATTGTATAAAAGTTTCAAGGGTTTATTCCTGTTCAAAGGAAAGAAGAAAGAAGGAAATAAGCATATGTTTCGCTAGAGTTCTCATACAAGTCGTGGAGTCTGGGAGAAGTTGGAGAGAAATACTCTCAAAGGGAAATAATGGAAGGAAGTACATCGGTAGGTCAGACGGCGTAGGAGGATTGGATACACAGAGTTAAGGTGAAGATCCCAAATCCTTCATCAGATGCGAAGCTATCAGTACCACACTCCTGGTGCTTCTATTTCTTCCTGACCATTAATTTCCCTTCGTCTGCAGTTTATTTACAAGTTACAACTGAGGATATACTTACGATTGACTACAACAAAAAGTATATTCCTCAACGCAGTTTCAACTACACGTGACCGTTTCGTTCCGTCTTGTTTTTCTTCGTGGAGAAGGTGCCGTCGTCCCATCGTATCAGACGAAATCCACTCTGAGAGGTTATCCCTGGGAAGGAGGTATTGCGCTTCAAATTTCGCAATCATCCTTGCTAAAATGTCTGGATGAACTCCTCAGCTAATATTAAGTTATATACTTGTGTGTGAAGGAATTGAGAACTTTTCAAATCTCTCTGTGTTGAGTCTAGTTGAGCATTCAGTGGGAGGATTGAAGGAGTGCGGGAGCGGTAGGTTGACTAAACTCACAAGGAAAATCAGTTCTTCCCTTTTCTAGGATAAACTGGTTATTAGAAGTTAGAACTACAAAGGTTACTACAACTACTGACTCAGGGCATTACAAAAGTTGGAAGGATTAAGTCAAGTAAAAGCAACATGTGGAAGGAAACTTGAACTTTTAATATTTTCTCAGGATATATATATTTAAAAAAAAAATTAATTGTTGTAATTCATTAGCCAGAACACTGAGGTTAATTACCTAATGTTTAGCAAAACGAGTCCTTCGGGGGTAAGGCTTAGGAGGAGAAAGGAGATTGAAAGCACTCAGATAAGCCCAAAGTGCACGCAGCTCAGATCCACTTACGATTATAAATAAATGGTGTTTTTTTTTTCACCAAACAGAGGCCAAATCGAAATTTCGTATACTGGCAGTCTCGTTTAACAGCAAGCCCTGTCTAACGTACCGAACACATGTATATATAATTATATATATATCTGGGACATGCTGTAAATATACAAGTACAGTACAAGGGGGGCCCTCATATATAGGCAATAATGCAAAATACAGCAGAGCGTATCGACAATGTGCCATTGAGAGGGAACTCCCGTTCAGAGAGAAGATCTTGCATCCGGCGCGCTGAATCTGTGAAAAGAAAATGTTTTAGTGAAAAAAGAATGAACATTACCATCTTTTTTTGTTCGTGCCGGGCTTCATTTCCATACTAATCTTGTATATTATATGACCCGACGAAATAGCTAGCCCAGAATTTCAGTTTCATAACAACCGTATACTAGATGTATACATTTAGCCCACCGTTGTAAAAGCCCTCTCGAATCTCCCATTCATATGTGAGGCGAGATACACAAATACGGTTGCAGATTTGGGAGAGGATATAGGAAGGAGTCGTAGGCGGAAGTAAACTTCACCTCCAGATTTCTATGCATGATGAGACTGGTCCTATATATTACATACATTTTAATGGAAAGGGGTTATAGAAACGCATAATTGAATGTATTCTAACAACCGTGCGAATATCATATATGTATACTTGAGACTGAGAACTGAGACAGTCCCTGATATAAAGGGAATTTACAATTGAAATCTATAGATGATTTGGCTTGGAGTCATTATGGAATCATACATGCCTTAACTGTACAATGGAATCAGCATGACATTCTCATATTCACTGCCATCAACCTTAGGAGAACTTCCAACGGGGATGCCTTCCTTCGATTACAACTCAAGTTCAGTCCCAATGGTGAAGGAGTTCTGTCGGAACAGTCACATTTTCTGCTTCTCTTGAGTCTTCGAGTCTTGAGTGAGACACGCTGTAATCTTGTTTTCCATTTCCGGGAAAATTCATTTATTCATGTTTTTTTCTACGTAGTGTTACTTCTACTATTCCTGAGGACAGCCACAGTAAAACTGGATATTTACAAACTTGGTCTGATGTATGTTGAATCTGTGTGTATGTATGTTCAACTCCAAGTCTCCTTCCTTGCTCACAGAGGGGAAGTCAGAGATTTAGAGTCTGATTGCACCCATTCGTTGCGTTACGAATGACTTAAGAGACCCATTTTGTGAAGAAACTTCGAATTATTTTAAAATACCGAGAAATTCTGAAATTATTCATTTTTTGGGATGGACGCAGGTGCGCACCAAACAGGGGTATAAGCCTGATGCCGTGACATTGGGCTGTTAAGGTTGGGACTCCGGCCACTGTTTTAATTATTGGGAGTGCATTCACAGGACAGGTGAACAAGTCAATTGAATTTAGTCTCAGGAATGACGTAATCCCGGGATGCAAATATCCCAGCAGTCCATATTCGTTAGATGAAATATTATTTTATTTATGATCATTGTTATTGTTAGGGAGGTAAAGTTCATGGAATAGTAGAGCTCGGGAAAAGGTGGGAAACCAGTCAAGTTGCAGAAAAAACGGGGGATTTTCGATGTACAAAACTGGGGACATTGCGTGTTTTGAATCAGACAGTGAATTTCATGTGCTGGCCATTGCTCTTAAACTTGTCCATTTGTATGATGATATTAAGAGTGAGAGAAATAATGCACGAGAGGATATTACAGGGTATAATGCCCAGGCTTGGAGGAACAATGGACATGAAGGCATGAAAAATCGAATGACACAGGGGCTGTACAGACAGATGGAACAGTTAAGAGATAAAATGCAGTCGAGAGGCCATAATTTACATTAAAGCCTAATGTACGCTATTAGAATTGCAAAAAGTAAGAATTCTATATAATGAAACTCTGTTCATTTTTTGTTCTCCGCCACCTTCCTGTGTGTGGACTGGTATAGGACAATAAGCAGAACCGTGCATAAACCAAGTACAGTACGGTCGTCGTGATTTACTGATGCTGTGAACTTGACTGCTAAATGATTGTTATGTTGTTGTTGACGTCCATGGATCGTGCAACTATTTACGTCCACTTGGTAGTAATTACTCCTGTGTAAGTCCTACACTGTGTGTATGGGCACAACGAGCCTATATAACATTACTCAGGTAAAATCCAAGTCGTCAATAGCTATTATTACTATTTTCTGTTTAGGCGTTAGTCTCTCCACACGTTCCTGCTCCTCTGTTCCTCTTGGACTCAAGTGACTCAAGTCAGATCATCGATAGAATAAACTCACCCTGTAAGTTAAGTATGGCCAGACTTTAATTTCAAGAGTCTTCTTGGACTGCGTGTGCATCCACTCCGATAGAAGAAAGAACTTCTTACATTATTTGGTAAAATGACAGGGCAAACTCTCCATTCATCCATCGAGCAATTTAATACGGAAGAGATCTAATGAAATGATAGTACAGATCACTGAAATCATCATTTGCCTCACCTACGCTCTCTCTCTCTCTCTCTCTCTCTCTCTCTCTGCATATAACTATAGACGACCAGAAGGTTTTAAAAAAAACTAGAATTCATATTATGGCTCCCAATGTTGACTGTTGTGTGGACCTTTGAAATGTCAGCGGGATCACTGACGCCTCTCTACCTTCATTCTGCGTATACAGACTTCCAATGCTGATATATCTACAGGCTAGGGAAATACAGAGAAGGGAAACGCCTACTATCGTTCAAAGTCTTTTGACTTGGACCTTTGGTGCGAGAAAAAATTGAGTGTCACGGCAACTTCAGTTGTCTAAGGATCTAATTACCAACTATTTCAACACTTTTCCCTTTCTAATTGAAGCCTCTCAATTATTAACTCGGAAAGAAATCAAGGATTTATTCAGAGGCAGGGAGCTGACTTTGATACGACAACAAGTTCAGATAAAGAAGTTTGAACTCGTAAAAATATTTTATCCCACCGTCCACACATGCTACTAAGCCGTCTGCATAAACAGACACAGGTACATAACATGTATGTTTGCACTCCCACAGCATTAACAACTTTGAGGAAAAATTACTTTAGGAAGTAAACTCTACGGACCAAATCCTCACGATGAGTACCTCCTGATATGTTACATAGTTGACTGGTTATTTCTTCCAAAAAACATTTTACTTCGATAAATCATTTCACGTATACAACTTAATTATATAGCTTTGGTAACGAAACATGTCAAGAGTCTTCTTACTCAGTAACGAGCTGGATCAATTGAGGGAAATAAAAAATTTAGCGATTCCTTTCAAGTCCTGAAAAAAGTGTCTTAGGCGGAGGAGTAGTTCTCTGCGATATTAAGCTCATGAATGACTGAGCACACAGATGAGTTTGAAAAAAAAATCCAGTCCTTCTAAGGTGGGGTGGTGGTTCCTTTGATTTTTGGCTATGACTCTGACGCTGTTCTTCCTAAATACAAGGCTAAATTCCTTCCCTTCCTCTATTCAGCTTATTTTAATAGTTTATGGCTGTATTGACAGAAAGAGTTTGGTCAAAGTTTTACACTAAAAACAATTATTGTACTGAAGCTTTTGGACATTCCTCCATTGTAACACACTTTACTGACTATTAAAGCTTTCCGTATTTTTACAATGAATGCTGTTGAATTGTTTACAGACACGGTAGAGTCTCAAGGGTAACACTAGGAGGTATACGGACGACGGGAAGAACAGGAAGAGCACAGAGGAACAACTTGACGAAGTTTCCCCGAGGAATCGGATGAAGTAATTTAAGGTAAAATAAGCTAAGTTTTTCTAACGAGCATACTTATAGGGACATATAAATAATTGAAGTTGAACTGTAACAGAAACAAGTGTGGGAATTACAGGACGTTTTTCAGCGAATAATTGCTTATGACTCATTCATGACTATCGGCTGACACGTTATGTAAAAAGGAAAGACATTGTTTTTACAGTGTGAGCAAGATAGTAAAAGTAAACAGGAGAAATGACATTCATTCAACATGACGTAATGTCAGTGCATTCTCTTATTCCTACTATCCCTCGCATACATTACGGGCAGTACACTGTGGATAGGCATATTGTTTATAGGGCATCAGAGCTACGTGCACACACCAATTATTCTGTATGTGCCGTATAGGCATGAGTCGAGTCAACGGCAGAGCTGTAAGTGTTACACTGTAAATAATCCAATGTGTATATGTACAGATAGTATGGGGTGGTTGTAAAAAAAAAGGAAAGAAAATTGACCATTCCTTTTTTTTTCTGTGAGTAACTCAACGGAGACTAAAATTGCCAGGAGATACATACACAAAGCTATTTAGTACCACACAACTACACACAATACTACAGGGAACAAAGCCAACAATCTCATTTATTAATTCAACTGCAGCGGTTTTTTCCATCAACGTAACATTACGTGCACATGAAATGTCATTTAGGTGGATGGACAGTCATTCACATTCTTATAAGTCACTTCACTACCCACGAATCTTGCATAAATTTATGCATGCCCACTGTAGTATCAAACAGTCGATAGAATCTTGATTCACTTATATATATATATAGGTCTATATATATATATATATATAATTACATATACGTCTCATGTAGATGTATGTATGTGCATATGCAATTATTATACTTCCCTCTGGATCCTGAAAACGTTGGAGTGTGGGAGCAGAGGTATCATCACGGCTAACGGCTTGCAATAGTATTTGATATTGAAAGGTATATTGGAGAAACAATATTCAATAATTTCAGTATATCCTTGTATTATTATAGATCCTTTTTTTTTCCAATAATTCAATTAAGACAATCCTTTGGAGAAATGTTGAATGGAGTAATGCGAATTTTTATTGAACAATGAATATTTGAATTAAGAAATATAATTTATGTTCAGGAATTCAAATCAAATCAGGCTGAGGAATCCAATTTATAATGAAGAATGTAGTGTCAGGAGCGTAAATTATTATATTTTACTGACCTGTTGGGATTGATGGGTGGAATTTGCCAAATTTTGGAGCCTCGAACCAACGAGCATTTATTTGCTGGCTTTGCGAGGAGTGACGTATGAAAATACCTCAGGGATAAAACAAGCCTGTGTTTTTGAGAGTAGTGAATGGACTTGCCCTAGCAAGAGTGTGTATAAGTACACTCACGTAGTAAATTTAAATTGGTAGATAACTAGCTCCAAGTTATTGTCATTATCTGAGGTATTTTTATGAGGAAATAATGAGACGGACATGTAGGGCAGGGATAAACAGATCGAACGAAGTCTACTCGAACGAAAAGTGTTTGACTGGCAGCTAAAGATAGTATTGCTCCATACTCTTCTTCTCTAGTGGATTGTTACACGCGCTGCTAGCACTATTATATTATTATTATTATTAGTAGATATGTATAAATGTACCCTCTACCTTCTTTCTTTCATCTATGTGTGAATGGATTCGTTACTTAACTTCTCGTGGCGAGATTGAGTGCTAGTTTGAGTCCTGCACGGAAGACATTTCAGTTTCTTTACCTCCTCGCTGACATTTTCCCCTTCTGTTACAGTTTCTAATGTGCTCCCATAAAGCACGATCTTGCATTTAAAGATTGAATTACGTCTGTTGATGTTTGTTTGCACGCCTCGTACAGGGTACATTCAGGGAGCAAGGAGTCAGCTCTGATTTTTGGTCTTTATATTAAATGTTCCAATCTGCACTGCCACGTTGAGACAATCAATTTTTTCTTCTCATTCTCATGCTTTTTTTCCTTCTGGTTTTTTTTTTTTTGAAAAACTTCCCTTGGAAAGACCTTTCTCATCTCATAAAGCATTTCTTTCCTAGAACTCCTTGGCCGGGAGTCTGAGCCCCTCTCTCGTACTGAGGAAAAAATTGAGAAACATCCAATTTCCAAAATAGTAAGGATTTTCATACAAATAGGTTTCTATGCTTATATTATCCCCTTTTTTAAATTCCGCTATCTCGAGTGGTGCAGGAGATGAAAAGAAAGGGAATTTCCTGAAAAATAAGATAGTTTTATTGGAGATTTATTAAAAGAAACTAGACAATTTTCCCGGGGTGAAGTAAGGCTGGAGAAGCTCGGCTGCATTTTTAATCAAGGTTAATCCCGCGTATACAGAGTATGAGAGGAGGAGGCTGAGCTGACGGGAGAAAGGTTTCGGGTATTGCAAAGATTTCATTTTCATTGTGCACATTTTGTAAATCGATCTCAACGGTTTCTCAACATTATCCATTTGCCTCCGTTGTTGGGCGACAGTGGGGCTGGTTATAGGAGGTACATAGGTCTTGGGCTGTGGAAAGGGTGAGATTCCCAACTGTGAACTAACTAAGAGTATACGGTCACAAAAGAAGAGCATTTGAATAAGAGGTGGATGTAATTTAAGAAGAATCTTGTGTAATTGTACAGAGAGAGAGAGAGAGAAACTCCATATAAAAATCAAGGTCCTTCTCGCTCTCTCACACACGCGGAGACACATACACACAGTTTTATTTAACGATCTTTATGAGATTGCAAACTATAGATATTTTTTTTCAGAAAATTGCGACTTTTCTCTTATGTCCTTCCCAATGTTTTCGTTGTGTCCCACTTTTTCACGGGTGTATTCTATAGGATGACATAGTATCCACTCGCGTTCCCATCTCCCTCCACTCATCTGGAAATAGTCTTTCTTACTTCTGAATATATTTCAACCGTGGTCTTTAGCTCAGTCTGCGCAAATCCAAAGGACCAATGTACTAATGTTCCAATAAGCGACGGCTATATTACAGAAAGTTAACTGAAATGGTTGGGTCCCGAAAGCCTCGTGGACACTCTAATGTTTTGTTTTTATCTGCCATAGTCGTAAATGACCAGTGCCGTCTAAATCCTGGGATGACCATAGGGCCATATATGCACTTGAATTATGTACGTCCATAGAAATAGTTCTGCTCTATCGCCTCGCGACTTACCAGTGTCAAATTGCAAGAAGACTTTGAGAATATCTTAATTGAGATTTATAGGAACAATGAGGAGGAGTGAAGTTGCAAAATGTAAATGCAGTTTCCTTAAGGTCATAGCTAAACGATACAAATCTGCACACTTGTTACGATTATCCGTACAGTGTAGATATGCCTATATATAATTATATATAAATATACTTCACCTGAGCGCGTTAGTGTACCTCGGTGGAGGTCCACGTTCATTAAGGAAAGCTAAATTTAAATTACTCATTGCACTTGTGTCTATGGTTTATCAGATTGTAACGATCCCCCCAACCTTTATACTTGAAGCTTGCCTGAGAATGAATGAGCTCATGCTTGAGACATATGCAATTAAAAATTGCATGCAGTTTTGTCTTATCAAAGCTACATCAAATGCTCAAGTCCTATCTACATGTTTGTATATATTTAATTACTTGTAATGAATAGCAAAGTATTCCCTTTACTTGTAGTACATGATCTTGAAGTTGAGCTAAAAATAATATGAGAACTATCCCTATATTTGTAATACTTACACTATTGTGAGTTTGCCCCATTTCAAAAGGACGAGAGTGCCTTTGCAATAAAAGGAAATACTATACAAGAGAAGAAAAAAAAAATGGAAATCATATCCCCGAGAGAAAAATGGAAAGAATGCACACACGAGCATAAATGGAAATAATAGAAAATGTTACATCAGGCAAAAGGTCTGTGGGTCTTGAAAGGGAGTTTAAAGGGGAAAAAATGTACCAATTTAAGTTGTTACTATTGTAATTGCCATACGTAACAATGCCCTTAAACAAGTATAAGTGAGTAAAAGAACATGTAGGATCTTTTTTTGTTTGGTTGATTTTTTTTTAGAATGTAAGGAGTTTATTCGTTTGTGTTATGTAACCACAAAATATTGAAATCAGTCATCATGTATGTGGTGAAGTTTCTTTCACAAATTATGGTTTCATGACTGATATGATACTATTGGCTCGTGGGATCCTTTCCATTCCGGAGGTCCTACAAGTATAGCTAATTATATATGATTCCGAAGTACGAAGGAGTAACCGAAGCGGAAAATAATTTTGTCCGACTTTATGGTTTCATAATTTCATATAATTCAGCTGACATGCAAGAGTCCTGGGTCTGGTGTGAATACTGCATGCTCTCCTATGAATGGAACAAGATTTATTTCTAGAATTTCTTGCATCATTTGCAAAAATCGATGGACAAAATTTAATATTAGACAAAATGGCAAGGATTTACGAGGCACTTTATACCACTGAGCTGGGGAGGAAGTGAGTCGAGCCAGTGCAATTCGTCGGAGCTTAACATCTAAACTCTCACATATAATCCTAAAAGTTCACTTTAGAACCGCGTACACATGACGGGTCTGCCTTGCCAGCATAAAACGGGAGAGGAGGGATGAAAAATGATATTAATTTCAGTTGAGGATAAAAACGTAATAAAAATGGAGAGTCATTGTCACAAAATTAGAGGATCTGAGGGAGCAGAAGGAAAATCTGAAGAATGAGACACGGCTCGATCTTAATTGAATGAGCTCTTTCGGTGAGTCAGTTCGTGTAAATGGAGGGAGGAAAAAAATTGAGGAGGTAAAGAAATAAGATTATTTTTCGGCGTCGGAATGCAGTTTTGTTTGGCAGTCTGATTACACTACACGAATTATATTAATTATACTCTACTAAAATTACATAATGCACTGATTTGCACTTGGCAGAGGAAGATGGGGGAGAATGGGATGATAAAGCTCCAAGTTTGAAAAATGAGATATAGTACTGAAGATTGCAAATTGCTTAAGGAATTTCCTTACAGCTGCAATTATTACAATTATCAAGAACCACCTTGCAATTTTTCCCTTCGTCAAGTATTCGCAAAAATTCCTGGTGAATTATTAAAACTCTACAAGAGTGGGCTGACTTATCACATGTGGCGATTCTCTGTAGTAGGAAGATTTTAATTATCAAACAACGTTAGACTTACCAGAATACAGGGTTAATAACCAAAAGCTAACAAAATAGCATTAGTCAGAGAGACAGCGAGGGAGAGAGAGAGAGAGAGAGAGAGAAAGAGCGAGCGAGTGAATCTCCATAAGCTTCACGTATAGATGATTTATTTACTCTTGAGGATAGTCCTCCTGTTTTTGGGATGAATCAGCCAAAAACCGCAGGAGTACCAAACATAATCATACAGAGCATACAAGATTTTACCAATATACCTGAGTGCACATGCATGATTCCGAGTAACTGCATGACTTGTATGCACAAACAACGGAGCAAAATTAGTTTGAACAATACGCATGTGGGATGATATACACGACCTGAGTATTCACTTTTGAATGACCTCAATCATATACATTAGTCTCTACTCTTCTGACTGTAAACTGCTCGCTGGCTCTTGATGAATCCTACGATTTTCGTGGTCCGTTGACTTTTGTAACTCCAGTGGAAAATTCATTGCTCTCACTATCTCTGATACCCTCTTTATACAATATGATAATCAATCGGCGTCAAAGCTTTGCTTTCAATAAATATTATTTATGATTCCCACACACTGCTTTCGTAAAGGCGTTATAATCCTCTGCAGCAACTGCACCTCTTGAGTGGAACCCCTTGGGCATATGGTAAAGCCTCTTCTGAGCCTTCCCCGTGGAACGGTCTAGATCGCGAACTTGTCCATCGGAAATCATCTTGTTGTTACAAAACTATACCTGACATTGGTTTACATACACTTGTATGTATCTATCTATATATACATACGGAGTTTCAAAAAGATGTTCGTAATCTTGTTCCTCATATCTTTCAATTATTGTTGAAATTTTATGAAGCCTTGGCAGGTTTCGTTTCACTCGGTGCTTGCATTCGTTTTTGGGTATAATCATATATGAAATTTCAAATCTTAACGGTAAATGATCAAATCGGCATGAAATCTTGCTATATTTCAAATGCATGGAAGGATTTAGATAACAAGAACAAAATACAGCATTTCCCTCAAAGTGTGACTTCTAATTAACAGCGGAGAGTCAGATAGTGTGAATCTTGGAACAAAAGTAGTTCCTTTCGTATTGTAACCGTGAAATTACACAAGTTGGTATGATCACCTTTGGAATCAGATTGTTTACAGTTGTTATTCTTGGGATTGCATGAGTTTACAGGTGAGTCTTGGAACTCTGGGAAGAGAACATTTAAAAAGTATTTTATCAGGTGGGTGTGAGATGTGGTGCATATTTCGAGAGTAATTAATTCAGTGCTATGTGTTGGAAAAAGAAGGGGGGGGGGCCGCAAATGCAATGTCTCAGGAATTTAGTGCATTTTATGTACAGTCAGTCGTCAGACTTGGCTGGAAGGAAGGAAAATGTCCTCATCAATAGGATGAATGAATACAGGCTTTTCATAGAGCCGAGTTTTTCACATTTGTTGATGGTCGTAAGATGGCTGAGTAATGACAAAGCTAATTGCAACTGTATAATAATAAGTGACTGTATGCACCGGAGAAACATGAGTGTGATTGTGAATTATAACAGTATATAAAAGACAGGTCTATCATGAAGCTATTTGTGTATAATTTTACAGGTGGTGGTACTTGCTCCACGTAAAAATTACGCTGCTAAAAATCCTGTTGACAGAACAATGGAAAGGCCATGTATAATTGGTTGGTTTCACAGTCAAGGCTATAGCCTTTTGTTGGAGCTCCAAAGTTTTCAGACATAGTGCAATGAAATGTAACAGTAACAACGAAATCCAACTACTGCACGAGTTGGTCTGAATCACATCCAGGGAGAGCATGAGAGAACAGATGGACATCCAGGACAGATTAGTCCCTAAACCTGCCAGCAATGTAGTTATCCTTAAAAACAGACATACATATATGGATAGAGATAGATACAGGATCTTCCAACTGAACTTATAAGTTCAAGTTGTTGTTCTCACAGTGTAGTGAAATAAAGGGAGTTATTCCTTTGTTCCTAAATACGCTAGGTTTCTCAGGCTATTCCTAACCGAAATAACTACACACAGGACATTAGGGAGGAAAAATTTACAAAATAATCAGACCCATCTGACTGAGCCCCCTGAATCCCCCTTCCTTTTTACTACTCCTTGGTTATAGTTAGTTAATCCCAAATTTAGACATCGTGGAAGGCATAAAATCTAGAAACTTTAATGTGATTCCTAAACCTCATGTAATTTGCAATTCCGGTTGGCGATTCCTAGAAAAAGCGGCTGTAGTGGTAGCTCTCAAGCAGAAAATAAATTGAAAGGATCATCTGTACCTTGTTATTACTGCTAGACACAAGGTCATGTTAGTTAATGGTCATGAATAAACATTTCAAGTGTGAGTGAGGATAAATTGCAGGATTCCGACTTGTTTGCAATTTTTGTTTCCAGGAATACCTGATCGGATCAGGATGGATGACTTTGAAGCAATTGAATAAAAGTTTTTTTTAGGATTTTTGTTGCTTCCAAACTGGCACCGTAGCACAGATATCTTCCTTGTACAGGAGTTTTGCACAATTCTTTCCCTTAAGTAATGGTCTGGTTTTTAGGATTCTGCAAACACACGTGCCGTTTTTCTGGATAGCTCCATCCAGTCCTGTCGCTAATGCGGTAGCTCTTGCTAATCTCCGTGACAGGTGACAATGAGGAGGCTCATCTGGTAGGACTCTTGTATGAAATCTGGGCAATGTAAAATTTAACTCATACTCCTTTACACGTACATACATAGAAACTAGGTTTTGTAAACTTCTCCATCCTCTGTGGAGTTAAAAGAGCAGAGGAGTAGACTGAAATTGATTTGGTGCGAACTGCACACGGATGCTTGTTATTACTCAACTTTCTAATGGGATGAACTTGAATGCACTTGGGAGCCATGGAGTTGATATGATACTCGTTCGGGCAAAATAATCTAAAATTTAAGCAAAGGAAAAGGAAAGGCATTTCCTTTGCCAACTAAATGTTTTCTTCCCCGGTCCACATCACCATACATAGATACATATAAGAGTCGGATGCGCAACAAATGATATCTTATGCACAGCATAAACAACAGTAGCATACATTAAGGATTAGGGACACCATGATCAAGTTTCTACTTTATTCTTTGTGGGATTTACACACTACCCTATTTTAAAATTGTCAACCAAATGTGTACGGAGATGTGAGAGAACGACCTTATTGTATCTATATCACTGCCCAAGCCCTTTCTCCAGCTTGTAGCCTTTAGAGACTCCCAAAAGTAACTGAGAACGATCATTCATACGTCAAATCAAAACTCATGAATGCATACGAATGAACTTACACGGAAATTTATCAGCCTTTATTATTGTCTCATGAATGTGCCACCTAGTCATTATTTAAACTATAATGGACGAGTTTTGAGCCATGCAGTTCTAAGTTAAATTTTTTTTTTTGTGAGACAAAACCGCAATTCTCAATTTCCTTGTAAACAGCACTGCTCTCTACGTCTGGTTCTGTGCCAGGACTTTGTCACACAAAGGTGTGTCAAAAACTGACTGTGTGTGAATGCCACTTTAATATTCGTGTAAAAACCGTATTGTTACATGAGTAATTTTCACAATTGAATTGATTGAACTACAGCAGAGCGGAGTACAAAGGAATTATTGTTGTGAAGTCCTTATCACAGAGGAGTTAGAGAGGGAATGCATATGGTAATTATACGTAGCTTACAGTATATCTCATACATGGGACTCTGTCAGCTTCCATTACAGCTAATTTCCCCAAGAAATCCTATAGCAAGGCCCAACACGGAAAAATGTTTGTGACGTTTAGACAATAGTCCTGTTGCTAAAAAGTTAGCAAATGATACAATGGGTAAAGTGAGAAGAAAGAGTCCTCATTGTTAATTAGATTTGTAATCTAATTTGTATCCCAACTGCCACATAATTGGATTAGCATGGAGGGAAGAGCTTAATAGTATCTAATCTCGTCATTATTTATTTACACCTTTGTCAAAGTCGTGATGTTGATTGTTCCTGGCATTAACAAATAACTAAGTAAACATGCTGAGCATTGAAACCTCTCCTGAAGAAATCTTAAAAATTTGGAAAACACACAAGTTTTACCTCCGGATTACTATCCCTCAGTGTTGGAGTATCCACTATCTCAAAATTCATTAACATAGAATTTTAGGATAGGTTTAAGCGTCACACACCCGTCATATGTTTGAACGTACTGAGCTGAGAAATTCCTTCTCGTATAGTGATAATTCCCCAGAACTTGTTTAGCCTAATCTTCCTCAGTGACTCTTCAATAGAGGTTAAGTAATAATCCTGAAATCCATTAGGAAGAGAGGAAAAGAAACGTTGAAAACCCTGTTAGTTTGTCGCTCTTCCTTCGTTCTCACCCTATACTAACTATACAACGTACAGACGCTATCACTGGTTTCCGTTTTCTTGTCTTAATCGTGGGTCTTTAAATTGAAATTGTAACCACTAACAACAGGGCATTTACCGAAACTGATACTGCTGAGCTAACAATAATGAAATTTCCCAACACCAAATAGGAAATGCTTCTTCGTGCTTGAAGCAACTTTTGTGTCCGTGACTTATGAAGTGTGCAGGATAATTGCACAATGTAAATAAATAAGAGTCCATGTGTAGATACTTAATTTGGACGTACGGGATTTGAAATAATTACCATTCATCGTGGCAGTTCGCAAAAAGTTATTGTCAATTATTGTATTACGACGAAGAGTGTATAATACTCAAAATGAAGGAAAAACAACATCCCAGTGCAAACACCATTTGGTATGGGAACAACCGACAAAATGTGTGTCCATTTACATATACTCTTTGCGTGATGGTAAGTGAATGGAAGACACTTTACTTGTTTTTCCTGTAGCAGGAAATAAACACGTTGTAGTATATAAGTATTCTGAGGATAAAAATCCATGGAATGAGCGAGAATGTCAAGCGTCAAGCTCCTCTTGCATGTTCATTATTACCTGGTTCTTAGATTCTAACTTGTAAAATACTTTTTTATCATCTGTAAGGAGAATAAATTTACATTAAAAACAGATTTGAGGGGGGGGGAAATGACTGGCACCTGCAACCCACAAAAAATCTCAAAAGTCTTCCAACTTTGAAAACGATCCTTTTGACTTCGTCTTCTCCTTATTCTCAAGGCATGCCAAGAGGCAATACAATGCATTAATGCATATTGGGAAGACATTACGTTGGACTCATCCTTCCTAAATGACTTTTATATGAAATAATTACAGGAATTAATTGTGGAACAAAATAATGTTTATTGTGAAATGGCTCCACTTTTTATGACGACTCCAGCCGCATTAACTGGGATTCACATACAACCTTTTTTTTTCATCAGCCAAGACCTGCTGAAATGGAGTGGTTGGGTTATTTACAGCACGTTGAGTTGTTAATCGTCACAGTGGTACATTTTAATAAGGTACTCATTATTATTCACGAAATCAAAATTGGCTGATCATTATTCATTTGAACAAGCTACTTAACTCGTTGTTATTGGGGGAAGATCTATCTCAAGTGCATAGTAGCAATCATAACGTAATTTATACTTTGAGCTAAGCTGAAGGACTTTGAGCAGCGTTGGTTAATTGGACTCGATAAATTACTCTTAATAAAAGTTGTTGGCGCCACGTAAAAGGACTTAAAAAGACTCTGTACACAAAGTAAAAGGTTGCAGAAGTATATAGGAAAATGTAGCCTTCCTCAAAATAGAAATAGTACCCCTTTTCATTTCACTGCTTATACATATATGCATGTGTAGGTACTATGACATACGGTTACCTTTCAGTGCTGGTTCGCCAATAAGTAAGGACACAGAGAGAGGCATGCAATATGAGTAATAAAATAAAGAGTGTGGAGTGGACGCCTGCACATACACTTTGCTCTCAACATGCGACTAAAAGTGGTTAACATTCAGGTTTATATGTGCCTATGCGCCGTCTTATAGCATGATCAACAATAAAAGTGCTATTTGGGCTAAATGAGTAGGAAGTTTAATGTTAATTACTAAAGTTTTCGGGGGTTTGGAAAACTTATGAGTAAAGAGTAGTTAGCTACACTTTACAAAAGCTGCTCTATTACCACAAATTCACGCACTCAAGTTGACTCTAAAACTGTAGCGAAATTCAGGGGAGGCACATGCTGGAGCTTATTGCTCCCAGGGATTTTGAGGACTTCTTGCATGGTTTGACTCGCTTGACCAGAAATGTGCAATTCTATCTAGAGCTGAAATAACCAGCTGAAGGAAATGAAATCCGTGACATGGCAACAAATCATAGAGGTTTCCAAACACTACTGCCACTTGTACCCAATATCACGGCCCAACTCTACCAAGGATGTGAGTTTCCTATCCAAAATGAATCTATAGGTAATATGTGTATGTCCTGAACCTATGTAGGTTTAATATAACCAGGGTGTATACATTTGTGGCTGAGGTTGTCAAAATTGAACTGCCTAAAACTTGCATTTAGCACCTGGCTATGCACGTCTGCGTATATTGAAGTGTAATCTCATCTCAATCCAAAAATATGCTGCAATTTGAAGTAAAAGTAGGGACGCTCAAAGGAGTAGAGTAACAATTATTGTAAAGAAAAAAAAAGTCAGGTTCTCACTGTTAGTCATTTGAGGACCAAATCAGAAACTTAAATGGATAAATAAGCATAAATCTGGCTGAACGGAAATGTCTGAGTTGATGGACTGAATTGGTCAGACAGACTTTCCAGTTTGATTATAAGAAGCAGATAGGCGGGTGAGTGCTGTGACGGAAAGAAAATATAATGCATCAATGAACATGTACGTGGTAGTATCCGTCAGGTTACATTTTCTGCAATGCAGTGAGGATTCCTGCACCTTTCGTATTTCAAATCTTGCGTATGTCTTCAAACGACGATGCTTTTATTCATGATCTATGCAGCATGACATATTTCTCTTGTAGTGGCTAACGATGATAATAGCATACTGCTCACTCGCTTCTTACTTTTTTTTTATCACGACAAAGGAAAATGAAAGTCAAAAAGGTTTTGAAGATGTATTATTCAGCTTTTCCTACTTGATAAATACTTTGATCTAGAATTCCTCGTTATGATCTCAAAGAGTAACTTAGCGTATCAAAGATTTCAAAGGAATAGACATTGTTTAATTGAGCTTTAATTATTATTGAATTCAAAAATAACCAGATTCCGTGCACTTAATTGAACTCATGTGTGAGTGGGACTTTTTCCGTTTCTAACGCAATGTCCCTCTACACACGTATATACATACATACATGCTTACATAGGGATAACGGACCACTAAAATTTTCAAACTTTGTTTGTCCACCTGACAAATTGTGAATTGGTGGTGAGGGGGGACTTACCAATAAGGTGAGACGAGAAGGATAAAAGTAAGAAACAGGTTTTATTTTCAAATTGCAGATGGAGTTTTTAAAACAAGGAGTATGTACATTTTTATCATCACGTAGTAGAAGAGCTCGTCCAGATTTATAATCAATTTTGTTCACAGCCTGCACTCATTTCGTCCTATGGCTAATGTTCTTGATAAAAAATTAAAGTCAAATTTATTTCAGGGTTGTGTTCTGTACTGTTAAAAAGAGATGGAATCCACACGATTCAATGCCTAAAAAAAATTCATTCGGCAAAAGCCTTCGGAGTTTGGGTAGTTGAGAAAAGCTGTGATAATAAATTGTATCAGAAATATGCAATGGTCGAGATAATTGAAATGCAACAAATGAAATTCAGGTTGAAAAGGTCGCCTTGCAACAAATTTATGAACCAAGTCCTTGCCTTTTTCGTGTGTTCATAAACGTTGTTCGTCGCTCGTAAGATTCCACGTGTGGACTTATTTGGTACAGTGTAAACGAGCTTGAGATTACTTTGAGGTTTTCTGACTCTCGGATATTGTCATGTAGATACATGGGGTATGCCGTATGTACACAGGGCATGTGTGATTTGTCTGTCAGTTGTAGAAGATTAAAGGAATTCTCGCTTGCCATCCTAATGCTAGTGACGTTGTAGGTATGTGGTTGGTTATGTTCTTGATTCCATTCAAATTACATCACGTGCCACAATGACGACTGTAAGTCCAAGATGAGCTTTTTTCAACGACATATTTAGCCAGACTATGCACTTCAGATGTTTTTCACTTTCTCAGAGTAATTCCCCCAAGTTCAGCTTCTCTCATCAGTGTTTGAGGATGTACTGTGTGGTAGATAAGGATGCTCAAACCCCGTTGCATGCATAATTTAAGAAAGACGAGAAAAATGACAAGCTGATTTCCTTCAATGGATTTTCTAGGAAAATGATCTTACGTATTACGTTGTCTCTCACTGAACTTGTCGAGCTTGCTACTTTTGAGTAATGCACATGGGATTTTTTTTTGTTTCCTCGAGGAAACAAGTTGCTCTTTTACAGTATGCAGCTCTTGAGTATTGAAACCATACACCGCACTCTTTGAAAACAGTTTCGATTGTTAGGGTCAAACAATAACCTTGAAAAGGAGAGTTGGTAAGAAAAAATAATAGGACAGTGTATTAATAAATTAATAGTAGTATCTCCAACAAATACCACAAGGATTACGGAGCTGCAGAATTCCCAAGTAATAATACATGATATCTAATGTTATAGGAGTATCCCAGCAGCAATATACAAACTAAATAAGCTTGCCAGCGCACATTAGCAGTTACTCATGCTCAGACTAATTGTTATGGCAGTACCTTGTCCGGATACTGTTACATTGTATATTAGCCTTTCGGAAGCCTGCAGCCACGTCAGCGTATAGGAATTCTGTACTATACGCTGGCCCATACATACAAATACGGATTCGAGTATCTATGTTCACTGTGAAATCCTTTACGACATCGAACAAGACAGATATTATTTGCTGTAAGGGATGGATTTTGAAAGGTTACAATAAAAGTGATATACGCAGAGCAAGCTTAGGACTCCCAATCTTGTGGTCAGATGAATGGGCACTGTTTATCCTGAAGATATGTACTTGTGTCATACAAGTTGTAAGTATAGACCCCATAGTTGAGCCTATAAATCATAAGGAAAGGTCTGGCGAAAAAATATTAGAGCTCTGAGAATGAGCAGGATGAAGAGTAATATTAAGGTCAAACAAATAAGCAATCCGCACAAATTAAACTTACTATTAAACACCCTGACTGCGGTATATAAATAAGCGAGGTAAATCAAATGTTTGACTAGAGGTGAGGGCATGCACTTGTCATGCCTCACTCGAATGCAACCTGTCAAAAGATTTCCTTCCAATAGGTACATACACACACCAGAGCTTAGTATGGAAGTAATTATGCATCTCTGTGCTGGAAGTCATTCCTCGAAATCATCCCTGGACGGGATCATATTTTTAGCAGGTGAATGTCACAGACGGTGTCAAGCTGTGCCTTTTTTCAGACTCAGGAGGATCAAGCCCAATGTTAACGGGTTGCCGTAATAATTCAAGCTCTGATTTATAATTACAATGGGTGTAATTTCAAACGGCTCATTTAAATCTTCAAGTAATTACATCATTGTTGACATTCTCCCTTTCCTTTTCACTATTTGACTAACCTCTGTCAAAATACTGAGGCCAATGGGGACTATATCAGTCCAAACATAATATTTGTTAAATGTACCGTGCGCCAATACTATTTCCACAGAACTCATTTGTAGGAAATCAGGACGGAGTGGTAGCAATATGATTACTGTGGCAGTTACTAATATTTTGCAAGCCCTTTGGGTTACGTTTCCCTTCATAAGCTAACAATCATATTCAGCCTTGTATTTGAGCAGGGTCCGCTTAAATCTACCAACGCACCAAGCAAAGGAGCAGTTTACCTAAAGCACAACAGGTCTACTACAGTACATGTGAGCAGTTAAGAATTTGAATGAAAACACGATCCCACTAATGAAGTAGTGAAGCTCTGTAGATACCTGAAAGGGAAACAAGGCGTAGCATGTAGCAAAGAAGGGGAAGAAAATACAAAGAACCTGAATCTCAAATAGATTCGAGCTGGAGATACGGGAAATGATTATGTAATTCTGCCCCACAGAACAAACCCATTTTGCCAAACGAATGCTATTTTTACAAAAAGAATTGTTGAAGAAGAGAGTCAAACTGAAAAGAAGTACAGATACATATGTATCTATGCATCAAGTCTGACGGAGAATTGAGCTCAGATGTACATTTTCCTGTACGAGTGGTACTCTCAAGTTTGTAACGTTCCGAGTCTTGTAGACATGCTACTACTTCCCCTGCACGACAACAACTGGAGTTTATTATTTCTGCCCTTAATATGCATCTATGTATAGAACCATTATGACTCCAGTCAAACCTCTCAGGTTATATAAATAATATTACGGATGTGAACCATGTACGTGAGCATTTGGACACTCTCCCGCCTACGACGTTATATTTGTGCTCTGCATTTGAATGATTACGGTGAGTAAGGAGGGACAAACCGTAGCAAACCAGGATTTTTTAAGTCGTCCTTCTGTATTCGTAATTTATGAGGTAACATAGAAATAAAGGAAACGAGAAAACGCCTCCAGCCTCCAGTTTTACCAAAACGCACCCGTGAGGAACCACCATAATTGAAACCACAAGTCTGTACATCTGAGACATAATACAAAGAAACATTGGAGAGAGGGAGAGAGATAGAGAGAGAGAGAGTGAGAGAGAGAGAGAGAGAGAGAATTTGAGACAAATTTTAATGCAAATATGCTCAAAACTAAAGACGTTTCATTTTATTACCCCGCACTTGATTTGCATACAATGTAATGCAGCACTATAGTACTCCTCAAATCACATGTAGACACTGGGTAATAATAACTTGGCTGTTTAATATGCATTAGTTTTATTAAGATCCGGAGACAATTCACAAACATAGAAATTATTCCTACCGTAAAGAAAAAATGAATCTGGGATTGAAAACGGGCACAAAGTCAAACAAAAAAAAAACGACTAAAAAAGGGACAAAAAATAGAGGCTGTCAAAGTTGAGTTATAAATTGTACTATTTATCCTTGAGGGGAAAAATAAGGAGATTGTTTGCCGAAATAAAGCCCTTCATAAATAAACTGCCCATATGCCTTAACATATGTATATACGAGTGTGTGAAAATGGAATCAAGTAAAGAACTAAAGAGAAGGACCTTCGATAAAAATTGTTTTTTTTTTAAATCACTAGGCGTAACGATTTTGTCAAATGCACTTTTCAATGTTCAGTCTTTACGTGACATATACGGGGAAGTGTACAAAATGTTATGAATGGTTGACATGTCAGGAGGATATGTTGGTTCATAGATATTTACTCCGATTGTCTGGTGTGCTCCTACTGTGATGGGATGTATTCAGTACATTGTCTACAAACAAATTGATTCTTAGCGCAATTTCCTTCTCAAAAATAACATATCAATTAACGAGTTGCATTTTTTATATTGTGTATTATAAACTTTTTTTTTTTGGTTCGTGGTAATTATTCGAGCTGGTAGTACTCTTCATTGCTCCTGAATAAGCCCTATAATTAAGCATGTGACTATTTATTAATTTTTTTGTACACACAGATGAGTGTATCCAGTGGCAGCGACGTGACAATACCCATCCAAGACTCCCCACCTCCACCACCATCTCCATACGGGAACCGT
This sequence comes from Allacma fusca, assembly GCA_947179485.1. NCBI lineage: Eukaryota > Metazoa > Arthropoda > Collembola > Symphypleona > Sminthuridae > Allacma > Allacma fusca. The sequence goes on from OX359249.1 coordinate 37,222,966, forward strand.
GCACAAGCGGAAAGCGAGAGGAAGACACCTGAGCCTCGTGGAGATGTTGGAGTTGATAACGCAGCTTACGAGCCCTGTGAGAATGATGACAAGAAAGGAAACGCTAACAAGACAAAGGATGCGAGCCATAAGAAGGGGGATCACACACAGATTCCCATGAATGGTCAAGAACCACCGTTGCTCAATGAGGCCCTTAATTCTGAGCTGATTAATATGAACATCATGAATACCATTCCCGACAAACCCCAGCCGGAATTCGGTCCTTATGAAAACCCTGATGAATACTTCATCGCTGTTAATCAACATAAAAAGTTTCTCAGGTGCGTCTCTCCCTCCCTTCATCCATAGCATGCATGCCAAACCCTCGACTAATGTAATAAAGGACAGGGAAATTGAGCACAATTCGGAGGAATTGAAAGTATATACTATGGAATTGACATCAAAGGAGTCAATTCATTTTGCTTGTTCATGCATTCCCCTCAAATTGGGAATATACAATGACTGAGACAATGTCAGGCTCCTGATGTAGTACTTACTTAAAATATTTAATGAGACTTGAATATTTGGTCGGGGTTTCAAAGATAGTGTACATATGTACATCCTGCTAAGCACAGGATGATTATCATTTATTTGTCTATGCCCAATAACAACATTCATTTTGATGTAGAAGGAGTGAGAAGCTGTACGTAACGAAAGACAAAAGAAAGGTAAATTCTTGGAAGAAGTACGTGTGCTGGCTGATGGGAGCGATTATTTTAGCATCCATAGTCACCGTGGCAGTTTTAGCTGGATGTAAGTTCTAAGAATAATATGAAATTCTCTCCGATAATTTTTTATGACATGAGTAGATATTCTTATGCTGTAGAGACTATCAATGTAGTAGTAGTAGTCATATTTTTAGTGATAATACTTTTGTGAAAGTTAATTCAAAACTTTATCTTTTGTCATTCCCATTTCATTTTTTCATGGATATACATTTTCACAAGTATGTAAATCAAGTAAAATGTTTGCTACAATTATTAATAAAGTAAGGATGCTGGGATTTCTTGCTTTTAAAATTGGTATATATATATATATATTTTTTATAGTGGGATTGATCTCACAAAAATCACAGAGTTCATTCACTGAGAGCGGAACAACTTCACCTTCGGAACTAATTTCCTCCAGTCTGAGTCCCATCCTATCGGCTTCATCGGATGCAACTGATGAATGGATTTCCAATGGCATAAGTTCAACTTCATCGTCCACGACCTCGTCCATTGAAAACATACCGACTCCACTTGCAACTCGGCCACCATTACCGGATAATCACCACGGTAATTAGTAGGAATATCTGATACCACTAAATCACGTGTTCCTAACCACAGGAAGTAGGCATAGAAATATATCATATAAGCTTGGAAGTTGCAACCAGTAGTTCCCTAGCGAAGTAGAATAATTAATGCTCCTTATCAGGGATCAGCAAGCATGTGTATACATATAAGTTTTCGTATGTATAACGTGACGACTGTATGTATGTATTATGGGAATTTCACAGTGCCAGCCGCTGCGGATATTACTTTAACCCTTGACAACGCTGAGTATACTGCTGCACTCAATAATAAGTCTTCCGATAGATTCCATCAATTGGCTACTGAAATTGAGCAAGAAGTAAGTGCTAATACCTAAATCATGTATGACTTGTTGGACCTGGAGGGAAGGAAGAGAGACTTATTTTTTTTCAAATTTTATGATTGTATTATTAATATATAAAAGTTGGAATGATTTTTATTACAGATGCGACAAGCTCTCACCCTAAATGCTGGTCTATCGAGCGTGTACGCCAAAGTTACAGAGTTCTTGTAAGTTTCTATATTAATACACATTGATGTGCACTTTTCTCCATGCCTTTGTATTTGAGCCTTTCCATACCATTAGGGATTATAGATTGGTAGCACACACACAGAGATCTTTGGCCTTTAACTCTGCGAGTAAAATGATCGAGGATAAGATCTTTGTTGGTGGTTTGAACTTTAGACGATATTTTAAAAAAGCGTGACTCGATGATGTAAAAATGATAACAAGGAGACGGAACATACTATAATTATCCTAATTTGAAAAACTAGATTATAACTAACCGAGAGCCACTAGGTACATAAAAGAACTTCGGTAGGTATAAAGACTGATTTAGTGATTACCATAGAATTAGGTGCGTATACTTATGGGGATCATTTGAACGCAAAAACTTTCTCTGGACTAATCAGACGTCGCGCTACTTTATGCATAATTCTATTTGTGGTGCCCATTAATTCACTTGTGAGACTCGAGCTGACGAGTGTATTTATGTATGTCGAGGGGATAGTAGATCGGGGGTAGTAATATAGGCAGCATGATTAACCATCAATTTGCACCAACTTGTTTTCTCCGGATGAATTATCGAGTTAAAAGCAGGGCGCTTAGCTGTGATAAATTTCATGAAGTAGACACTAAAACTAGAAACTTGTGGCCCTCATATTTAATAAAGTTTGTTTACCATGAAATGATCCCTAAAAGCAGCAGCAGCGTTATAATATTTTACTGGGACGCAGTGAATGCTTAAGTAAATAAGAGCAGAAGTATTAATGCTAATTCCCAATCCCAATGCTATCTCTAGGCCTGGAAGCGTGGTTGTGAAATTGAGGCTAAGTTGGATGGACGAAAGCAAGGATTTGATGGATGTTCAAGTTTTCATGGCTACTCTGCGTAATTTGGGCCCGTATCAAATCCGGTCTGGCGCAACAACATCATATGGTGAGTATTCATCTGACCGAGTACATCTATTTTCTATCTAAGGATTGCACCATCGTACGAAAAATTTAATACCTGGCAATTCCAGGAAAATATAACGTGCGAATGTATGGCATTTTTTTTTTAGTAAATTGACTCTAAACTAATCTTTTCCTTTTCAGGCTTGGTGAATCACTGCAAATTCGGAAACTATGGATGTTCTCACTATTGCACTTTTGATTACGAGCAACTTGATTTCCTCTGTACTTGTCCAGAGCTACTAAGTCTCTCCGAGGACAGGAAGACATGCATTGAAAATTTGCAATTTAGCTCCACATCTGCCAGCATTGCCTCGATCGGACTCGCTAATGATACTGAGCCAGAGATGTTGCCAGAATCAGAAACGACCCTTCAGCCCGAGAGTGAGATTCCAATAGATGATGAGCACATAGTGAGTGAGGCTCCCGTAGTTGTTCAGTCTGTCTCAACTGAAGGAGTCGTCCCTGAAGTGGAACATGCATCACCCCCAGTGGCCGACAATGCGTCCGAAGACTCCATTGACGAGCCCCCATCAGAGGTATCTGAAGAGAAAGAAACCCAAGGGGAAACCCCAGACAGTGAAGACAGTCATGCTCCAGTAGTTGTACCAGTGGCCTCTTCAACAGAAAGTGAAGTTGAAAACAGTGGAATTGATTCTACATCACGCACCGTGAATGATCAAACTCCTGAGAGTGGTACAGGCGAAATCACTCAAGAAGAGCCCACGGAGTCAAGAGATTCAAGCCCAGAACATGAGGCTTCAGCACAGAGAAAAACCCCAGATATAGTTATTCCCATTGTAACAACCACCGAGTCAAATGTTGCTGACAGAAATGCTCCCAGCGTAATTGAAGGAGAAGGAAGGGATGACTTAATGGAAACAACGCTCCCACCGATCCATACACAAGATGACATCTCTGAGGACCCACATATCCCTCCAACTGAGAGCCCCATCATTTCCCAAAGTAGTTCCGCTGTGAATACCAGTGAAGAGGAGAGCTCTATCGGAGCACCACTGCAGCGCTTAGAAAGTGACAATTACTCAGAAGTAGAGAAGCATCAACAAATAAATGACACCATTAACACAACTACTGCAGGCCCTCCAATCGTTTCTTTTAATAATTCAAGATACTCTGAGGAGAGAAATACATCTCAGTCCTTGTCCGATGAAATATCCCAATCACAATCCGAGGAATCTCCAATTTCTCACAGAAATGTTTTACTTGTTTCATCCAACTCAAGCGAACCAAATCATGGAGAAATAGTTTCCACTGAAACAGAATTAATTTCTGGAAATGCACCTGTTAATAATACCCGTACAAAGACGGCAAGGTTTGAATCTTATGGTGAAGAAGTTTCAAGGGAGCCCAGCCCTACTCCTACTAATGCTACAGCAAGACACATTATGACAAATTCCGCTGAATTTATGGTTTATGGTGATAACGTTCTCAATTCAAGTCCAGCTCAGAATCAACCTGGGACGGACTCAGGCCTCACTGATCATGAATCTTCTCAACACCAAAGCCCTCGTCTTGGACTATTAAACACAAACAATACAGAGAATAGTGAAGAAAGTCAAACTACAGAGACAACACAGAATGATGGGAGTGGGTCCGTGGAGGTAGTTTCCAGTGAGGCAGATGCTAGTGCTCCGAAAGATGATTCCGCATCAATTTACAATTCAGATGAAAGGGCTGGCATTGTTTTCACGGGGAATGACTCCAACGATGCGGGAATTACAGAAACACCCAGAGAAATTGAAGAGCTCACTACTCCAATGCCCATTAACTTGGAGAACGATACTCTGGTCAACGAGAATGCTACGGAAGATAAAACCAATGCTGAGCCTATTGTTATAACTGCGAACGGTCGAGAAGTGGAGGTTTCCATTACCACAACTCCTTTCACTCCGGAAGAGCCTGCTCAAGACGATGCTGAGACTACTCCAGCCCCTGTAGCAAATCCCGTCAAAAATGTTACTGAAGTAGAAGTTCCGGTCACTGAGGTTCCTTCCAACCCGGATTCCGAAGTCGTACCAACAACGATTGCCCCAGTTGAAGAAACAACAATTGTAAATGTATCTGATGATGAGACAGCAACAACAATCCCCGATGAAACTACAAGCAGCACAACAACAACAACAACTACTGCTAGTACTACTACTACTACTACGACTACTACGCCTATCGCTACCACAGCAGCACCAACCACAGCGGCACCAGTCACTCTGAGTGACGCTCCGTCCATTCAATCCTCAGGTTTATCATCTGAAATTGCAAACAACGCTTCTGCAGTTAACAACGAGTCTTCCAATGCCAGCAGTGGTAATGCAAATTTACCATCTGAACCATCCAGCAATGTTGCTACAAATATTCAATTAAGTAATAGTTTTTCACCAGAGTTAGATGCCAATAGTAGTGGAAGGTCAAACAGTAGCAGTGTAACTGTAGACAATGAGAATGAGCTGAGCTAAGCTATAGTTTGAAAATATTTAGATTTTTAACGGTTTCATAGTTGAAAGAATAATGTTGAGAGTAATTTCTTACATGGTGCAAAATTTCCTACTTTGAGATGTTCATGTGATTTTGAATGAATATTTTGTCCATTTATTGTATGCAAAAATGTAATTAAGCTGCATTGATAGACGTATACTAGAAGCATACAAATGTATATAACATTATTATGTAGAACGAAAATATGCATGCTTTTTTAGAGTTCAACCCAATCCATAATAATAATAATAATAATAATTATGCAATAAGTCCTTCTGAAACATATTTTAAGCATATTTTATGTTTGTGATTCAACTATTGCTTTTAAAAAAGACTAACATTTTATGTACGCATTTGTTAATAGTTGACCTCTCAATCTATATAAGAGAACAATCAAAAAAAGGGAATTTCGGTAATCATCACACTTAATCATCTTCTTTCTCTTGAAACGGAAAAAGTATGTGTCAGTTTTTGCATTTGCCATAGCATCTAGTTTTCAGCGGTTTCCTCTTTGATGTAAAAAGATGTGGACCAATTTATACATGCTACAATAATTTCCCAGCGGATATTTAATTTTATAAGTAATAATTGGAAAAAAAATATCTGAAAATTGAGATCCAGAAGTTGTCGAAAAGAACCTTTATTTTTATAAATTTTGGTTTATTTATGTTTAATTATCTATTAAAATATTGTGGTAACTATACATGTGTACATTAGGTAAGTACACATATAAAAGAGAGCAGCTGTAAACATTATATAAATTCAGTAGTAGTAATCTGCACCAGGCACAATTAATTTGAGAAATATGTACACATTTTCAAAATTCTTCGAAAACTTTAGTATTTAATTCCATGGATCGATTGTAGAAAGCAGGCCAAGTTAAGAACCATAGATTAACCATCTTTTTAGTTAATTTTTTAGTGATTTATTATTCCGAATCGAATGTTCCAGCTTCCAACATTCCAAAATGGACAAGTAGCAAAAATCGAGACAAAGAGAGACTTATCAGCTGAACAAAACGAAGCTTGTATGTAGAATATTTAGGAAAGGTTTTTTTTTCAAGAGTTTCGCTACTTTCTGCATTGAAGGCTACATTTTTAAAAGTCAATCAATTTAGCAGCGCTATAGCTGCCCATATATAGCTGTTTGTAATTTTTTTTAGACTGTAAGTGTATCGACATAGGAAAGGAAATACCAACTAATGTAATTGAATATGTTGTCATATGAGCGTTATCATTTTATAACCATGTGACTGAAAACAGTGTGAATCTTCAGGTGTGTATGGGAAAATTTAGTCCAAGAAACTAACAATTCTGTCTAACTGGTGAGAGAACAAGTCAAACAATTTTTAGTTCTTATATTACATATTGTGTAAACGTAATTTTAAGTACTACAATCATAAGAATACGAGGTTTTGTATAGTTATAAAAAAAAAAGACGCGAACTTACGACTGTTTATCGTTTTCTAAAGTTTTGGGTTACACAGCAGCTGCTAATGTGTCAGAAGTTGCCTCGTCCGGCTTTCTTCTTATAAGTTAAAATAACAAGCATGGGTCCAAATATTGACACTCTGGCCGTCTGCACCCATTTGAGTTTTTCTTCCGAAGACATTCATTGACGTCAATGCTGTACCAATTCTGTATGTCCATTTATCCCCATAGCATTGGATTTACCATGTATGTAGTTAAATGTGCTGAAGTTAATTAATGGGAAAAAAATGTTTCATGTGACTACAGACTGATTGTGAGTTGGTTCCAAAATATCCAACGGGAAACTCATTTTAACAGTTTTTAATAATAACTACTGCACCTTCTAACCACAATGACATGTCAACATATCATGCTTGGAAAAACTTTAAAATATGTAATTTTTGTACAGTTAAAAGAATTTGGCAATTTCAAATAAAGAATATCACATAATTAAATTGGGTTTCCAATCATACATTATTTCCTTTAATGCTATTACCTGTACAATAGCTCATCCACTCAATGCTATTATCAATAATTGATATTGGTTACCCATCCCTGAAAACTAGTACAATCCAAAAATATATATACATATAACTGGATAAGAAAGACAAACAAATGCTCCCAAACTTACAAATACTTAATGGTTTCTATGAATCGAACCACAAAATAATGATAGGAGATGTGCTGAAGCAACTACAAGTTAATAATTGTTTACTGACTATAATAATTTAGGAAACCACCGTTACCGTTCCACAATTCCAATATCCAGTAGGTATAGCGAGACTTCGAAACAGCATTGATTTATTCAAAACTACAGACACGGAGTAAAAACTCCGTAAGGACAAATGCAGACGACATATTATGCTCTTTTCTGTGAGAATTTATTGGTAAGTCATTTATCAGCATTTATTTACTCTCCCAACCAGCCCATATAATTTGTTTTCCTTCAAGCTTCTATACAATCTCGAGTTTAAAATTGCATGACAGAAGCAAATAATAAATTAGTTGTGTAAACGCAATGTCTCAGCTGAAACGTAGCGGTTTTAAAACATGAAAGGGTTACAGTTTGCCAGAGAGAAACTCTCAACCAGTTTCCTCGCTTATGCTTTTAGCGCATTTCAATTCTATTCTAATGTGTACTTTCCTACATATGTATGTATGTACCCCAGCTCCACAATCAGTGCAAGTGCAAACACTGGTAACTTACAAACATTTATTGAAGTGGTCCCAAATTGGGACTCCCAATGCAGACTGCCGACAGTGCCAACACATATGCCGATACCATCCACTCATTGTGAGTCGTTGGAGGATTGAGTTGCTGGAATAACAAGGTGAGTATTCTCCTGGAACGACAACTTCCAATACCTAAAGATGGGAATGCATAAATCAACAGGACATCCTACAGCTCATGCATATGGGCATTCCCAAATGCTCCCATCCAGTTTCTTCGGATTTATTTGCCAACACTTTATATTTCCCAGGTATACAGACACTCAGAAAGTTCCAATATGACGACAGGGCTGGAAGGTATTGATTTCTACTTTTTACCCTTCGGCGTGGTGTGCCTGGCAGGTGAGGAAATATGGTCGATAACTCCGTTCAAAAATAGTTACCCCTTTCCCGACTAATTTTAACAATAAAGGTGACGACTTGCGCAAAAATAACGCAGGTCAAAGATTCAGTCACAGAGAGGTAACTCTCTCAGGTATATATAGTCTCACCTTCAAATTCCATCCTGTTGCATATCTTAGATTGTGGGCCATTTCCTCGGTTGTTGGTCACTCCGCTCGCTCTCCCATGGAATTCTTACTAAATGTTCCTCGAAAAGAATTCCCCCTCCTTTTATTTACCGTCATTTCTCTATATCCACTCTCTCCAGAGTATAGTTCCCAAAATAACCCAGTCCTGGTCGTGATTATACACCAGAGTTCCCGAAATATCTCAAAGTAAGCCTCAAATGAGGATTTAGGCCTCAAAATTCTCTCTTATCTCCTCCTTCCTATATACGTCCACACTCTACACACTTTTCCCCGCATGACACGCACTCCCCAAACTCCCTATAAAAATAATAATAATTAGAAATATCCCTACATACATACCCAGCGCCCTAATTTCCCCTCCCGACACAAATCATACAACAATCCCACGCCACACTTTCCATTTACCCTGCCCCACGCCTCCCCTCCAAATTACTAGACCAGCTCTTGGGAGGAGCGTCCAGCAGAAATTGGATGCCTCAGAAAAACTTCGAAAAAAAATCCCATTTCATCATCCTCTGGAAATCAATAAGGAAACTATAAAGAGATAAGACTTCCTCCGCTCACACTTCCGTCCCAGGCTCTTACCCCAGCCTATAAGAAAAAGCCTCCAACAAGACACTCACACACACACACACACACACACACACACACACACATCGCGGGAACATATGCCAAAACTCTTGGCTTTGATTCAATAATAATTAATTACTGCCAAAAATTAAAAAAAAAAAAAGCTCAACCCTAAAAAAAACAAACATCTCAAACATCCACTCCACATACATAAACCTAGGGATTCCCAATGTTAAGCAAGCAAATGGTCCAAAAAAATTCAAGTACACATTCTAGCATGCATCTCCATCATATATGTAGGTAAAGGAGCGACAAAACCCTCAAAAATGCGCATTCTCATGACCACAGCAGCCCCAGCGACATTTCCTAACGGTAATAATTGTCTTCAAATCTAACTAAATATGGGATCGATTTAGAACTCATATATGGTCGGGGGGGACCCGTCGTCCCGCTCTTCGATTTTTGATAAGGTAAGAAAGAATTCAGGAGTTTTTCCCATGTGGAGTTCCGAACGCCCCTTCTTCTCGAATGTGAACCATTCCGGGCTACTGCGCGCCCCATTCGCTGACTCTCGAAGCTTGGGTTTCGTCTTTGAGCCCCGCAGCGCCCGTCCCTTCCTCAAATAAAGTTCTTGGCCAGCGATAGTTGAACACTATTACTACATAGAACTATAGTCTCTATACTCTTGTAGTTGATGATGAGAACCTCCGTATGTATATTCCCACTCCTCTATATGTACACACTTCTCAAGTGTAGACATTCTACAACAGCAGTCTGAGGTCTGAGTCTCAGCAGTGATGGGGTTCGTTCGTGCTTTAGTTTAGACAGTAAAAGGTATAGCCGTGGTCGTTTCAGCACTGAACACACTGCGATGGCACTTCGGGTTGAGCTATACATGAGATAGAGCGTGATGAGGTGTGCGGTAATGTTAGGGAAATCCCTCTTCTTACAATCCCAATCCCTATCCAATCTGTATACCTCATTTCACACTCCGTCCCAATCACTCTATGTACCATAGAGAAAACTCCCAATCCCTCTGATGCACACACACACTCCTGATAGTCAATCCCACTCAATCTCACGCGCTGCGCGCGCATGCGTACATACCGCGCCAATTTTAAAAAGCGCCTCTAATTAATTTAATTAAATTAAATTAACTAAATTAATTAAGTTAATGGGGTATAATTTCTGATCATCAATCCCACTCAGTTTTCTACATATTTGCGTCAATCCCACTCCGTCTCAATCCCTCTGTACATTCAAATAGTCAATCCCAATCCCACTCCCAATCCGTCCGGACTGATGTTTTTGTCAGTCCGTCCTGTGAGCTACTCGGGATTTCCCTAACATTAGTGTGCGGCGTTCAGGAAACGTACAAGCGTATTGGGAAGGGAACAGAAGCGACGCGTTCTCAAAATCGCACGCTAAACACTGGCACTGGCACTGGCAGCAGCCCTACATCGAATTTTGAGTCTGAGCCTGTATAGAAAGAATACTGTACTTACTTTACTCCCTCCGTCGTGCATAGTGCACTCAACAACTTTTGTCCTTCACTGCCTGGCTCGGCTCCCAGTCGCCATATTTCCACAGCCACGCCAAGCGTCAAGTGAGTCGGAAGTTTTGTCCGAGAAGTTATTTTTCCGAAATTTAAAATTCGGCTTCAACTTTTACGCCATTTCCGGAATCTCCACCTACACACACACACACACTGGTCATCGACAGTCCCACCACGGGTGAGTCTCCCTTGTCAGCTCTTTGCATGTGAAGTCAGTGGATATAGTGCTCATTATTATGTCTTATAGTGTCTCCTTCATTTAATAACTCCGGTGTGTTTAGACTTATGTCATTAAAGGTAAACAGAGAAGGAGAGGGATTGGGCCTCATGGTATTATTCCCCTGTGACCTGAACATTGACTAAAGGTTTTGACCTGTAGTCTTGACCTGAGAGATCCTGAACTGATAGGAGTGACGAAGAGTGTAGGGAAATTAAAGGGGGGGAATTATGCGGTGGATTATTAGGAATTATGGGGATATGGAGTGAATTTTGAATGTTGAAGTACTGTCAGGGAATATTATTGTTGTTTAGGCAACGGATAATGTTTGTTGGGGTGGATGAGTGGAATTATTGTTTGTTGGGAAATGGTGAGACTGGAGTTTTGTATTGTGCAGGGGGATTTGTACCGTACAAATTATTGTTAGGATTGGGACGGGACTGTGAGAGTGTTGTTGTGGAAATTGAAATTAATTAGGTTGACATGAGACGGATGTTATGGAAAAGGGAGCGTGGGACAGTCTTAGGAAATAAGCAGTGGGTGATTGATCGGGATTGAGATCGCTCTGAGGTCAGTGTATTGCGTCGTTTGGAAAAATAGATATTTGGGGGGTCTGGATGGTTGGTGTTGTTTGTCATATTTAGGTTATGGTTAGAATTTGATAGAAATTTATGTGCATGTATGGTTTTTGAGTAGACGAGTGTGGAGGGGATACTTTCGCGGGAATTATATGTAAAAATGCGTAATTTTTTTTTTAGTTTGTTGGAGTTGAATGTGTATGTATATCTTAGTTCTTTCAGTGGGTGGTCGCCAGGATACGCGTATGTATGTGGTGGTGGTCTCTGAGTGCGGAATATGGGGGAGACGTTGTTGTTGATAGGACTAGAAGAAGAGGAGAATTTTGTACTGCATGGAGTTGTCGCGCTCGCGTAGTACTGGGAATGTGTGGAGATACATACGGGTTGGATTTTGACTGTAGTGTGTATTTGGAAGAGTACTGCTGTATTTGGGCCTTGGTGGGGAAGAATTTTCGAGAAATGGAGCCAGGTTCTTGAGGTTTACCATTAGAAATGCCACATCATCCTGCAGAAATCTCTGCGGTTTTTTTTTCTTCTTCAAAGTATATAGAGTAGTTGAAAAATTCGTAAATGTTTGGCGTATTCGGTTAGGGAAAATTTAGGGGGAGGTAATTGGAGTGGGTCTGACCTGTCTTAGATTGTAAGCATGGGTTGTTCAGTAATTTGTATGGGAAAATGTGAGTGCTTTACGCATTGCTCTTGCGAGGTTACCCTTTTGGGAGGGAGACATGACCAACGCTGGTGGGTTGAGTCATTTCGTTATAGAAGTATGAAAAGATGCCGGTGCTGCGCTGCGCGGAAGTCGATTACTTCAGCTTCGTAGCAGTTTAGGGACCGGGTTGTCTCACAATCAGTTTCTACTGAAATACAGTGTCTGACCAGGTTCCATTATTTCGGCGAGTTTCCTTGATGAGACCCATGAATGCCGTCTTGGCCTCACTGATATTGTAGTCTTGGGTGCAGTAAAATTGTATTAGATTGGCGTAGGAAAATTGATGTGTAAAATTGCATTCTTGTTGTTTTCTTGAAATGGGAGATGAATTGTTTGAACACAATGACAGGAAACAACTTGATTTAACGACTTCGAAGATAGATATTATTATATATTATTCATTGATTGTTAATTAAAATGATGACCGACTAAAGAATATGTTATGGATTTTTATTTCAGAGTAAACGGTGACCTATTTACAATGGGTACTCCGCAGCAATTCTCGTTAAAATGGAATAACTATTCACAACATATAGTCACAGCTTTTGAAGATCTTCGAGGAGAGGATGACCTCACAGATGTGACGCTAAGCTGTGAGGGGAAAAGAATTAAAGCACATAAAGTACTACTTTCAGCGTGTTCTGTTTACTTCAAAGAAACATTTCGGGTATTTTACATACTAATTTAAAATAACTTCCGTTGAAATAACCATTTATTTAAAATCCTCATGATTTGTACTACTTTGGCTAATTTGTTATTATCATTTTGATTTGTTAGGAAAATCCTTGCAAACATCCTGTAATCATACTCAAAGGTGTTAGCTTCATCGATCTCCAAGCTGTTGTTACGTTTATGTACAATGGCCAAGTCAACATTAGTCAGGAAAGATTATCGTCGTTCCTGCAGACTGCCGAGCTCCTCCAAATTAAAGGACTGACTGACATGAATGACCAGGAGGAGGGACCTGTAAAAGTATGCGCCCTTAAATTGGACTCAAAATAGCTCAGAATAGTCACATAATAACGAAAGTTGAGTACATACAATAGCTAACATTTTTCGATGTATCCAATTTCAGAAACGACCTAATACAAGTACCATCCCTACTCCAGAACCAATAATCACGAATGTTTCCCATGGCCAGCCTTCCGTACCGGAGGATACTAGTTCTTTAATAACTCCTGAAATAGTTAATACAAGGTATCTTCTATGAACCTCATTTTTGATCCCTTGTTCAGTATTGAGTGCTTATGATGAATTTAATTATAGGAATTGCCGTCTGATCGATACATGTAGCTAGTTGTTAACTGAAGTTACTGTGTTTATTAATTATTACACGATTGAAAGTTTTACAGGTGTGATTTCATTGCATGTGGTTTTGTTGTTTATAGGCCTCCTACACCCAAGAGAAAGCGCATTGGACCAGCTAGTTTCATGAGTATGCAAAACCTGTCTCAACAACAGAATGATTCTCAAGTGCCATTAACTAATCAGACTGCAGGTTCAAGTAATTTTTCGTCATCAAATGTTTTAAGTGGCAACATTGGAATAGGATCTGTGATGACAGGAAGTTCGAATACTCTGGCGACATCGGTGGCTGGTCCAAGCGGTGTCAGCAGTAGTACAGGTGGCCTTTTAAATCCTGAAACTGTGATATTACCCTCAGCCAACATGATGGATCCTGCCGGTAGCTCAAATACAGCTGAAAGTTACTCTCATGGAATTATAAAATTCGAGGAAGAAGAAGTCATTGACGAGGATGATGACTACGAGAAAAACAACCTCTCAGAAGACAACGACAGCTCAATGCATGATATGTTGGGCAATGTTGAGCAAGAATCGAACTCAATGGGTAGTTATATTTAATAACATTTAACATTTCATCTAAATATAAATTTAAATCGGTATTCAGTTATTCACATAATACTTTTTTTAAACACAGGGTCCTTCATGGCTGGTAGTAGCAGTTCACAGCAACCTATTAAGATCGTGAGCGGAGGACAGGACTCAGCAGTTCACGGTTAGTAAAAACTTTTTATTATTTGTTAGGTGCGTTAGGCGAGCAGGTCTCCTCAAAGGACGGTGAGGGTGCATATTTCGTATCCTGTGTAACTAGTATATCTTGCGTGTATTCAGATTATTCACCTTTTGCTAACTCAAAGCTTTTTTGAGTAGTTACTCATAGGTAGACCGAGGTTACATACATTTCATTGGTAGTTTTAATCAACATGAAATGCTAAACTGATTGCTCAGTTGGTCAGCTCTAAAGGTGGTCGATAAAATTACATCAAATCACACAAAGAAATTAACTATAAATTAAGACCGCAATGAACTAATGTTTGTTTCCACATTCGCTATTACTACTGCTGTTGGTGCCTTTGGGTCATTTGCTAAATTAAAACGGAATGAATATTTTGGCTGTAACAATAAGGTCATTTCTTCTTCCAATCTGACAATTATTGTATGAAAAGCTTGAACAAATAATGTTCTGCGGTGACTCCTGTCCTTGGTTTTTCCTCTTAGGGTCTAGCAATAAGGTTGAAACAAAAGTGTATTCCTCTCCATTTGTGCACATTAGTGAATATTATTTGCAGTGAGCTGCTTTTCAGTATGGTAATAGTAGTATTATTCAGGATTTTAATCACGGAATGGAAGCATGATATTTCTCAGACGTATGAATTTGTTGTAAAAGTACAGAAGTGAATTTTGAATTCCATTGGGGGAAGTAACAAGGTTATTTCATTGTTGTTGATAGGAAACAAGGATAGCAGTGTAAGAATGTCAGGAATGCCGTTGTACACGACAACGCGAAGAGGAGGTCACAAAATGTTTCACCTGGGTTTTGCATACACTCTTAATTCTACTTCTAATGGCGGAAAGTTAACTTGGAGATGCGTCAACAGACATATTTGCAAAGGAAAAGTTGTCCAACAAGGGGATTTAATGTGTGTGAGGGAGAATCATACAGAATACTGTCAATCATTCAATACACTTGGTTCCACTTGTATATTCTAAAGAAACTATACCTTCATTCTCTTTAATTTCTATTATGATATGATATATATATATTTACATATATATATATTTACGAAAATGTTGGCATTATTACCTACTACCTGTATTATTGAAACTAGCACTTTTTGGAATTTCGTTCTTTTTTTAAGTAAATCAAGTGAAATTATTGATATTGTCACGAATGAAATTTCCTGTCAGATTTAAACAATATTAAAGCAAAAACTGCAGTTAGCTATGGGTGGTTTTCGTCATTGTCCATCATGGTTTCATTTTCAGAAACGTTTCTAAGGTGGTG
Organism: Allacma fusca; assembly: GCA_947179485.1. NCBI lineage: Eukaryota > Metazoa > Arthropoda > Collembola > Symphypleona > Sminthuridae > Allacma > Allacma fusca. The sequence continues at coordinate 37,238,410 of OX359249.1, forward strand.
GTGGTTTTCGTTCTTCATCTCCCCATTGTATACTCATTGGCAGTTTACTAGAGCGATTCTGATTTTGGATGTATAGGTGCCGGAAGTAAGGAACACTTCATGGATCAGGGAGGATCTCAAGATTACACTATGTTGTTAACCAGAGGAGGAAATCCTAAAGTATTACTTGACGGTTTCGCTTACACTCTGGATTCACGATCGCGGCAGACAGGGAATGAAGGGTGGAGATGTATCAATACTAAATATTGCAAAGGAAGATTGTTGAGGAGATACGGTGGCACGTTTTCCTTGAAACAAGAACATAGTCCACGATGTATTTCTAAATTTTGTGGCATTGACAGTCATTTAAATTTACCTGCAGAAAAAATATCGTAATTTTTTGTAGGAAATATTGGAAGAGGTGTTATAAGATCACAGATCTTGCTGCTGTTCTAATTTCCACGTTGTTATGGCATGATGGGTTATATGGAAATGCTGCATATGGTACTTCATTTATTCTTCCGATTCTCTGTGGGGTAGGTGTACACGGCGAGTCGTAATGTAGTTGCATTGGCTTATGGTAGACGGAAATTGATTGTACCTCAGGAATTTTCGGAGATCGTGATCGTTAAATGAATCCCTTTTGCTTACAATTGTTTGACTAAATGGAAAAAGACTTGATTATTTTATTAGACATGCTGCTTAGGCTGTAGTTAAATATTTGAGGATATTTAAGTAATTTATTGTAAGTACATCTTTCTCTGAAACTTGTGCATGTGTTTCGCTCTAAATTCGTCTCTTATATGATAAAAACCGAACCATTATGGTTTTGTATAGGGCGAGCAAGGAATTACAAGAGCTATAGTGAAGAACAATTGTATGGAGCCATAAAGGCCGTACTACATGGGTCACTCACTCGTAGGGAGGCAGCCGCACAGTATAAAATTCCATACACGACGTTGACGGACAGGTTGAGGAATAAGTCCTATTAAAACAGTTCATATAGAGAGACAATCATTTTCCTGAGGACTTACTGCCTTTGATTGGGTAAGGGGACTATGAAAAAATTGTGACACATTCTTTTCAAAACATTATGATCCAGTGTCCATTCGAGGTGATAAAGAATGTGTTTGTGTAGCTACCCTAAGCTTTAATCATCTTGATGTGATAATTTTGAATGGAAGGCAGTTATGGCGTTATTCTGCTACTCTGTGGTCCAGTATTTCCTGTTTGCGTCATAGATTTGTTTACATGGGCGTGTTTATAATAAAATTTTAATAGCAATAATTATTACCTTTTTGAACATACGGCCGTTTAATATCGAACAAATTTGATTCGTTGATGTAGCGGACAGAGTTATATAAAGGTATTTGAGAAAGGAAGGATGAATAGAATAGTTAGATAGATTCCTTAGATATGAAAACCGGGTCTGACGTCAGTTCTATTCTAACGTGTGCTTATTAGGTGACATTTATTGGACTAACCCTCAAGATGAGACACAGATGACCCTAACGAAAAAAGGAAGGCCAAAACTTTGGCACCAAGGGTTTTCGTACGTCCTTCACGGTATAACTAGGAGAGGGAAGGAGTCGTGGAGATGCTCTAGGTCAACAAATCTTAAATGCCGTGGACGAATCTTTAAGCTGCAGAATGGATACGTAGGAATTATCACCCCTCATGTATTAACCTGTATAAATCAGAGACGGCAACATGACTTGACACTATATACTGATATGAAGTGGTAGCTTGTTATGCTCACGAAGAATGTTTGTAGGGACACCGATATCATTTATTCCCGTGGTCACAGGTCACAGTGTACATTGCAGTACTGAAAGCTGTCATCAGTTTCTTGGCTGCCAGAGATGGATAGTCCTTTACATAAAAATAGATCTCTTGATAGGTTGTTTTGCTTAATCTAAGTCGAGACCCAGAATAAAATTGTTACTGATTTCATTGTGAACTCGTTGGACTATGATATTGCACAGATTCCGGGTATGTGTATGGTAGAACTGTTTTCACTCTGTAGAGAACGAGAAGTTCCTTTGGGACGGCATTCCAACTGTGACACGACATGGAACACCTAAAATAATATTGGACGGTCGTGCCTATGTGCAAAACCAAATTCAGAAAAATGGCAGTAGGTGTTGGAGGTGTTGTCGTTATTACCAGCGAGCGTACAAATGCAAGGGGAGATTATTACAACGGGGTGATAGATTCATTCAAACTACGGGACATAATCAGGAATGCAATCAGAGCCCCTGGCTGAGACAATTTTAGTAAAGTGTTTGTATCCTAACCATAGTAGATGTAGGTCCTTACTATTCAGTCTTCAAACCTTGCCTTGGTGTACTTTTACGGAAAATTCACTTTATTTTACATTAATTACCTCATTGTAATACAATTTTGGCGTTCAATTCACTTTTAATCCAAGAAGATAATCGATATTTCTATTCAATAGAAATGAAGTGAAACGCTACATTCAATCACTTCTACTGATTCAAGTTTTGTTTCACTTTGAATATTTCTACTCAAAAGCGTTTGAATATACTCGAGCTCAAGTAAGGTTGTAAGACCCTTAAATTCAGATATCCGTGTAGCTTATTTATCAAAGAGTTTTGAGTTGTACGGTTTAGTGGTTAGATGATTATGTGTAGCTCAAGGAGCTGTACGTTAATGCATTTAAAAATAGGTCATTATAATTTTGATCATCTAATATGAATATGTATTATCCCTAGTATACAAGATTCAGTTCAGTTAGGCGATGTTTGGGCGAGGGAATGAGCTAGATAAATAATCGACGATATGAAAACCGTAGTCATTCTGAAATGATCTCTCCTCTTCTCTTTCCATTTTCTTTGAATATTGATTTTATAACAGAGATGAAACTGTTGGAATCATTGTAACGATCTAAGATTTTGTAATGTATTATATTAGATTTATATTACGATGTTTGTAACTATAGCTGTCTTTGTACCTACCTCAGCAGTGATACAGATAATTTTGTACACTCGAGAACAATTGCGTAAAAATGTTGTCAATAAAGATAATGTATCCCTTCAATATCATTGTTTTTTCCATTCGTTGAATTGATTGCGAGATCCCTGTAAAACTCTTACAAGAGAAAGGCCCGAATATTTTGAAATAAGTGTCGTACTGACGTCATCGTAACAGTCAAGTATTTCAGATTTCACCTCATGAAAAAAATATAATGGATATTTTTTTCCCCACTAAGTGGTTGGACTTGTACACAGGTTTCAGTTCGTTTAAGATGCCGCTGTGGAAGATATTGCATACAATATACCGAAAAAGATGGTTTCCATGACTATTTCTTTCCTAGTATAGAAGGATTTTTACTACAAACAGATCATTTCTTACAAAAAATATTCAATTATTGGCACAGATGTCAGGTGTGACAACACCGAAATTTACATTGGTTCGTTTAGCAGATATACAGCAAAGAATAGAAGTGCTGAGGGTCACATTGAACCAAGAGCTGCAGAAATTCGGTTCAAGAACCGGAGGTACTTGCTCACAAACTACTCATGGGTTCAAATTTGTTTCGTTCACCTCGTAATAATCTGAGGAAACTTCTGTTTAGTGTTGTCGATTGGGCTCAGAGAGTTCGTGCATTATTGACATACATATGAGAAGTTCTAGTTAAGTTCATAGAGCATGAAAACCTTCAAGTTTTGCACTATTATTTGTATGCAGCTGATGATGGGACGAAGTAAAAGTTAATGACAGATGGGATAGTTGGAAAAGTTCAGAAAAAATAAGCAGTGTGAATAGAGAATTTTAAACGGAATGTCCGGGTTCGGAATCTGATAAATAGCAAAGCTATCTATACAGGAGCTTGAGAATCTGCTTGGCTTATATTCGTAAATATGTTTTTAACAATTAAGTTGTTGTAACCCTGTATGCTCTTTACCACTGTCAAACAAACTGAATAGGAATGAAATGTTTGGTAGAATCGATTGGGGAGTAGAAAGATATTCATGGTAGGGTGTGGTGATAAGCATTACCATTGTAGAAAAATACTTTGCGGTGTATCCTCATCCTCACTCAGCGGTTCACTTTGCCGCCTGTGTTTTTGAAGTATGAGAGATTAAAAGAATTGGCCAATATACATAAGTGTCGTTTTTGTGATTCTGATTGCATATAGGAATCTGGGATGATGGTTCTCTCGAGAGAAAAGCATCTTCTCCAGCAATGGACATTACCAAACGTGGCAAACCGAAATTACTTTTGAATGGGCATTCTTACATTCAAGAAGTTCATAAAAACGGTTCGATTTATTGGCGTTGTTCCAAGGTTAATAGTCACAAGTGCGGCAGCCGAGTGCACAAGCATGGAGATGATTATATCATAAAGATTCCGCATGCAAGGACTTGTTTACTCAATAATTTCAAGTGATACATTTAATAATTATTACGACCATAGACTTGAACTCGACTCTACAAAATGTGATTTCCTGTTATGATCAGCATCTTAAAGAAATAGTAATCATAATAATGAAAATAAAATGTACCTTTGTTCTGTAACTCTTTACCTGTCTGTAAATGTATTATGTATTTCATGATGAGCTTTACTTTTATAGCCTATATTGTTTGCAACAGAAGGCAATAATAAAAATTAGCGTTTGATTGAATCCTAAACTCTTTTATTTTGAAATATTGTGTGCAGTTCAATCAATGATCGATGACGTCATGATCTTGTATTATTAGAGACTTTGCCAAGTTTTGTTTATGTGATACTTAAATTTTGTCTGCAGTTAATAATTAATGCAAATAGAATAGGCGGTGGATCGTGTATCGTTAAATTATTATCAAGGATAATCTGGATAATATACACGTGGGTGACATTTTTTCAGCGGTAACCAGTCGTGTTACTTAGAGCTCAGGAGCTTTAGCACAAAAAAACTTCAATGAAATAAATATGGAAAATCGTCATGTTCAGTGTTGCATAGACTGCTACTGATGTAATGAAAAGAATTGTTTCGGGGAGGGGACATTATTTATATTATTATCAATTGAGGAATTGAATACTTTCTTCATGGTTAGTGTTCATGTGGAGATTTAAAAAATCTCATCTGGACGATCACTTTATTATTGGTGTAGAATACTTGGTAGGACCACTATCTATGCATTTATCATAGTATTTCGGAATTGTGGCTTGCAAAGAATCTAATTTCCGGTTATATGAACGCACCTGCATGTGGATGCCATGGAGGGCTTTTTCTGAACCGCAAGGATCGTTCTTGCTAATACCCTTGGAATGCAAAAATGTAGCTTTGAAAGGTTTCCGTAAGGTTCACATTTGGGCTGATGAACCATTCTTTATGTAGTTTTGTAAGATAGGTAGGGCAGCGTTCTAAAATGGGAACTTGTTAACGAAGGCGTTTGGCAATAACTTACTATTAGAATCATTATTAAATAGTAAGTTTGCGTTTTGCTTTGCTGATTTTGTCAATCTTTTGGTTTTGGTTGGGCACATGCACTAGGCCAGGCGATTATACCAGTCGCAGTCCCGTCCGTTGCCACCAGTTACACTCCTAAAGGAAGTGCAAAGTTACTGTTCGGCGGGAGATGGTACCTCTTTAATGGACTCAGCAAGGCCGGACAAGAAAGATGGAGATGTGGTCGTTACTCAGACAGAAAAGTCAACTGTCGAGGGTGGTTACGTAAGATGGGTAACCATTACGTAATCACAACTCCTCATGGAATTAATTGTCCCACGAGTGATGCAGCTGAAGGATTCATGTCAGGATGGCAGATATCTCTAGATTCATCTCGGAGCTGCCATCACTACTGATATGAATAATTTCCGCATTGGGGTTTCGTACTTCAACAACCAGTGTTTCGGGGGGCGAGAAAACAGTAACGTCAAGATTTTAGTTTCTACTAGAGACTGGAGATATAGTTAGTTACAAATCATATTTACATGCGTGATTAGGGAAATAACGAAACATAGGATAGGATTGTAGGCTAGAATGGAGTAGGAAATTAATTTTTTATTATTTTGACGACCTAAGGTAGAGACTAGCATGTCATTGGCTATATTTTTGTTTGGAATGATCAGTAGGTTTAGATAATAATCTGGCTTGTGATTTACATTAAGTTTCCCTTAATTTACCCCCGAGTATTGGTATTTTTGAACGAAATATAAATCACATGAAAGAGGGATTCACACAATCGTTTTTGAATTTATCTTGGAATGAACTTGAAATCATTTCAAGCTATGTACATAATTATTTCTCAGCTCATGGGCGTCGTTTGTGAAAAAGTATCTCTCTGAGGATTACTGTATATACAATGGATAAATTTTTGCATCCAGGGATCCTTTGTAGAAAGGAGTTCAGGAGGTTCATAGTTGCATGGACCGTTGTTTGATTTATTATTTCAGTTTTATCCTTTTGACTGTCAAGTGGGTTTATTTTATTTTTTTGTTTGAGTGAAATTTCCTGCCGCTGATTATGAGTGGAGCCTCCACCACTGGTGTAGGGTTGAAAATGTTTCTAAAAGAAAACCTTTGTTGCGTACACAGGTGATGGCTGTGGTGAGGATGAGGGAGATAAGTTAATCATGACATTAACTAAGAAAGGAAAACCGAAATTATTGTATCGTGGGTATTCCTATCGACTGGAAAATTCTCGAATCGGTGGACGGGAAATTTGGAGATGTTCTCCTAGTTGCAGGTGTAAGGGCCGGCTCCACAAATTCCATGAACGTGTAGTTCATACTGTTCCGCATGATCATCCTCCTGATATTCGTCTACTTCTGAAGACTGGTTTCGTGGTCTCCCAACCTTTGTAAAAAATTTTCACTCTGTGAAAATCATAGGATACTCGATATGGAGTTTATCCCTTTTCTGTTCAAAATTTTGATATACGCGGATTTACAACACTCCAGAAAGTCGAGTATTTTATCGTACATGTACATAGTACATATGTATGAATGTATTTCTTCATTAATTCTGTTGATAGATATTTTAAATCGTAATTATTACAATTTTATTTTATTGTACAACTGCTTACCAACGATACATCTCTAAGTATTTAAAATATTTATATTATTCAAAAGTTGAGGAGTTGGAAAACTTAATTTACTGTCATGTTTGTGTTACATGTCAAACTTCCACTTCATGGATATGTCTCGGTTGGCATAGTCATACATATTTGAAATTTTAATCGAAATTTAAAATTCTGAAAGTTGAAATAATTTACAATTATTATTCTCACCGCAAGTGGGCAAATAAATGTTGCTAGTTGCTACATTACATATGGTATCAAGAAATTCGCACCGTAAGAAACTACAGTGACGTAGGTTTGAATAAATCGAGATTGTTTCATGAAAATAACGTTGATATTTTAAACTCTATTGCATATACATATGCATCAGTCGGTGGAAATTGTGATGTAGGCAATATTTACTCCTGGGAAATGAAAAGATTTTCTCACTACCTTGTAACTGAAATCATGTAATTGAAATCCATACATAGTTTTTTTTTGCCTTTGTGAGAGTGGATGTAAAGTACTGACATGCCCAGGAAACGCAAGTATTTAAAGGAATCGAATTATATTTCTTTGTGTATAGATTTGGAATTCCAAGATGAAGTGACAGGAGTTGGAAGATTGTATCAAGTGATTAATATACGGCATGCCCAGAAATTAGGGAATCCCCTCATGACAACATCTATGTCTTCAGACCAAATTCCTGGTTTAAACTCGGTTGCCAATGCCCCTCTTGTTCCTCGAAAAATGATCCGCCAGTCTCCGATATGGAAATATTTTGTTTACGATCCAAATTCAGCTAAAAGTACTTGTATTGTTCCCGAATGTAATTCCATACTTGCTGGAAGGTACACAACTAATCTCAAGAAGCATCTTAGGGCGTATCATCGGGTTGAATATCAACAAATGTTGCAGGAAGAATCAGTATTATCTTCGCAGTATTAAATATCAACGCCGTCTACAGAGATGCAAGCTATTTAAACAAGTAGAAGCTCGGCCGTTTTTTATAATACAAAATGTTGTTGTGATGACAATCTGTAATAATAATAATTATTATTATTAAATCAAGTCAGTCTCGTCTCGTGGCATTTAAAAAAACATCCTAGAGATTATATCTAAACAAAATGACTACATGGACGTTAGACATCTCACCGGTAATATGGGAATAATGAACGAATTATTAATTTTAATTGGAAAGTTTACGGAAAAAAACTAGCCAAATTGGAAATATAAATCTCACTGCCTTTCCAAGCATCAACAATGTTACGTAGAAAAGGCTTGTCGGTAGTAAACATTTATGCTTAGGTAGGATTTGGTTTGCATTCATGCAATGTGTCCCTTGGTTCTATGAATATCATCTTTTCATGTTTATGACTCAACGCACTCTCGTTCCGTTTATGTAATCATAAACCAACAAGTAGAAACAACAAGGCGATCTGATTACGAAGTGGTTATTATTTAGAGCGATAGAAAATATGAACTTTCACGGGGAAAAATGTTCGTACCGCGTACAATTAACCCCCATCCCGGTTTACTTGTCGTTGGGTTCCTGGAGTCACGGGGACATGATTTTTGGCCAGGTTACTTACAGTTTGATTGGGAATCCTAGGGAGAAAAAAAGTAATTATATGTAACTTGTATTTATTACTAGCGTAAACAGCCATCGGCTTCTCCACTGGAAAATACATATATTATATACAGCATATAAGCCATTTAGCCTTTATGGTAATTTGTACTCGCGAACTAATAAAGCACGTCTAGGAGAAAGAGCGAAATTTAAAAAATTCATTGATCATCATCAAATTATGTTATTCTGATGATAGTTAATTCGCTATGAATGGAAACATTTCTCATTGTCAATAATACGCCCTTATGTTACCTCGCTGGTATATTGTAGACGTCGACTTTGTTCCCTATGGCATGTGTATGTAGCTGGAATGGCGTTGGAGTAAATTCCGGTCAGTGTTACCCCCGGAACATTTTCAGTAAGTTACAATTTATTTGTTTGTCAGCGTTTCTTCATTCCCCTGTCGAATTCTCGGCAGGGGAACACAGAAATGCTGGGAAGAAAATAAATTACATCTTATTGAAATTGTCCTGGGGTAACAGTAGACCGGAATTTATTCAAAAAATCCATTCCTGCTACGTTATGTCATAGTGCACAAAACAGTACCTAGGACCAGCCAAGGTAAAGTGAAGGTACATATCATATTGGTGTAGGCAAGTTTGTTTCACTGCGACTGCGATTTAATTTTTTTTTAAATAAATTTTCCAGTACTTCTTTTACGCACAATTTTGTAGATGTGACGATTTGATTGCTATAAAATAATTGATAATATGATCGTTAATAATAGTTTTATGATTCTAAATTGAATTGTCAAGAACTTGACGGAAAATCTGTGTTCTGTCTATTGGAACTAAAGTTTCGAGAAGTAAACTGGGATGCTGGCCAAGTATTATAAATACTTTTTTCCACAACTGAAATGTAGTTTTCAATGATTTGGTATTATTGGGTTAATAATGGGTAGTAGTGTTACAATATAACATGTTGTAGGTTTGTATGTAGGTAACAATCGTATGGTATGGTTTTAACATTTATGGTTTACTAATACGATTTCCGTAAGTTGGATGATAGTTATGAGTGTTTACTCTGTTTACATTTTATGGTTTGTAATTATTTGGTAAAACAAGATATTTTTTTGACTGTTAGGTATTAATTCACAAAGAGAAGCAGTTTTGACATCCACATCTAAAGGGAAGCCAAAATTATTGCTGGACGGGCACTCCTATGTTTTGGACAGAGTTGCACGAAACTCAGACATCACTTGGAGATGTCTGAAACATACGAGTCGAAAGTGCAGGGGTCGTCTTCGTCAAACTAGAAGTGAATATTTTTTCACGAGCCCTCACACAGACGATTGCTCTCAGTCCTGCAATTATTCTAGGGCTATGGTGTAGTGCTTTAAAATAGTTATTTCTGTATTGTTTTAATTCGCACTGCTGTTGAGGGATTTATTTTTCTGTTCGCTTAATTTTCTGTGGACACGTAGTATTACACCCCCTTGACATCCACACCACTAAAGTTAATTTAGTTGTTTTTGTGAACATGAGTAAATAGTTTTTATTTTTATTGCGACTTGACTTGCGGGCAGGTGTAACTGTAAGAGGACGCCAGCATCCGTATCATCACAGTTGTAAAATTTACATTTTGTCGACAAGTTGCTCTGTATTCTCTCTTCATGAGATCACACTTATTTACCAACCTTTACCTAGTTAGGAGTAAAACCAACGGGTTGCACACAAAGTTATGGTTAGGTCCTGTGTATAATATTAAAAAATCCATTATTTACAAATGAAGATGACTGATTAGTTAATGTATAAAAGTAAAGCGGACACAAAGAATTTACCCCGAATGTCCATAGTATTTCCTATTGAAGGTACATATGATCATATAGCTAGATTAGTTTTGTTTTATGATAGGCCCTCCTATTTGAAATTGAGACTTGCGACTTCATATATTTTTTTCATTTTATCTCCATAGGTCTGGAGACAATAGGACAAGGAATGAGATTAAGTGTTACTCTGAGAGGTCATCCAAAATTAATAATTGCTGGCTACTCGTACACAATGTACAAACGATACGTACAAACCGGCAAAGAAATATGGAGATGTGCCCAATGGAAAAGTCTTAAATGTTCTACATTTTTGCACTTATACGAAGGAAAAATTGTACTGAGAAAGCCTCACAATCACAGTCCCAATTTTTCAGGGGCTCATTGAATCCTAAAATTTTTTGATGTTACGAATAATTGTTAGTTTTCAAAAATAATATTTCAAGTGTTTGGAAGTGGAGTCTCAGTTTAATTTTGCCGAAGTTTAATCGGGGAAAGTAACTTGTAGTCAGAGTAGTTATGAATTAGGAAGACTCCCTTAAGGCTTGTTATGCAGTTAAGCGGAATTTCATTAATTACAGAGAATTCGTGGAAAGGAATTCTTGTCGCAACTAAAGTCAAGTAAAATATAGTGATTACGTATATTTGATTACTCTGTAAAGCATCATATTTATATTCTTGCGCTTTGTCATCTTATTTCGCTTATTACATGTTTATACGACTAGGTTACAACGTTAGTTCATTTGTGTTATCCTTACTTCCTGTCCGTAATCAAATCGGCAGCTACGATAACTCTTATACTTGGAATATTTGATGAATTACATAATAATATGTATTCATATTGCAGTACTTTGTTTCTGGGTTGTAGTTTTGTCCTTCAATATATTGTATTATTTAATAAATTATGCTTTTGTAGGGACATCTATTTACTGTCATTACTTCAGCTTCACTTTAAGGTTACAATATTATTGTTAACTTTGTTTGATCTACTGTCATTCCCTGAATCAATGTTGCATGATACCCCTGTCCACCAGTAATAAATATTATTACCTATTACCTAATATAATCTTCAATATGTCAGTTTTGTAAGAATATTTAAATAGTGTAATTTATTCATTTGTCAAAGTTAAATTGATATAAAAAAGGGTTGATTTAACAGTCGATCCTTGCAGTTTATGAAGGAAGATCTGGAAGATAATGATCTAATCCTATTTTCTTCAGAGCTGATTTGAATCTCTTATTCTGATTTATTTACATTTGAATCCAAACTTTTATGCCTGATTATATACACTAAGGTTGTAAATAGTTTTAAACGTCTGTGATCTTATAAATTGTCATTAACTTGGAAGTTTACGTGTACTGAATTTGATTGCTACATCTGATTTTACCAAAAAATCACAAGTGCATCCTATTTCATATACTTTGATATAGCAGGATAATTAATGTTCGATGGCATGTAAAGGCAATGGTTATTTGTTAAATTAGATCAGTTGTTCCCTTCGGTGAAAACTGGAAGGATAGCATGGCATATTTTAAATTCGGCGTTAGACCATTTCGTTCTTTGAACTCGTCCCTGATGACCTCAGCGACAATATTAGTATTAATCCGCATTGCCTGAGCGAGCACGAAATCAGAGTCAGTAGTTATGTAATCATTTTGATTCTTCAAAATGCATCCATACATTCGGACTGACCGACCCGTGTCGTCATGGACGAATGCTTGGCTAATGTCTTTATTAGTACAGCATCAATTATCTTGTTGCTTAGTCCTCCAATAATTAGTGAATTAGCGTTGTTCCTATTTGAGGATTTTATGAATTGACTGGTCCAATCTACACGAGATATTTTTTTAATTTCCAAGAAGTGACTTCTGAAGAAGCCTGTATGTGAAACCTTAATCATTCCATTTCATCTCACAGTTATTTGATAGAAAAATAATTTACATGCATGTGTAGAGTGCATCGCACATACATATATTCGGTTCTCTTTGGTTTGCATATAGGTTCTTATGTGATGAGGACATCTACCAGAACGGGGAGACCGAAACTATTTGTTTATAACTATCCCTTTCAGATGGTACTACCAAATTATGGGAATGGCGACGAAAGGTGGAGGTGTGCAAGCTTCAGAGATACAAAGTGCAAATGCAAAGTGCGATATTCTGTCACAACTGGCACTTATCACGTGCAACTTCAGCATGAAGTTACTTGCAAACCAGTGTTTCCTTAGGTGGGGGTATCGAGATAATAATTGCAAATCTGAATCACGTTTATTTATGGTATGTTATGTAAAGTACTGGGGACAAGAAAAATAGTTCTGATTGAAATCAGGGGAGGTATCGGTGTGTGTACACCTGCTGATTTTAGACATTCCGAATAACAGGGATCCCTGTGTCATGTGAAGGGAATGAGGGCTTGAACCAGAGTAGAGTATGACTCAAATTAATTTCCTATCGAAGAAGAACCATACAACACGAGTATATGTACATAAAGGAGTTAGGCATGAATATAGTACACTGGTAAATAGGTAGGAAATCAAAACTCAATTTTAATATAAATAGGACAGTCTTGCGTAATAATTTATGAAATTATTCATGATAATATAGGACGCGTATTTGTTCCTATGTAGGTACTAGGCCAGAGAGATTCGCTGACACCAAATACATTTTGTCATTGACGAACAAAAAGAAGCCCAAATTAACCGTGGATGGGTTCTCGTATTTGCTCCAAGCTGTAACTAAACAAGGAATTGAACAATGGAGATGCATTACTTATTGGAAGACAAAATGCAAGGGTCGGCTTCGTAAAAGTGGATCTGTGTTTATTCTCACTGCAGCGCATGCCCCTGATTGTGATCAGAGAAAAGATTCTGAGACAAGGAAACTACTTCCGAGTTTCCCCCCTCTTCCTCCCCATTTTCTCTAAATCAAAACATGTGGAAAACGTTTCAACCCTGCATGCAAAATGGCACACTGTCGACCACCCTTAGGAATTTCATTAGATTTAATGTATATACATACATATATTATATTTGACGAAAGTATGAATCTTCTCGACTCTGCTTCTGTCTTCATGTTACTGAATGAATGTTTTATTATGAGTTAATAATTTTAAATCTACAGTTTTATTTTTCCAACAAATTTTAAAATAGTTGCAAGCAACATAGTTTTATAGTTGGTAAATCAAGGAAATAATGTTAACGTTCCGCTGTGGTGCAATATAAATTTAGAGAGCAAACGGGGTACGTATTTATGAGTCTTGTGAGAATACGCATTAACCACAACAACTACACAGATTATAATAGTCGTTGCCAATATTCATATTATGGGGATGGGAGGGGGATGTCTTTTCGTTGTCTTAACAGTTTTTAATATCGTGTGTACAATTTAAATGTGAGTATTGACAAACATTTTAGTATAAGTAAGTACCTTACAATGTGCAATAAAGCGAAATTCGGACAGGGAACGTGTTCTCCATTGTTGTGGTCGTAACATCATTTTCAGTCTAATCATGCACTTAAACATGCAGTTGAGGAAGCTTTTTTGGCATCATCCAATGACATAAAGTTAGTTAAGTTTTTCTTGGGCGCTGAAATAATGTAATTAATATAATGCGGAGATTTGAGTCAGATATTTTCACATTATTTGCACTTGTTAAGTACAGTCAATCCTACTCCTTGCTAAGGTCGGTATTTGTTCTCGATAGATGGGCAGCCCATGATGACTTTAACGAGCAGAGGCAGGCCGATGGTAGTTCTGAATGGATTTACCTTCCTTCAAGATGGACGTAATTGGAGGTGTTCCAAGTATAAGGTCTATAGGTGCAAAGGACGCTTACGAGTGAAAGATCATTTGATCATAGGAGCAAAAGAACACAATGAAATGTGTGCAATGAATCGACATCGTGGAACCGGCTACGACGGAAACAATGTATTTTTCTGTGAAAGTCAGCCACAGTTTCAGTGACAGAGAGGTGTGCAGTTGTAGCTGTGTTAAGTTTTGCCTGTAATTTAACTTGACTGTTATAAGTAAAAGTAATGTAACTCTGTCTGTATTGTGTATGAGTAAATGAGGGTAGTAGCTAACCCTGTCACCTAGGGCACTTCTGCTGATGGAGTGGCATTTTCATTAATACAGCCGGACATTTCAAGAATTGTATGTATCACATTTATATTATATAAAGCTTCTGCTTTGCTATTTACTCGGACTGGTTGTGATTATTTAGGTGGTGCATATAATTTATAGAAATAACGTCGTGTGTGATTTGTGAACATCTCGGAGTGGAATAAGTAGTGAGGTCAATATCTGTTAAGCCGAAACGCACCTTTTTTTCTCTCCTTAGGAGGTATTAGATTCCGTAGACCATTCGGGTTGATGAGATTCATCTTGTAATTTCTACAAATATATCGAGATGAGTTATTTTGTTGACTGATAGTTTCTGTGGGTGTACTCAGGTGAACTGGCTGCGCGGATGGTCGTTACGAAGCAAGGAGGAAATAAAATTTTATTCAACGGTTTCACTTTCTACAAGGATAAACGATCGTGGCGATGTGGAAATTATCATAAGAATATTAGCTGCAAGGGGCGGTTACATGTCATTGGAGATTTGATAGTGCATCAAAAACCTCACGTTCCCCAATGCCTATCCTTAACTGCCCTTAAAATGATACATGGCCCACACCAGATTATTTTTGATGTAGATGAAATGGACATGGAACCAACAATTACATTGTAGATTTTTTTTTGCTGCAGTAGTGATGCCTGTATATTGAAATTATTGATTTTGTCTTGTGACTAAGTTAATGCAATGATTACATTTAATAGTGGATTGAATTTATGGTAGGAAATTTATTTTGTCAGGGTTATTTTTTACCTGACATGAGCATTGCAGCTAGTAAGCTGTTTTCACATCAATGCGTCAAGATAACTCCCCGAGTATTATATATTATACTTTGATTTTGGAGTGAAATTATACATTATTGTTATTGAAATTATATTTTAGGTTTCAAATCGAGTTCATTCCATTTGGCAAGCATTTTGGGATTTGTAAAAATTTGAGCGATTGAAATGATCAAAATCATCATGTGTACATAGCTTTTTTTATGTCAACTTATTTATATTTTTTATCATCACGAATAACAGATAATAATAAGTATTGTTTTAGCACAAGTACTGAATAATATTATGTATGAACAATTACGATTCATTTTATCCTTGCCTGTAAAATTCAGTAGCTAAATTGTTGATTGTCCTAGATGGCGTTATATTAAGAATATAAAGGTTTCACCATGAAACCGACAACTTTGAAAGCCTATGAATGCATACCTCTTTGTTCTTATTAAAATATGTATACCTTAAATCCGGATCAATTTTATTTTAAAATTTGCACGCTTAAATAAGATAGCAAGCGCTATGGTTCTTCTGTGGTTCTTCATCTGAAGCATATAATGTGAATGGAAGTTCTTGGTATCAATAGTAGTTTACTAAATATTGCTCGTAGATTGTGTTGGGTTTTATATTGGATTCATTACTAGTGAAATTACTAATCGGGGTTGCTCTCACTCAGACAGAGATCTTGAGGATGTCCTTACACATGTAGTCTATGTGAGGAGTGAGCCTGGCATAGCATAAATTATATCGAGAATATAGGCTATTTCATCGGCTGTAGCTATTTATGGTGAAAGTGGCATTTCAATTATAGGCTGTAACTCCTAGCAAGAAATCGTTACTATGGATCTGTTTGGTTGGTTTTTTTGTCAGGTGAAGTTGGATGGGTTCTCCCGCCATGTTTTGGTTTGACACAAAAAGGAAAGCCGAAATTATTCTTCGATGGCAGACCATTTTTACTGAATAAGACCAGCGGGAATAAGAAGTATTGGTGCTGTAGATGGAGAAAATGTCGGGCCCGTGTGCTTGAATGTGAGAATGAATTCATAATGGTTCGCGCACACATGGCTGAATGTCGAACTTACGAAAGCTTTTGAAGGTTGAAAAAGTCCAACATCGTATATTATTGTTTCGGCATTTCCGCCGGCAGTTATCTCCGTACTGCTTTAACACACATACAAATGATTGAAAAGGTCAAACATTTCTTTTCCACTTTCGAGTCTTGTCGTCTCAGATTCTAATGAAGAGTCGAAAGTTTTAGGATTGCGAATTTTTATGAGATATTTGTTATTTAATTAGCGAATGTTGTCACAATAAAAAAAAAATCGTGTTTCATAAATTGTCAGTTTTTATTCTCATCGAAATTGTAATCCTGTAGTTTCTACACTCTTAGTTATTTTGTTGCATCCTATTTGTATGTACTTATACTTATTTTTCTAAATGCTTTGGAAAGTTTTTCATCTTCATAGTGGGAACCTCAGATAATAATCAGGAACTAAATGTGGCCATTTGTTATATACAATAGTAAATTTCAATTTGGGGTACGTTACTGCAGAAAATAAAATTCCAAGTGAAAGTATGTAGGTACAATGCTTTGATCTCGTTTTATCAAAACATGGACACATTCAAAAGTGAGTACATACTTCGGGAAATATCTGGGGTCTTAAGTGTAGGGTCAGGGTGCATACGATATTTAAAAAAAAACATTACTTAGATCCGTCAGGTCAGCAGTAGCGGTAGTCCCAGGTTACATTCACTGTTAGATCATGATTTAGGAGGATAGGATTACATGCACCTAGAGTATCTATCGGTAACATTTGATTATCAGTTGGTTTGATATTTCTGGAACTCGTTGTCTTGCTAGGTTATGGAGAGCAACCAGCCGGTGGTTATTTTGCTGTGAATCGTCATGGCTTCCCTCGGCTTGTTCTCAATGGTTACACGTACTGCTTACATAAGTCGAAATTGCGTCGTGGTTCTCAGTACTGGCGATGCACTCACCGAAGTTACTGCAAAGGGAGACTGATCGAGAAAAGTGGAGGCATTTACTCTGTAACTACTCCCCACACATGCATACAAGCCACGACCAACAACTACATAAATTTTTCAATGTTACCGTTATCAAATAATAATAACGACTCTGTAAACTGAGACTCTGTACATGGATGATGATGTTCAGTGCTGTCACTCGTAGCTAGCAGCTCTCACTGACTAAATGTAAAATGCTCGAGTATTAGTTTTCTGTTAATTGTCGAGGAATTGAGGAGTATATAAAAGGAAACCTTTATTAGTGAAATATCTCCCTACAAGTCAATAGTACTCAACTGACAACAGTAGTAGTGTCGTTGTTAACATCTATTTTGTAAATAATTTCAAAAGTATTTTAGAATTTGCCGTCTATGTCTAACTACAGTGACTATAGGGAATGGCATTAGTATTAGATATAATTACTTAGGTAATTCAAATCGAAAGTTGAGGATATGAGGACATATAACCTACAATAGTGGGTTGTGACATCATTTTGTGTATTTGTTTTCTATAACTCATTTGTACATATAATAATTATTATTGTATTTAAACAAATTCATTTCAAACTTGAGCGGACTCTTATCTTCTTAGTTGCTGTCAACTTTTGTATTGTTAGCACATGACTTCTCACTGTGGTCGTGACGCTACGTCTGTAATCATGTAAAATAATTGCTTAATGCGTCCCTGGAAAATATTTCACATGTGTTCATCTAACATCTTAATCTATGTAGTACCTTTAGACCTACCTACCTGTGAATAAAACCAAGTTACCATGCATGGAGAAGTATTATTGAATCGGAAGTAACAGCGTACATTATTTTATTATGATGAGTCAGTCGTGACTCAACGGCAGTGTATACGAAAAGTTCATACCCAACCGTCCATTGAGGAAGCTTGCTCTGCTAAAAAAAAAATACTTTCACATGTACATGTGTACTGCACGGTGTAATAATTAAGTTAATTGTTCGAGAGGGAAGTTATTTTGTGGAGCATTATAGGTTGTAGATAGTTTTAGTCTCTTGTAATTATATAAATGTGATTCGTGATACCCTTTTGTGCGCTGTAAAGCTCATCAACAGGTTTATTGAGGGAGATTTCCATAGGTCTATGTAATTATTAGTGCAGGGTGGAGATATTTAAATAGGTAGTAGTACTAAGTAATACATCATCCCCCCCATTATTTGGCATTTTCATGTGTATTTTACGGGAAGATCCCGTAAATGTCAAGGTAATATCTATTAGCTAAAAGATGGCCAGAACAAACGTGTATAAGTATATACAGATTATGTATTTATTTGTGTAGGTAAGGTACACCTGTGATTACAACAGGTGTTGTTAGCAATGTAGCAGCTTTCCTATATGGCGATTTCCATATTATATATTCAATAATGAAATTGTTATGATTAATAATAATTTATTACATTTTGTTCTTCGAGAATGTAATGGAGAAAATATTATTATTATTTTTTTGCGAAACATTCATTCAACAATAATAATTTTTTTTTTTTGAGTATGGAAACCGCCCGGAAAATAGTAGAATCGATAGAAATTCATTATTAGAGCAAACTATTCAAAATGACATATCGTCACTGAAGAGGGAAAATAGTCTAAATGCTGTACAAAAAACTCCGCACGTAGACCATTTTGCCTCTTCAGGGATGTTATACTGCTTGAGCAGTTTGGATTACAAATTAAAATTCACCTTTAGTTAATAATTGTAAGAGCTTAGTTTAAGAAATTATTTGAACTAAAACATCAAATTATGTACTAGAATCAGATGCCCCTTCTATATGAAAAGCTTATATATATAGTTACATATGGGGATACATAAATTTATTCATAAGTAGGCGTTGCATTTTGGATAGGAATTATTTCGGCAATTTAGTTTTATTTGTATTATTTTTTTTATTCCTTATGCCACAAAACAGATTTAGATTTCGTTATTTTTATCTCCATCTGTTATCTTACACCTCTCACAATCCCCGTTGATTGTATGTAGCCTTGTAGCAGTGCAATGTCCTAACAACAATAACCAATCAGTTTTTATTACTTTAACCACTTGCTTATGACCGTGCTTTGAATTGATTACTTTCACCAGGTTTTAACTATTTTCATAGGATACGTTAAAATAAGGCTGTAGTCACATTAATATTGTTTTTATAATACATTCCTTATCATTTCTTTCCATTCCATTATTCGAAATTATAATTATTCAGAATGAAATATCTTTGAGTAAAAAAGAATTGGGGAGCAAATGTTATGTGAGTACAGTCTTGTTAACTTATTAATGTCAAGTTTTTTCCTCAAGCACTAACCCATCATTTTGTGATATTTTACATTTGTTGATATTTGTTGCATGCATAACTGGAAGATGTTATGGAGGCTTCTGAGCATCTCCTATTTTAGCGGTGGTTGAGTGCTTTTTGGATTCACGGGCTTGCTGCTATGTATGTATATTTACGCTAAAATAAGTAGTAGCTTACTTGATAGTCGAAGAGGTAGGAGCAAAATTATTTTGCTTCGTACATATGTATGTACAGTTTCTGGAGTAACTGTAATAATTTGCAGAACGCTATGATTAGACCATTGACCACGTCCTTAAATTATTAGAGTTGTAGTCATAACTCGTAACAGTGGACCCAAGGTCCAAAATATGTACAAGGTACGAAAAAATGCAGAATATAAATTACCGAATTCCATGCATTTTTCAGTGCGCATATACTTACATGTGGTTATATAGGTATCTCATCATTGCAAATTGCAATGTAATAATATAATTTTACTTAATTGATTTGTGTTCTTGTTAGTATTTGAAACTGATGCTGTATATCGGTTTTATTTCCAGTAATCGGTATCTTATCACATGTACAGAAACAAATAGTAAGCAAAAGATTTATTACCGTAGAACCTCATGTGACATGTTGAAATCACTAGTTACAGTTACTGAAGCTCTTTCTTCGGGTTTCACCATCATACAAAAAAATCTAAATAAAGTTGTGGTGCTTCACGAACACGATTTATTGTGGACAAATTTAGTATGAATATGTTTACATACATATATGCCGAAGGCAGGGTAAATCGTGCCGGGCTCTGATAAAATATTCAGTCTTGGATTCAAATTTTGTTATCAAATATGTGTAAGTGGATGCTGATTACTATATTTAAGTACAGCTGTGAGTCATGGAGGGATAGTTTTGGGGTATTTGATTTTTTTTTGGATGATGTGTTTATTCTGGACACATGTAGTTTGGGATTAAAGAAATAATTATTACATTTTGTAACCAAACTTTGGTTCTCGCTACATAATCAGTAAAATCTATGACCACCAGAATTAATTACAAGCAAGTACGTGACAGGAAATTTGTAGTGCAGTAGTAGTTATTTGGAAATCATTAGTTAGAATGTCCGCAGAAAGTCGGAGTGTGACTGGAGCTGTTAGTAGTAATTATTGCACTGACAATTTATCAGTGTACGGAGTACTGATGTACATTCACATTCACAAATTGTAGACAAAGTCTAAAGATAAGCTTTTAGAAAGATGAACAATACTTTTTGCTCTTTATGGTATATTAGTAATTATATACCTATTTCTTACACACTCATCGACATCTTAGATGTATAAAGGGGCACGTTCCTAAATACTTTATTGGATATTTATTTGTGACTTACCTTGTTTTGATTATTTTCTTGTTGTATGTCATGCCGTTGTTAAGATATGTACGGAAGGTTGATTTGTATGTTGTTGTATTGTGCCTTTTTCGATTAAATTAGCTGATACATTATTTTGGTCTATTTTATAGAAATTACTATTATTTTATGAGATTTTATTCTTGATGGTTAGATCTTATTAGTTTTACATACAGTTACTCAAGTTTCATTTCCTCTAAAATGTTACAATTGTTTGTAGAAATTCCGGCATGTTTACATGTACAAGTCTGCATGCTAAATTTTAAAAGTTGTAGTGGGTTATTTTTGAGTTTACAATAATTTGTTTTTGTTTGGTTATTATTTTAAAGGTGGCGTGTAATGATATCTTATTTACTATTTGTTTCTTCGGACATGCAAAAGTTGTAAAAATCTTGCAATGATCGGCAAATATTTTATGTAGATATGATATTTGGTGTAGCTAGCGCAAAATGACACGTATTATTTATAAAATGTGTGTACGTGTCGAGGTACGTTATTTATTAATGGCCAAAATTGATGCAAGCAAAAGTTCTTGGTGACTCATGTTTTACGTGAGCATTAAAATAGGGGAGTTAGGACGACGGAATAAATGGACGGAACCGAAAATGAGGGCAACTACATTTTCACAGTTATCAAAAGATTATTGATCAAAACTATTTCCTACTAGGGACTGTGCAGATAAAATTGAGTCTGGTGTCCCATGGATTAGTTATTAGTGTATTTTCGTTCATTGCCCTTCAAGCCTGGGTTAGAAGGAACTTTCATAACCTTTTATAAAACCTATTGTGTCAGTATTGTAAAGCCTGGGTGTAGAGACAACATGGTCGAAATTGTATTTTTGAGTACAAGCAATGGGCAGCTTGCAAAGAGCTACGATATATTTTTGTCTGCTAAGAAACTAAAACGTTTCATCCTACTGCAAATTCAGGTCTCAGTTTTCAGTTGATAGAACCTCGTTTTATTCCGTTACCGAAAATATGGCCAGGAAATTTTGACTTGCATCGATTTTGGTATTGATGATTATAATCCCTTGGTACACTCTTAGCTACAGGGTTACGTTACAAGCGATACAGTGTTGGAAAGCTCGACAGCATAGCTACCTGGAATAGTACACGAATTACGCACAAGACGAACCTAGCGGTCAATCTTGTTGGAATCACAGTCTGTCCCATCCTAGTAAGAGAATCTCTTGGGACTGTGTCCCACGCACATAATTTAATATGTGTACAAAATTGGGAAAATCTGCTATGGTTACATTACACACTTATGGAATTGTATTACCTAGAATTAATTATTACTACAGTTCTAAGCACAAAGTACTGGCAGTAATGACAAAAATTGATCACCAAGAGTGAGTTTCCCCCTTCGAAAATAGCAACCCCTTATAACGAGAGTAGACGACTGTGATGGAAATTTATAAATAATAATGTATTTTAGGAAGTAATGACAAAAGTTATTTTCTACCGTGAAATTTTATTTTAAATTATGGTAGTTTGTTTTGTTACCAAAGAGTGTGTCAGTGATTACTGTGTAGCATGAGCATGCCAGTAATTACAGGTAGATACGTGTATTTAAATGTAATAATGATGGCATAATGGTTTTATGCATTGGTTATTTGAATTCTTCGTTATTGTAAAGAGTGAATCACTCCGTCAAGTCCTCTGATATGAAAAACAAGTTGATGAAAAAGAGAGAAAAGTTGTGACTGATTGTTGTGCCGTGACCCCATTGTAGGTGTGGGAGACCATGACGGTACAAGTAATGTGAATCGAGCCCGTTCTAGCTGGTCCTCGAGTGGTTCACGAAATATCATCAAAGGCTTCTCAACTTTTGCTGGTCCCAAAAAGGTGTCAAGGTCTGGGGGTAGTCTCACAAGCTCAGTTACTGGAGTAAAGCAAATGTTGAACAGATCAAACAGCAGTCAATCCCTGGGGCTGGTAGTAGACACCACCTCATTTGATAAATCAGTGCAAGAAGATGTAATTGTTGGATTGCCCAGTGCAACGGTTCCAAAAACTGAATTAAATCCAACTGGGAAGGTCGATCCGTCATCAGGGGGTGACCATCGTTGTGATATTTGTGGACAATGTTTTACCATGAAAACAAATCTGACGGCTCATAAGCGTCGACATATGGGTGACACAGCCTGTCCATTCTGTGGCAGGACTTTGAGTACAGTTGGGAATCTCAAATGTCACATCATGACGGTCCACAATGATGCTCCAGTTCCTCATCGTAGACGGTACAGGCCAACAGGATTATTTTCGAAGAATAATCAAATCTATCATCCCATTGTAAATCTAACGGAGCTGGAAGTAGAACAGATTGATCTTGACAACGATACAAATTCCAGTCTTTAGTATGTATTTTAATTAAGATTACATCTTAGTTGTTTCTTTTACTACACTGCGATTTAAACTTTTTTATTTCACGAGTACACGCCAAATTTTGGAAAAAAAACGGCATCTCTTGAAATTTACTCATTCATCTTCCGTCATTCTTCCAACGGGTAAATCGTGTGTCACTCAAGTTAAAGACAGTACTACTACTTGTCGTTACTTACGTATATGTCGTTGTTCCTCTGATCATTGTGGAAGGGGTGATTAGTAGTAAGGATATCTACATATTTAGTGAGCATCAGGTAGTCATATAGTTACCATTAACCAAAGAAAATGTGAACAAGCTTTTAGCCAAATTAAATGGTATTTTTACATTTACACGTGCATTTAATGAATTAGTATATAAAAGTCAAATAAGAAAATTAAGGTATTGACTTGTCCCCATGTTTACTGCGTTGTCTTGTATCTATGTATATTTTTGGGTTCTTCTTGGAGTTTCTTGTCTGAATACGGAGGTTTGCTTTTGCTTTCGCAAATAGGAATAGCAAATATATATAATTATATATATATATATACATGTATAAATATATACATTTATATAATTATACCTATGTAATTATAAAATCCACATGACCTCGCAAACATTGGAATTCGGTAGGTGGCATACTCAATAGTGGCATATGTAATTACACGCACTGGCATTCAAGTGGAGAATAAAAATCATGCTATGCAGTCAACCAGATTGTCTTTTGTCTTTCGTATTATTGGGCGTCATAACGTAAAACTTTC
Source organism: Allacma fusca (assembly GCA_947179485.1). Taxonomy (NCBI): domain Eukaryota; kingdom Metazoa; phylum Arthropoda; class Collembola; order Symphypleona; family Sminthuridae; genus Allacma; species Allacma fusca. The sequence continues at coordinate 37,262,517 of OX359249.1, forward strand.
ACCTTATAAAACTGCAGATCTCTAAACTTCTTAAAACGCTGTTTGAAATGGGAAGGTCAGCTTGCGTGTGAATAGTTTAATGTGTAGTTGCAGGAATGTTAGGAGTAAATGGAAGTAAATATTGTTGCAGAGTGTGAGAGAAGTGATGAAGGAAGGATGGGAAGTCATACTAACAGCTCAGCATTGTCCAGTCTACGAGATTTTGTTGATGACTATTGCTTGAATGGCGTAACCAGAATCAGCAAAAATGTTTCAGTGTGCCCCCCATCTGGAGGGAGGATTCTACCCGGGAATTCACAATTTGTCTCACAGTCAGTACTTTCAAAAGGAAATGCGCTAGTTTGCGAAATTTGCTCGGAAACTTTACCCAGCGCTGCGACTTTAAAGTTACATAACTTTGCGGTGCATTCAATTTATAAGCACGTGGGCGATCAAAAGTAATCAATCATAACTTTCTGGTTTAAATCCATTAAGTTAGATAAGAAAAGTGTATGTTGACAACTTTTCTTGAAATATAAATTCTGAACACATGTGTAACAACACATCCAAGGTAAACATGTTGGGAGATTATTGTTGGAAAATTGCACACACGCACAAGATGCTACTTGCCCATGAGCTTGAATGTTAGGGAAACAGTGTATTATTAGTAGCTCCCAATTTCATTACCGAATCTTATGTTAATGTCTGTTAGCGTAAGAGGAAAAAAGAATATTTGGTTCTGTAGATAGTACAAACACGTGTTAATTAGTCACAAGAAAGCGATAATAATTTAGAATTTTCTATGGTTTGACACGTGTGTGGGTTTCTGTATTGTCTGTACATAGATATGTAGCTTTTTGTCTCTACACGAGTACTAGAAATTGTTGTCTGTTGTATTGCCTGACGGGGTGATTTACTTAAAAATACAATTGGCTGGAGCTGAAGATATTTTCTTGTCTTGGCCAGGAAATACAGTTGGAAATAAGCAGCTGCCTGTACAAGTTACTTCCACCTCTCCAACATCACTTTCACCACGGAGTTCTATGACATACTCACCACCTTCATCGTCGCCCTTGCCTTTGACTCAGCGCTCAGTGGGACAATTCATGGCAAGAAGTAGCACGAGCAGTGGTGTTATTACTATGGGTAAACCGGATGCTGCTCAAGAGTCCGGTCACCATATTAGTTCGAATCTCCTCAGACAACAACAACTAGACGACAATATGTTGGGTCATCACAGTCAACAACGACGTCCCAGTCGTACATCTCAGTTCTTGCGACAGTCTGATATCAGACCCACCTCACTAAACGATCACATGGTATATGGTTCAATGTTAACTATTCCAGAGAAAGACTCGGACTCAAGTGGAAAGTCAAGCCAGGCAGTCTCGTATCGTCAGATTTCTATCGGCACATTAGTTCCCAATGCTGAACTAGTATTACCAAGCATTGGTCTAGGTGAAAAGGGAGAGAAAGGTTTATACCAATGTGATGAATGTCCAAGACAGTTCCAGTATTTGCAAACATTAACTGCTCATAAACAAATGCACATGGGTAAAACCTGCTGTCCTTTCTGTAGCAAGGTGTTCTCGAACATTGGAAACAGAAACGTTCATATTAAGACACATCATGCCGAACAGCTTGAAAGAAGGGGTTCTCCAAATTATCAGTAGTGCTTTGAAACAGGCTTGCAATACTTCGTTGATGTATTCTAAAAACAGTATATGCTGATTGTAAATTTTAGGCTAAGGAAAAAATGTGTATTTATATAAATTTTTGTAATCTTAGCTCGTACAGCCTTCCTACAAGCTATAAATGTGACAAATACCTCAGGATAAACCTTAGGCCCTAGTTACGTAGCCATAGTGGGGTACCTAGTATGTAGTACCTCGGTGAGTAGTGGTACTTCGATGCCTGTGGAAATTGAAATAGTTACACGGCAACTAATTAAGACATACATATATTTAGTGATATTTGACGGAGTTACCAGAAATCTTGTTTTGATGTTATATTACTATTTCTAGCTTTTGCTCATATATATATATACACACACACACATACATAAAGTAATGGAGATAATAATCAAGAGAATTGTCGCTAGACAAATGTTGCTGTTTAGTCTTATCTTACTGGGCATGTAAAATACTAGTCCATGTGTATACTCTGTGTTAAAACCCATTGATTATCTTAAGTTACAAAACAGTCGTGAAGCTGTCGCTTGTATATATATATACATAATTATATATATATATTTATGATATTGTTTACCGTTGTTTATATTGGGGTACTTGTTAAATTTAGTATAGTGGTCTATATATGATTGTTACTTGTAAGATCATTTTGTTCAAGTGTTCCCAGCGTATTGTTTCAGCTAGTTGACTTCGACTTTATTTTACTAATAAAGAATCTCACATGTTTTAAAAATTGCTTATGAACTGCTGTTTTAAAATTTCCATTACTGTGTGGTGGTGGTCGGATGAGCCTTGAGTTTAAAATTCTCTAATTTAGTTGCATGATGTCTTACGCAAACATTGGCATTACAAGGTATTTGTTTCTTCTGGAAAGTGGTTTGATATTTTGCACGTAGAGATAATGTTGGGACTCTTTGCTTTCGTTGTATGTAATTACTCTTCCGTTGTGTCCTTTGCAGCCATTTCCTTAATCTTATATTTAATCGGTTAGTGCCTTTGAGGATGATGCGTATTAGGGAAGTTGTATGAATATAACTCAGGAAGGTTTTGATACTTCTGAAGTAATAATTTAGAAACAGAAGAATTATTTCGCTGAGATAGATACTATTGTTACAAAACATTTTTAAAAGTTTAAGTAAGTGCATTTTGTTGGAACTTGAATTTTGAAATCAGAAGAAAATGGCGATTTGACTGTTGCAGTGGTGGAGAGTGGACAAACAAATGCGGAAGGCGAGGAAGAATCCATTCTTCCGTTTGAAATAGCTCGATACCCAATATACAGCACTTTCACATCATCGGATGGATACACTGTTCAGGCACAGGCAACTCCAGTTCCAGCCAAAAACAGAGTGTTATTGTTGAGGCGGAAAACGACAGAATTCAAGACATTTTCAGGACCATTAAATGTCGTGCCGGTCTTTGGGGGTCGATTGGCTCTCACGGCTACATCTACCCCGACGAGTATGGGTATTCTGAGAACGACCACAACTAGCAACAAGAGGAAATCACCAGCTGTTACTAGAAATATCGATTTGAATGAAGCAAAAGAGGTTGTTTCACTTCCGGACGATACATGGCACAAATGCACAATGTGTGAAAAGAAGTACAAATGTCGGTCAAGTCTTGACTCTCATATAAAGATTCATCAGGGGGAGATTGCCAAGTGTGAATTCTGTGGGCAGACAATGAGTCGGACTCGTGACCTGAAAAGGCACGTTGCTACAGTGCACAGGGATTTACTTAAATCGGAGGATATGCCGAAAGTTGAAGTGCTTTTGTCCACACCGGATTTCCCGGATCCATTATCTGAGTGTGAAATGAAATTGTAAAAATCATTTGTTCAGCATACTCGATTGGCTGAATATCATCATTCACACCATCCGCATCATTATGTAAAATGTAAAAGATATTCTATGAAGACAATTTTTTTTCGAATCAATGTTAATTTGACTCAGTTATACAACTTTTTACGTTCACAATCTGTAATTAACAGCAACGGATTTTACTGTTAGTGATTTGCTCAAGAATATCTTTTTTATGCCCAAAACTCTTTTTCATAGGTTATGCTTCAATGTTATAATCCGCTGCACTTGGCATTTGTAGTTAGAACAATATTTTTTGTGTGATTTTTATTTAAATATATAGACACATCAGTAAAATTATTAATAAATTGATAATTTAGGGTTAGCTTAGGTTAGTCGAATTAAAATTAGATGTATTTATGAGTAAAAAGTTGATGAAGCCACGTGATACAATAATAATAAATACAAGAATGAAAGCTTTTGATCATGATGTTTTTCATATGTTTGAAGATTAAGGTTGTTTCGGATTAGTTGGGTAAAGCTTCCTTCTCGTTACGTTTCTTAAAAAACTGAGGGATGTTGACGGCATGTAGTTCGAATATTGTAGAAGTAGTGCTGATTTACAAACTACTCATACTACTTTCGCTATTCACTTTACTCTGACTACTCTGGTTAAGAATAACAATTATTTAGAAAGTAGGATTAGGATAAATTTTTTTTGTGGTTGTATGCAGCCGGTCAACTCTATGTTGTAGCTATGTGTCAGAAGTATCAGGATGGTTATATGCACGAAGAATTAAGTTATGGGTGACCATACACAGTCCCACAGTTATTATATTCTGGACGAATAAATCTTGTACCTTAGAAGATAGAATTAAAAGCAGAGGTCTGTCAGTGTGGATAATGAAATAACTTAAACTCTAGATAAAGAAGATACGATGGAGAAGGAGGATCCAGGTTCACCGGGAACTAATAAGTCCATGATTGGATTTCAGTGTAACTTGTGTGGGAAAACCTACTCGTGCTCGTCATCTTTTACGGAGCATCGACGATTTCACATGGGACATTTTGTTTGTCCTTACTGCGGGCGACAGCTTTCGAAGAAATCCCATTTAAATCGGCATATACGAACACTTCACGGAGCCAATCCCACACATTTGTCCAGTATTAATAACAGTAGCAGTAATGACTTCTAAAAATTCAGTTCGACAGCTGAAATTTAAGTTTTTAATTCAGTTAAGAGTTACGAAAATAAATAATTTCTTCATTTCCACAGCCTTATTTTAGCCCAGCAAATGGAAGGGTTGCGTTGGAAGTCAAATTATTTATGATGTGTTTTATTGTATTGTTACATCTATATATCTATGTCTATATTTTTACGATATCTATATTTACTTACACCCGAATATTACAAGATTACCTATAGCTATGTTCATTTGCATGTAGCATTCTGGGGGTACTTCATTAACGTATTTCTGTGTGCTAGTGGTTAGTATAACATGTAATTACATGCAATTAATTATACATACATACATACTTAATACATGTGTAACTACAGTACACTTTAAGTATGTAAAACCTTGAAAAATCTTATTACCGGAGAAATGGCAAGTATTTCAATAAAAGTTGAAAGTTTTATAAGCGTTACTAACTCCTTGTGAAATTCGTTGGCATCTCGTGAACTCACATATTTTTGGTGTCTGCATATTTCCCCATTTGAGTTTCTCTTTATGTTGGATCATCGTTAGAGAGGGAAAAGGTTGGAATGGAAAGTTTTTCTTATGTGAATTAGAGTACAACAGCGGAGCGTTAGGGAGGTGATGGAGATTTCCGATATAATAGGTGGCTAATTCTGTATGCAGTAGTGAGATGTTAGGTAGAAGAAAATAAAATGAAATATGATGGAACTTCCGAGTTTAATAAAATGGTGGTGAACCCACAGTGAAACAAGACGAAAGGTGGGATGCCGGGCCAACAAAGGAATTGAAGCCGCAGCTTCTCCAGACACTACCCAAATTGAAGCAGCAAGTTTTTCCCTCTTTGAAAGTTGCAACAGGGCTTTCCTCGAGAAATGAGGCGAAGCAAGAACGAAAGAAATTCCTTGAACAACCCCAAACCCAGCAGGAACTACAGCGGTTGGAGAAATTAAAAGTTAAAGATGTGGCTACAAGTGGAAAGAATTTGGAGGAGGTGGAGGAGGAGGAGGAAGAAGAGGAGGATGGTCTGGATGAAGGTGAGCAGGAGAAGATGGAAACCTCATACTCGGATGAAGACAATGAAGCAGAACAGGTTCGCATAAGTTACCAGCAAGAGGAATTTATGAGTCGGTTAGATTTACTACGAAATCCACCACCAAATGTTCCCATTACTCTCCCATCACTCCGCCCGTTACCCAAGCTCCAACGAGGAACTTTTAACTCTCTCCTAGGTTCTTCGAGTCATAGGAATTTTTTGAATGCTGGACTTGGGCATAATTATGGACTAACCACACCTAATTTTAGCATTAGTCAGCAGCTTTTAAAAAGTGCGAAGGCAACTTGCAGGGCAAAATATCAAGCTCGGGCTATGATTTCTCATTCTGGGATTCTGGCTAGTAGAACTACAAAAATGTCTAGTTTAGGAGGGAAAATTGGGTCTACTCCGGTTCCGGGATTAGTCACTGTCACCGGGAGTGCAGTCATGGAGGATTTAAATTGTGGAGGAGCAAATGCAGCTGATGCTGGTGGACCATTTGTTTGTGACTTGTGTGGGAAACGTTATGTTCATCACCGCTCTTTGAATGATCATAAGAAATTCCACACAGGTGCTACTACCTGTCAGTATTGCAATAAAGCTTTTTCAAAGGTAGCTAATTTGAGAGCTCATATTCTGGCTCAACATAAAGATGGTGGGACTGATGGTTTTCCGATGTTGTGAACTTCCTTTTGTCAGTATAATATAGAAAATATATATACATAGTTCTTTTATTTATTTCATAACTGCCTTCCTATACCCATCAAGCTAGAATCTAATAATTTTGTTTGGGAAGTAACAGGTTATAATAGTATAACTGTTACTGCATTTTTAAGTTTTAAGTACTGAAAGGAAAATATATAATTATATGTAACAAGACTTAAATATTTGTTTTGTAGGAGCTTTCACCTGACAAGTATGTTGATATGTACATATGTACGTGCTTGAAAAAAGGTGAATTCTTAAACTGATTTGCTCAGATTTTTTGTCATTTTTAGTTTCAGTAGTGCCAATGATGGGAGTTAATTTACTTGCCCTGTTTTCCATGAGGGACTGATGCGTGTTCAAATTTTTTTTTTAGTCTAATGACTAGTTTTTGTTCCTTCCAAACGAAATTTGTGAGCATTGTGACATGATTCTTCATGCTACTAATAAGTATTTGCAAATGTTATATTAATTGCACGCATCATTAGCTCATGGATCAGTGACAAAACCAATTGTTGCAGTTTTGCGGTAATCATTTATTTTTGTTTGTGAGTATGATCCAGGTGCTTGTGGCCATTGTGCGAAGGAATGATAATAATTATTACATATTAGTAAAAGGAATGATGGAGCTAATGAAGCGTGTAGTATACTTTCTGTGTCTTAAATTCCATTTATTAGAACGTTCCCAATGCAAAAAGTAACTCTTTGTGCCAAAAAAAAAGAAGTAATGGTAATGCCGGCTTGAAAGTTTTAGTCTGCTTTAGACATTAATGGTGTATTTACATAGGTTAAATGTAAATGCTATGTTACCTGAAATAAAGTTAAATAGGTACATGCATACATACATACTTGTGTCGTGTCAATTAGTTTCATAAGGTTGTGTATAAGCTATGTATATTTATATGCTACACGTTGTGTTCTTTCTAACGTTGGAAATGATTCGGTACGCAAAACTGTAATGTGGTTTCATTATTTGCTGTAGGTGCAAACATGTAAAAACTTTATTAAAGCGAAACTAATAGTAATTATTAATAATTTACAATTTATTTCTTAATAATGAACCTATCTGAGGCAGGGATTAATAATTTTGTCAAGTAATGGCCAAGTTTTTTTTATTATGTTTAGGTTATTTATGATTTTTTCCCTACGTCTACGTCTGCACTGCACTCAATTTTGCTTAGATTTCACTAAATATTAAGTTCGAGCTTTTTGATTCAAAGGGTTAATTATTGTTAATTTGAGTAGCTTACTAAAATACTAGACTTTGTTAGTTTTGACAATTTTGAAATCATGGACTCCTCAAGAATCATTGACTATACTGCTATTTTCTTTTACTATTTTAGGTTTTTGTTTGTTATAATACAGTAGATTTTGATTTTTTTTAGTGAAAGAGTAAAATAAAATTTATTAGGTAGGAACGAACTCAAATGTCGACCATAAGTCTGGATATGTTACGAATAACAATAAATTCAGCAAGATACAGGTCAACTTTTTAGCTTAAAGCGCTCATGTATTTTAACTTAACGCATGTCTATACAGTAGCGTAGGATCTTTGCCTCACCTTTGAGGCTTACGAGAAGGATAGATTGTCAAGGACGATTTAGTTCCGTGTGTAGCAAAAAGACTTGTCGAAAGTGATTTATTGCCGTCAAAGTTGATAGGTCAAGTGGATTTGCAACTAAATCCTAAAATTGTCATTGTTCATCACTTCTCTTCCTTCACTTTCGCTTTCGGGAATCCTTATTCCTGGATGTGTAACAAAATGGAGTCCTGTAATATTTTAGTAGCCGTTCTTACTTTCTTACGTATTTGATTAGTTATGTTATGACAAGAGTATGGAATTTGCCACCAATGTAAAATAGTAGCATTGTAATGCAAGTGTAGGGTATAAAGTAGACTATTCGTTTGTATGTGGATTGTATCCTGAACTAATGTCAATCTGACGAGAATGCCATTGAGCTGTGTTAAATTAGATACATTAACTTTAAGATAGCTTTTACCTGTAGCTGCTATGTAATTCAGCTTTATTGTTGTCATGCTAACTCTATAACAAGCATTTAATCAAAATATAGATATGCGCGAATATACTAAACTGGTAAACCGGCGAAGCTTTCGGGAAGCTGCATCATAAGCTCAATTATCCAGTCGAGCCTAATAAATCTACATTAATTATGGAAGCTTCATGAAGCTCATGCAATATGGTACTAATAATTTAAATAATTTTGAGTTTCTCCAAAATTTTTGTACTCGGTTACTTATACTATGTATGTATCTGGATGGAAACAATCTCACATGCATACGTACTTGGACAAAGTTGTGATGATGTAATGTTGACTTCAAGTAATTATTTGTAGATGATTATTATTATTGAGTCCAAGCAAATATGTATCTATTGAACAATCGTTATTAGTTTTACTTTGATTGTTGCATTAATTAGCACTGGATTCCCAATTACATCGTATTTTCTATATAGTGGTTTGGTATACTAGGGACGAGTCCATAATCTTTATTGATATCTTAAATAAGACATGAAACTGTATCAACGATATTAAGCTTATTGACAATGAGTGTCATCATCAGAGTAGTGGTATCACTAAAATATTAGCTTGACGAGAGATTTGATGAAACGTACATTCATTTATATGTAGACACATGGATGCAAACTGTGAGGAAGAAACTTATCCAAATCCTCGCGGATTTGCATCTGTAGTTATAATTATTACGTGTCTATAAGTCATGGAAACTTTCCATTGGAAAGACAGGCCTGAAGGTTAGGGTGAAACAAAAATCTAGTAACGATATTGTATTGTTTGTGCTCTTCCTGACTATATTTATCACATCTGTTGTATGAGGTCAAATCGAGAGTACACTGAGTGTAGTGTAGATGATCAGATCACTTATTGTAATAAGAGAGGATAGTTCGAGTAAGTCTATAGTACTTAAAAAGTAATGTTAATCTGTAGGCTAGGTCAATCTATCAACGAGAGTTTATGTGGTCTTACAATGTAAATCATCATGCGATTTCAGATACTTTATACTGTGTTACGCTTGTTATAGTGTGCGAGTAAAGCATGCCTCAGATTAATGAAGTAAGGTAAGTACTCTAAATTGAATGAACGCGATTATCACTTGTCGGCAACAAGTGCTTGTTTGTAATTCTAATGAAATTACTTAGTCAAATAAAGGCAACGATGATAACTGTGCTCAAGGGATTATTTCTCCACGGCAAATTTCTTATATGGTAATCCTACTCTTATAATTACCTGCACCATTTGTTCATCAAGTAATGGAAGTATGAAGAAGAAATAGATAGTTGAAGGCAATCGCTGTTACAATAATGTTGTGTCAATATCTCGCACGGAAAGAAATTGACAGGGAGAATTCAGATTCGACATGAAAATATAGAGAAATTCATGAGTTAAAGCTCGGAAAGCACTTGTTGTTTGTATTAAGGAAGCTTTCTCGATTGTGCTCATTCAATGTCCCGACCGCATTCTTGCACAACGTTGTTGCACTAAATGATCATAATTTTCCACGGATGTTCCTCCAACTTCAAGTACCTGATGTCCCGAAGGAGGAAGCTCTGTAACTTGAACTTAATTATTTCTAGCACAATGAGGTAAGGTATTTCAAGTCCAACTACACGACACTATACTCATGTATTGATATTCACACCATTTCATTCTACATAGATATTTGTATAATTATTATGGTTAATTTTTTTATATTTTCATATGCATAATATCTTCTACACATTATTTCTTATTTTGACATTTTATTTTTATTTTTTTGTATTCTATCTTCTAAAAATGTTAATTATCAAAAATCAACTATGTTTTAGAAAGCTATAGTTTTCGACTGCCTCTTTAGATATAATTCGTTGAATTTATTCCTCTGATATATTTTATGGATTTTTGAAAATGTCCAAGGGGAGATTACGTTGACGTCTTCGTAAAGCACAAAGATAACACATGCGATGAAGGAAAAGAGTTTGGATGTGGAAGAAATACCTTTACTTTTGTGCTAAAGTGTAAAAGTATTAATTCCGGAGAGAAACACAAACAAAACCCAGAAATATATATGGTTTTGGGAAGGCTCCTAATGCGGATTTGACACAGTATGTACAACGTGTGTGGGTGTAATCATGAATGTAATGTTGGGGGAGGAGGTGGGGAAGCCTTTACAAAAGTGGAGGGCTTGTGGAATCGATATGTCAGCATGATTTTCAAGCTCTTGTTTTGTTATATAATGATAGAATGGAAACTGGATTTGAGGGAAAGAATATCCGAGTAGGTTTGTTAGTGTATGAAATGGAAGGGGAAAGGTTTTTTGAGCTCCCTGGGTTTATTATTACGATATAGCACATGGAGCTGCTGAGCTCCTACATGAGGGAAGCATCACATGAAGACATCATCACGTCATTACGTATTTTTATTGTTCCTCGCCTTTTATTGAAACAATCAAATGGTAAGTTTAACTTCGCAGTTGGATGCGCACAGTAAATAATAATAACCTTACGTACACAAAATGCATATAACTTATTCCAAGTTCAGGGCTAAAGTGTTTTATTTCCCATGTAAAATGTACTCATACTGCTTCAGTTCTCCAAGGAAATGTTCGCTTACGAAAAACCCATGTTGTATTCATAAAGAATGGAAGAAATCACGGTTCGTCGTAACGAGCATTTCCACAATGAAATGCTTGTTGCTGGCATTGCACGTGGATTACATAAATCACTGAAATCCTCTTCAACTGCATGCCTATGCTTTTCATTGTCAAGAACTATTTTCTCCTTATTTTCTTCCTTTCTGTAATGAATTCCAGGAGATTTGTACAGTAGTGGGTATTCAAGTTCTCCTAACGATTTAACGTGTCAAATCTCTTTACTATAGTTCTTTTCATGTATTGGACACATACGTCAGTACATAAAAATTTTCTTGTCGTATTAATCCTTCAGCGAAACTTACACTATTTACAGTTGCATAGTTCCTGGGAATAATTATTGCGAACCGAAAGACTCATCCAAGCTAATGAAATTCAGTTTTGGAAATCAAGTTTGTTAATGTTTATTTATTGTGTAGCATTGAGTCAATTGAAAAATCCGTCCAGTTAGCATTGCGGAGGTTGGAGGGGTTTCACTGCTACTGTACTACTTGTGACCTGTCACTCAATCTATTTACTAATAAACATCTACATATAATTATGTATAACATACATGGATATGTAAGTATGCACATTTTCGTCGTATAAGGATCAGTAAATGTTTAGTAGATTTCAATAAAACAAGGAAATTATAAAATATTGGAAAACAATTAACTATTATAAAGTCAAGTGACTTGATATTTAATAATATATGCTCCAATCTCCAATATTGGCTGAAAAGTCTTACAAAGATACATTTTACAGACACTTGTTTTTAATTGAGTGCACAGTGAGCTACCGTTGGGTAAATTTTAATGGGTACAACTTGCACAGAGGAGATCCCGTTTGAAAAGCATACTTTACCAAATGTAAATAGTATTTTTTTTTTAATTTTTAGATGATATGTTGTATTATTTGCAGGGATTTTATGAACGAAATTGGTGATATATTTTGCCTTCTGAAAGTAGAAACTTGAGAAAGAGTCAACATGCTTCCTGCTCCTGCCACGTCATGCCAGATGTTTCACTAGGAACTACAATGGAATTGTTCAGGAGAACCGTACTGTCTTCGGGTAGGAAGTTATCTCGTCCAGAAATTACTTATACAATTAAAAAAATGCACATTCGCAATTTTTCTTGAATTCTGTCTGTCACAATGTATACATTACCAATTTGTCAGACCTTATCAATTACATATATCTTTAAATTGACCCAAATTAAGGGAAGATTCATTGTAAAAGTAAAAAATATACTCCTCAATGGGGATATTTGAACATCAAAACAAATGCAAAAAAAAAAAACAAAATGTGCATAGATTCGATTAAGCCATTCAATTGTGGTAGAATAGTTATCTGGTTTTATTTAAAAATCTTCTAGTTTGTCGTCCAAGTCGCTACAAAATCGTATTTCAATGATTCCAATAATTACTTACCTGGGAGTGGAAATTGATTGTGTACCGTCGCCCCTGGTTTGATTCCATTTCCGTCCATTTTCTGGTTATGTGTGTCTTCATTTGGATTTGCAAGCCAGCGGGAAGCTCTGATAATTAGAAGCGAAAGTAACGAGTCAATGGTTTTAAAAATCAAATGAGTAAAATAATCCCATTAGCCTTCTGTCATTTCATGAACTCAAATTATTTCCAGCCTATTTTTCCCTTTTGACAATATATTGCATGCGGGAAGTATGCAGTATATTTTGTTGATTGCACACACGCGCATCAGAAAGTGAGAGTGGTTGTAAACATTTAAATACCTGGATATGTACGTGTATTTCTGTTTGTGTAGACATAGAGTCGGCCGTAAAGTTAATACCACGGAGCGAATGGAACCTTGAGTACATGTCGGTGAGCATTAGGGAGATAGATATTTGTAGCTGTACTAAAGTAACCTGACTGACCACCTCCCTTGTTTTCGGAGCACCTGGGCTGTTGTAGTGGGATGGCTTGGAACTCGGAAGTAACATATAATGTAAATGTAACGGTCTTCAATGAGATCATTAGGGTCTATCTTATTCCTCATTCATGTAATTATGCGCATATGTTGTTCAGTCAATTATTCCAGTGCAGTGAAACATCCCTCAAGTAGATAAACATAGGTAGGTAGATACCTATAAAATGTCTAGTAACTCAACCCTGGTACATACAAGTAATTACTATTTTCAAGCCCCCATCCATGAGAGCATCATAAACCACTACGAAGCCCAACAGACGCTCCCAAGATATGAGGCTTTCAAGAATTTCCTAGAACCAATTTAAAATGTCCTTTACATTGTAGGGGAAAATATTTAAAGAAATTGCATCCTAACTCCGCAAATATTATGATATATGTAGATGCTGCTGCCCCATGCTGTAAAAAAAATGAATTGAACCAGAATAGCAGAATTGCCGGGCAAGTATGTAGTCATCTGTGAAAGCATATAATTTCACATTTAGTAAATGTTCCAGTTTTACAATGTTTACATTGCTGAATGCCAATGAGAAGAATTGTAACTTTTCTTGGAAATATGAGCTGAGAAATTGATTCTGGGAATTCCCTTGTGAAGATACAATCACTCGTTCGTAGTTGGAAATGAACGTACTGGAGAAACTAGACTTCCACCATTGAGATGAATGTTACATGTATGAATTTATAACTCTTGGGATTTCATCCAGCGCAGAAGATACGCTTGGCTGAAGGTATGAGCCCGTAATAGAGTGGGATACACTCATGACAATCAAATTAGAGAAATGACAAAACATTGGAGTAGTATGTACATACATGGGAGGTTTAAGACATATAATACTTTCCACCGACTCAAATAACAGTAATCAAAGGCAGGAATCATGTGTATTGGCAAGAGATTTCTATTATGCTAATAAAGATATTAAGGTTGGATTGGGTGTAAGGAAGTGTTGAGTCCCTCATCTACGGCACACTATAGGCTCAATTAGATGAATACGTTCAAAGTCTATGGTAGTTAGTCCGGCCGGATTTTTTTCTGAACTTACACATGCATAACGTGTACTCTCATTGTGAATGCATAAATATAGTGTTTACACCATCATTTTAAGTCCTTTTTATTCAGTAGAATGAGCTTCAATTTTCCTTCTACCGTCAAACCTTGGAAGTTTATCTCAAGAGTTGCTTCCCATTTTGTACGACATTTTATTACAGAGATCTTTCCGGGGCTTGGATGATCTGCTGATTTTGAAGCTTCCATTTAAAAGGGGATTATGAGTGTAACCTCGAAACAAGAGGCCTCCAAGGAGTTGTTGTGTCGGTTGTTGGAAGATTATTAGTAACGATTTGAGAGTATAGGGATGAAGATGGAAGGGATTTCTGAGGTTCGGTTGGTGGTACGGACTGGTCAATAAAAATTATTTGGAGGAGATTTGTCTGTCGGCACCACTATCACCACCGACCATGCAGTCAGACAGAGGTGACCAACGTAGTGGAAATTGAGGGAGTCAAAGGAACGAAATGCAGGCGTAAATACATATGTGGACGTCAATACAATACTAATTGAATTCCTTTATAAATCTGTTGTTACGGGTGACATGGCAATGATGGCATAAATAATACCCAATCAAAAAATACAAACACACTCATTCTTTACCTGTGGCACATGAATGTAGTCAGGGCTTTTGTTCCCCTATAATGCTGCCTCCTCTGAATCGACGTTTGATTAGTGATGATGGGCCTCTTGTGCCATGGATTCACACCCTCATCAAATGATAAAAGTACCTACATATTCATCATGATTCCGACCACAAGTTCTGCCACCAGTTCTTCCTCAAAATTAGGAAGTCACCAATGCGGGGGAAGATCTTGGAGAAATGAGAGCCTTTTATTTATGGGCGAAATGATAAAGTTACTTGTAGTAGTAAGTACATATAGACTATAATTATTCTGTAAGTCTGGAAGCACTGACATTGAAACAGGAATAATTATTATGCCTTGAAGATAGCCCATCCGAATCTAAGAATATCAAATTAAAATCCCCTCCTTAAAAGAGAAGTATCGGGGATCGTGTTGGTTCCATTAAGGAAGAAGTCTCCTTTTCAGTTTATGAGGAAAGGAGTGAGGGTGGGTAGAAGAGAGTGATGCGACAACAGGAGGTTTGATTGGAATGTCAAGAATAATTATTATTAAAAATTGAAATCCATTGGTATTTCATGCTTTGTGCTTGGAATCCTGGATGAACCATTGTAATAAAAAAAACATCTCAGGCATTTATTTCAAATGAATAGAAATGAGAGGAACAAGATAAAAATCTTAAATTGTCTGTATAGAACTCTTGATTTTTCTTGAATTTATGATTGCATAGATTTGATGTGTAAATAAAATGGGATTAAGTAATTAACTCAAGTTCCCTGGAGTCCTTTTTGTTGGTGAGGAGAAGAACTGGAAGCTCACGCTATTCTGTATGAAATTTGACCTGGAGATTTCTAGCCGTAACACGAATCCTCCTCGTAATTAACATTACGGTAAGTATAGTTTACAGCTAAGTGATAAAAAATAGGATTTTTACCCCGTTTCCTTCCCAAAGAATCCCAATGGATGGAGATGTGAAGGAGAGTGAGTGAGAGGGAATAAATAGCAAGTGTGGTTGATAATCTTCATTACGAGGGTACTACATTTACAGGAGTCAACCAAGTTGGAGGAGTGAACATCCATATGTATTATGTGGGAGCTAATGGTTTGTGGTACCTTAACTGAGCCAACTCGTTAGCTCATACTTAGGAGAGCATGGTCCTGTAGGGAACCAATTGTCTGCACCGTAGCTATGTACATACAGCGTCCCGAAATGGTAGAAAAAAAAACCTATGCCTGCCTTGGGGAAAAAATAATTCAATTTAAACAAACTCACGCTCATTCTAATATCATTCAGGATCCTCCGAACCCATGAGAAGGTGTTTTAAGTTAAACGTTCGTATCAGCCTCGTACCATCTTTTGCCATTTCCACTTTCAAAGTCAACCCTTTTTGCAGGAGAAAGGAAGCATGGAATAAGAAAGTTCTGTGGAATTTCTATAAATTTCTTGGAAAACTATTGACAACCCGTGAGTGTGTTTCCATTCAACTTCCTTAAACTTGACAAGTCACAAGTGAAGACAACTTTCCGGGATTTCATTTTGGATTTAAGTTAATCTCTGGTTTCAGTGTCACCAATCAAATAATGTAGTCCTTATATATTGAGGTGAAATTTGAACTCTTTAATAGTGCTACTCTCAGCTAAGTTACTACAATGATAATTGGACCACAAATGTAAGGAGACAAAAAAGTCTGGAGTTTGTGTTCATAGTTGTATTACAACTCAACTGCTCGGATGAGCAAGGATTAATGTGCAAATAATTATTAAAAAAAAAACAGAAAACTTCCATAATGGAATCCCACATGCATTTTTATACCTCTGAAAATTTCCATGTCCATAATCATACCCCAAGTGAGATTCATAATCCGATTCCATACTACCAAAACTATTACTACGAAGACGAGTGTCAGTCCTCCGGAGATCAGTTCCAGAATCCGTACTGGACGGATGACAGCGAGACAAAATCTGGTCCAGGGAGTGTGAAATTAGAGCATCCCTTACAAAGTCCTTCGACAGGTCAAAATATTCCCCCCAGTAACAATGTCAACGATAGTCATGGGAAGATGATAAAATTAGAAACCATTAGTAATGTAAAAAGTAATTCCGTACTAAAGAAAGGTCAGCAGGACGGTATTCGAAAGAAAGGAGCGGGTGGAAGGAGGAAAAGTGAGAAACCACCGTCGCCGGTTGTCGTTAAGAAAAGAAGACTGGCAGCTAATGCAAGGTAAATGTTTATGTTAACCTGTTCTTGTTCAAAGGTCGGAGTGCTAATGCTGGAGAGATAGAACTTTTACTGTTTTCACTCCTGAAAGGGCACACATCACAGAGCTGGGGAATCATTAGTCATTTTTATGTAGTTGCTTTTTTTTGCATTTTGACACCTCTGCCATCAGATTATCATCTCAGTGTTGAGTCAGACTGAACAATATTCTCATATGGGATTATTCTTATGAATGATTACAAAAATAGCCGGTGTGTGTTATTTTCCACAAGGCTTAAGCATTTCTGAGGTTACGTATTTTCCATGGAGGTTTACAATAGGGAATGATGACCAACAGGATAAAAGATACTTTGAAGTGCATAAAAAGTACATTTTGTTTTCTTTTACAACTACTTTTGTAGAGAGAGACGAAGGATGAATGGACTGAATGATGCCTTTGACCGTCTCAGAGAAGTAATTCCATCCCTAGGCTCGGATCATAAATTGTCCAAGTTTGAAACGCTTCAGATGGCCCAAACCTACATTAACGCTTTACGTGAATTACTCAATGCTCAGAAACTCAAGTGATTATTGAATAAAATCGTATTGCCACCGTCTATTTCAATTCCAAAACTGTTTTTACAAGCATGACATACTCAGTAGACTATACAATACTTATATTTTATTATTGTAACAAAAAACAATTTAACTTCGCATTTTTTGAAGTTTCAATAACTTTATCAGTCCTGCCCATACGTAACTCATAAGGACCTTCACGACAATGCAAGCTAATATATATAGCTGTGCAGTGTTAAGGTGAAACCGGAACAAGTCTTAACTCATGTATACTTAAGATTCCCAAATGCGTATGACTAAAATTGTGATTACTAATATAAGAATAATTTTATTAATGTTTGTTAGTTGTATCACTGAAAAATTAACAAGCGAGCCGGAGTATGATGCCGGGTAAAATAATGATTTTGTAATTTCGTCCAAAAACCACTCACCGAATTTTGTGCACTTAAAATAAACATATGTTTTGTTGAACAAAAATTACTATCTTGTCTACGTTTAATCAAATGGTCTCATCTTGCCTCAAAAATTTCATACTCATATCTGGGAAATATTTGTGAGCAAATGGATACTTTTCCTGAATTGTATCTTCTTAGCATCATCTCAAAACTACTCGCTGCTGCCAAATACCAAAAGAGGGGGATTCTCATTGTAAAATTAAAGGTAATTTTCATTCATTATTTCGTTTGCGTAGTTCATGCTACTATTATCAGAGAAAGGAAAAAACGGAAAAAGGAGCAAGGGAACTGTAAACTTTGGAAGGTGCACACTTACTCCACTTATGTATCTACAAATGTATGTATCTCCGGAGGAATATGGGGAAGATGTGAGGTGTATTTAGCGTGCCATTAGTACATAGGACGGGGTAATTCAGGGTTCTGTAGTTGTGTGGTGCCATTTTACAAGGGCCACGCGACCGTCTCGTTATCACTGTCTCATCTCTCACCGACATTCTCTCACAAGACACATGCTCCACAAGGTACTGGTTCAATAAGTACACAGATCCATCAGTACCTACCAAGTTTCAACTGCCCCTCTCTCCTATGTAATTTCAATTTCGTTCATTCCATACATATGTATGTACCTGCAGTAGGAACAGGAGCAGGGTAAGCGTGTTTAGTTCAAGGGTCGGTTTTGACCCAAATGTTTTATTATAGCGGTGTAAGAATGATACTTTTTAACGTTCCAGGGATATATGTACATGTACAACTTTGAATAGTATTTACACAAGAAATTAAAGAAATGCCGAAGTTGGTTCTCCAGACAATCTCGAATATCTGAAGGTTCATCCCTTTTTGAAACAACGGTCAAAATCCTTTTGCCGGTTGTTTGGAACTACAGTACAGACACAACATATTTATAGATATAAAGAAGCTTCGGAATTGGAAGTTGGAATACGGAAGCGAAATAATAAATTTCAGTGAGTCAACAGCTAGTACTTGCCTTTTGACAACTATTTTAAAACGCGTGTAGGTACATACAGATATGGAAAAGTGATGCGACTCATGGTGTGTGGGGAAGCAAGTTCAGGAGCTAAGTAACAAGTGTCAGGTTCAGGAAGAGATAGTGATCAAAAGTGCTGCCAACGCGTGCCTCCATTTCCTTTTGTAACAGCTCTCACTAGGGTTTAGCTGCTGTAATAATTCATGTCCCTGTGCCATGCAAGAGCTTGCATGTATTTTTAAAATTTGACAATTTTTAATGCTACGATGAGGGAATTTTTACCGGAGAAAGGGAATGAATCATCTTTTGGGGGAACGTCATAATTTCAGTTTGAATTCCGAATGTTTCAGTAGGAAAAAGACATGTTGGGAAGTTACTTTTCTATGATGAAGTTAGCATTCACTGGGTTTGCTCGATTTTTGGGTATTAACATATGTCAGTGTAGTGTCGTTACGGTATGGACGAATAAGGGACACGTGTGATGAGCCTATCCGTGTTTATGGTTGGGATTTTGATGATGTACCCGGCAGTTAATCCAATGCAATGCAAGGAA
Organism: Allacma fusca; assembly: GCA_947179485.1. Lineage (NCBI taxonomy): Eukaryota > Metazoa > Arthropoda > Collembola > Symphypleona > Sminthuridae > Allacma > Allacma fusca. The sequence continues at coordinate 37,281,907 of OX359249.1, forward strand.
CGATTTGGGGTATCATGATCATGGGAAGATAAGAGGCAGAAAATGTGTCTCTAGTACACTGGACAATTGAGCGGGGTCTATTGTGAGAATGTGAGCATTCGGAAATACAAACACAAATTGTTTATGTACCATGAATCCAATGGATACTAAATGTGTTTGTTTATGAGCCAACACGAATGAAGATTTCCTGCTAAATGCTACCAGTCCTGAGATCACCTACAGTTGTGGTATTTGTAATAAGGAGAAGACGAAGCAGAGGTAAAAATATTAAAGAGGGGTAAATAAATGGCAATTGCTGAGGATGTCAGATAATTGTAAAGGTATTGTGATTGTGGTGTAATTTAATGGTAATATTATGAGTGAAGTTTCAAATGAAGATGAATGGCTGATGGATGTAAAGAGAGGTATGAGAGAGATGAAACGACGTGTATTCATGGGAAGTCATCCCGTCCGATTCTCACCGTCTCCTTTTATCCAAATATGACTTTGATAGACAAATTACCTGTCATCCCACAAACTTTTAATCCGGACAAAAGAGGAAACGACCAGCAGCAGACGATCAACAAGAAAAACTCAAATGATCAAAGGAAAACTTGGACTTAACAAGGCAAAATTCTAGCCATTCCTGACTTTCTTATCCCCATCCTCCTGCCACACAGTGTCTTACCTCCCTTACATTTATTTTTGTTACTATTCAAGCTCCTAAAAAGTATCCATCATTTCTCTCTCTCTCTCTCTCTCTCTCTTCCTCCCTTTTTCTCTGCTTTTCTTCAATTACCAAATTGCTGTTTGTACAGTCCGAAGCAAATACTCTACGTTGTGTACTTGAAATGCATCACGTAATATATACCACAATCACCTTATAACTTTCTCGTTTGAATTTAAATTACTGAATTAACCTCTACCGTTCCATTTGAGTAGATGTGTTTCCCAGTAACCACTGCATTCTGTTCTTAAAATGTCAGGAAACGTCATAATTGAATTATTTATTTTGTCGCTTTTTTTATAATCAACCTCCACAATTCCCCCTTGCGGGAATACAGTATGTGCATTTTAAAGAACTTTCTGTTAGAACATTTTAATTATTAAATATTTTAACATGAATTGAGAACATGTCAATTCAACTTGATCTACTGATTCACTCAAATAACAAAATTATTAACTTGAAAAAATATTTTCCTGCAGTGTAAATGAAAGGATTCAAGCACTGTCATATCAGTGTTTTCACTTTACCTCTTTGTAATAAAAAAAAAAGGCTGTAGCGGCTACCGTGAGAATATGCTAATTTTGGGGCTGCAAATTGATTCTGGGAAAAAAGAAGGAAAGCTCAAGGAGAGAAAACTATAGAGTGTACCAAATAATAATACGATGATGATAAGGTTGGAATCGTTCCCAAATAGTAGCTCGTTATTAAGGCTGGGTTTCCTTGAACAAAGTCACAGAAAGTTACAAGTGCATATATTAAATGTTGAAGACGATGTTGGGTATTTAGTGACGGTGTTCCCAGTGATGTAACAGGTGTTGCCTCAGGTTTACTGAATACGCCTGCATACATACAACCTATAGGATCCTGTAGTACTATTAGGAATTGTCATGAGCTTTTGGTTGTAAGCACTACAAGTTTGACCGTGACCATCATTTATTATTCTATAATCATTTGAAAAGTTGTGTCGTGGAGCACGAGAAAGATTTACCGTATTTTCCACGACTTGGAGGCATTGCAGGTGAGAGTAGTCATGTTTCCTTGTGGTTAACATTCGTTTAGGCCTTGCCGGGGATTTATGAGGTTGTATGCACACCCGTACTGTAGCCTCCCTAACCACCATTTCCAATAAAGTCAGCCTAAAAACAGAAATTTTTCATGATGGTAAGATTTCCATTAGATTGTTCCATTCTGAAGGAAAACAACCAATTTCCTTTAAATCACAGAGGACACAAGCGTGGGAGCGAACTGAAGGGCACACTGCTGTTGCAGATACATAAGTAAACAGTTTCCATTTTAGAGAGAAACACGGGAATATCAATTCATTTCATCCTGCTGAGTGCAATTAACAATTAATTGAAATTGTGATTATTCAGGGGAAGAGCATACGAGGCGACTTAATCTCTGCCGTAATATGCTGGCAGCGTGTGTCTCTCTACCCAATGGCATTTTTTTGTGGGATAAGTTTTGAGGGAAGATTAACGCTAATCTTGTTGTATCAACTCACTCCCATTAGTATTTGTTGTTTTAGATGGTGAATTAATTTGGGTACATAATTATGAAGTTGGTGGGACCCTTTTTCCTTGTTCGAATTCCTGACAATGTTAAATATTAACGAGTAATTACTGTCGTTATTAGAATTGCTAATATTTTCAAACGTGTGCGTAAACACTGCCAACAGTCAGGAGGATTTCCAGTTGCGCCTATGCGGTCCCATAAAATTAACATTGTAATTTATTCCCATTTCAGGTAAAGCAATTAGTTGTTGATAGTTTTCGCTACCTCGTACTTTTTACCTCAGCTTCAGCTTAAGCGTGTGTGGATGGATGATGATACACGTCTAGATATGTACGTAAGTTTTGCATTAAATTCATTTTTTTTAAGTACAGTGTGAAATGAACAATTAACATGGTAAGTAAAGCGCCCCTACAAAATTTTCAAGAATCAGCAATCAAAGTCTTGGAAACATTGCTTCCAGTTTTACACGCAGGGAGTAAAATGATCCAGTCGTGTGTACGGCATGGTAATGAAGCTTATTATGTAATTATCGCCGAAGTTTCATTGAACATAGCAATCTTCTTGAATCTTGTTTAGCTGAGGGTCAGACGTCTACGATCCCCCTTTTTTTCGGTTTTCAGGTTTTACGAACCCAAAATTAAGTGGACGGGTGCTCAACCGAAAATGTGCGTGAGATTTCTCTGACGTTAATTGTTACTGAACTTGAGGTCCAGTCCATTTTCTAATTTGCATAAAAATAGGAATAAAGCAGGATTCAGGGAATAAAAGTAGCGGGCAACGAAATTTAATTGGATCTGTTGCGTGTCAGTTGTTGCTGTAGAAGAAACTCTTGACCACTTTCGAGGAAAAAATTAATCGAAGGGACTTGAAAATTTTTTGAAATCGAATAAAATATACATTTAAAGTTCTACCGGACATATAAACAAAAATGGAGTAATTACTTTGAAATTTAAAGGCTTTAAATTTTGGCTTTATAATCAACAATCTATTATTACCATCTTATTTTGCATTACAGATAATGCTTTTATAAATCAAGCTGCACGGCACCTCACATAATATTTGAGAAACAATGTACTTCTGACCAGGAACACATTGATTGATATCGGGTTGATTATTAATATACCATACTATTGCATGTAACAATTCTCGTGTTGAATTAGGTCAAGCATGGATTTTTCTTGTCACACTCAAGCCTCTGGTCCTTTTTCTAGCCTCATTTCTAAACACTTTACATGTTTTTCAAGTAGATAATCTTTTCTCTGCAGATTACAACTGTGTGAACAGGAACATCGTATCTTAATCAACGTTCTATTTTTATGGAGGTATAAAAATCCCTCGAAGACATGTAGATATCTACTTTTACGGTACTCTCACAATCAGTCGTGTCTGGAAATTTCACTCACAAAATCATACTCTTGACACTCTTTGGGTCAGAAGTACGGTGAAGAGTCTTCATGTGCTTTACACATAGCAATTTAGTTGTACGCATCGTTTTTTTTAATTCCTTGTACTATCAGTTGCGTGAGAGGAAATGGTACGAATCACGCTATTAACATGTACACTATTTACTTGTTCGCGTTGTATGCCAGGAAACGGAGGAGTGTTGACTAATCAAAATAATGGTAATATCGGGGGTTCGCGCGCACTTCATTTTTGACTACATTGTTATTAATTCCTCTTAAATGAACACCAACTCTTTCAAATGCTATTATTGAATACAATTTTGAGGCTTCTCCATTTACATGAATAAATTTCCCATGCATAGTGCAGTAGTTATGGAACAATGGGTATTTACAAGCTTGTGGAAACTAGATACTGACCCTTACGAAATATTTTAGTACCTCGCTGGAGTAGACTAGCTTTGGAAAATATTATTGATTCCATAAGTTCCAACTTTGAAATCAATGGAAGTAAGGCCCAAAATTTTCCTGATTCAGATAGAAACAACTGAGAAATGATGAGTGTTCAATAATATCACATAATGTAAACAAACTTTAAAGAGTTGCTCTAAAAGAAATGTTGAAAAAGGTTTGGGGTTCCCTTGTACCATTTTTGGTGCCATTATCAAGGCGCCAGGACCAAGTGTGTTAAATATTGACATTTTATCTTGTTCTCCCCAAAAATAATCAAGGTAATGCGATTTTTCATCTTGATAACAATATTTTCAACGAGCTTTATTTACTTGCCTTATAGACAATTCACTACTTGATCGGGTGTTACAGCCGATTTGAGGTACATGTGCCTCATGTACTTACATCCATAATTACTACACTATTACTAAGGAAATGTTCCATTTTATTGGGTCTAACTATAAGTAAGAGGGGGTAGTCCTCCTACCTGTAATAAATAGAAGGCTCCTTGTGGAATAAGAAATTGTAAAAACTCCAGAAAGGAAAATGAAGGTAACCTTGTTGTGGTTTCAACGAGAGCATTTAGGAGTCGGACATACGAGCAGAGACAAGTAATAACATCAATTACGAATTATTGCTCAAGCAACACTATAATCATTGGGAATATTTCTGATTCAGTACAAACGGTTCGTTTTATTACTCCAAGTGGAGAAATGCTGTAAAGAGCAAATGCTTATAGATTGGGACTAAATGGTGTTGATGTTAGGAAACCAAGAAAAGGATTTTGAGTGGAAGCACGCGAGTTTTCTGGAAAAATAAGGAATTGAGAGTATATCTGTGATAAATAATAGTAATTTTTCCAATTGATAATTCCCACTTTAACTTTCGCTTCTTCACTGTTTGTGTCAGTTTCTTTGTACAAATTTTAACTCATAGCAAATTGAAGGTTCCGGATTGGACTGGTATAGTCAAACCCAGTGGATACATATTTTATAAAAAGATTTAGTAAGACTACATACATATGCAAGGGTTGCTTGGACTGATTTCATGGATAGACCTGGGGTAGCATTCAAAAGAGGTTTATGTTGAAAGGAAGCGAGCCAGACTGGGAATATCTCTAGAAACCTTTTCAAGGTTTAATTGGTTGATTTCCTCATTTCTAGAGGGTTACTCAGAAAGTGAAGGAGAGTGAGGTAAAAATCAATTAGTTTTCACCTCAGGCTCCAATCAAATCCATTCGTTCTGCCAATCGTCGCATTCTCATGTGATAAACTCCAAAGTTGTGAACTCATTCCAGGAGATTCGTCCCTCCTGTCATAAGGGCACATTGTGTTGTATGCTCGGCGGACATTATATTGGCTCTTTTGGTTACTCTGTTCATTAGCTCGACCACATTAAACAATACATGGTCCTTAATCCTAGCAATTTGGCACTATCGACAATCTACTTTCTCTAGATAATTCAAGGGACAACAGCTGGGGTCAATCTCTAATCGTTTCCTTCACGTAAACAAGTAATGGCATAGATATACAGTATAGTGTAAGGGTGAGCTACATAGGTTTGACTTGACACAAATAAGTAGTACTTGACTATCCAGAGTCAAGCTCCCACACCTACACAATAATTATACTTTGTCTTAACTCCCAAAATTATAAAAATTATTTTGTCGGAAGTGAATTATTTAAAAATGGAATTATCTGCAACTACATATCTGTAAGTGCAGCTCTCACCCCTCGACTTGAGTACTTGAGTAGGTGCTTAATTACTTACAATGAGCAAGGCAAGCGCGTGGCTGGGGAGTAAATGATGTCATACTAAACATGAACTGGGGTGAAGAGAGACTTAACTTCCCACCTCCAATTAGGTCCGCCGTGCTTAAATACTGCCGTATAGCATAGGTATAGATACTTATTACTTACAGTTGTTCCATCCTTAGTTTAGTAGTACTTCCTCAGTTCCTGGTTCCTCTCTCGTCCTTATTAGTAGGCAATGCAGTACACGCTATGGGTGGGAGCATAATTGGTGACGTGGGTCTAGTAGTAGTGACTGGCTATGTGAATGGTGTATGTAAGGGGTGACTCGGAGGGAACTGGTTGATACGACCAGTAAAAAAGGATGAATAATTGATAGAGGAGCAAACGCGAGCGTATGTTTAATTACCAGTCTGGTTGTCTTGACACGGTCGGTTAGGTCCTGGCCACGTGCAGGCAGAGGGTGATGAAGGGAGAAAGGGATGATGGACTGTAGGTCCGAAGATGACACCGGAAATACCTCCAATATTCATAATAACAAAACAACCATCCGCATCATTAATAACGTTTACATTTACCACGCTTTTCATTCCACAAAGAGTATGTACATATGTACGTGCAGTTCCATCTCCAAGAGCACCACTTTATTCCATAGTACAGTTATTATACAAAAAAAAATATGAAGGGATTATTCCGTACTATAACTTACCATAAGCAAGCATACCTTGTATTAATTTATCTTTAATCTTCAACATGGGTGTACTTATTTTATGGAAGTGCTTGACTTTTAAATGTATTTTGCTCCCACTCGGAAGTTCATTTGATGGTTATTCTATAAAAGTTGCATATTCCACATATAGGATTTCCCTCCCTTATTAATTATGGGAAAGTCACAGTAAAAAGTGGAATTCGATGAATTCGTTTTAAGCCACCGAAAACATATGTTAGGACTGTTGGAGTCAAGAATTAAACTTATATGAAATGGTCGGATGGAGTAAAAATGTAATGAAAAATTTACAGATGTTACGGTAATTAAAACTGTGAATCAAGACCAGCTTTAAGGAAATTTGAGCATTTTTATTTATAGAATTCCGGAATGTCTCAGCATCTTATCGTATGTATTGATACTTGAGTCTCTAATAATTTATTATTATTGTAACAGTACGAGTTGATCCAATGAAATAATTACCCTTATACTGTATTACCATCCCAATTGAATTCAATGCAATGGGAAGGATCTCAAGAGGAAATTCCCCTTGAGTATGATAGACGTGAGAAAAGTGGAAATTCTAATGAAGCGTTGAAACGTGGCAATTATATGGACAGAAAAATTCGAAACGATCTTATCTACAGTATAAAGAGATATGCACCTTTTCCAGGATTGGATCATTTTTGTCACAGTTTACCCTGGAATTCTTGAACCCACGTAGGAAACTATTCCAGTGCATATGGAATAGTACGTGTGAAATGCTAAAACAAGCAGTAATAAATCGGTCTATCCGACTTCATGAGAAGACATTCATGGGCTATAAGATGCTCTGTATACAGAATTTTGATTAAAATGAACGGGAATCCTTATATCCGCTTTCTTATACCTGCTTTTGCCTTTTTAAAAATAGAAAGAATCCAAACGGGATAGTTGACAGGTCACGCGACCCTTATGTTTTATATGGAGCATTATCTCGCAAAGGATACAATTTGTTACTATACTCTGAAAAAGTCTAGGATTTTATCTACTCTCTATGTCTTGACTAGTAGTTACTCCGTCTCTGAAGGGTCTATCATTTCTCCCAGTTTCCCAGTTTCTATTTCATGATTTCAGTCCAAACTGTAAGAACTAACCTGAAGAGCCTGAACCCATAGTTTGAGCATCCATCCTCTCCTTTTCTTCAGACCTTTTAATTTCACGGTGTGTGAATTTATACACGTGTGCATATAATTACGTCCTTATACTTTGTCTTGTACTTTGTGGATTTAAGGAGCAGTGCTAATGGAAATTTTATAGCACCAATTGCAATAATTACTAGCTGATTGATCAAATATAAAAGACAAGGCGCTGTTTCTGATTATTACCAAAATCGTTTTTAATTGGAAGAGATTAAAAGATTGGAAGCTAATGATGCATCAAAAAATGAAATGAAGAAAAAAAAATTGGTAGCAACAGTAGCAAAGTGAGGTACACTGACTGAGGTAGATACTAGAATACATAGTTTACTTATTTCCTTTCTCTTGCCTGAACGTTTTTTACTTTTGAAATTAATAGCCACATGATATCTTGTTGCTAGCGTATGTCTTCCTACCTGAACAGTTCCCAAATAAAGCTATTATTTTTGGATTAGATTACAAGAGGACAAAAAAATAATTAAAACTGAATTTTCAAACCCTTGTTGTTCAGCTAAGCTGGTGTTTTACTGGGCACGGTCGGTGCTAATTGTGAGATTCTTGTATAAATGCACCTATAGTAAGAGCAGTAGAGCAGTTACAGGATTAGAAATGTTTATTGTTTTCTCCTGGTGTATGTATATGATGTGGAAAGAAAAAAAAAGATCAAGAATTTTTGAAGGGAAGCAATTATTGTGAAATTGAATAAAATGTCAGAGTATGCCTGTGTACATGCATGAATGTATCCAGCAGGGTTCTGCTCACTTCTACATATGCGTGTATGGCTGATGATTAGTTGATGATATCCTGAACCCACACCGGAATTGTATATGTTCAATGCTGGATGAATGGCGTGAAAAGCATCTCTCTGAGAAATGAATCCATTCACCTGTGTAACTATTTAATCACGCTGTAGCTGACAGCATTGTTCAACATTTAAATTCTCATCGATGTACGTGAAATGCCTACCGAGAAGAGAAAAGGAAGAAGATAAGAAATGAGAGAGAGAGAGAGAGAGAGAGAGAGAGAGACAAGATTACTTCATCTTCATTGGGAACCCTTGGCTTTGACTTTACGGAGTCATGTTTTACTTCTGTTTGCTTTCCTTTTTGGATTTATAAAGTGTTTTTGTTATGCTGGGTTCGAGGTATTTCTTATTATTTCATTCTTATCCTTTTCTCAACTCGTGTGTTTGTATGTAGATAACATGCGTGAGGGTATTCAGTAAGTAACCGTCATCCTTACTTTTTATTGCATTCTTATTGTATTCAAGTTCTCTTTATGATGTAATTCCGTGTCTCGACTTACCTTATCAATTGTAACAAACAAAAATTACGGAATTTACATACCGACGAGCATATTTCACTCTTCAGTGATTTGTTTTTGATGCTTGAAGAAAAAATCCCTACTCCCTGAACATTGTAGTTCGTCGTGTTACCCACACTCAGAGAGCAATGATATTGTGCTACGCGCCATACATATTACAAGTGTCCCATGTATGGAGACTCACCTGTAAATGGTGGGAGTCCGGATGAAAACAGTGCACTATGAGAGAGAGAGAGAGAGAATAGATAGAGCATTAAGATATTTGTTGATTTTCGCCAGGTGTTTAATTACCCGATACAAAGGCAAGGGCTGGGTAAGAGCTTCTATTGGGAATACGTGTACGCCTTTTACATGCAAGCTTAACATTTTTATGTAATAATGAAATCGTGTCGAGCTTTTTTCACCAAGTAGTAGAACATGATAAACCATGAATTGAAATTAGCTTCATAAAGACAGATTAAGTATTGAAAAGTAACGCTACTGAGCGTTTGCCGTGAAGATTACTTACGCTCTTTCGTTGGGCTTTATGAAGCGAGAACATTGGGAGCTTTATCTCAATCACGTTATCCTATTAATCTTGTGCTAGGTAATGTGGGCTCTAGTTTGTAAATTCGGAAGATGTTAAAAGAGGATGCTTCGTCAATCTTATTACATTGTCTTACTCATACGGTAGTTTTGCTGGATATATTTCTAAAGGTTGTCTATCTCTCTATTGCAATGCAAAACAAATTTATTTATAAGGAGCGCATTCACATATGTACATATGTGGTGTATATTCTGTAGAATTAAATGTTCTGAGGGTTGGAGAATAAACCACGGAAGGGAACTTTATGGGCAAAATGGTTGTGTAATGACTGGCAGGGCAAAGTAAATGCTCGACTATTGGTGTTCGCTGGTAGCCATAGCCACACTAGAATGGCATACTTAGGTTCTCCACACGTTTTAGTACTCCTTGCGCACATAAATAGCTGCAAGACGAATTTCTGTGTCTGTTTATATATTTCCTGGCTTTGCAATGCATGAGTGACCCGAGAAAATAGCCAAGGAATGATATAGCACATACTCTGTAGGACGATGAACCACTTATTACTTTTAAAGACTTGTTAAATCAAGTCTGTGTTATTTTTCAAGATCCTTCTCACCAGAGTCCCGGCATCTCTCTGCTTGAGACAAACATACTATTAAGAATACCACCGTGATGATTTTCCTATTGTCAATGTACCCAAGTGCACTTGAACTTTGTGCAAGCTACAAAAGCTTTTGGGTTTCGAATTCAAATGGTTTTATATGTGGAGTATATGTATGCTTGTACAGCAGGTTGCATGTTATTGAACATGTTCATTTTTGTTGACGGCTGCGGGAGTTGCATCATAGTGTTTGGAATTTAAGAAAATAATCCTGATTGTGAGAGTGGCCACAATGATTCTTTAGGTTTAAACCCAGACTGCATATGAGGATTACGCACCCAGCAAGCGGGTTTTAAAATAGGCCCAACATTAGAAATTGCACGAAACATTAACTTGATGTAATTCTTGTGTGAGAGTCTACAAATGCGGTGATAATGTAAAACATTTTATCAAAATGGAATATTGAATAAGTGCTCTTGATCGTCTTGCATGGAAAGTAGTATGCGAATTAAATATAACAGGTGTTTTTAATACACGTATCTGAGCTCATGATTTTCATTTGTAGAAGAATTCGGTGCAGTAGAAAAATTTTGTTAACTAATGTTTAATGAAAGTAAAAATATTGACAAGTACAGTCGTTGAGTCGTGGGCTTATGCCTTATTTTACCGGTTTCATATTCCATAAACCATCGTTAAGGTAGTGAACTAGCTCTATTCCAATTCCTCGATTAACTTTTGCACTGAAAATATCAAAGAATATTAGAGCACTGCATTAAAACACATTTATTAACCAAGCGTCCTCACTAAAACTAGCTTATATCATGGCTGCGATGAAAAATTGTAGGCAACTTACATATCGTCTGAAGAAAGGGTAGTTATTCCAACACCTAGAGCGTGCTGCTTCCCTTCCGCCATAATTGCCTATGAAATTAAAACCGAGTTATTTTATGCATGGTATCACAATATTATTCGGACCTTGCTAAATATTGAGACTGTCACGAAAAATTAAATATTTACCACGATAGTATTCTTCGGTACGTCAGCTATTTTACCACCTCTTGAAGTTAATCCTGGGCACATGACATTGGCACCACTCAAAACAAATTTGATGGCTCCTTTATCTACTTGCTCGCGTGCCAACATGAATGGGTCTGTTGAAATTAAATTTGAAAATTAATCTTTCAATTGTTAACTTATTATCAAAATCAAACATGTTCGCATAATTACAGAAAAAATCGAAACTTACATCTATGAAGCAATTTCAAAGTCGGGAACCAAACTCCTTCTCGTTGCTTGAAAAACAACTGTTCTCCAGTCGAATTCACGAGAATTTCGATGTGGTCATGGCTGAAAAAAAAACAAGGAAATATATGCAAATTGACAGTAATTTTATTTCATTTTTACCGTTACCTTTATTAGCCTAACAAGGCTTGAGCTATAAAGGGGTTTGCTCTTGTAATACTCGTATTTCTGCATACTCTATAAATCCTAAAAAATTAATGAAGCCTTTCGTAGTAACATATTCGACTCTGAAAAACTCTTCCCGGAAAGCACAAGATACAAAGACTCTCGTTCTTCTTTAGTATCTCTTATCCCATCCCCTTAAATTGGAAAACATACCGAATACGACACCACATTATCAACATTTGCCTAACAATCGATTGGCGAGTCATCATCTTGTTCACACTAAATCAAAACATTGTTTCACTTGTGACAAACTTCAACTAACTTTCAAATAATTAAACTCTCGGGATTACATCAAATATGGAAACCACAAAAGTAGAGCTAGTCCTAAATACTACATTTTTAAAACTTTTACAGAAGCCTGTGTACAAAATTTTTAAAAAAATCAAGGTTTGAATTCTACAAACAACTATCATCTAATGATTCTGACTAAGAACATTCTGGATTTTTCCCAATTCTCTGTAAGTATCTCTGTAGTATTTATATTACACGGAAGATATGGGACCCGCCCGGAAAGAGTTCTCAATAAATCTGACTGATTGATTGACATCCACTATTTTGACGGCTATCTTTCCAGCCACTTCTAATTATTAAAGGAAGCAAGGGCCAGATCATTATACTTATTGTTTTATCTCGTTCCTTTTTGATCCATCTGCTCCCACGAAACCAGAACAAAACCCTTCCTACGCCCCTTTTTGGGCGTCTGCAGTACTTCAAGAACACAAATTAGGCAAAGGGTTTCCAAACTTGTGAATTTATACAAAAGTAGCAAATCAATAATCACCAGGACGCGTCTCAAAATCTACTTACCATTTTACAAGTTTGAAATTCTCTTTCTTCGGCAATACCATGTCAATGTAGGATTCCAGGTCTGGGTAATACTCAATTATTTTAGTGCGGATCCCTTTCTGAACGGATGATTTCAGCTGCTGAGTGCCTGATACACTTTCCTTTTCATCGAACCTGCAAAAATATTTCCCATTTAAAAAAATAATAATGTACAGCTGCGATATTATTGACAACTGCCGAGACAACAAGCACACCGGGAACCTTCATTTCCAAGGAATGCAATATGCCCTTAAGTGAATCCTATTTTAGAGTACATTGGAAGAACACAACCTCCATAAAGATAATTATAATGAACTTACTTCTTAAACATGATGCAGGATTCAAAGGTCCAGTCTCTAATTTGAATTCCTTCAGATTAATCAGGATTTGTAAGTTGGAAAAAATCCGAAAAACTCGTAATATGAGGATTGCTGGAGCGGAGTCAATGTTCGCGCGTAATCAAGTGCTCACTGCCATGCATCGTAGGCTTCTTTAGGGACGGGAGAGGGCGCATGCTACGAAGTATCACTTTCTGTGGGAGCAATTGTAATTTTGTAATTGTAAGAATTTTAGTATGATAACAAAACATTACTAAACGAACTGCATTTAAATCGTTTTTTGTAAAGAGTTCCTACCAATAAATGAAGCCTTTAAAATTATTTGCCTTCCCTCAACCTTCCTTCAATTTTTAAATTATTTCACCCTTCCTTGAGCCTTCCTCCGAAAAAAATTCTTCCTTCATTTCGAGCCTTCTTTTATTTCAAAATGTTATAAATGCTAGCAAAACTTGAATAATTTTGAACGTGAGGTAGTTTTGTTTAACAGTATTGTTACATATGAAACTATGAAAGTGAGGAATGGAAGTTTATAATATTTTATAGTAACCACACTTCTGCCCTGTATTTTAAGTATAAGGCCTTAAAGGCCTCCCCGTAAAGCCTGTAATACATCCGGAGATTACTTTTAACCCGAAATTCATTCGCCTAGCAATTTTGATAAAATGAAGCCTTCCCTGAACATTTGCGAAAAAATTTAGCTTACCTTCCATTTTCTTTCATTTGGCTCAAAAATCGGTCTGCAGGCTTTAATGACTTTGAAGATTTCTTTGAAGACTGGTCTTGGAAAGCTGGACATGTCTAGAACATGCTCAAAACAATAACAAAAATTCGTCACTACTACTGTTAACAGTAGAACTACAGAGTTCATCTTTCGGACATGACCTATGAATATGAATCATATATTCCTGTCATATTTCTGAGTTTGTCTCTCAACTCATTTATCTGAGACATTTTTAAGAACCTGAAAATATTTTGGTTGTGGTTTGTGTCGTGTCAGTGACTTATGGTATTGCAAAATATGCAGTTTATTTGATGACTGATGTTTTGAAGATGCATTATTTATGGGCTTTGTCTATACTTCATTGAAATGTCAAATACATGCAATCCAAAGCATAATGAATGACTCAATAATAATAATTATTGGCGTTCGAAACATGGAGCAGTCGGTTACCATACGTACAGAAAATACAGTAGGAACTACTTCTGATGATGGGAAAATAGTCAAAGCTAGGAAATATTGAAAATATAAATAAATACAATGTGATAATTCCAAATTGCTCAAACCGGAGTACTCTCCCTAGAATTGTTATGAATTAGACATAATATATATGTAAAATAGGTAAAATACAGTATGTCATACTTGCATTTATATCTCGCGTCTAAATCCGATAAAATTCTAACCTTTGAAGAACCACCGCGAACATTTAGTGACTTATACGACAGAAAGAACTTTGAAGATAAAATATACGATACTAAAACCATCTGGGGCTCCGACATAGTCAAGTTTGCAGTCAATCAAGCCAATGACGCTCTAGATTTGGAAGAAATCCTAGCAGAAACAAATTTTCTACTCATTTGCCCCAAAGAAAATAAAAGCGATCCATTCGAGAATGTGGTTGTGAATGAGATCGGCAATATAATTTTTTATTGCGTCAGAACATATAATTGGTCATCTGGGTTTTGCCGTTCATTATGTGAATGTCATACAGGAAAATTTGGATATCGACTTCTTAATTCTAGCTTCAGGGAAGTGCTGAAAGTTTCCGGACAACAATGTTGTTACTCTTCTGGGGTAACGTAATACTTTTCACATAATTATAAATTCAGTATTTTTAGAGCTCGAGTTACTTAACATATCTATGGTTGATGTAAAATTTTTAAAAAATACACTGTGTTCCTAGCTCATGAAAGTTACCTGTGGGATTTACGACCTTGGATCCATTTACCAGTACTGCACCAGTAAGGCTCAGAGATATGATTACGTCATACGTAATCCCGATGGAACTGATTGTATGAAACTGTTAAGGATAGATGGAAATGGACGCTACGACATTTTTAACAGTGAAATTGTGAAAGTTGGAGAGATTCGGCAAATACTGCCCTACTCTCCACTTGGGGAAGAAACTATTTTGTACGGGCTCTCATTCATCAAAGATATACCAATTCATGAGAAGCATTTGTTGCTAGGGTCTTCTTTTTTGCTAGTAAGTTAAAAAGTGCACATGTAATTATGTGTTCCTTCATTGGTAGTATTATATGCTTCGGGTATGGCTGAATGACGATGGAAACGAAAGTTGACAGATAATATTGTATTTATTTGAGCAACCAACCGTATCGAACCAGTAATGGAAGATATAGTTTGCTCAAATTAAGCTTTAAGGCAATTTTTACCAAAGTTTTAGTGCACTGAAACAAGAACCATTGCAATTTAAATACGAGCATAGTACAGTTTTGCCTGCTATGAAAAAGTACAGGATCACTTATTTTTTAAATTCAGGAAAATGCTTTTCCTTTCCGTCCTCAGAATCGCAAGTAGTATTGCATAAATATGAATTCGTTTATTAGTATTTTCATAATTTACAATTTACAGAGACATGTGTTAGGTAATGCAAGATCTTGAATTGGGTTATTTAAGTGTTTACATATGTAATTACATACGCATAATTTCACTCAACTTACCGTCATTAACAGCTGTTGTACCTGTTCTATTATACAGTATTACCAAAAATACGGGGCCTGGAACAATAAACGGACTTGCCAATGGTCCATTCTCTGCAAAGTCATGGGCCTTCTGGTACTATTGGGTATATGTTCACTATTTGTCGTACTCTACCAAATTTGATCCAAACATTTCAGAATAATTTAAGAATACGATGAATAAAATACTATTATTTTATCCATAACTGTCATAATCACAAGTCCTCTAAAATTCTCTCGTGATAACGGATCGGCATAGAATTCTGTTTTAAAATTCCAATGAGATAACGAGTACTGTTCCAAGCAGCTGTCACTACAACCTGTTGGCTAACATTAATTAATTTTAATAATATTAATAGGAATTAACGCGCAACTCAATGGAGAATAAATTTCTATCTACTGCGGAAAAAATTGACTCTTGACAGTCTATCCCATTTTACTTGCTCTTTTACAAAAAGTTCAAAAACACGATCTTAAGACATTGTACTCCCTCAACTCTCTATGTAAGACTGGCCATAATATCTACAAACTCGTATTAATAATTTTGTACTCTCACAGTTAAATGGAGAAAAATTAACATTATGTTAAATGGCAAAAATCTGACCTATTTTTTTTTTTCAATGGTGAATACGTTTTTATAAAAGGGTCTGTTCAGTCGGCTGCTGCGTACATAAAAACCATATCCAATTTTATTCATTCTGCTCAAATGATTAGAATTCACAATGCGGTACTACATATGCAACTTCATTGGAACTGTGACAGTGTAAAAAGTTGATCGGAATAAATACATTAACTTGGACTTGCACTTCCAGTGCCCCTAAAAAGGAATGCCGTAGTGATTATGCAGAGCAAATACACACAACACCGATACCTGTAATGTCAGTCTGAGTCAGTCAACTATGACAGCAGGAATGGAATTTTGATGTAATTTTTAGTCTTACGTAAGTATTCTGTTCCAGACATTATAGCTTGCCAGCACTATGGTATGAGGTCATAATTGTACCCGTAAAATTTCCTTAACTTCACATACCAGCTGCAGCTTATTAAGCAAATTTCCCTGAATGGGCTGTCAGGAGTGGGAAGATCTGACGGAAAGTCTTAAATCATATTTATGTTCAAGGTCACTTGAATTTCAAAGGTGAATGCATAAATTATTTAGGCCTGCGAAACATAACAGTTTTTATGCAAACAGTTTACCTAGTCAACACAGTCTAATTATTCCAGTAGCTCTAGTTTCAGCTTCAGGATAGTATATTTGGTTATGACTTGTGAAAACACAGGCACGTATGTTCATAAACAGTACAATTGCGGGGGTGACTAAGGTTTTAGCTCCCAAACTGCGGTTGCTAATTAATTAATTATTGTTGTTTGACGCCCTGCATATATAAAATTATCTATTGGGGATTTTTCATATCCATGGGCATGGTGAGTAAAGTAATGTTGCAAATGACAATTTATGTATTTTACAAGGCTCCACTGACTCAGAAATTAATTGTGTTTATAATAATGCTGCCCACGTATTGACATATGCACCTCGTAATGAGTGAAAATTAACCGTATATAATATGAAAGTAGACTACTTATAAAACCTGAAGAACTATATGAGATTGAAAATCATTTAGTTTCTAGTCTCAAATGTTCTCGCACGCAAAATTTCATTTTGCTCCTTCACTCATATATTGTCTGAATATTATTATTCTTTTTGGCTTATCTTACATCTCAGACTGCGTATTGGTTTAGGTTGGAAATCATTACAATATGGAAGATATAGGCGTAATTACTTCCTTACCCATTTTTTACAACACCTGATTCATATTTTTAAGGATAAAATGCCCAAAACTAGAAGCAGCGTTGGCGTCAACTGCTGGAAGTAATAAAAGACAGAATGGTATGCTTGAGCAGGCTAAATTGTGACTTTCGTGACGCACCCATGCAATTAAAAAGTTGAAGGTCGTCCCAAAAATTGTAATGACGATACCTCACCAGCATGTACCTTAACTTTTACTATCTCAAAGTATTTTGATACAAATTCCTTGGGTTAAGGTTAAATCAGTGTTGACTGCGATAAAGTTCCTCCTGCAAGAATGTTTGCAAACTTTCCCAGCAGGAAATTGTCACTGAAAAAATTGTTATGAAATGTATATACACAGTTCGAAATTTCAATTGAAAGAATGGATGGGGATTTTTGTAAACCTTGCAACTTTTTTTAGCTTGAAACAGAACATATTGTATTTTATTCTACAAAATGCAAACACATTTTTTTTATTTTCTCCGCACGTCTATCTTCACAGGTGTACTTACTCTGATATAATTTATTTTTTTAACACACAACTTTAAGGAGCAACATGTGAGGGAATCAACTTCACTGCTTAATTTTATTTACATCAGATATAACATTAGAACAAGGAAGTGTACAGGGACCAAAAAATCGCATTCTGACTAAATATTACTATTTATTTGAACATGTAACGTTAGACATATCCATTATCTCTTTGCTAAAGTTTCAACCGTCAAAATAATAAAAATTACGTTACCGTTGAAAACAATACTGCAAAAGCTGAAATGATTAAAGTTATAAAAGTGAAATAGCTTATATGAGCACTTGCATTAGCATTATTGGATGGAGATGTGTTAGGACTACTACTGGTTCCTTCAGGAGTGACAATTCCGTTATTTTCACCGACGAGATAAGCAGTTCCGTTTTGTCCAACAATAAAGATAGTTCCGTTTTGGTTGTCCATCATATCTGGAATAATTATTGTAATAATATTAGCCAACCGCAACCAAGCATTTCCTTCCTTCTCCATTTGTATGTAACATTTTTAAAAAATATCCCTGAAAATATCTAAATGTACCCGTTTCCAAATCGCTGGATATTCCTCCAGGAACTAAAGTGTCGTTTTCAAGATGGAAATGTAAATAGTAATTAATGGATTCCTCCATAATATCTCCCATTTCAGTAGCATTAGTTGTGAGATTCTTCACGTCATTGTTGCACCTATTCCGTAGTGTATTTTTGTCTAAAACAGCTTCCCTGATCACTGTCTCATTGGTAGGCTAGGACATTTTAAAAATATTTTCAGTAAGAGTCCGATTTCTTGGTAAATTAAGTAAGCGTTTCAAATCCAAACAAATGTTTTACCTGGCTGAGGTCCTTAGCTCTCCAGATAGATTGTACTTGTAAATCCTTGAAGTCCGGACTCTGACATCCATCCTTTTTCATAGCATGATTGTCTGAGGTGTTGCTGGTGGAGTTGATATTGTAAGGAGCTTTCAGTGTCAATGTAACGTTTAAGTCCGACAAGGGTGGGTCGTAGCTTTTGGTGACCAAGTAGACCACATAGTTGGTTCGATTTTCTTTGATTACCCCAAGAACTGTGCAATTATGACCATTTGTGCAACCCAATGTATCACCAAAACATTGGGCCGTATTTTTTAAGCACATCTCATACAGTGTGTCTTCCTGCTGTTGTTTTGGGCTCTTGGTGGGCTGTAAACACACAAGCATTTCACTGTCATAACAATTAACAAAATTAGTTTGTTGAGAAAAGGAACCTTAAGAATACAATTACTGTAATGCTAATTCTAATACACGCACTAAACTAGAAAGTAAATATTATTTATGTATACTTGAGGTGGGTCTGAAGACGAGCACAAATCACCCAGACATTTGCCCGTCCTGCTTCTTGAGCCTACATCAGGTTTTGGCGTTGATTCTATAAGAAAAACAATAATTGGGAAACTTGTCAAATTTTATATTTACGATCAAGTCTAAAATACTTGAGTACGCTGAAGGAACTCAGAATTTAGCTCCATACTGATTATATTTGATTTTATGATCTTAGGTCTTGCACTGGTGTTCTATGACCACATAGACCAGTCATCATCATTAAGAACCTGTTAATTAAGAGACCGCACGGAACAAACTTACAAATGCACCACATGCTCTGCATTTCTTGTACTTATTGTTAGTGCTCATAATTAGGTAGATGAACAACCCTGGCCTGGGTACGATGCACAAAATGGTGTTGTTCAATCCAAATTATAATTTTTTATTTCTGACACTCTCATGTATTGATGGTCAACAGGCTTTCCCTCTTAGAATACTAAGTAATTTCCATTCATTTAGATAATACTGACACAACTTGATGCTGTTGCGAGTCTCCACTTCACTATTACTTGAGAAAGGTTTGCCAATAGAAGCAGAGTATCATAAAAAAAAGAGTTTTCATTTAGGTCAGTAAAATTACAATGATTGTCCTAGCCCCTTGTAACTTTCTCAGATTAGCATTTTTTATCCAGGTAATAAACTGCTGACGTCCAAACTCTGTCATCTTTCGACCTTATTTGAATTACAAAGGAATTGATCAATGGCTCCATACCTAAATTCTTCCAAGGAACCTTTCAAGGGTAATATGTTCTAAGTGGTAAAGAAAAACCCATATGGATTCCTTTTACTCAGGATACTATAGTAATTCCTCTCCAACCAATATAAGGCATGAATCATCACTGGAATAATTGCAGGTATGACCGAGACTGTTGAGGAGCAATAAAAACTAGAAGTGGATGGCTACTACTCATATCCGCGAAATCCTCCTCTGTCTCCATTTCTCTCTCACTCTCTCTCTCTCCCTCTCTCTCTCTCTCTCTGTCGACATTCACCAACCCTCGTAAAATATTTGCGAATTCTACATATGTATGTGAGACGAATTACAAATTACAATAAAAAATAGTTGTCACTACTATCAAATGTAATGTTTGTGAATGTTCGGAGGGAACTCCCTTTAGATGTTACCCCACGTTACGTTCGGCGTGGAGGTTGGGCACGGATTGGCTGTGCGTATTAACACTATTATACAGTAAAAAAAATATTCAGTGTGTTTAAGTTTAACAGATATGTGAATGAGTCAAAAAACAGTAAATTTCCAGCGAGGCTGTTATTCAACCAAAAGGACCCTTTACACATTTAAGGATGGCATGTGTAGTAGTGTCACCGCTGAGATTTATGACAAAATGTTATCATCAATTAACACGAAGGATATAAAATGAAAACATCCACGTTTTTGTAACCCTCTATTCATGCATATTGTGAAGTTCTAATTCACGCTTGAGCTTACCTTGAACATCGATATGTGTTAATCCTTGTGAGACGAGTGTGTTGTTGTTCATGATGTAGAATTTCAAAGCCAGGGTTTGAGAAGGGGGAATCGTGAAATTGTTCTTGACTTGATCATTCAAGCAGTCGTTTTTCAGTTGATCCTTGTCGATAATTGTTGTTGCTAACTGTGTCTCATTTCCAGGCTAAATATAATGAAAATACATTAGTACTTATCTCCTGAAAGTTATCCAGTTTTTCTTGTTAGTACTGGAACAATACAGTCCCAAACCAAGAAGCTCCCTTCAGCCTTGATAACATATAATGCAGATTCATTTGTCATTTAAATTCAATTCCTGCCTAGTTGCTTATTGTTAAGACAGCTCTACAGCCTCAATTCTCATGATTTTTAAATATTTTAATCACAACAATCATTCAACTAACAAAAGATTTTAATATACCCTCAGAAGAAAAAAAATTACAGCTTATCATGAAATCAAGCTAAACACTGGTTTCAGGGAGCTTATTGTCATACATGTCAAAACACGATGTTGCATTAGTGGCATTTAAATAGATACACACATAACATCACACAAATTAAGTACGTACTCATGTGGGCTGTCTAAAATCTAATCAAAACGTTAAAACGTTTGCTGGAGCTTTGTATTCCTCCGCATAAAAATAGATGAGCAAATACCAAAAGCAATCTTCTTGAATGCAAACTATATGTTCTAATTAAAAACACGGTTTCAAAAAGTTTCCAAAAAAAAAGTATTTAAATTTTTTTGTCCTAAGCTTTCACTGCATGTTCAGCAAATGATTGTTTACAAATTGTTAAGCTTTTTCTGTTGTTCTGTTGATTACTAGAAGAGATCAACAACGCATAGGTGTAAACAAGTTTGGTTAAAGCTCAGATTAGCAGGTAAAAAAGGCTCCTTTGCAGAGCCATTTGATTTTTGTTTATTAATAGGAGCAGCAGAATTAAATGTGCAGTAATTTAAAAAGTTAATAGAATACTGCGGTAAAAACCCAATTTAGCGACTCCAATAAAAATAACGGCACAAATATGCGTAAACATGTGACAAGTGTTTTTTTTATGGAAGCGCATGGATATTCAAGTGAAAAAAAAAATTAAATATTGGAGATAGATCTTTTCTCGTATTGACAATCAGTTTGTCCAGCTCATTGGAAGAGCCCCTACTGACAGTTGCGTGTTTGTAGATGGGACAGCTCACATCATTACATACTTGATCTTGTACCTCGTAGTTGGTCTTATTTTTCCAAGATAGGCGGATTTTGAAGCTTTTAAAGCGTGGTTTCGTACAGATGATTGAGTTTCCATTACCCTGGAAAATAAATCAAGTAAATCCATAGTTGTTTATGTAAGAAGTGATTGATGCATCATGAGCATGCACGTCTTGACGTTACTAATTTCTCTTAAAAACCTTGTTGTCTCTTTGCAGCTCCACGGTTAAGTTAACTCCGTCGTAGGGCGGGTTGTAGACTCTGGTGAGGACGGTGACATTGATGGAGGTGTCATTTTCGGAAATGGCTCCCACAAAAGTACAAGTCCTTAACATTATGCAATTTTTTTTATCCCCATAGCAGGTGATTCCTTGTCTCTTACGGCAAGCCTCGTACAAGATATCTCCAGCATCAATCTTCACATCTTCAGTTTGATTTTGGGGAATTGGTGAACTTGTAGAAATAATGTTTGGACTGGGCGAACTCAAAGTTGTAGTGCTTGGATTTGATGAATTCAAAGTAGTATTGTTTGGGTTGGATGAATTCAAAGTAGTATTGTTTGGGTTGGATGAATTCAATGTTGTTTGCTATTTCATAAACATTTAAAAATTTGATACTGGTGGAATATGCAGCAAATGCACTGGTCAGTGTCTACCAGTTGCACGTAAATGTTTTTAATTATTAAGATGATGAGATTACAAGGAATGTGCGTGAGGCCTAATTGGGATTTGATGTTCTGTGGACAAGTTGATTCATTGTGACATGGAACTTACAAGGTTTGGGGAATTGGGTGCTATCTTCCATACCCTCGTACACCAAAGGTTTAATATCATAGATTTAATAAAAATGCGTATTCATTACCTCATTAGGATGAGATGTCGTGCTTTGTCCTTCTTGAGCGCCTACTGCCACAATCATCAACCCTAGTAAAACTCCAGGGAGAGGAAGACGAGTAAAAAATCGCCCATGCATTTTCATTTTTGTTGTTTGTAATATCGTCACGAACTTTTTTTGAGCTAAGTCACGAATCACTTTGTATCAGTAAACAATGTGGTCGTATTACTTTGAGCTTTTCATAAACCAAACATTTTTTTTCTCCAAAAACACCCGCACAATCTGTATGTATTCACACCTTTGAAAGAAGTAATAACAAGATCAGAACAAGTTTCCTTTGCTTAATTTTCAATTACTCTTACACGATTTTTACAATGCAGATGATATCAGGCCTGTCAAATCAAATGTCGGCTAGTTACTTATTTTTTTTTACCAGGTTGTTAATGAAGTTACAGATGCTCGTACAACTATATTATTATCAAGCGAGACTATATTTGACAAGCTACACAGCAAACCAGACACTATTTCCTCAAAATCTCACTTCAAAAGTTCAAGTTCAAAGGAAAACTGAACAAGCTACAGCTCTATTTAACCACAAAACAAAAAAGGGGGAAAAAGATGACCAAAGTCACACTTTTGGTTTCGTGGGTGAAATAAGCAACTTCACAACAAGCACAATGAGGTTTATAGTGGCTATCCGAAAGCAAATCCCAAGAGCAACCTTTTGTGGAAGTCACACGCCAACAACTGTTCAACTAGCAATAAAAGTTAATCGGAAGGAGAGACAACTAATTTAGTAAAGAGTAATAGTGGTTATTTTCTTACGTCAGCTCCTTCTACCCCTGTAATATAAGTACAAGCTCCAGTTGAGCAATGATCAAGACTTTGCTCACTCAGTGGACACACGGGGAGACAAGCGGAAAGAGTGAAAACACAAGGGTGTTTATAAATGTTGTCATTACTAATATATCACACACGGCAGCGATTGCTAAAATTAAGAGAGACGGACGGACGCTAAAAAGTTGCACAAGCACACACACACACACACACACAGTCGCTCACATATGACAACACAGAGCTGTATCCTCTTTTACCGGATAGACAGACACACCTTGGAAGCACTTGGGACCAAAGGCTACAACCGTCGTCATATCTAATAACCTTTCCTATTTATGGCCAAAGAGCTTGAGATGAGCACAGAGTCCAAATCAAGCATCTTGAGCTGGGATTATAGGCCTATATTTTACTTGAAACTATTACCTACGTCAATTGCAGATCTCTATTATTTACTTAGTGTGATACCTTTGTGTTCTGTAAAGTCCGTGCTCACACTCAGGTTGGTGGGACGTTCCCTACAGTATATTATACATGCACCAAAGGATCGTCGTCTACCACTTCCACCAAGATTGCAAATAAGATACGTCCAAGCTTGGTTAAATAATTCGATTTAACACAATGTAAAGACTCGTGTATAATCTCACAAGAAGAAACAACTTGTCCATTCGACAGATTCACTTTTTACCTGCACAAAATCGTCAGGAGTACACAGTACAGATACACAGACGGACTCCTCACAAGAAAAAAAAACTATCATTTATGGTTCAGGTAAGCATCCCCCCTCATATGTATAATTACATACCTAAAGAGAACGAGAGAGAAAACATACACATAGAATCAAAGCACGCACAGTTAGCATGCAGATAACATCTCCCATCATAACCATCCTTAAATAATAAAATTGAAACGTAACTCTTCTAAAAGTAGTAATGGTTTGTTATTGCAAAGGGAAACCTCATTCTTTAGACTCCATTTAATGTCATTACCTGACAAGTGCCAGAATTGTGTGTACGTACGTAAGTATAGGCTCCTGAGGAGAGCTTTAACGCCACCACTTTACCCTCACCAACTCACTCACCACAGAGATATTCTTATGCATTCCCAATGAGCCAGCCCTTTTGTTTAGTTTTAAGTTACTTATACTACTTAGTTAGTACTTACAGCGATTTCAGTTTCAGCAATATAGCACTACAAAAGAAATATTAAAGACGGTCGTCATAAACCAATGAATAATGCATGGAAGTGAAAAAATGAAAAGCCTGTGCAAATTACAAGGCAAATTTATCTCCTGAATAAACAATTTCAATCGTCCAAGTAGGTACACAGGTGAGAAATATGAAGTAATCTCTCATATACTGTCAAACCAAGTGTGAATGTTTTGTGTAGATCTCAACCAGCACTTACCATGTTCAACAACGCTGTCACCAAAATCAGCTCATGGTCTGGGTCATCCAGAAAACTATTCAAAAATAAAGTAAATTTCCTCACCGGAAAAATCCGCACATGATTATATGAAATATACTTGATCCATTCAAATATTATATGGGACTGAAGTGTGACACTACTGCAATATTCTCTGATTGAGAGAAACCTCCAAAGAAAGCCCACTGGATTTTCTTGGAGATAGATACTAATTGAATGAATATGTTTTAAGGCTTGGACACCTTCCTAATAGAGTTTAACTTGTCCAACCAACGTGCTAATTCTTATTACCACAATATAATAGAAATTAGGGATAATGTTATTGTACAAGTAGCACAAAATATTCAACCTTGTGTGCTAAGAATTCAATTAGCACCTTGTGGCATTGATCAACTGATAAAAGGGAATCGATCTAATTGTTAAGTTCTACTTCCCTCGTTTCCATTAAGAATTCCAAGACAGCTGCATACGTATGTATTCATACCCCAGATCTTTACCAATTTCAGTATATTCCAGGGACTGCAAGTAGGACATGATGGGCTATAAATATTGGTAAATTGATTGGTATTCCTTGAAACATATTGGAGCATCGTAAGAAAAGAATCAAAAGGTATTATTGTACAAGCTGATAATAATTTCTTCTTAGTAAAAACATAAGAGTGTTTCTTCCCATAAAATGGGCAAACCAGTAGTTACAGTAGTTTCCTTCTTCTTGGCCAGGATGGTTTTTCTATGCTTAATTTTTAAATTGAGAGTGGTTGTAATAAATATTCTTGTCTGTTAATAGGTACATACAATTTCACACGCTCAGGCTAAATAATCATTCAAGTGGGACTTGTTACTCTTCGAGGAAGAGGTATGCCAATAAAATAGAAGACTGCACTTAAGCAATCGTAAAATATTGACTTGACGTTGGAAAATTATCGACGGTCAAAGCCATAAATCACTCAGGAGAAAATCTAAGAATAGATGTTTTGAGGACTGACGTTACATATCTACACATATTCACACTTGGACCAATCATTGTATCCACATATAATTAAGGGAGCTTTTGTTGTGTGCCATTCCATAGGAGCATTGAAGCCACATCTAGAATTATTGCAGTTCGACGATCTTGTCTTATTATATTTTTGCACTAGACATTTTTTCAAATTAAATTGGTTTTTTTTTGCAGAAATTCTCCTTTAGAAGTAAGTCTTCCAAGTCATTGGTTATGAATTACTATTTTTTGTTGCACTTCCATGTGCATAACTTCAGACCAATCTGCTATGTTCAAATTGATGCTACTTGAGCCGAAGATTAAGACGTGTCCTCTCATAAGGATGCCAGAACCAAGATCACGCGTCTTTTTTGCGCTGAATTTTTTCACTTTGTATTGCATAAACTCCTGTTGTGAGTGAGTCTCCTGAGTTTTTTTGTTTTCGACCATGTTATTCCACCATTCATATTTGTAACATTGCGTAACTGAAATCATTTTTCCTCAAAAAACTAGAGAATAGTTACATTTTTTTTTTGAAGGGTTATGTGTTATGAGTGTAAACAATAAGCTTACACGGAGGGTTGTTAGTTGTAGTTTTTCAAATGGTACATCTTACTGAGGGTCCCATGTAATTTGAGCAAGTGATATAAACCATGGATACTATCTGTACATAAATTTCTCTCATTCTGAGCGTAGCTCAATGGGGATGCTCCCAAGCGGAACGCGTAACACTTTAACATCAACTATACTGAGACACAATTTATCAACGGGAATCACTCCGTAGACTATCTAACTTGACATTTATGAGCCTGTCGAAGAAAAGTTTAATGAAAAATGCCAATTAATAGTGCACACACGTCCTCTTTCAGAAAGACAAACATTGGTCCGTACCAAATATGTATAATTATGTACACGGTGCTCATCATAACAATATGCATATCTACATGTGTCTCTGCTCAGTGATGGGAGGCACAGTACAAATGTCATTCCAACAGTAAATATAGAGACCCCGGCCCGCAAAGCAATTTTTTTTATTAAGGGATAAAGTTGAACGGAAAGCTCCCCTTATTCGTAAACTCATCATGACCAGTAAAATAATAGAAGAGTCAGACGACAAGTGCTTCGTCAATACGCACTCAAATCCAGCTACCTTTTTATTCTATCAATCTTGACCAATACGTCTTTGAGCTTATAGTAGGACGTAGCTCACACACTTTTAGATACATCCTTAGCTTCATCATTTGAAGATCTATTAATTTTAGTATGATCGGCAGCGTGCCTCGAGAGAGTTTAAAAGTCTCAAGGAATAAGCTCAAGGAAAATTAATTCAGATGATATGTACAAATAGCAAGTGCCACTACAAAGTTGAACGCTGCATGGGCCATCCCGATAGTGTATTTCCTAATAGTACATGTAGGGTCAAATCATTAGATAAATCATCAAATTATGCGGACTTCCATCCCCTTTGCATAATTGTGAATATCAGTAAGTCTTGGGATCTTTAATTATCCTTGTCATAATATCTGTATTAAACATCTTCTAAGGATGGGGCAGCACTGTATTGCATAATAAGTAGCACAGGAGTGTACGGCACGCATGCATGTCAACTTTGAGTCAACAGGCTACATACATACATGATCATAGCTGGTCCATAAGGGAATCCACCCACACCCACATATCTACAATAAACTGTTGAGGAACCACTGTGACGGACGGCTGAGGATTCCCTTTAAAAATCTAATTGCGGCGCTGATGTGGCGTTCATGAATCCACATGTAATTTATATTCCAATTATGAGGTAATGGATATTTCAAGGGATGTTGATTCACTTCACTGAGTCTCAAAACCCAAACAATCCAGTCCTTTTGTTATTTTTACAGCGGACGGAAACCTGTTAAATGGTCCACACTTACGGGGAACTTGCCATTCATATTCAAATTTCACTCGTTAAATTATTATTATGGCTATCGGCTGGGGAAAAAAACTGGGGAAAGTGGTTGCACAAGTTCGTGCATCCATATATGCGTATGTACGTGAGCAATGGACTCAACTGTGCTATTTACCTGACACTTTGGATACGTATTTCTGACTCTGAATTCCGATTTTTCAGAGTCAGTGAGCACGTTAATTTCCGGTCTGACTTCTTTATATCTCAATAACAGTGTTTCCTCATTGTTTGATTGCATTTATTGATAATGCTGGAGGGAAATGGCAAATTTTGTTATCTGGCTGGAAACACTTCGAAATTGTTTTCGAATCCAAATAATGGGGATGGATATTTTTTTGGGGATTAAAAATACAGAGTGGTGGGTAAATAACATCATCATTATAAATATAGGGTAATGACCAGTGCTCCTCATTGTAGTGGATTGTTGTAGATCAGGAGAATTGATATTCAAATTTGTTTCCGCAATCAAACTACCCCGGAAGGGGAATTTTATTCAGTAGTCTATAGCTAGATTTATTTTAGGTAAGTGGGGGTGGCTGTATAGAGATTCTTTTATGTATATAAATACATGTAACTGTATATAAAATTATATTTCTGTATGTAATAAGATGCGCCTATATTATACCTCTCAAAGATTCTTTAATACAATCACTTCTGTCACTTCTCGTTGAGGTCAAGAGAAAACTGGTCACTTACAGGTTACAATATAAAATAAAATCACGCATTCTGTAGGTTAAGATTTTTTTGTTACCTCGATGGCTAATTGTAATTTGGAATTAATTATTTACAAGTTTATTATTAGTTTTCAAGAACAATATAATTATAATTAGGGGCACTTTATAATGTACAAAATAATTACAAGGCACTGGATTCAGTCTTGGGATAGGCTTGAAGTGATTTGCATCTTTTGGCATGTATGAATGTATGCCTTGGATTCTCACACATCACCCTTCATGTAATTACAGGTGAGTAAGTGCAAGAATCATTGAGATTTGAGGGTGGGCCCAACAATGCTCCAGTCATGATGAAAAGATGTAATTGAAAGCATCGCTATTGAAACTGATTCATCCACATGCATTTAGATCGGCCCTTTAATGTTATTCAGGTATTGTTTGAAGTATGTTTTGTTGATAATAAATAATGCGTTGTAATTGTTATTTTACCGTGCTATAACTTGAAAATTTTGAACAATAATTTGCAAGGACAAATAAAAAAAAATAATGCTGACTTTTAATTTTATTAAATACATATATTCAGCTTGTAATTTAATACAAACAATAAGTTCCAGTAAAGCTTATTATTAAGCAACAAATAAAAATCGTTTCATAAAGTGCTCATGCTGCTCGAGGTCTAATTATGTGAAATTGCTCTGTGCAGTCAATCTTGTACTGGCTGCCGTTGGTCTAGCAATCGAAAACTTTTTGATATGGAATCAAAAGTGCTGGTTAAGATGACATGCAGGAGCGAGGAGGGGTTTCACTTAAATGACAAATTTTAATCAAGTCCGAAATCGAGGCTTGAATTTGGAATTCATAGGATTTTAATGATGACGTAATTGAACGGGAGGAAGCCCAGCCCGCACCCAGTTTCTTTCTGATAGCATAAATATCTCATGTACAGATTTGTTTCTGATATCATTCAAAATGATACCATATTGAGTACGCATAGATATCCAAACAATGATATTCATCCAAAATATGTCAGTAAATTCGTTTTAGGTGATGCGCTTCGCAAATGCTTCCAAAATTTATAATTGAAATGATACGAATGGCGCGAACACGAGAAACGAAAAATCATGTCAAAATAACGGCTTGCATTATTCTCCATGTTGAGTTACGAGGTGCACCTTGCAGTACGGACTGGATCTCCTGCAAAACTGAAGTAACAACTTTAAAGTTAATATTCGAAGAGTAAAAGGTTGGTTTTTTATTTTTGGTAATTATCATTGTTAATCTTCAAATACAGGTGTTTTTTATACTACAAGTAGTTTCAATGCCTAAAGTCAAAGGATACAGTGACAGACATACTCGAAGGCTAGTCAAAGCGGAAGTAGAACTGTTGAATGTATCAGCTTTAGACCCAACATACGATGTCAGCTTCGACGAAGAAAATCCACCGGCATTAGTACAACAACGTTCAATAATAGTATCTACATCAATTTCCGAGGAGCTACCAGTGATTGAAAATTATGTTGCTGAATCTGACGGGGAATGTCAACAACTTTCAAGTAGTGATGATAGTGACTTAGAAGACGAACCCAATATTCAAGAATGTTTAACTCAATGGGCTTTGAAATACCAGATTTCACATTCTGCACTTAATGATTTGCTGACAAAATTGAAAACTCACAGCTGTTTTGCGAATCTGCCTAAAGATTCTAGAACACTACTCAAAACCCCGAGAAAAACCACAGTAACAAGAGTACCCCCGGGGGAATATACGCATATTGGACTCGAAAACGCATTAAAATTATTGTTGGAAGACATAAACCCGACGCCGGAAGAAATCAAAATACAAATCGGTATTGATGGCCTCCCGGTACATAAAAGTAGCAACAAGCAAATGTGGCCGATTTTAGTTCGAATTTCGCGTAAAACCTCACTAGTTGAAACAGTCGGTATCTATTGCGGAAACTCGAAGCCAGAAAATGTGTCAGTGTATTTAAAATATCTTGTTGACGACCTCAAAGTTATTCTTCGCGATGGATTTTTATTTAATTTGCGTCATATTAAAGTAATATTAGAAGCGTTTGTGTGCGATGCTCCTGCTCGAGCTTTCATTGCAGGAACAAAAAACCATACAGGATATCACGGGTGTAGTAAGTGCTATGATCATGGTGTTTGGAGGAACAAAGTAGTGTTTCTCAACACAGATGAAAGTTTACGAACGGACGAGCTCTTTCGAAATAAAAATGACCCACTCCATCACAATGCAGTATCAGTCATCGAAGAATTACCCATTGATATAATCAAGACCAGTCCATTGGACTATATGCATTTAATTTGCCTCGGAGTTATGAGGAAATTAATATTTCTTTGGACACGTGGACCTACATCCAAATTTAAAATAAGTTTGAACCAAAAAGAACTTATCTCTGCAAGGCTGGAAGATTGTACATCTAGTTTTGGAACAGATTTTGTACGAAAACCAAGAAGTATTAAAGAAGCGGACCATTGGAAAGCGACGGAGTTCCGAAACTTTCTGCTATACACCGGTCCTGTTGTATTAAAGGACATTATCCATGAAAAATATTATCACCACTTTTTAGCTCTGCATGTAGCAGTAACTATATTATGCTGTCCTGTTAAAATACACAAATATTTAAATTATGCTCGCTCATTAATGATATACTTTGTGAAAACATTTATTTATCTGTACGGTGAGCACAATACAACATATAATGTACATAATCTAATACATATTTGCAATGATGCGGAACAGCTAGGTGTGCTGGACAATTTTTCAGCTTTCCCCTTTGAAAACAAACTTGGCCAAATTAAGAAAACGCTCCGAAAACCGAATTGCTTGTTGCAGCAAGTTCATCGACGCTTATCTGAGTCAAAACATCAAAATCCGTTACCTGCATTTACAAAGCAGCCAAAGATGTGGGCAGGAATTGATTTTTGTGAAGTATCAACAAACCAGTTTAAAAATATTCACCTAAAGAATTTTAATATAATTTGTCAAAGAGGAGACAACGTGTGTATTTTAAATGATGGTGCAGTTGTTCAAATATTAAGTGTTGCAACTGATCATGAAGGCGACAGCATAATTATTGGGAAAAAGTTTTTGAATCAAACCAATTTTTACCACATTCCTTGTGATTCTACTTTATGCAACATTACAGTGGTTGCCAAAAAGTCCGATTTAAAAATTTGGAAATTGTCAGTAGTATGTCAGAAATGTGTTGCATTACCTATTGGGAATTCTAATTTTGTAATTTTCCCAATTCTTCATACAGCAATTTAGAAAATGGATCACCATTTCCTGATGACAATGTTTATAAAAACAAAAGAAGTAGAGGTCGTCCCAAGGAATTGGGTGGTTGAAGAAGAAGGAAAATATTATTGTTATTGGCCAAAATTCACTGAATTAAATAAAATTTATACCGCAGCAAAAAATAAGGAGCAGCCAAATAAAAAGATGTGGAAGCGTTTTGCTATCAGAGTGTTTGAAAATTTCGGTACATTTTTCTAATTAATTTTTGTATTATCATGGATTTAAATATGGATACTTTTGATGCCAATTTATACTACTACAATTTCATTTTTCTCCCGATTTTAATAATTAGAGAATTACGACACGGCAGTATCGGAGATCCCGCACTTTCTTGAGTTCTCAGATTATGATGTGGCTGGATCAAGTCTAGGTGGTGTTAAGAAGTTGACTGCTCAAGCGGGACCTATTATGGAGTCGTCAGATAGCAGTGAATCCGAAACAACGGAAACATCAATTGCTGCTATTAGCAAAGAATTTACATTTGGCCCCATTGAATTACCCGAACCGCCGATGCAAGGTTTGGAAACCCTTGAAGCGACGGTGAAACGAAATTGTAGAAGACCTCGAAACTTTACTTCTGATGTAGCTTCAAAAATAGAAGTTAATGTTCGACCTCCAAGTACTTTAGGAATCCAGCTGGGTACCGAATGTGATCCAGCAACCAATCCTCATAATGGTTGCGACCATACTCAACTGCATCAGGAAATTGCAGGTTATAAATTATTACTTGAGTCTTATTGGATTTATGTAATAAGTGTTGAAGTAATTTTGTTTATGTTCATTCAATTAGTTGAATATTCTTTCATAGATTTGAAAATTATGTGTGCCCGCAATTTTTCCTCGATCAAACTTCAGCAGTCAAACCTGATGGCTACTTTGGAGAACCTAAGTATTAAATTAAATGCAGATGCTCCTCAACTTGCTTACTCGAAAACTTTGAAGTTTGGATTTCCCTTCAAGGATATGCAAAGTTTCCTAGATTTCGATTCAAAACTCCTGAATGATACAACTTTTCGGGACATGGCAGTAATTTAGCACATTACAAAAATTTAATTAATTCTTAAAATTGAATGTAACGTAAGGTTTTTTTGAAACCCAAGAAATCACACTTGTCTCGCACTGGTGGGGAGGACGTCTCTCAGGTCACCAATAATATATTTAGAAAATTAGTATCCGATGAGGTTTGCAAGAAGTTTACAATGTATGGCACTGTTACAACTGGAAAGTCAAGCTTTGCAAAGCTGGAATGCTTTGATCTAATTGTTGGTAAGTCAACGAAACTACTGCAGATAATCCCAACAATTTCTTGCATATTATTAAATACATTCCATTTTAAAGCAAAAGTGTTTCAATTCGAGTTTTTCTTCTTTTAGACGCTGTTCGCTCGGTTCAAGCAACTTCCAATGCAACGGAGATGGACATTAAAAAGGCTGTAATGTCTTGGCTGTTACACTCCACTGATCGTATTAAAGCTCAGCAAAAATCAGCGGCCAAAAAATCGGTTAAGTCTTAAAATTTCTACAAAATGTTTTAAAAATTATTGGCATAATACTTAATTTTTTAAAAAATAATTATTTTAATTGACAAATGGCTTTTTTGTAGGCTCTACCTCAACTATAGCTTAACCATGGTACCACATCACTTGTCAGAAGTTTCATTCTAGAACATTATAAAATTTTAAATTGTTTGTTTTACGGAACTATTACTTTTTCCAAACTTTAAAAAAATACTTGTATAGGGTTTTATTATGTAGATTAATTATCACAAGTGGTGTATGTAATTGTTATACATTTTAACCAATGATATCAGCGGTTTGATTGTAACTTAATGTTGCTAAAAAATAAAACAAAGTGCTTTTATATGCAGTACAGATAAATAATATTTTCATTTATAAAACAAGTAAAATATTTCCTAAAGTAGCATTAGGATAACCCAGAGGGCGTACTTCCAAAATGTTTCGGAATATTATCTTTTTGCTGATGGATTTGCGATTCGTAAATGCTAGGATATTGAGACGAAAATGCGGACATTTGCTAATCATTATGATATCATTTTAAGTTCATTATGAAGAATTGCGCATATCGTAATGATATCAGTAAGCTCATGCAGCTGATACCAAACGGAAAACATACTGATATCATTGTGCTGGCTGGGAGGGCTTTAAGAATAGTGGATCTTAAATTGCTGAATATCTGATGATGTAATAAACGAATGACCCCATAATTAATTTACTGGCATTCTATCTTTAATAATTTTAGAAATGTAATAAACGTTTGAGGGTCAAAAGACTCTTGGAAAGTTGTTTCAACCTCCTGACTTCCAGTTTCGCTAAGGAGAAATTCCAATTGTATGGAGTCATATAAGCTGCCTTATTTTATTAAATAAATGCAAATTTGTCGTTTCCAGGAAACTTGGGCTGAATTTGCAGCCATTGGATAAAATACAGTCAATTCTGATGATTCAAAAATACCTTGAATGGTTTACAGGGATGATTCACTCCATTGCATTGATAAAATCTGGTAAATAGTCATGGTAAGGAGCTGACCTCAATTACGTGACTCGTCAATAACTCCCCATAAGTGACTATGGATGCCCCAATGAAACCCCAAAGCTGCAAGAGAAAATCTTAAATTATTAGGAATAAAATAGGTATTGTGTTGCTTCCATGAATAATTTGTTTCCATAATTTATTCATTTGTCAAAATTAAGCTTTTTTACTTAATTTGCAACCAAACTTTCGGGGAAGTACGGGTGAATAAAGTGAATTTGAATGAGAAAGCTCAAACGAATAATATTATTGTTCAAAATGAATGGACATGAATGAAATTCAGCTTGCCTTATTTAAAAATTTCTTCAAATATAGTTAATTCTGGACATTTACTTTACTAAAATTTGTAATTATGGACATTTTTATTTCCCAGAATACCTAATGGTTTTAAATAATAATATATACATATAATGGTCGGAAATATGAATTATATAACTGTATTTAGACTTTTATACGAATCGAATTGGGATTTGCTACAATACTAATTCAGCGTTTGTAGAGTGCGAGTGAGCAAACCCCATAACCTTCAGGAATGGTAATGCACGCGGATGAGGTAGGAGGTAGTTCTGTCTCCTTGTCAGCTGAAGAAGCAATAATTGAAAAATGAACGTGAGTGAACTCATTACATCTGTGTTACTTTTCAGGGAAGGTCTTGGGTGAGTTACACGTTCTTACTGTAATTTAAAACGATTGACTGACTTCGTCCATTTTTTCCTTTCCAGTGTTAACGTAAACACAGAAGCATTTCCTCCGAGAGCTAACACATTCTGGAATATCTCCTTGAAACATAATTAACAGTAGGCAATGGTCATCCAATAATTTCCTGATGGCGTGTGCAAATGAAATTAGCATCCACTTCAAACTTAAAGGGAGAATTTCATAAGCACTGAGAACGATAAAAATTAAGAAGCTGAAAATCGATTTACTCCAAAAGTTGTGTTCGTAATAGAATATTGCCAAGCCCGTGACATAGTTACAGAAATGGTTAATGAATACAAAAAGAAACTTGTTTCCCTGAGGTTTCACTATATTGTTATGACGTTTCCGCAGTTATTTGATTATTGACAGTTTCAAGCGATCGGATATCACTATCTCCCTAATTATGAACCATTTTGGAGGTAGCCATAATCTCGAAGCAGAGTAATTCTTCGCCAGGAGTCCACACACATTGACCCTTTGGCAAAAGGGTCTGCATTGTATGATGAAAAAATTACTCGTAAGATACAAATCAAGCTAGGAAGGGAGAGTCAGAGGTTAAATTTGAAGCAAAGTATTGTGGACAATGAATCAAAATCAAACCCCACACAAGTACACAAACCCCATACAAATTAAGTATTATTGGGCACTATTGCAGCTTGAAAAACGCCTTTGGACGCAAGTGGTTCAAATTGAAATAGTTGAATTATTTTCTTGTAAAGCAAAATATTGGTTGTCTTCCACATATAGTACTCATCCAAAAGTTGTAGAAAATTCTTTAACATGTCTCAGCCCAAAATTTAATGTATGTACAACTAGGTTCTTGGAATGAGAAGGGATTTTTTAGAACCGTTTGTCCTTTTTATGCAGCACTATATTTTTCGGCATAAGCTTTATTCTCCAGAAAAGAATATTTCGACGAATGTACACATGAACTTGAATTTGCAGTGGGCTCATGAAATAAATGAGTACACTGCTATCATAGAATTTTTAATGATACATATCATAATTGTTATTCATACTACAGCTCTTTATCTATTCTGTTTATTTAAAATGTCATGGTCCTTGCGAAGGAGAGTGGAGATTTTAGTGTTGGCTGGTGCAGAATAATTATTTATTTTTAATGTTACATGTGTAATAATCTACGGACGAGTATATTTTCAGTGTAGGCTAATAGGTAATAATTTAATTGCCGGGGTGTATATTCACCTGCTTAGGAATATTACTTCATCGGTATGGACGAAATGATAGGTAAATAATTATATAGACACTGTTGAATAATCCAGCATGTGACGTGACATTCAACACACTACAACAATTACCAATACTGATTCACTGTCACAGTCAGTCCTATTTGTATTAGACATTAAGTGTGCCATTATAAATTCTAATAAATGCGTAGGTAAAAGGCGTAACTAGGCATAACTATATAAAATTGCTGTAATTAAGTACTTCTATATTTGGTCAGGACAGGTACAGCTGAAAATAACATACTCATGTATTTTCCTCGAAAGTTGTGGTATCTCTATACAATCATGACAATTTAAATCATAACTATTAGACAAGCATATAGGAAGCTGAATGTACGTGGGAAATATTTTGGACCGGAAAGAAAGACCTTTGGAGCGTCTTTAGTAAATAACTACGTTGGAAAGATTTCGTCGACAACCAATATATACAACTAGTATTCAGGGAGCGAAGAAACCTTTCACACTCCCCAAGTCCACATAAGGAGAGATGATAAAAGATGATTTAATAAATATTTAATTAGATTTAAATAAGCTCCCATGAAAATTTCTCCCAGCACAGCATTCTGAAATATTGTTGTGAACACCAGTCCGTCCGCGTCCATGAAAAGATCAGAATAATAATTCTTCCTTTTCTGAATCTTTGTCACTTTCGCTCTGGAAGCTGAATTTACACAACCTTGCTGTCTGATTTTACGTCTTTGAAACTTAAAGTTCACTTTTTCCAAAAATGTTCTGACTATACTTACTTACTTGACCGCGCTACCAAAAGGTTTTGAGCTAGTGGTATGAAACAAATTTAGAAACATTTAGGACAAAAATTACTGCAACATGTCAGAATCGAACGTTTGTTTATTATATGCACATATTTACTCATCCCTCGGATCATTGTGTGAGTTAGGGGGTTTCTTGGTTGCGTATTGGGGTTCAAAGTCAGTATTCAGTAGCTTGCAAATTTATAATTCAAATCCATAACTAGCTCAATATTTTTTAATTTTTCCAAAAGTAATCCAGACCGCTGGTACTAAACATGTACATAGACTACAACAAGCAAAATTATTACATGGCTCAGCTGATGCAAGCTAAAATTTTGAAACATGTAAACTTGTCGCAGATCAGAACGAAAAAGGGGAGGAGCTCTACAAAGTCTCACTAGTAATAAAACTAACAATTATTATTATTGATATTGTGACGCATTATTCCGAAAGAAACGATCGATGCCAACACTTCTTCATAAATTCAGTAAGGTTCTTTACCTTGCCAAAATTAACTTCAAGAATTCATACAATTTCTTTGAAGGCACGCTGATTATAGATCACCCGACGTGATACGGAATAAGGATACAGACGAATCATATATGTATGTACATGCTCATTTTCCTAATCCTAAGTTAGGACTCTTATCTGCTTTCGAAAATACTAAACTGTTTACACATCTTGGAAGGGGTGGTAACGTAATACTAATATGCAATCATGTAATTTGCTCCTATCAAAAGTAATAATTATTAACAATTCTTTTCAGCTGACAATGAGATGTATAGTTTAATCGCTAATAAATTTGTATCAGTTACGTTGACGACTGGTGAAGTTTAATGCAGTGTTTGTGTACATCTTGCTCACTTTCATATATGTACTTCAAATGAAACTTTCTCTTTCTTGAAACCTTTTATTTTCCTCTACATTTTCCAGTGTACCTGTGAGCACCATTAGGATTCACACCGTTCTCAAAAATCAAACCTGAATTTAATTATTTCATCAAGATGGCCGTGTGCTAGTTGATAGAACAATGCCACATTTACTTGATAGTAATGCATCTTAGTGAGCGTAATTAATAGTAAAAGAGTAATTTGTATGATCATAATTTTCAGTTGCAATGTCCACGTCTGTTTTACTCACAATCAGAGAATGTCACTAGCCTCTCTATATTAGCTTTCGCTGAAAAAACATTCTATTAATTATTCCTCCTTAATATTTTATTTATGCGCTTAAAGATGTGCTAAAATCTAAGCATCGCAAATATCTTTATTAGAAACAGTTTCCTTTCTAAATTTTAAGACATTAACTTTCTTACTACTCTCTTACTGAGAGAGTAAAATAGAAGTATGTTCAAATACATATGTACGTACTTGTGAAAAAGTTTACTAGTACTATACTGATTGTGAGTACTGCAGAAACGTTTTTGTGAACGAAACCTTTTCAAGCAAATACTGTATGTACCTTGATTTCTTTAGGGCTGGATCTGCTTGTGCCGCTAAATGCCGCTGGCTTAAAATATAATTAACTTGTTTGGAAAAACTCATGGAACAAAAAATTGACTTGAAAAAAGTAATTGGATATCGGGACGGCAAATCTAGATTAAGCATACAGTCACAGTCGGTGTCTACATGGAACTTCTTGTGTGGAACATGGTTCATAAAACTGAACGATGTCATTGTGTTAGAGTTAGGTCTGTTAGGAGTCAAAACTCAAAACATTATCGTCAGCAGTCTAGCATAAAAAAGGTTTATAAAATCAAACAAAAAACATAATAACGACGGCTTGATCTATGGCCAAAATTGAACCCAAAAGAAACAAACAAGACTGACTCTCGCAATCAGTTTTCTGTTGATATGTGTTTTAAGCCAATTCCAGATAGAGCTCTTCGTTACAAAAATAATTATTCTAGCTCTTTCAACTCTTATGATCAACTCTTGCTCCCGGCAGAGTATGTCGGTATCATATCAAAAGTTGATACCATCGCTCTTTTTTAATTTTGATACTTTTGATACCGCGTATCAATGGTCAGCAAATGGCTTTAAGGGGTCGAGGTTTGGGAGGTGGTATCAAAAAATGATACCAGGTAAAATAGTATCATTTGTGCTGTAACAATCAGCAGAATTTGATACCTGTTTACAAACTTCGCGTACTCCTGGTCGGGCCGGCTCGCTGTTACGGTGAAACACGATTAATGCAATTGTGAGTCACAATTTGTGACTTACCGATTGCAGTACTTTGTTATAATGATATCCAAGGTACAGAAAATAGTCAATAAAAATAATGCATTCGAACCAGAATACATATTTACATATTTTGGATAGATATTAGTGGAAATGTACATAGGCCAGCTCGTTCACAAAAATGAAACGTGCATGCATATGACATGCCTATGCCTATGACCTGAGCAATTGGCACTGTGAGTCATAGAGGCTACATAGGTACAAACTAAAGGACACGTTGCTTGATTTGCAATGATTATGTTCTAATAAGCAAATATTTGAGCGACAAGTTTAGAGTAAGAATAATTACAGGTAGTACATTATTCTGTGGGAAGTTGATAAGTAGGCACTTCCGGAACTTTAGCAACCGATCGATTGCAATTTGCAACTATAGAATAGCATTCACTTCCACTGATACAATTGTACAACAAGACTGGTTGTTGAAACCAAAAAATGAGCAAATTTGACTCGAATTCACAAGGTGTAGAGATTTAAACTATTAATGAAAAATATCTGCGAGATATTCTGGGTACTAATTTTGAATCAGCGGTGACCGCT
Source organism: Allacma fusca (assembly GCA_947179485.1). Lineage (NCBI taxonomy): Eukaryota > Metazoa > Arthropoda > Collembola > Symphypleona > Sminthuridae > Allacma > Allacma fusca. The sequence goes on from OX359249.1 coordinate 37,321,772, forward strand.
AAGAATGTTGAAAGCCGTAGTGGATCTAGCACGGGTTTTAATGAAGAAGCGGTCATTGGAAGGCATATTAGAAAAACAACTTTAAGTTACTGGGAGCACTCGAACATTACGCATAATCTTATTACTTAATATTACTTATGGTCATGTATGTACATAGTATAGTAACATTCTAGACATGTAGTTGTTGTTGGTACGGTCAACAATACAGATACCTATAAATCGACTTGAATCCGGAACAACACACGGTCGATCCTTATCAGTATTTGCCGAAGGCGCAAGCCGAGGTTCAAGCCCTTTAGTAAATATAGATTTGGGACCGTACCTCTACACCACAAAAATAATCGTGCCGAGCATTCGAACATGGCAGTTATATTTGGAGCCTACTGAATGGAATGGACAATTTTTTCCTTTTTATACTTTTACAGCCACTGCAAAATAATGCAACAAAAGCGTGTTGTATTTGCAAGTTTAGTATATTCACATTTCCACAAATGTAAATTAGAAAATTACCACTGACTTTCATTTGGGGTTTGTTCTTTCGAAGTTTTTAGTAGTGCAATAATGTGATTTCAATGGCAAGCTAATGAGAACTGCCGCTGAGACTCTTAGAGTAATTACAATGTTTTTAATTCTCACTAGAGTAACTAGTTGCACTTAGTTACTAATTTACTACTGTTACAGGAGACTAGAATGGAAGCAGCTTTTTAGTTTTTTAAGCTGTACAGTTTGTGTGCGTTCATGCATCAAATTTTGATACCATTCATAAATCTGAAGGGCGAACAAGCATCAATTTGTGATACCTTGGTATCATACCAGTTCCGTAGTGCTTGCCTCCCACCAGTTTTTAGCCTGTCCCTTCGTAAGGTATCAAAGGTATCAAAATTAAAAAAGAGCGATGGTATCAACTTTTGATATGATACCGACATACTATGGCTCCCGGTAGCAATATACGAATAGCCATGCTGCACAAATGCAGAAGGTGCACATTTTTGTACAGAAATTTATTGTGGATATAATGGTATTTCTTTCCAAAGGATTCGGTTCATAAACATGAGATAGTTTTTGTAACTAAAAATAAGTCAGAAATAAACGGAGTAACTGAAGAGGAGCCACTACTTCGTCTACACGAAGTTTGGACCTGCTTAACTCGATTGAACCGTGAGGATAGGATGTGATATATGAATTTCTTGCGATTATGAACGGGGGAAGACTTCCTTCACCTGTGATATGTATTCCTGGGGCAACATGGGATTCCATTGCTGAAGAATCCCGAAAAGTCATTGACCCCAATAAGTCCCCTTTCTTCATGACCGTGTCCCCGTGCATGAAAGCAAAAGCGATCCAAAACTTTAGCTAGACAACAGAATTGGAAAAGCTGTAATAACATTTGACTGGGATGACACAACGCTATGCTGTATCCAGTGTTTTTTGAGCTAAGGGGGTTGAACAAATTATGAGAAACAAACAGAGGAAATTGAATATTTTTGACCGCTGCCCTATCGACGGGCTAGAAGAAAATGTTTTGACGCACGCTGTACATACTCACCAAAATTGACATACGAGTTTAAAATAAAATACAATTAATACGGCATTGGAAATTTGTTTCGAAATCGATTTGGGGAAGACCCTCTGTAGATGTAACGCAATGTAAGTGGTAGATGGTAGCTAAGTCGTTAACCAAAGGAAAAAGTAGTTGAAAATTGGCAGTATCTCATAGTATACTTACTGCGGAGACTTAAAATGTAAAATGCTTGTAAAATTTTCTGAAATATATTTTGGTCTGAAAATTACAAAACCCTAGATAACTAACATTCGGGGAATGGGTGGAAAAATTCAAAAATGTCCTATTTTGAGGGTCTGGTAAAAGCATAAGTTTTTTAAACTGATTTTTTCACATCCGAAAAAAAAGTACTAGACTCTTAGCGAATCTCCATCAAAACATCTTTATGAAAATGATCACAGGTGAGGAATTTTTGAAAAATATTATATTATATATTATTTGGAAGTGGAACAGAACCAACCAAATTTTTATCACTTCTGAAAAAATGTGCACCAATTTCGTGCATAGCACTTCCTTAGGCACCATAAATAAATTCATTACTACATATCTAGAACTAGAGAATTTTAGCTTCATTTATTCATTGTCAGTCATATATCCACAACGTGCTATACAATCACCTTTTTTAAATAAAGCTCTTTACGCATAAATGACTGATAATACAGAGGTATAGACAAATTATGGACAAAAAAAGGGCTGGAGTTGGTATAAAAACGTGTTGGGGCTATGTTGTTCATAATTACTACTACAGGGAATATAGTTACGCAACAATAATAGTATTGCATTTAAACACTTTTTCAATAATTGTCATATCTAAATATAATGATAATTTTTGGACAGATCATGTCAGAACATCAGAAATTCAATCAATTAAATGATTAATTGCTGTAAACAGCCTCGCATGTCTCTGGGAGTAGTCATTGGTTGATACACAATCACGTTTTTTATTAAATACAGAAACATTTGAATTTATTCCTTCTCTAGGTAGTTTTTGACATCATGCCAGCTACTGTTATCATAATCCTTATATACATATCGAATGAATACGCTGACAACGATTAGAGCTTAAATATTTTTGCAATGTCCGGATAAAATACGGATATAGGATAAAAGACAAAGATTGGAGATGAACATTTCAATTTACATTAAATGAGCAATGTATATGTGCGAAAAAATATTATGTAATGGAATGACAAACTTCACAAATGAGAACTGATAACTGAAGTTCGGCAAATCACTGATTGCTGTACGACAACTTCCTGGCTCTACATTTTTTATCGCTAGCCAAATAGCTCTCTAACTGTCCCGACGAAGCCAATAAAAGTCCCATGTACGGCGGAGAGGGTCTTAACGGTCGGCTTAAATACTCCGGATGAAACTGGACACCTACATAATACGGATGACCATCTAATTCCATCGCCTCCATGCGCTGACCTGTTTCATCTTTCCCTATAATGAATCAGAACTATTAACATCTTACAAAAAGAGTATACTTCTCCGCAGTAGTTATATTAGTTCTTACCAACAAATTTAAGCCCGGCAGACTCTAACTCCAGCACGTATTCTGGATTAACTTCGTAGCGATGACGATGACGTTCCTCTATTTCATCATCACCCCCATACAATTCCTCTGTGGAAAAATGAAGACAGTTAAATGTATTCTCAGAATAAATTACATTTAACAGCGAATCGCGGTTATTTACTTAAAATGGAGGCCTTTCCGGGCTGGAAGATGGTCACACGCCTACCCAGTCGCATTGTTCCACCCATGGTTCCAGTATTGTGCTCAGGCATATCTATCACTAAAGGCTTCACAAATTCTGGATCAAACTCAGTTGATGTAGCGTTTTCAATATCGAGAACGTTCCTATAAAAACATATTATTATTTAATTAACTAGAGGTGACAGGTGACACTCCATAACGTGTCATAATAGTTTGAATGAAAAATTAGGGTAAAAAATTACTTTGTTACCTCGCAAATTCTATAACTGCAGTTTGTAACCCAAGGCAAACTCCTAAATACGGCTTCTGGTTAGTCCTGCACCAGTTAGCCGCCAAAATTTTGCCTTCCACGCCACGTTTTCCGAATCCTCCCGGGACGATAACGCCACTGCAAGAAACAGAATTGTTAAAAATAACATAATATTTAGTTTATATACACATTTTAGTTGTTTAATTTGATCGAACTATTAGACCAATTATATTAATGACGTACTCTGCTCCACATAACTCTTTCCAAGCATCATGATACTTAACCGGCTCTTCATTTTGACGAAACTTCTCGAGATCCTCAGCATCAATATACTAAAAAAATTATGACACAATGATTATCCAGACTTTACCCCTCAGCACTGCATTTATATTTAACGTGCAAATATTGAATTGACACCACTTTCACTTATTTCAGTCATCTTAATTAGTCTGACAGACACATACTGCATGTACCTGAATTTAACGTAATAAAAACAAAGACTCTCAGTCGTTATTCAGAAAGTGAATCCAATTACTATTTCCGTACACCTAGCAAACTAGCATACAAAATCTGTACAATACAGGAAAATCTGGTTATAACGGAATTCTCTCTCATTATACCGGTCACTCCCTTGTCCATCCCAGTCAAAAGATCTTATATTAGCATATAACGTCCCCATATAAAGGAATATGTTTATACCGGACAAAAATCCACATTCCATTGTTATAAATAGATTTTCCTGCACATTAAATAATCATGAACTTCCTCACTTTGAGTATTAACTTTCTATTGGCTTCCAACGCAGCATGTCGGAGAGCTTTAGTAACGGAAGCGTAAGAATCTTCAAATCTCGTGTATTTCCCAACCAGAGCGATAGTGCAGCAAATGGAAAGACTCTCATGCCTAAAAGGTATTATAAATAAAAGTTCAGAGACAAGGACAGTAACAAAAATAATTAAAACAGTATTTTCAAAACAGATTCTGACATACCAGTGTCAATACTGATCTATACATTAGATAAATTTTGATATTCAGGAAAATTTAATATATATTACCTTTCAGCTAGTGATTTCCATTTTGCCATAAATTGCGGAGGCGCTTCATATGGGACATCTAAGTTTGTTCGTTCCCTTATTACTTTTAAGAATCCTTGCTCTTCCAGCAGAAGTGGTACACGATAAATGGAAGTGCAATCGTGAATAGAGATTACCTGCAAAATGTACAGTAAGTTGCTAATTGTAAGTCTTAATATTTTAATTATTTTAATACGGAATGATAATTAAATAATATCCATTGCTAAATTAACCTGATGAGGTGCCACGTGACAAAAATTGGTTATCTTTGCTATTACATCCGGACCAATACGATTTTCCGACCTGCAAACTACCACGTCCGGGGACAGACCTAATCCCCTAAGTTCTCTAACACTGGCTTGAGTTGGTTTCGTTTTTTGCTCTCCTGTGGATCTCGGCTATTATAAAAATATAATTAAAAAGGAGAACTTCGAACAAGTATTTAGTAAATTCATTTAAAAGTCGCATACCTGCGGAATCAATGATACATGAACGACAAAAAAATTTTCTCTTCCAACTTTAAACTGGAATTGTCTAAACGCCTCAACGAAGGGCATCCCTTCAATATCTCCAATAGTTCCTCCTAGTTCTAATATACAAACCTACAATACAAAATAATTGTATGCTTCAAAACTCCTTGACAATGCAATGCAGCAAATTTCTTCATTTAGAACATACTTCAGGCTCAACATTATCCGTTGTAACTGGTCTCTGAGATTCCCTTGTAACCCATTCCTGAATGGCATCAGTAATGTGAGGAACAACTGTTCAAAAGATTTAAGATAAATCCCAACGAAACTCCATAGCAGTTTATTACACCAAACAATGTTCACTATTTAAATCTCACCTTGAACCGTTTTCCCCAAATAATCTCCTTTCCTCTCCTTGTTGATTACATACTGATATATTTTCCCAGTCGTGATGTTGTTATCAGAATGAAGTGTGACGTCCAAAAAGCGCTCATAATTTCCAAGATCAAGATCCACCTCCCCACCGTCATCAAGCACATACACTTCTCCTAATAGAGTCATAAACACAAGAAAGCATCACCATAACACGTCTAAAACTACATAATACTTAAAAATATTGATTCTTTGCATAGTCTCCCTCCATACCATGCTCATACGGGGAAAAGGTTCCTGCGTCAATATTAATATAAGGGTCAATCTTAATCGCCGTCACATGGACTCCACAGCACTTAAGAATGGTCCCAATCGATGAAGCAATAACTCCCTTCCCAATTCCGCTGATCACTCCTCCAGTAATTAGTACATACTTCATTTTAATACTTATCTGAAATCCAAGACCAAAAGAAACATTATCTATATTATTACATTATAACGCCACAAAAATCCTCAAGAACGTACTCCGTATTTCTATAAACCCAATTCGCCCCAGTGCTTAATACACAGCTTCACCCGACTTCGGACCGAGTCGGTACAACGCTTGCAAAATCACATTTACAATTTAGCCCAATAAAATAAACCCCTTACAATTCTGTCTCAATTACGATTCTTCCGACCTCGCATAATTTCAACTAAAAATACAAGAACCAGTTAACAGTCTAAAAATACTACATCTATTTATACTTTCACTACAAAAGGGCTACCATCCCGTTCAAAATTTGAGGGATTATTTTCAATGTCACATACCAATCAAATACATACACAATACATACTTGTTCAAGTACTACATCCTTTCTTACTACTGTATATCAACGTTTTTTACACATACCTATAGACATATTATATAGTAACCGGGACGAAGGAATGACAACACGGCTAAGAATTTGAGACCGAAATCTGACTTACCTTCAAATAGGAACGTTCAACGTTACCTCTCAGTAATTCCACCAAAAATAATATTGTCAACACTGAATTAAAAAAATAATCTAGACACAAATGACATACTTGTATAAAAGTACATTTAAAAAAATCAACTCTTGACACTATATCCACCTCCACACAAAAAACCTAGCAGTGAAGTGGAGATGGAGAGAGTAAGTTTATAATCGGTGGATTAGAATTTACTGCAAGACATTATTATGTACTTGCTCATTGCACTTGACGGCAACGGCTTGCAACTTGCAACACATGGGAAACGCGAAACAGGAAGGAGCACCGTAAAGCCCAACTATATCCAGGAGCTGCGCATCGGTATACTGTAATCCTTGTATCTTAATTCAAGGAGTTATTGAATATTGATTGCTCAAATTACCGCCATTTCTTCGCTCTCCTATAGACAGCATGCTATTTGGTTCGTATTGCCATGCCACATGTAAAGTATACAACCAACCTGAGCCTGAGCCTCCTCATGGTGTGCTGTTGCTCTGCTCGAGGCTGGATCTCTAACTAGTTAGTGTGTATAGTCAGGAGTGTATTTGTGCATTCTCAATTCTCATCTTTGATCAAAAACATTAGAATTTTATTATCTCATTAAATTCTCAATTTACTAGTTTCGCAAATAGTTTTACTGCTTTACGTAAATTCTTTAAATTGAATCTGCACTGCGGCTATTTGTTATGGTAGACAAGTATGTGTTCGGGATAAGTGTTTGGAATGAGCCTTTGAGTAATTAAAGTGTAATAGAAGTTAAGTGTGCAAAGTTGTCTTGCCGGTTGTAATATTTAGTTAATGGTGCCATAATTATTTGAGGGAAGGACATTCAATAGTTATTCGAAGTTACTAGTGTGGTTTGAAGTTAGCCGTCGAGACTGATTTCGGAAGTAATTCCTAGCGGTCTGAAGAGAGAAGTTTAGTATTTACAGGAAGTATTTAATTTGGAAATTTGGAAACTGTTGGGAAACTAGGTGAGTCAGTTTACTACGTAAATTCAGGCGGTATAAATTATTATTAATAACAGTGTTTGTGGTTAATAAGTATTGTGATTGTATTGAACGTTATTGACATGACTGTACTCGTGGGGAGAATGGGTGGAATTTTGGGCTTCTTGAGTAGTGAATCTGTATTATATGGCTTTGATGTTGAATGTGCGTGTTGAGTATTGCTTTGTGTAGTATAATTATGTATTTGAATGGCGTATTTTAATTTGACAGCTCTCATATAATTTGAACCAAGTCTGATCCTGCTTTTGAACCTGGTGTGTAGATACTTTTGTGTGTAGTGGCACTGACAGTGGTAGTGGCAGTGACAGGGAGCCTAAATTCGTGAGCTTACAATTACCGGCGGATTAGTCTTTTTGTAATTATGTAGCAGCGTAAGTTTGGGTTTTAGTTTGTTGCTTGGTTGAAATTGTTTGAATTTAAAATTGTAATTTTGAATGTGTACATTTACGTTGGGTTTGGTTGATTTGAAGCGTAAGGTCAGAAGTAATAAGGAGTGGGGGTTGTTGATTACAGGTATAATGGGAAAATCGGATTCACCCTCAGCACCAAGTTTTAAATCGGGTGGGAAAAATAAGAGTAAATCAAAAATGTATTACCAGAAGCAGTCGCGTGGTCGTTGGAACAGTCAAGGAGGTGGTAAAAGTGGCAGTAGTCAGAAGACTGGGTTTAAGAGGCCGAGCAAGTTAGACTTTGGAATGAAAGGCTTCCTTTGTACAACTAACTTCAATGAGAAAAATGCAGTCAAAGAGGCTTACAATTTGTTGAATGAATACCACGATGACAATGATGAATTAACCGAGAGTTCAGGCCAACTAAACTTGTCAAAGTCGAAAATGGAGGAGTCGGGTACAGGCCAAAGTTTTATGAAGGGTGGGAGTGGAGGATCAGAAGAAGGCAAGGATGATTCCAGGGGTTCAGTTTCCCTTGATGAACCCAATGATGTAAGTTACTCTTTGGTTGTGTTTAATCAGGAGTATTTACGTTAACTTATATGTATACTAGCCTACTTGGATATTTTTGCTGACGATTATCCGTCTGCTAGCCTGGAACCCTTTGATTGTGTGGTCCTATGTAATTATTGAGATGAGATATGAAATCAAATATGATACCATGACTACTGTTCATGATACATACCGTATCTTGATTTAGGGGTTGGTTGCGTAGGAACTCACTTTTAAAATGGTAATTATGGTTCAATAGTCCATGCGTGATGTCTTGTTACGAGGTCTCGTCATTTATTTCCAACTGTTGTTTAGGTAGATTCTTCTGCTTTATGTAACAAAATTAACTGCGTGGGCTGAGAGAAGTGAGAATGAGGAGGTAGTGCTGAAAGAAAAAATAATGGGTAGTCTAGCCTCGATTGGCATTTCGATTAATAATAATAATTTTGGAGTAATTTTATTCTTTAAACATCTTTTCATTACAGAAGAACAATTTTAGAATGAATGAGCGAGAGTGAGAGTTTTTGTATCACGAAAACATCATGGGCTCCTCACTAAAGTAGGAGTAGATTTGAGATCATTGGCTTGGATAAACAATTCAAATTAAATGTCTAATCATCAATTTTAATTCGTGCAGTTATGTTGATTACTTGGGGTAGTATATCATTTCAAGCTTGAACGTATTGCAAGAAGTGTTCCAATCATTCTTGTAGTTCAGTTCGTAAGGTTTAAATTACTACCTATGGTTTCTCGTGTTAAAAATAGGGGAACTGGTTTTGTATTTTAATGGTAGCTTTGAAAGCACGTAGATTTTAATGCTTCGAGTTTGTTTTTAGGCTCGTGTAGTAAATCAGTTTTAAGTATGTATGCATGAATTGACCTCTGAACCTTAGTTATGGAAAGCCACATATTTACTGAATGACTTCATGAAACTTTCCAGGGCATAGCCGGGGACAACAAGAAAATTTCAGAGCAATCTGACGACGACGATGTTGAGTCAGCCATTGCAGAGGAGATTAGTAGATTAAAGAGCTCTGAGGTGAAATACAAGTTCCAGTCTGTGGATACTGGTGTTCCGAACTTAATCTTCATCAATACGACAGTGAGTTTTATCGTCTCTCAACTCAAATATTTACTTAAGCAATCAACGTTTATTTAATCTATCCATGCAATATGATATTGTATTCTGAGACGTTGGAATGGAATGTGTCATATGATATTAAGTTCAGCATTTTCAGCGTATTATGCTGCTACAGCAGGTTCCATCTAATTACTACAGTTTACAGTTTGTTAGTTAAAACGAATTCGATTTTTTTAAATGTTTTTATAGATTGGGGATCCTGTGAAGTTGACAAATAGAATCTTGCAAGATTTGTTAGAAAAGAAACAACAAAAATGTCGATTCTTATTGCGGATGATTCCTATTGAAATTACTTGCAGGGTACGGCTTTACACCTCATTTCATAACACTTCGAATTATGCTGTAAAAATCCGAAAATACATATATATGAATGTTCCCTTTTTGCAGGCTGACGTTGAAGAGATTAAAAAGGCGGCTGAGTTGATACTACCAAAGTATTTCAAGACTGGATTCAATTCGTTTCAAGTTGCGTATAAAAGTCGATACAATAATTCTATGGATCGTGGAGAGGTCATTAAAATAATTGCTGATGTTGTGATGAAAATTAACTCTTTCAACTCAGTCAATTTAAATGAGCCAAAGTTTTCTATTGTAGTCGAAATAATGCGAGGACTTTGTTGTTTGGGGGTTCTACCAAAGTTCTTCGAGTATCGGAAGTATAACTTGATTGAAGTTGCAACTGTTAGTAAATCTGAAGCGCAGGCTGGCAACCAAGCTGTTGAATCAGTGCAGTCAGTTGTGAATGTGGAACAGTCAAAGTCTGAAGTTGAAAGTGATACTACGATGGATAAGCAGGTTGTAAAAACTACCGATGAAACGATTGATTCCACTCCGCAGGAAGAATCTTAAAAGAGTAGATAATCTCTCTTATTCCGACATTCATTAAAAAATTTCATTAAACGAATGAAAATGTTAAAATAAGCAAAGGTCCTCACCCGTATTTTGATATGATAACTATGAACAAGCAATGAATTAATAAAGCTTGCTCATTCACGTACAAGGAGTTTTCAAGGTTCATTCAACCTATTGCTTATGTGGCTATGATTAAATGCAAGTTCTTTTAAATCATAAAATGTTGCATGTTCACAATGAGGCATGCATTCACTCATTCCCCTTTGATACTAAGCGTATCACCATGTAAATGGTCTTGTCCTGGGACCTGGGATCACTAGATATTCTGAACCACATGCTACACTGAAACTACGCAGTGTTACGCGGACAGGATTCAGCAAAACCATTACATAGTCAACTAATACCAACCGTATCATAATGATCGGAGGATTTTCGAGTCTCTCTGTTTCTTCTTTCTTCACATCAATAGGTTAAGCGTAGCATATAAGTATGCAACTACACAATTTAATGAACGATTTATTTCAGCTAGGGAAATGTAAACCACGTTGGTGAATTTTGCAATCTACCTGAAGAACTCTATGCTGTCATCCCCTGATTAATTTCAGTGTATGTATACTTAAATTCTTAAAAAGAAAATGGTTCTAACAAAGAAAATATATGCCCAGACAACAATATTTTTCCTTTGTAACCCATATACCTTGGCGAAAAAAAAATCAATTTTGAATGAATATAACTTTGAAAAAAGTGCGAGTTTAAAAATGTTTTAATTTTGCAATAAAAAAATAATTCATTAGTTAAACTCAAAATCATAGTTCACAGTTTTCAAATTATGTAAATAATATCAGAATTTAGGGACAATCAGAAAATCTCCAGTTGCATGTAGTTTCTGCACAAACTATTCTTAGTCATAAAGTCTCGTACTCGTACGACAGAGGTACTTACAAAATTTTTTAATAATAGATTAAAATGCTTAACATTGGGTAAATATACTCAAATGTGCGTATAAGTCCAATGTAGTTATTAGTAGAATTGTATTGTGGTAGTGAGCTGTCCAGCAAAATTTCAGTTTAACGGTATATTCGGCTTTGAAACAAAATTCGCCAACGTGGTTTATATTTCCCTAGCTGAAGTAAATTGTTCCCTGGACTGAGTACATAAAAATAGTATTATAATAAAATAAGTCTATAGAACCCATCATGAGTCGGAACAAGAAGTTCAAGATACAAACCGACAAAGTCCGGTTACTAACGGACAATGAAGTAATCAGGCTTCCTGCGGGGTACATGGACATACCCGTCCTAAATTGGCAAGAAGAAGACTTTTCGTACGGGAATGACAGTGAAACAGACGAGGAAGACGAATTTGAACCCACTGGGAAATGGAGAATTATCCCCAATTGGCGAGACCCGGAGGATGAATGGTCAATTACTACTGACTGGAGTGACGTCACTACAAAGGCATTGCAAGAAGAGTCCAGGATCCAGATTGAAGCAACGCGTGTTCCATCATGCCATGGAAGAGTTGAGAGCTTCATTGGTAAAACTTTCCAAACCGCTCTAGGCAATGACAGTGGAAACAAGGAAGGCATGGAGGATCAAACCCTTCCCGTTTATCGTCCATGGTGGGATCATGATCCCATGCCCGGAGTTCACATCCCAAGGTTTATTTGGCAAGTGGAGTCTGAAACAGACATTCACACCTCTAGACAAATCAAAGTCATTAAGTTCCAGGACAATTCCGTATTCCAATCAGAATTCCGGGTATTGCGCAAGAATAACACAGAGTATATTGATACGGAAGAAGTGGAAGATGTAGCTGATGACATAGAAGAGTTACTAAGTTTGGATGTGCTGGAGACCATCAGGCCACTCTTTAACAATGGTCCATTGTCAATGGGGGAGTACAAAGCAGCCATAGCTGACGCCTTGGGACTCCCAGATGAGCCCCATCTATTTCCCAAGTGTCTCTCTGACCTATTTACTCAAATTGATACCTTTGCCGTGGATAAAATTTCGTGGGATGATCTGTGTGACTTCCTGCAACAGCAATATGCAGAAAAGGCTGAAACGGAATATAGCTCTCCACCTGTTGCTCTTTTCCCACCTTGTTCAATTTTTGATACGCCCCACCGAAGCCCTATCACGCGAGCTTTCACTCTGGCTGATAAAGGGCTCTTGTGTTTCAGTGAGGATGGAATCGTATCTCTGTGGACATCCACTTTCAAACCAAGAATTTGGCGTGCTCTAGTATGGTTTTCATATGCATTATTTTTTTACTTTTCATAAAACTGATGGCAACCATTTTACCTTACAACGCAGCGTGTATTTACGAAATTAGAGGTCAAAATTTCAATCATTCACATTACTAATTAGGGTCGACCAGCTAGCTTGAAAACACTTTCCAACATATCCGATAAGAAGTCATCCAAATGGTTCACGGACGTCGTTCACTTACCCAGGCTGTCAAAATTCATTGTCCCAACGGGGTAATTTTCGTAGAGAAATTCCTGCTAAAACAATTGCATTATAATTCGTACTATGTACGATCTTACTGGGAAATAGTTACATCACAACGTGATATTTTTCATTTCACTTATGCAGAGAAAGAGAGCTCCAGTTTTATGACACTGCAACCTACGATCCTTATTGTCAACTTATAAATCTGTACTCCGTACCTATTCATATAGACGCAAAACTAACACCGCAGATGTCTTTGATTGTGGTCATGGGAGACATGACAGGATGCGTTGCGGTACTTATTGTAGAGTAAGTATGTTGTTTGCTGGTGATTGTATTCATTACATCTAGTTTTGCAGAATCAATATCTCTGCTAATTTTAGTAGTGCACTCAGGAATGAAACGAAAAATAATTGATTGATGTGTTCTATTTAAGTCAAGCCATCTCCACATTACGGAACTGGTCTCAGCAAAGGAGGGTTAATTGTAAGACACACGTACTTACTTGCAACAAAGAAAATATTTGTAATGCATACTTTCGGACTATTATCAGACACGTGTCAAACAAAATATTTGTTGATTGACAGCCGTTCCAACAATTTCCGTTCACGATGCCGTGGGTGAGGATCTGGGCGTGAAATACGGAAAATTTAAAGTCCATGATGACATGGTCTCGAGCATAGTCTTTTGCACCAGTATGAACCGAGTGAGTTTTCTGAACGGCGTTGCATTAATAGCAATGATGTTCAGTGCGGTTTGCGGTAGAAGTCTAATACATGACCCTTGATTAGGTAGTTACAGCTTCAATCAATCAGAACCGATCCTTGGTGATGGGTACCTTGCTAACAACATGGACTGCAAATGAGATGATGGTATCCATGTCCACGAAATTTGTTGAGGGTAAATTAGAGACCTACTCGCATAAATAAGTAACCATATGGCCACTCACAACTTTCTTCTTACTTAGGTGTGACTGATATTTCAACGAAACCAAAGCGGCGTAAACCTGCAGATGAAGTTATTTTTCCTATCAGCAACGGTTGCAGAACCTTTGACATTTGGGAAGAAAAACGCTGGCTAGCCGCGGGCGGTTTGGATCGGTTAGTTTGGGTGTTCAATATGTACGTTCCAAGTCAGGTACGATGCCGTTAAAAAAATTGGAATGGTAAAATATATTAGTTTACAAACTTACAAGGGTTTACAAGTTTTTATATTCCTGTAATCAATACAGCCCATTGCCAAGCTACGAGGACACAATGCTGCTTTATTCAAAGTAATATTTGACCCCAGAAGTGAAACTCTCTTCAGCATTTGTACTGAAAAAACAATCCGAGTATGGCAGCTCATGACCAACACCTGCATACATACATTGGACATAAAAGCATCAAAAATAAAAGGACCCATTTTGCACTGCTTTTGCCCCACCACTGATGGGATTTTAATTCAAACCAATGACGACTGTCAATTCTTAAAGATAAAAAGAATCGGAGATGAAGCCATTGTACGTTTAAAATATATAAATACTGTCAATAAATTAAAACTTGACACTGTTAAAATCCATGTATCCCTGACTAAAGGAAGAAGGTTCCACACATGTGGATGGTATTACTGCAGTCTGCTACAATCCTCAACATGAGTTTATCATGTCTTGCTCTTCTGAGGATATTTTCGTTTGGGAATGCGAGACTGGGAAAATGGTGGCTGAATTCAATACAATTGGTGGTGATGGTTCTATGCATTTGGATACGATTGCTGAAAAGAAGGAAGCTCCAATGGAGGAAGAAAATATTTTCATCATGCCCCAGCCCCTGCTTCATGGACGAGAACAAGTGCTAATAACTTGCAATCAACATGGATTTTAGCAATTGCAATCATTATAACTTGTATTTTCATTATTAATAGGTGGACACTTACGAGGTGGGAACAGTCACATGTGTTACGCTGGACAACATGGGAAGGCGATTTTTCACCGCACATGCAAACGGGGTCATTAAGGCATGGAATTTCTACAACGGTAAAAATATTAAATGGGGTTTCTTTTCATTTGCCACACCCATAGTACCAAATATAATTACAATTTTCTGAAACTACAACTTAATTTCTCTTAAGGTCGAAACTTGTACAACTTATACAAACCTCTGGATAACAACGACATATGTGATATGCATTACATTACTGTCAATGCCGAGCACCGCTACCTAATGACAGTGGGTTGGGATCGTCGAGTTGTTATTTACATAGATACACAAGTAAAGATTCAACCTATAATTACTATATCAGACACCTGCATGGCAACTTATTAAAAACTTCTATTAAAACATATGTGCGTACTTTTTGTTCGGGCTTTCACTTATAGGGCCCTGAAGTAGTTCATCAACTCTCATTGCCAGATGAGCCAATTGAGTTCACTCACCCTACGCTAGGACATCAGGATGACATCTGGGCGTCAACGTTTGGCTATCCAAATCTAATAGCTTCTGGAGACTACAGTGGGAGACTGATGGTGTGGAATATTAATTCGGGGCATATTGTAGGATACTTGAGGACAAATGCCGCGAGGTGTGTGATGTCATCTTCATTACTGTGACAACTAATACAATTAGTAGCTTCAGGGCTTATGTTTTTTTTTACAGGGATCGTCAATATGCGAAAGATAAATTTATCACATCCTTAGTTTTTCATACTCAAACGTTCAAAACTAAGAAAACGACTTACTTAATCTCCAGTGGTCCCCATCATCTGATGCATTTATGGAGGGTATGTTTTTATATAAGTATTAGCTTTTATTCCTTAAAACAGGAATTTTCCTTTAAGGCCGTAGACGGTAATTCTATCCGCAGGCAAATACAACACGGGAGATCAACGTAGGGTCAGTGGGTTGGACAAGACCTTGTGACTTGCCTCGGGATTATGTCACTTGTATAAAATCAGTTCCAGAAAATAATTTGATAGTATGTGCAGATACATGGGGCTGCGTCTCAGTCTGGACAATTGAGGATTCACTGGGTGAAAAAGAGCCAACTCAATGGTTTCCGAAGTCTCAGCTGAAGGGAGGAAAGGATCCGACAGGATTTCGACCGGTAGGCTCAATGGAAGTATCCGCGACTCAAAAGCAACGTTCCAGAATGACGGATACATCGAGCACAGCATCCATTCATTCCAAAGACACACTCTCCATGATGGTTTCTTCAGACGTTACTCAAAATGCAGTGGCGGAAGTGATTGATGCTTCGAATCCCGTGTATAACTTTAATATTGCAGAGGTTGCTTCCAGTTTCGGAATTACGCTTAAGTCCGACGAAAATAGTACCAATGAGAAATCTCATAAAAGTTCAAGCTCATCCAAGCAAACACGGTCATCCAAGCAAGACTCATCCCAGTCGGACAAAAAGCAAATAAGTACTCAAACCATAGACATTGACATTCCAGGGTCCATGTTCGACGTCAAGATTATTCCATCCTCTACCCAGTCTAAAAGAATACTTGAAAAGGAAAAGGAGAAAAAACGACTTGCAGAGTTTCTAGAAGGGGATCCTCTAAACACGACTAATAAACAGCGGGTATTAAGAAAGAAAAAAGGCTATGGTTTAGGTCCTGTTCAAATGAAATTCATCCGCAGTTGGAAGTGTCACGTAGATGGTTTTGCTTGTCTGGAGGTATGCAACACTTATGGCCTCATAGTTACTGGAAGCAAGGATCGATCCGTGCGAATTTGGGACTTTGAAGGTTGAAACATTAGCAATTTAAAGTTCCATACAGTTTTCAATAGAAACAGTATTCAAGAAAATTAATTAACAAACTTTTGAAATCATTTAGGAAATCACGTAGGTATTCTGGGGCAGCCAGAAAATTGGTTAGTTGGAGATCCTACAACTTACTCCCCGATGCACCCACAAGATGTAATTTTAGACGTCAAAAGAATTCGTGGGATGGAATTCTTTAGAAAGCCTCCTCCTCCTCCTTTAGAATCCGAACTGGTTGCTGAGGAATATGTTAAAACTATGCTCGTAAGATACGATTTACAATCATATTTTAGTATTTGCCGGTGCCTTTCCTTTCACAAGATTTTATTGTTACTGTTCTTACGGTGAATTTTTTAAAACAGCAACAAGCGGAAAGGCCACGTATGACAGATAAAGATATTATGGAAAAATCCTATCCTTACGAGAGGCTTCTATATTACAATGTTCCTACGACACTGTGGATTCAGTCTGGTGCCCCTGTAGGTCCTTACAAACGATTCGCTATGGATAAAACCCAAGAAATAATTCCATTTAATGATGGTAGCGTTCCGAAAAGGAAACACAGACGCATGGAAACAGAGATTAAAAAATTTTAAAATTCAGTCAATCTCATAGACCGCATTTGAAACTACTGCATGTCTGAACCACTTTTGTTTTAAGTTGATTTATTGGTTACGGATGGCTCCGATGATCTTACTGCATGCTTTAGTTGCCGCTGATAATTATAATTTTAATGACTTAATGGATTAGATTCAGCGATTCGTTATAGCAAATGAGGAACTTTAATGAGAAAAATTGCGAGTGAAGATGTGTCACTCATGCTTAAATGGACGTACATAAGTACAACATCTACACGTACTAGTTCAAATGTATCAGGTATCAGCTAATGAACCAACATCAAGCATCCACAAAAAGTTTATAATACCTGCTTCATCATCCCGTGAAAAAAATAACTTTCGCTGAGGATTTCCAGGAATGCTCAAGTACAGTAGTACATAGGAACACTACTCAGAACAAAGAAACAAGAAACTTCAAAGAAAAAGCAAATCCAGGTCAAATAATGTTGCAGAAATTTAATGCAGTTGGCCTCATCAAATCACATTATACGGTTACGATGCTCAAGTACATACTTACGGCTACGAGTCAGTTATGACTTATGATTAGTTTTTATTGATATTTCTGTTGGGGGAAAAGTGCATCTCACAAAAAGTAAATTCCATTTGAGCTTTGCAACCTTACTCTCAAACAGGCTCTACGTGATTGAAGGTAAAAATGGCCAGGAGTAACAGTAGGTTAGTTTTGCTATGTGCTGATAGAATGCAAGTTAAAATTACTACTTCCTGCATATTTTTTGCAGCCTTATTAGTGCAGCTGTTATCATCTATCAGAAAATCATTGTTACCCACAAACAAATGTGTCTTTCTTTTTTGTGATTTGGTTTCAGTGCCAAATAATTATTATTACTTTCAAAACATAAATACAGGGAAGATAGTGTAGACAGACTTTTATACACACATATGCACAATACAAGCCAAGCCCTAAGCCTTTCCTGAGAAACCAGGGGTGACAGTATGTAGAAAGTTTACATGAACGGAAAGTGATGCAAAATGTTTTGACTCTTTTACGGGATGGGGGATTGTTGGAATACAAATGAATATGTGCATATGTCATAGTTATAGGTATAGACTATCCCACGGTGTTCATTACGACCTTTAAACATTTATGATTGCATTTCGCTCTAAAGTATGCGTAACCACTGTAAACAGTTCTCCCTTGGTGAGTGGGACTCAGTCTGTACGTACATATGGAATACGCATGAAATATCTACATCTTGTATGTTTCTGTACGATCAGCACTCAAATAATGCAAATAACTGCAGCGATTGAGCAAAATTACAGTCATTTTATTTCCTTTCTTAATTTCACTGATCTTAATGAATTGATTCGTGCTGAAGGTAAACGAGTTTTGGGCCCATGCATGCTAGAGATGAGTTAGTCAGGCACAAGGTTTCATAGTATCAGGGGCACTCAACTTTATTACTAATGGACTTATGCATGCACGCTGTACTTAGCAAGAGGTGCATGCTACTCCTATCTCAGTCGGAAACTAGTTTGATGACGCTAGTTTTCAGTGCTTTTGACAGAGTATGAATTCCTTGGATGTATGTTATTAAACAATACACTTGAATAGAGTTATGATTTGCACTTGTCTGTAAGCTTTCACAGCAGAATGAGGCATTGAATTCTTAATACCTATTCTTTCCCCTATAACATAAGTACTCCTCATCCTTATGTGTAGTGAGGAATGCGTTGTGAACATGAGGTGGAGACTTTCAGTTTTGTTACCCAAGGTACAACATACATCAACAACCTTTGAGTTTGTTTATAACCTATTTCGGAAAAAGGTGTACCCGTTGAGCAGGTCTTTACTACGTAAGTATCTTGACTACTTGACACTGACACATGCAAAGATTAAACTAACTTCAAGCATACTGTACACAAGGAAATGAGAAATATGCCTATTTGTCATTACGCTTACTGACACTGTAAGGGAGTACTTTATACTTGCAAGTATATATAAGTAGACTCAAAAATGAGGATATCCAATATGAAAAGAAAATTCTGGTGAAAATGAAAGCAAGTTCAATGGCAAAAGGGCGCCAGTGCACATGTCATGACGGCTGACGACCCAGTGCAAAGTACCGTCCGGTCATGATAAATAAAATGCTGTGTTGAGACGGCCCAATAAATTATTGCGAAAAGTTCTCTAGTATTCACTTCTACTCTCAATTACTTGTAGTGGCCACTACAGAGCAGTCGGATTAATTTTTGCAGCATCAAATATCACATTATATTGTAACAGTGGCTGATTTAATTTAGGGGATTATCGGTTTTATAAATAGTCGACTCGTGCTTCTTACAGTTAAACATTATATTAATTTAACAAGACCCTTGTGAATAAACGAACTATTTTTTGCGAAATGAATTCCCACACTATGGTATGTTTGTGTATGGTGACGGTGATTTTCAGTCATTTGTTTCAATCGGGAACTTTAGATGAAATAAAACATCGAACGAAAAGAACATTATGGATGTCCCATGACCGAAAATTCATCTTACCCAAAGGAACTATTCTGGATATAGCTCCTAAGCTACAAATTCCATTTATTCGTCAGCCACCGGAAGGTCTCAACTCTGACATCCAGCTAACCTGGCATTTCTACAGTGAGTGAGAATATCTGTAGTTTCTTATAACGTTGATTTTAACGTGACAGGGCAGGATAAGAATCTTCCCTACTTTTGTAACATAAAATGTGTTTCAATTTTTTTAGTGTACTTCGATAAACTGGGAATGACAAGTGATAACCATCCATGGCCATTACCCTTCTTGTATCCATTCAGTGGGTTCTTCCCTTACGGAAGACTTCCAGGACCAAGACCACACGGTGGAATAGCAGGTGGGCCATCATTCCAAAAGAAGGAGGATACGGAGGTTGAGGGAAAGAAAGAGAAAAGCGATATCAAGCGAGTTGTTGTGAAACCAACTCAACCCAAAAGAAAACCCCGATCTATTCTCAGCCTCCCACCACCGGAAAAATTACAAGGAGGAGAGAGAGCAATTCTGATTCCTCAACTAGAGAAAATGCTTGGCTCAATGGGCTACGACGGAAGATCATGTCTTCTCCGGGCCGTTTGTGAAATTCATGAATTCCCATTGCACAAAACAGGATATGGACTCTTCGGGGAAATTTTAACTTTGGTTTTCAGGTATGCAAAGAAAAATCAATAATAACTCCAACAAAAAAACAGCTTAAATATTGACTTTACAGACCTTTCTGAAATTCTCATTGTATACTCGGAATATTCTAGCGTCAGTCTATCGGATTATGCCGACAGTCATTTGCCTGAGTACGCCAAGGCTGAGGAGGCTGGTAAAGCAGGAGAGTGTTCGTCCTACTTTAAAAATTGCACGAAATCGATGTTTGTCTGGGAAGAGAAAAACAAGTACAGCAAAGAAATGCAAAATGTTTCTCACCAGGAGGGATTAGGATCTAATACGTTGTAATGTCTTCTTGATCAGCGGAATGCAGGAAGAAGTATATGAACTAACTACTTGTGAAAAAAAAATAGTCCGCATGTGGGACTATTTTCGATCTAAGGCACCTGGATTAATACACTACATCCATCCTGTATAGCGTATGAAAAGCAGTCAATTATGTGAAATGTGATTTTTTAGTATTTATGCAATCGTAATAATAGTGCAATTTATTTACTTATTAAGGTGTGAATTATGTACAATGGCAATCTAATGTTGTTGATTGCCTCACTTTGTTCCTGTTATACTTTACTTTCTTGCTGACTTTTTGTTGTTATTTTTGTTTTGTTGATTTATTTATAAAATTAATTAACGAATAATATATGATTCCTCTCTCATAAATTATTTGAAATAGAAAATTGAAGGCGTGTTGAACCCTTGTTGTTATTTTACAGCAAACTACATGTACGTGGAACGTATCTTACAAATGACAAGAATAGTATAAAATAAAATGAGCCGCTACACTTGCATTTGCACATAAAATGGCAAAACTTAATAAACTCAAGGTTTAGGCACAACTTCACATATAATTACTCCATCGTGTGAACATAAAAGAGTCACCATACCAAGCTGGTAGGCCCACAGGAAATAATCAAGAAATATTTCTCATGAAGCCCAACGATTGTTTTGAATTTCAGCATTTTCATCAAAAGAAAAGCAAAGTAGTAGGTACAAAACATGAACATTACTTTTATTAAGATTTTCCAAACGGACTAAGCTATTCTTCCCTTCTTACGCTGTGCTTTTTTAAATTTCTTCACCTTATCATCCTTCCGTTTCTGCAGGTTGGACTGACGCTTGGCTTGACGCTGATCCATGAATTTCTCCTTCGTCTCCACACGCTCCTTCCATTTCTTGTCCTTGACCTAAGTATTACAAACAAAAATTGAATTAATTACTATGACTTCCAATTTGGTCGCCCCACGTGCTCTTTTTAATTTATAATACCCGCATGCTCCCACATTAAAACGCAATACAAACCTTTTTGATTTTCTCCTGCTTCTTGATTGTCTTTTTTAAGAGCGCAGGGTCATCTCGTACTTTAGTTCCTTTGGCCTTTTGAAGTGCATTGTTCCATTTCATCTTATCAGCCACGGTAACTGCCTCAGCAGTTTTCCCTTCCCCTTTTAGCTTCTCGATCATCCCTTCAGTTTTCGTCACAACCTTGAGCATCTTAGTAGCCGAGACTGCATTTTTGTTAATCGTGAATTCCTTCGGTTTCTTATCATCCGAAATGAAGTCAAACTTGGAATAAACAATCTCTCCATTGGTTTTCTTCACAGGTTTCTTTTGCAATGGGGTCTTTTCAGCCAGAGCAGAATTCCCAATTTTTGCTCCCGTCTTATTAGAACTCCCACCTAAATTTGGATTGGCCTGTGATGTGAAACTCCTCTTCTTTGCCTCCAACGCTTCCGCTTTTTTCGCTTTCAGCTTCTTCCTCCGTACGCTTTTGTCGCTATTTTGGTTCTCCGTTCTTTCTTTACCTATTGGATCAACAGGGTCACATTTCAGTTCAAAATTAACTACCAATAGATTTTTTATTCTACCAAATGAGAGATATTACCTAAACTTGTGATTTTTTCTTGCAACCGGCGTTTAAGCTCTTCATGGCTGTAGCTCCTTCCTGAACTTGCTTGCTTCAAACTCTGCTGGAATTTGGCCTTCTTTGCCGTCAGACCTGGCTCTTCATCACTTTCAATTATATACTCATCTTCGAGGGAATTTCCCGTGTCCCCTCTTATACCTTCTGGAAGTCTCTGGAAGATTTTAAAAATAAACTCCTTCTCTGATTGATACAATTTCGCCACTTTGCTTCGCGCGTTTTTCGGCAACGGCATCCTTCGTCTGTGGGATTGATTTGAATTTTTGAGAACAAACGCAAAATCCTTGAGAATTCTAACTTGCTCAAATTAAGTTCAAAAATAAAAACAATTGGGAAATTATTAAAGACAAACGCTGCTCAACATTCGATCCAACTAACAACCAACCTTGCAACTCGTACAACAACCATGTGCTGGACACAAGAAATTGCATTTCGCGCTCTTCTCACACAAGCAATCTTCTGAAAGCAAAAGCTGAAGTTGCGTTCAAATGCGGGAGACCGTCCGAAGGTTTCGCCTTTCGCAGCTTACGTTGCATGATCGAGTTGAGTGCGAGCTCACTTTCTCCCTTCCCTCAATAAGTCTCAAAATATTAAGCAGCCTTTATTATCAGGACTCACACTATTCTGCACTGTGAGTTACAGTACACTCCCTATATCAAATACTCCCTTTATAAAATTACCTATAAGGGAAAAATACTTCATATTTAATTATCATGTTTACTACATGAATTTTTCTTAAATGGAGCATCCCATTATATAAAGGCGCCTCTTGGTTGTTTTTTTAGAGACTGCTCAACCCAATTTTTTTTTAAACTAACTGTTCTAATGAGTATTCGTATAAGAAAAAAATGTTTGCAAAAATATAATTCCTAACATTTAGTTTCGAAAAATATAGGGACGTCTGGGATTTTCATAAGACCAGATATTCCTGACTGAAAAAGTAGTTGTAATAGTCTAATTTGCGACAGCTGTCAACAGCTAAAGATAATTATGTAATTACGCTTACATCTTCTACTTCCGTATTTCCACTCAAATCCCTCAATTTTTCCCGTGAAGGTTTGATGAAGGGAGATCCCAGTTGGAGTCAAGTAATCATGGTTATACGGGATGAGTTTTTTCCGGACATTATGAGGGCATAAGTCCTCACGAATTTTTTCCCCGTATTTACCCGATACCAGGTTCCAGGCCATAGGGATGTGGAAATGAAGATTCGGGAATTATCCTTGGGATGAAAATCTCCGTAATTTTTCCTGTATGAACAAAACGTTGTTTCTCGATGTTGGGAAAGTAAGAGTGACAACGTGAACATTGTTCTGTGTGTTCAATTTAAATTAACTTCAGAAAACTAACATTAGAAGCTATGCATTAGAGGATTCAAGTTCTTTTTGACGTCTTATTGCTTCATATTTCTCAAGTTCGGATGAGGATCGGCGAATGAGAGATTTTCGTTGGTTTGACTGCCTTGGTTTGCTCAACCGTGCTGGAGCGTTTGAATTGTCTTTAGGCACAAAGCGGTTAATCTGATTATGTCTAACTCTGTTTCGGAAAAAAGCTTTCCTCTGTTTTGCAACCTTTTCTTGATGACGCTTTTTTTTAGTACTTCTGCCGTATTCCTCTTTCATTCGAAGTTTTAAGGCCCAAGCGCATAGTGCAAAGTAAATGTAAAGAAAAATTGCTATCATAGTTTGTATGATTTGTACTGCTGTCTCTACATTTACTGCAGTTTCTCTTTCAGCGTTTGAAACGTAACTTAGCCTTCTGGAAGTAGCCAGTTGACACAAAATGGCATTAGCGGTGATAAACATAATAACAGCGAAGACCAACATCCCAATAAAAGCGAATACTGTCCATTCAAGGCTCTAAATAATATAGTTCGACTGGTAATCGTACTTTGTATGGGTGCTAGCCAATATTTTGTATTCACATTTAATATATCACTTACTATTTGTGTGGCAAATAGGAGAAGAACGCCTGCTGTAATTGCAGCCAATGTGTAGAAAAAAATGGTGACTATCATAGCTGTTTTTGAAGGAAAAATAAAAATTGGAGACTTTTCAAATATTAGAAGAAGATTCTACATATAATGGCTTCTCACCATCCTTTAGCGTGTAACATTTCGCTTCTGCATCCTCAGGAGTGTACGGATCAGATGTTCGGGTCTTCAGGATTTGAACACATAATTGATGTTCGGGCATGTCACGAAATTCTATCAGTTTCAGCAAACCTGTGAACTGATACAGGTAAAAGTGAGTATAAGTGTGCTTGATGGGTACGGGAAAATACGACAGAACACAACAAACGTTACCGTACAATTAGCAGAGCCGCAATAATGATACAACACCGCGTCAGAGTGCAAATTGGGGAGCAACAACATTTACATGGGTTTTTGAGAAATCTTTTCCCGCAAGATTCTTTTTTTTCGGGTTGATGATATTTTGTATTATATACCATTATACTTTTCTTAGGCTTTGCATGTTGATTATGTGTCTGCAAACTGCCTGAATGGAAGAAATTATGAAAAGAGCTAAGCGAAGATCCAGACTTTTTAGAAGCCAATGGACTGGGCTCGGAATTATCTGATGAAGTTTTTGGGTTTGGTGTAACACGTTTAATTTCTTCTTGTTTCGGAGTATTTTTCTGCTCAGGAACATTTTTAGCCCCAGATTTCTGTGAAGTTTTTGAAGGATTATTTTTACTTGGTCCTCCACCCTGTTTCCGATTTTTGGATTTGGCTCCCGCTTTATTCAGTGGAAATTTCATGGCTGATATTAGATTTTGCACTTACTGTGGGTCACTCTACAGTCACAGTAGTTGTATTTACTCCTGAAAATTTGTTTCCTAGTGTATTTATTTGAATGGTCAATTTTCTTCTTCATTTCTGAACCCAAAACTTAACAATTCCCTTCAACTTTCCGGTACACTACACACGACTACAAATAGACCGGAACGTCCCATTTCCGAATTCCCCATAATCCCAATCCCAATAATCACCATCCAATGCATTTGAATACAGCAGTATTTCAAAGACTTATTTTTGACTTAAAGCTCACACGTCCCACAATTTAATTCCTTATTTTTATAAAAACTAAATTCTCACAAAACATCAATTATTTACGGGACAAATGAATCAAAATATTAGATGTCGCCACATATTAAGCGACCAGCGACAGCCACGGAGCCACTGCACTGGGAATAACCAATAATTGGTGTTTATTTCAATAAGGCCTTAATTTTAACAAATTTCAAGTTAAACACAGAACAGAAGTTGACAATATTTTGTATTACGGGGGCGGATCGATTCTTATCTGCCTGCATCCCAACATTATGAAATTCCATTTTTATTTATCCCGAATTCATCCACGTGAGTGTGCAGAATGAATGGGACTATTTTAATGCATAGACAATTTTTTTTTTGAGAATTTAAATATTTTTTATGCAATAATACGTTAAGCTCAACAGTCTAAATTATTTAGAGGAAAAAACTACAAAAATAATTTATTGAATAATATTATCGGCATCATTTTTATGGCAACTTTGTGCACACACAAAATTTGGCAAGGTTATAAGTTAAGCATCTATACGAAAGCAAGAAGAAGAAATGGCTACGTTATATGTTTTTACATTGCTGTGAATTGTGACTTGTGACTATTCCAGAGGAAACGTTGAACGTATAGCATGTGAAGTATTTCTAGCTTCTGGTTTTGTAACACCTCACGTTGAGCTCCACTCTAGGATTCGTTTAGTGTTGGTGAGGACTGGGTTGCTGTAACCAGCAGTGCAATCTATGCGGTGTGTCGGGTAAATTGGTCCTTCATATTGTGAGCTCCAAGATTGAAAACTTTTATTCGGGGTTTGACCGACTAATTCTTAATTAGCTAGTTGTAATTATTTCCATTACTCAATTCGACTAATTGGAGTCATTTATTTTGCAGAGGTTCCTCATCTATCGAAAAAAATGTCTCTCCAGCCCAACTTGACGGCTTATATTAAGAATATTTCGGTAAAAAGAAACCTTTTCCCTCATAATAAATTTAAATAATTACTTTTCAAGACTATTTGTAAATTCTTGAGTTTTGGAAGATAAGTGGGACTTATCATTGCTTAAAATCTGTTATGTTAATTCAAGTGGCCTCCGATGTGGTTTGTGAATACTGGAGTTACAGTCTTGGGCGTAACTTTGTTTCTGAATATTTTAGGCCAAGAATGTAAGAACTTTTGCAGCTGCAGCTGCTGCAAAAACGAAGGATCCGCAGAGCGAGGCCGTCAACTTCCTTCCCAGGGAGGACCCCAAACAGACCACTTGCAATGGAATTGCTGTTGCGTCCGTAGAAACGAATAGACCAGTTTCCAGATTAGCGGTTTATATTAAGTATGTATTTTAGTGAAGGGTTAAAATTGAGATGGGGTATTTAGAGGGGAGGTGTTACATATTTTTAATCTTTGGATTCCAGGGCTGGTTCGCGATATGAGCAACCGGATAAACTCGGGGTTGTACATGCTCTACGACTTGCTGCAGGATCAACAACGAAGCAAGTCACTCGTATCGGAATTGCTCGGAACATTGATGCTTTGGGTGGTAATTTGACGTGCACAGTTGGCCGGGAACATATTGCGTACACTCTTGAAGCGACGAGGGATAAAATGTAAGGGAGGGGATGTCTGACAGTAGTAGGAAGGAAATAGTGCTAATGACTAACTAAAGTCTTAAAATATAGAATGTTTAATTTAGATGTGAGTGTGTTAGACAATATCTATTGGTTTTTAGTGGAACCCTGTCGAAGTATTTGAAGGAAGTTAGTTTGAACCAAGCTTTCAAGCCGTGGGAATTACAGGATAACCTCCCTCGTCTGAAGGACGACTTAGCATCAAGACCGGCTGAGGTTCGAGTGTTGGAAGCTGTCCATAAAGCGGCATTCAGACGAGGTCTTGGATACGGACTCTACAGTCCGAAATTTCGGGCAGGAAGTGTCACAACCGAAGAAGTAATTAGCATATCATATAGCATTACCCTTGAACTTGGTCATGAGTGAAAACCTTCGAGACCAAATAAATAAAATACAAGTATATTATCCTTGAGCTCATTAGTCTTAGTAACAACTTTTTATGGTTACTAATTTAATATTATTGAATCATTGCAGCTCCAGGACTATGTGAGGAAAAATTTCGTGGAGGCTAGTGTGGTTGGAGTTGGACTTTCTCTAGAAGAAACTGCAAATTTTGCTGCCACTCTTAATATTTCTAGTAGGGACAGGCAGTTATGTCCAACCAAATTCGGAGGTGGTGAGTACCGTAAGAACAAAGGAGGGGATTTAGCCTATGTTGCCATCGTCGCGGAAGGAGCATCGTAAGGAGCATTTATACCCTATTATTTGACACGGTTAACTAGATTTGATACTTTTTGGTTAAGTTATTAGTTTCTATTTGCCATTTTAGGTTGTCGGATCCCAAGCAAAGCGTTGCTTCGGCCGTTGCTCAGAGGGTTTTGGGTTCGGTCAGTAGAGCCAAGCGAGGTGTTCCAGCTGGAAAGTTAGCCAGTCTGAATGGAGACAGTAGTGCCGTTAACGCTATAACTGCAAACTACACTGACGGTGGACTTTTTGGCATTTTCATTGCTGCAACATCAAATGTTGTTGGAGATGCGACTAGAAAAGCAGTTTCCGTGTTAAGAGCCACAACGGCTAATGATACCGACGTTAGTCGGGCTAAAAGCAGCCTCAAATCAGATATTGCTGCAACACTGGATTCTGAGGCTAACCTAGTCGAAGAATTAGGCCTAAGAAGCCTTCTAACTGGAAGGGTTAACTCTGTGTCAGAGATTTTACAATTGGTTGATTCAGTTACAACTGCAGATGTTAACGCGGTAATAATTATGTTTAACACTGGCCTTGCTACTGAGAACAAAATGTTTTAAGATAATATAACGTTTCTTACTCTTGAATTATTTTCTTGTTTTCCAGATCCTAACCAAGGGAGGTGGTAAATTAGCCCTAGCAGCCTACGGCAATATTGCAAATGTACCTTATCTGGACGAACTTTAAATATGTAGGCGACTCGCAGAAAGAAGCCCAGGAAATCCAATTTAGTCGTTGTTAAATTAATGTTACAAGTGTAAAAATGAGTAAACTCAAATAAAAAATCATTCTTCTCGTATAGTTACTCGTAATGAAGTAATTGTAGTTGTGAGCATGATTAATTTTCCAAATGCTACTCCAAAATTCACAAGTTAAATGCAATTTTATTGTGCTCATCACCCTCTGCAACAGTATAAATTGACAATGTCCAATAAAAAAACATTAATTTAAAAACTGAACCTTAATCAAGTACTAACTTCCTGAATTGGATCATTAGATTTTAATTCACTATTTTCATCCTTAGCTGTCTCATCTGCATCTTCAAGTATGTGTTTACCAGCAGCAGCAGCAAATGCATTATTAATTTCTATTCTAAGTTTCACAAATTCAAATAAGGAGGTTCTCGAGGAATTCATCACCGAATTGGATTTTAAAGATTCGTACAATTTAGCCACACGAAACTGTAAATTACCATCTCTAGTTACTATATTCGAAACCCACAATGGTAATGAGTGCTTCTCAACCATAATTTGCGCAACCTCCGGGATTCCAGCTCCACGGGTTAAAATGCCCACAATGTTTTTTCTTGTTTTCAGCTTTTCCAGGGTAAATGACGAACAAAGAAATTTAATCGTCGGTAACTTCTGAGCTATTTTCCAATCCTCCGATGTTTTAAGACCCCAGTAGAGAACATTCAAAACCCATTCTCGACTTTCCCTACACAAATTCAGATTCAAAAATTCAGAATATATATGTAAACATATGACCACGGACGGTGATAACATTTAATCGAATAAAAATTAAACTCTTAAAAATACTTCTCCACTTACTTATTTCCATCTGAAGCATTAAAGAATGGTATAAATTCCGGTAAAATCGACATCTCCAGGATAGGCTTAGCAAGTAAAAATTTGGTCAGTCGGTTAAACATGGGGTTAGAAGGTTGTCTCACAACTTCCCAAGCCGCCACTAACCAAGTCGATAACAAGTTACTGATTTTACACTCCCCAAGTTGACCTATCCCACGTTTAACAGCGAGCAAAAAGTGGAGCCATATCTTGACATCCATATGTTTCGCACACTATACAAAATAAAAATAAATTCCTACAATTCATTTAGAAAACTTACTGTACAAAACAAGGATTAAGAATCATCCATTTGAATTCAATTAACCCAACGCTTCAACTACTTACCTTAGGCTGTTGCAAATTAAAGAGTACACGTTTGTAAGCCAAGAAACTGGCCTTCCTCAAAGCAGCATTCTTCAAAGACAATCCCCGCATGATCAAATAGATCCACCCATTTTGAACAATCTTGATCGCATCGCATACATTTTTCTCATCCAGGGTATGGCACAAAACTGGAAGTAAGAACCGCAGGTCATAAAATCCCGCCGGATTAGGTGCATTCCTCATGTTCACATCATAATGCATAGCAGTTGTGAAGGCCCTCGATGGATTCAAAGACATCAGTATAGAATTTGCTTTCCCCGAATGAGCAAACAACGGATTTGACACTTTCGACGCCGTCTCGACCCGCTTGGGTCCAAATAACGCCAAACACTCCATCTCCTTCTTCCGTAATTTCAACATTTCGAAAATCCGCTCATCCCTGGTACTCAGCGAGGCTCCATAGTTCTCCAGTAAGGTCGTCAAACTGGCATTTTCGTAGTCAATCTCCACCGGCACGGCGCTTTCCTCCGCTACTTCCATAACCAGACCCTCGTCCTCTTCCTCCTGGGCAACTTTCGGACTTTTACTCACTTCCACAACCGGACCCTCATCCTCTTCCTCCTGGGCAACTTTTGGACTTTTACTCACTTCCCCTCCCTCATCTTCCGGCTCCAACTTTCGCTTCATCTCTTTAATCTCCCTTCCCAACTAATACTCCTCCTGATCCAATTGGTCCGACTTCCTCACTCTGAAATAATCAATTAAAGCCAAATAAATAACCATTCCTGTTTTTAATCCCACTTATTATTCTACTTAACCCAAAGCTCCTACGAGCTCCCACGTTAATTATCATTAACAAACTACAAATATTCCAAATAACATTTAAAACATATTGACATCACAACAATATTAACATTTTCAAATCCAAAACTACAACTTCTTTTAATATTACTTTACCTCAAATCCGAACTGTGCCTGATCTGGTAATTCGACAATTTTAGCTCATCTCCTTTGAGTGACACAGATGTACTTCCCCTCTAAATGTAATGAAATTGTCTCGAAAGTAAATAATCCTAATAATTACTACAACTGCAACCATACACCGTCCACATTTCTTCAATCCCGACTACACGTGCAATTTCTGAATTTTGATATGGGCAGGATTTAGTACACAGTACCTTTGAGGCTGCACTGGGAACGAGCACTAATAACTAC
Source organism: Allacma fusca (assembly GCA_947179485.1). NCBI lineage: Eukaryota > Metazoa > Arthropoda > Collembola > Symphypleona > Sminthuridae > Allacma > Allacma fusca. The sequence goes on from OX359249.1 coordinate 37,352,510, forward strand.
ACTGCACATATGAATAGTGCTCACAGCACAGGAGACTTGCACTAGCGCACAAGCGAAACATCCCCTCCATTGGATTGGATGCATTGCCAGCTCTCTCTCTCTCTCTCTCTCTCTCAATACTATAAGGAAAGGGATCCTTACGCTCATTTCCTAATGGATAGGTTCCCAGGTTCTTGTGTGTGCTCATTCATTAGCATAGCATACGTCCTACGTTCACAGAGTAGACATTTGTTTACCTGCTCCCAGCCTTGATTACCATACGTTCGTGCTAATTCCCATCCCCATTATATATGGGAATTATTAAACTATATATTATTAATAGATATCATACAGAGCTTGTGTTTTTGTTACATATGTGCATTGTCAATTACCATTGTAAATTACCATTGTTGTGGTACTGTATTAAGGTAACATTAAATGTTTATTTAAGTTTTATATTTACTATTCGTAGGGCATTCCCGGACTAGCTCCGTATTTGTGTATGGACGGTCTATGTATGTGTGAGCATAATGAGGGATATTTCTACCGTATGGTACTTACTTACTTATATAGGATGGGAAGATACGAGTGTGTAATTACATGTGTGCCTCATGGAGTCGGAGTCCGACTGCTGTCTGTGGAACTGTTCCCTTAAATTTAGTATACATAAGAAGAAGGCTTTATATGCCATATTAACGTCCTCTGTCTGTATAATGTAGCATATGGAGGTGGAGATGTACAAAAAAAAATGCGTTCTGGGAAAACATTTGAACAAGGGTGTTTTTTGAGAGCGGTGATTTTGAGAGGAACACTTGCAATTGAATGGGAAGGACGAGGGACTCTGTGTCTTGGAAGAAGTTCCTAAGGAATGGATGTTATTTCGGTGAAATCGCGTCGGGCCAGGGGGAAGGGATACTGGAAATAGTGTGGTTGCAACTTAAGTTAAAAAATATGGCAGGCCTCTTACAAGAAGCACCGCTAGTGTAGTGGTATCATGCAAGATTCCCATTCTTGCGACCCGGGTTCGATTCCCGGGCGGTGCAGTTAACTTTTGCTGGTTTTTATGATGGTACTTACAATAGATTTTTTTTTTTGGGAATGAAGGGCTTCTTGGTTTGTAGTATTTATAGTAGATAGTATATATAAAATATATAAATAGTTGAGTTTATTTGAATTAATGAAGGAATAATTTATTAATACAAATTGGAATAACGAAGCGCGAAGTAGTAGTGTCTGCGGTAAAGCTAGTATTATTAACTGTAATAACTTGGGGAATGAATGACTCATTCAGGATGAGTGTGAAACTAAAGACAAACGTTTGATGTGTAATGTACATAGTAGTAGTAATAGTAAATGATGAAATGGGGGAAATTAGGCCTGGAGTTTTTGGAACAAAATGGTTAGTAAGTATTGCTTGAATTTGTGAACAACTTGCTCGATGCTGGAGAGCTTTTCCTCGACCATCTGGGACGGAAATGGTTGGAGGTTATTGTGATGGGACTTGAGCCACTTTTCACCTGATTTGGAAGCATGGTGGAGTCGGTAGTTGGCGGATAAATTTGTCTTTGGTTTGATTACGGGAGATTTATTCCACTTGAATGGGTCGGGGGGATTGGAGTGGTGGACACACTTTTCAGACAATAATCCGGGAATGGATGCCAAAGGGTCAAATTTCCTGTGCTGGGATGAGAGGAATTCCATATTCGGAGAGGCGTCAACACCCATTTCTGCATGAGAAACTTCAGGGACAGCAGTAGTGGAGCCGGTGGAAGGAGAGGGATTGCGGGTGGAAGTGGTTCCAGAGTCATCAGATTTATAGCGACGTTCCACGAGTCCTCGTTGGAATAATTCTGCACAGATAGCTCGAATCCTTTTTGGCAATTCCGCTTCTAGATTGTCCATTTTCGTTTCTAAACTGTCAAGGCGCTCAAGAAATGATTGGCTCCCTTGTACTTTGTTCACTGGGGATGTTCGGGCCGGAGTCTCTCCAGTATTTTCACGCTGTTCGTCAATATTATGATTATGACTGCGATTACATGTCTTCCTCACCTGGTCCTTCGGACTTCCCTTGACTGTCGTCAGTCTCCGACCCGATGAACCTCCCAGTCTCTTAGTCATTACGTCTACATGAAAAAATGAGAAACTTTTCACATTCGGTAGTCATTCTGGGAGTGGGAACAGGGTTTTTCTTCTCGTGATAGTCTTTCATGTCACGACAGTATGTTCATGACTCCCTTTTTAGTATACTCTGACAATCAGCATCTTCCCCAACATAACTTTCTATGAGTACTTAAAGTATATTACCCCAAAAATAATTGGATTATTACCGCCAACACTTTCCTGCATGTCAAGACTTTGCTTCTCTTCGTCGGGCCGAGTCTCACAGGAGGATAGGGCCAAATCATTTAGATAACTTTTTCTGGAGCTTTCACTCGTCAGATTGGCAAGACGACCATTCAACTTAGCAATAATTTCTCCTTGTCTTTCAATCGTCCTCGTTTTCTTCTCTAACAACTCTTTCATCTTGGCTAACCTTGACTCCAGTTCTTTTACGGCTATTTCCACAGTGTTATTGGACGGGTTATTCCTATCCCCATCTCCTCCAATTCGTTCGTTAATTTGACCACCTCTCTGCTCCGGAACTTTGATTTTACCCTGTGGGCAGTGCACGTTCCTTGGGTTCGACTGCCTGGTTATTTCTAGCCATTTGGCTTCGTCCACCATTTTCTATCAAATATTTAATTAAAAGACGTACAAGTTGGTGTTAAAAGTATCATGTACTATATATAGCTCGGGCTCATAAAAATATGAGAAATGATCTTGAGTTCCTATGCTGTAAAAGATAATGCCCAAGGAAGCACTCCTACCCAAACTCGTACAATGTTTTCTTACGGCTCCTTGCCGATAGCTTTCCCTTGATCACAAAATTTGTTCACGTGCTACCCAACTCAGCATACGGGATGCTGAGTGCTCATGAGATCGATCATCCACTGTTTTCTTGTCTCTCTCTTCTTTTCTTTCTCTTCAGTCGTGTCGACTGACTTTCCCCTTTTTTTTTGTTTCGAAAATTCCTATGTCTGCTGGTCAGCCTGCTTTGACGTAGCCTCTGTTGTTCTGGTACTCATATGTATTTATATGTATGTATATTATCTCAGTCCTTTCCCTGCTTCTTCTGTACATTTGCTCTTTTCCACTTGGATCCCAACGCAAAGAGTTCGAGCACAAGCTGTGTTTTATTATTTAAAAATAAAAGTGTTGTGTAAGGAGGTGAAAAGTTCAAGCTACCTCCATGAAAAATGTAAGAATAATTAGTTTTTATAGAGATGCTTTGGTCTGGACTACTGACTGGCAGGTTCTAGGATTTTCATTTTTTTGAGAAGTTTCTTGTTTACTGTCTCGAAATAACAAAATAGAAACCACTTTGCATTAAACTTCAAAAATTTATATTTTGCAATAAGTTTTGAACTATACTACGGAAGGTCAAGTTCAAAAGTCCCAAAGGCAATCGGAGGTGAAGAATTATGCCCACGAATTTTTAGGTAGCTATACTTTCCTGAAGGGTCTCTAATAATTATTGCCCTCAGAATTCAACAAGTTAATGAGTTCGTCGTCGAAAAACCGTTAGTAGATCACTTAACTACCACTTAAAATTATCTAACAGTGTAGGATTAATTTTCTCTCGCTTTTATAATTTTTTTTTTGAATTTGCAAATAATTAGTACCTTAATCAAAAATAAAAAAGCTCGTATGTAAACTTTTGTGACTTCTGGAGACCTGAGGACTGGCTTGGTCCTCTAAAAATATTTTTTTTAAACTTGTTTGTTCGGTGACATGGTGACTGATGAATACAAGATAAGTGTGGATCCCATTGCTTTTTACGAAAATAATAATTATACTTTATTAGCAGCTCTGAATTTTCCATTTTTGGATAATGAGGAGAAAAATCATCTATCATTGAACTCCTCTATCTTCAAATTTATGGATAATTTATGGAACACCTAAACCGATTGTGAAAACCCCGAGTACATTTGTACATATGAACTATCAATTCAATTCAATGTTTTAATTCGAACACTTTACAGGATCCCATATCATCACATATACATACATATATAATGTTTAAGGAGTTTGAGAGAACGTACAACGCCTAGCGGATCAAAATGGCCTTCCCCAGAATGCCCGTTGCATTTAGATTTGAATGCATTCTATCTAATCCCTATGTTCTTAAATGTTATCTATTGAATTTGTTGCTTTCTATTTCTATTTTTTTCTAAAAGGCAATATATTATTACCATTTCATAGTTTTGCATCGCAAGATGATTTTATATTCCCTACGACGCCAAGTAAGCATAATGAAAGCTAGGGTACATCTCCTACCCTAGTTTTGTACGTTTTGGTGCACTTTTTCAAAAGACTTCACTTGTCCATTTTCATTTTTGTTTTTAAAACTTTTTTATTTTACACATTACAAACCTTTGAAAGACGTGAGTACAAACTACTTTGAGTGCTTGGTGTTAAATCTATGACCAGGTATGGGTATCGCACATATGGTACAGTATATAGATCTCCGTAAAAGTAGAATTTCTGACACCCGCTGTAGTGCAGGTGTTGATACGGATTTTCACACATTCCGAGCTCTGACTTGTAATGTGCTATCACTAGCATTTTATGAGATAAACTTTGATACTCTAAATGTTTCACATGTTGTCGATAACTTAACACAAATAAAAAAAGACGGAAATCAATACGACAAGAAAGCTGCTGGAGAAGTTGCTTAGCCCCTCTGAGAATAGAAAACAAGAGGAACAGCTGGCTTTTTTGATGTACTAACATTTGTAGTCTACTACGTATTTTTAAATCATGATGCAAGAAGTGCAGGGCACTTCACCAGCTTTAAATTTCACTTCTGGGCCGTTACCAATCGTAACAAGAGTATATAAGAGGAAAATATTCCTCTAAAATATCAATCCATGTAGACACTGTAGCTGTTGGCCGACGATGAGCGAAGACGTCTAATCTAGATTAAGAGTTAAAGAAAATAATGAAGGCAGGAGCAATCTAACTCAATTTGCTTCCTTAATTTTAATGTTTTCATAACGTAATGTATGTTCAAATACGTATGACATACAGAAGGGATACCATCATACAAAATGCTTGATAAAATTTTTGTCAGCTAGGAGACATATCAGTACAATAAAGTATACTATACTCTGAATCTCGTGTAGAAAAATACAATTAATAATTAGCAATTACATAGGATGGGGACATGCTATTTTTTGAGGAAAAATAGGTTAATCAGGTCAAACTGGGATGGGACAGGAGCAGAGAACACAAATTTATCAAACCCAGTGTATTTATACTGTGAGTTATCTCAAAGGAAATGGAAGAACTTACAAAAATAGGTAGAGCTATTTGTCTGAGATAAATGCACTGATATGAAAACACGGGTGGGTTCTGAAGATACTACTGGATAACGTTGCAAGAATAGATATACTACTTTTTAGTAACTAATAGTTTACAAGCACCCGGTATTTTATCATCTAGTTGGTACAGCCTACTTGTGTGCCATACTTTGTGCAGTACAGTTGTATGAGTAATGCAAGGAATAAAACATCTTCCGAGGGTTTAACCACTTCTTGTACAATAATACACAAACGTGGACTATGAAAAATTGGAGGATATTTCTCTCTCCGTTTATGACGACCTACGGATTTTCTCTTCACTTTCTTCGAACAGATACCATCTAGTATATATTAAAACTTTTTTTTTTACCTGTAGTACTAACTTTGTCGGTGGTTGTCACATCATACTAGAATCCCCGACTGGATCTAACCTTACTCACAGTAACTCCTCAACTGGGTGCATTATTTATTTATGTACATCTATTACACCCACACTAATATTACCACTACAGGGGAAAATGCACTTTCTAAAGATCTTTCTAGAGCCTGAAATGATTGTAGAAACCCTTCACTGTTAAGGCACAAATAGCTTGCACAACTCCAATGTTATTTACCGATGTTAATTTTTATTCTTCAAGTATGTAGTTCTTATGACTTCCTATCCCCATTGTGCGAATTGAAACATTTGATGAATATACATATACTATGAAAATTTCAGCTCCTACCTTGCCCCACATGGATTTTTATGAGCATACTCGGAAAATTAGCCCTCCTGGGAAAATACAATTACCCTCCTGGCAATCTATCTGTGCTTTATCACCATAAACACTGACCTTCAATCAAAATGTTTGAATCAAATGGAATTTAAGAATTATCACAGAGCGTTTTTGGAATCATGTTCATTTTCTTGACGATATCAACAAAATTAATTGAAAACTATATGAGATAGTAAGAGGATCTTCTAATTGGTCCATCGTCCTATGGTATAAATAGATGTCAATATGGAAGTGTAATAATGTTTGTAATTCATATGGAGATGTACATATGTGCCGGGGATGACCCTTACTTTACTTGAATTTAAGCGCAGCTGATTAAGCAACTATTTACATTTAGCTATTATGTATTACATTCATGTTGTAAAATGTGTTAAGTGCTCTGGACGTATACCACTACTTTGTACCATTCAATATCTGTGTTAATAAGCGAAATCCTTCTGCTCCAATCAGGATTCAGCTCCGTTGCCTTGGCGAGCCATCGTATCTGCAGAGATACATATATCAAAAAATATAATTTTTATAAGGTAGATTCATAGGACCTAAGATCTAGTAGATCAAGCAAGTTCTCAAAAATAAAAGTTTATCTAATGGATATCCTTGTATCTATTTAAAAAATTTGAATATATATAGCGATGTAATGTGAGGGTAATATAGTAAAAAATAGCACAGTTTATAGGATATCTTGCGAAAGCTGAATGAATAAATGTCAATCAAAGTCATTCGACCATTTTTAAAAGGGCATCTTCAAAGCATCCAAACCACTACCACACATACATTTCCCAGGTTCTCTCTCGTAAGCTACACAATATGCTACAAAACAACACTTGAATATTTGTAAATGTTCCCTTAGCAAGAACGCCGTTGTCACTCCATTCCATTGAGCTGAAGATGTGAAGGCATGGTTTTAAGTAAGAGTTGAGTCATGGAGAGTATATTTCTCCCCGCTGTCACAATTTCTGGCTTCCATGAATGATTCGCAATATAGTTTAAAAAAAAACTATGGTATAATTTATCTTCAATGCGCTCTCCATAGAAGGAGCATGAAAGTAGCCTCCTTCAAAAAACACTTGGTCTATTTAACTGATGAAAGGTTCCATCTCCTCGACGGGAAGATGGAATAGGTGTATTCCGATACCACTATTAGTTCAAAAAGATCGTGTGCATTCACATACACAGATGAGAATACGCCTTTTTCTTTTCTCCACTTTCTTCTCCAGCAAGACTAATATTTCCTATTGGGCTTGACAGTTTGGGTTCATATGGGCTGTCAGAAATATTTTGGGGAAATTTCGCCTTTATTCCTGAATAGAAGAGGAAATAATTTGAGTGTACTTAGAATAGTACCTCGAGAGGCACAAATAGCAGTTCGACGTTAACGTCTCTCGAACTATAAATTCGAGCTGGCTATTCGAAGAAGGAACTTAATTCGTTTCTGATTTAAAACATCAATATTTTATAGATATTTTCGAAACAATCTTTCGCGTTTACTGACAGGTAATCAGGCTGAAACATTAGGTAATCTTCAAATTATAATTTAGGGCAAGCTGCATAAAAAAATTTCCAATTAAAATACTCTCTCAAAAAAATAACGTCATCTAAAGCATGGCCAATTTCGTCACCATCATCTTCAATGCACTCGAAGTTTTCGAACCTCTCTTTTACATCTCAGCCATCACTGTTGGAGTGCAAGTGATGTCTGACATTTGAAGCAGCTGAAGGTCCTTAGTAAGTGATTTTGTTGGTTGTATTATACAGAGTTCGATTGGATAGCTAGAATTTTATTTACTATGTATACATTTATTAAAAAACGACCAATTTTGATGGCTCCTCCTTGGAGACGGGGTACTTTGACAACGGGTATAAATAATTCCCGGAATATCAAAATATCCTAAATGAAGAGTTTGCAAAATACTGGAAAGAATTGCAAACTTTAATATTTAAATACAAAGTTTTAAGTTTTACTCAATGGATGAGATTTACGACTCAGTGCGCCTATTTTGGTAAGAGGACTGCTGGCTAAGGTTACACGAACTTGGTACACATTACAGTTTAAACTTATGACCTGAGCACGCCAAAGTATGAAACTTATGGAAGGAAAGCCGTTATTTGTATCTATTTATTATTCTGTATGAGAGGCAACGTCTTCTAATTAAATATGCACTCAGTAAGTAGTATTAGGAATGGAAGAAATCCGCTTAAAAAGTAGCGGAGAAGGAACTGCATAGATATATGCAAGGATTAAAAATCAAAATACCTGCAAATCTAGTTTAGGAAGCTGGGTCTTAAATCTTACCTACAATTTTTGGATGACAAGTCCCCAACAAGTCACTGGATGAAAAATCTGCTCCCGAACCAGATTTCCCAATTTAATTTCCGGAGAATTTTTCCGGAATCTGAAGGAACATTCTGAATAAGCATGGTGTTTGTTGAATCACATCAAGTACCTTGTAGAAACTAAACCCTTTATGAAAAATACTATATTGGAGGTTGGAAATATAAAGCTTGATGTCCTTAAGTAAGTACAATATCATGTTGAATATTTCTTATATATTACGGAACTTCTATCTACAGACACGCCAGACTAGTGAGATGTTTGACATTGAGATGAAGCAAGGGTTCGGGGCTGTTACTACGCAAACATATATGGAGGTAAGGTCTATTAAGGTTAGCTCTCTTGTGAAGCGTCTGAAGGATCCTTGAACTGTGAAAGAGGTCGGAGGAATTTCCAGAGAATGAGAACCAACAGCGAGCTACGTGATTCCAAATTGTCAGCATACAATCTCCGATAAACACCAATTACTTATTTTTTTTAGCCATTGCTATAGGATCAATAGAGTTTTCGGAAATACTTACACAAGCTTGATTCTTGAAAGCAACGATTCTTCCCTAGGCAGGTAACACCGCTTATTTTTCAGCTACAACAAACACTAATTGAGCAAGAGCCAGACACGATGGAGGTGTTTTCTAATACGTAAACAACTACGGAAAAGTAGAAAACTTACTACTACCTAGACAGTCTCATTATTAAAAGTTTCAAAGTTTTGTTTCCGGACCGTGGCACAAAAGATATTGGAGGATCATGAGCAACGATTTAACATCAATAGACAAAGGTCTTTTCAAGCTTGACCAGCTTGTTAATGGGAAAAAAGTTTCACTGCAAGATGTAATTACATGTTTTCTTTGCCAACGAAGCAGACTTGCAACCAAGGTTGTTGTAATTACAACAGAGGAGTATATGACAGGGATATACCACTTGCTTTGGATAGGTCACTTTTAATTATCTCTCAGAACTTTGAACCTTAATGCACACGAAAATTCTCAACTTTCTCCTCACGTAGACATTACAATGTTGATTCTAACTTTTCATTCAACAGTTTTACTGAATTTTTAATAGTAGAAGAGTGCTCAGTAATAATGGATTTCTGTTAAATTTGTAAAGGCGCCTGTATCAATTATACAGGGTAACTACACACTGACAGTCTATTAATATCCCCAAATAAAATCGCAATTAAAATCCATTTAGACCCGAAGAAGCTATTCGAATTCGAAGAATGTTCTATTTACTAAATAACATCTCCCTACCTCGCTTTATACCCTTCCCTAGTTTTATTATGGACTTTGTTTCTACTCAAGTCGTCCATTCAAAAACCTTTCCCTTTAAAAATCACTTTCGTTGCATTCGTTTGTATCTGTATGAAGAGTACGTGCTAGAAGCAAGAACAATTTTTTACAGCATTTTCCAGAAGTTTGATTTATTTCTCGTAAACTGAATACAAGGAGCAGAACTACAAAACGGAATATAAGCCAGATTCTTTGGATTATTTACGTTCTCATAAAAACCCTCCGAAGACACGGCATGCACCCTTGAAGTCAAAGATAATGCTTCCACATTATGTGCGAATGATAAGTTTATGAAGAAATCAGAGGAAAGCATATCCCTGACGCCTACAATTTAAGACAAGACTATTTTATACAGTTTTGCCTAGGAAAAGAGGAACACAACCGCATAAAAAGAGCTTACCTATTCTGGAAGGACGCAATAAAGCTAAGGAATGAAACTTGATACTAGAGTGTTAAAAATGTAAACGGTGTTGTAATCTTATACCCACCCATGAGTTTGGTTCAAAACATGTGAGCTGAAAGGAAGTGTACGAGTAGCAGCCCGTCAATATCCTTCGACAAATGGTACCCTCATTGATGGGGGTACCACACAAATATGTAGGGCTCTCGTAAGGTTGGGGCTGTTGGCGGAATAAAACACGTAAAACTAGTATCTACACCCGACCAGCATGTATTAAAACAAAAAAATGTAAAAAAATCTATATTCTCTTGTTGACGATACATCTGCATAAAAGATTCAACCATGACCTTAAATGTTTACTTCGCAACTGGTACTTGATGTAAGTATAATTGCACTCACCTAATAATGTTATGTAATGAGCAACGGAAAAAGATACGTTGGTTTTTGATGGTCCTTGTTATAGCAGGAAACCTTCTTTACCTATACCACGATACTTATTTGCAGTTACCTCCTAACGCTTATGAATGTTACTTTTTTTAAGTTTATTTATTTTCCTTAAGAATCTTTATAATAAATTAATGTGTTAATGAACGGGTTGTCAGGGCTAATACCAAATCGACCATTAATAAATCCATTCATTCATTCAAAGATCAATAAATAGATATACAGATTACCCAGTATATTTTAAATCTGTACTGTTCCTTAATACGCAACAGTTCCGGGGAGGCTCCCACTACCCCAACCTTCCCTTTCTGTTTGTAGTTATTCTAAAACAGTGTAGCAGTTTAAAGTATGGATCTGAATAAAATCCTTGAAGTATCACTCTGTGAACTGAAAAGGAAGAGGATTTTCTGCTAGGGCGACCTCAATACGAAGGAGCATGGCTTTTGTCTTTTGTACGCTTCTTGCTTCCAGTCATTTACTATCAACGAAAAGTAGAAATATGACCCAACCAAATTGTTAGCGACGCATTGAGCTCGCTTTAATTTTTAGGGACTGCGCCATGGCCTCCTGCGTGACACAGACGACACCACGAAGAGTTCAGGTTTATATTTTTTTTTTCTTGTTCAAGAACAATATAATTCAATGTAGTACCTAGGGGATGTAAGTCCGTTCGTATTTCTGTATTTCAGAGACGTATCATTGTTCCAAGGGATACAAAAGTAGTTACTTTTGTCGGCCATGGACAATGCCTACATACATAGGCGTCCGGTTTGGCTAGACGGGAGTTTTGAGACTTACAGTGTGACGATTTATAGATAATATTCAGCGGGCTGAGTCGGGAAGCTGCAACAATGCGTTACAAAAATAAACAGTGAAAGTGGTTGTGGCAGTTTGAAAATATGTCTTCTGAAAAGCTCCAAAGGATGTACTACACATTTCAATGAGGCTTAGTTAGGGAGGACTTTCTCCAGAAGTAGAAACTACGTCTATACTTATGTAAACATGGTGAGAGTTCATGTATGAAATATGTATCTAAATGTTACTTTCGTACATTATATATATTTCAATGGGGCCTCCAGCTTGGAAGAGAGTGGTCTTTGGTAAAAATAGCTATTGTATCTGGTAAATATAATCCAAGATAGGTTCTGTAGGAAAATCGGAAAATTCGCAAGTACAAGGAAGTATTCCTTTGACGATGGTAAGAGCTGTACTTACATGTCTACTTGAGGAACAACGGCAGAATTTTGATGCACGTTAGTTGTATTGTAGGTACACTGTGGTTAGGATAATCTTGTTAGGAAATCCAAAATGGGTAGATGGGCTGCTTGCTGGAAAGTCAACGATGAGATCTTAATGCATTTGCCATAACGACAATTCCCTCAATCCTCCTGTCTTCATCTTCTGCCCTCATTCTCAGCCAGAAAGCCCGTCCACTGTTCTCCTGATACTAAATAAAATCAACACATGTATTTCCATTGAAACTAAAAGACTGGAATAAAGTACAAGACGGAACACTTTTCCCGCCCTGTTCATCTCGTTTCCCAAAATAGCGCTCTCGGATATAAATGTTCTTGTTCTAGTAAAAAGTTCATGTCAGGTTTACTCAAAGCTACACCACTAGGGTGTTAAAGTGACTAGTATTCCCTCCATTTTGAAACATTATTTTTCATTCTGAGTCCCGCTTTGTCATTCGGATCCAACTTTTTAAGAGCCATGTCCCTCTTTATAATTCTGTTCTGAGACAGTTGTGTAGCTTCCTGCAAACCCTCAGGATGGTGGGGCCATGTCTGTCTGGATCCAGTTACTTTTATACAGAGTGGCTCCATAGCTAAAAATGTATCTATATCTGGGGAATGAAAGGAAGCACTGACAGTGTAAGTACTGTTTATGATTACGAATGGAAAGGGAACCTTGAGAGTGAGATGCTCGGAGCGTTCAAGTGTCTCAGAAAAAACGGCTGGGGAAATATGTTGTGGTCAGTTGGAGGGATTATGTTATGGGAAAACGAATGGTATAAAACACTGTAATATTACTGGGTAAATACAAGTATTTAACTAAATACTCCTTTCTTTATTGCAGGATTTCCTTTGCGAAGACGGTTTCGAGAAGAACTTTTGACACGAATATGAAAAGTCGGGCAGGTCCACACATGTAAGTAAACATGAAAGTTGTCTATGAATTGCAACTTTGATGTAATACTACGAGCAATATGTGAGATCAGATGCTGGTACACGGACAAGTTTAAAATCTCCAGGGAGGAGTTGCTCGTGTTGGTGGCTGAAGTAGCTACTAGCTTCTGAAAGTTCCGTTTGGGAGTTACATACTAGATATAGGAACAGACGTGAGATCATATCTTTATTTGAGTCGGGAAATCTGATATCGAATTCTAAGTGAGAATCTATTCTACTTGAATACGAATTGAAACTGTATTGAGACCAGGGTTGATTCCAAAGGACGGTGCGTGTTTACATACATATGGAACAACTAAAAGTGAGTTTTAGTCAAAGGTGCGGAGAAAGCCGAAGCTTTCACTTCCCCATTGCTACATACTTACTCTAGACAGTAGCAGCTGCATGCTTGTCTGCGCGTAGTACGAAATATCTGGTCTAAAAGCTCCCTTTAAAATTCTCATAGACCACACATAATCGTTTCCCTGGACGTGCTCTGTAGTCTCACAATCTCCAATATTTCTGTATATCCAGTATCAGTGGACGTAGTAGGAGCAGTGACGGACGGCCCTACTTCAGTCACTACTCCGGGGCTACTAAGGGGAAATGTATTAACACAAGTTATTAATATCACGTTGACGATTAATTAATCCTGGGGGGTCCCTTCTATCGTGGATGTATAAGGCTGTTTACGGACAATGACTTCAAAGTTAATTCTTCACCTTTCTCCTCGTCTCTTGCGAAGGAGCTATAGGGCTTTTATTTGACTTTTGTGTGCGTTGCTTCTCCTTGTAATTACTGAATGCTGTTTCCTTTGAAATGCTTCATCAGCTAGACACTTCTTTGTTTCTTCAAGGTAACGCGCCTTATATGTAGAATTACAGTAGCTGCTTTTGTATGTATTAGAGACTGTTTTAAAAACGTGATCCTTAAAGTGGTTGACAGACAATAAACTATTTAAGTAGATACTCCTTGAAGCGTGCAGGATAAATTCAAGTCGGTATGCATCAGCAGGGTGAATATTTTCTGAGTATCTCCGACACCTGTCCAAATCTTCTGATACTCATCCATCTTTCTAATGGCTTCCCTTTCAGCCGTTCAGCACCATAGTCTTGAGCAAACGTTTCGTTGACCACAGAGTTTTTGTAAAATGTTCATCCAAAAAAAAACATGTTCGTCCAATACGGTGCCAAATAAAGGCGCGGAAGTACCAGCTCTTGGACTTTCACCAAGAACCTATTTTCCATAGAAATTCAATCTTGTTGATTACATGTTGCAACTTGGAGCACTGTGCTCCCAAACCCTTGTCTTTCTTGTTTTACATTCTTTAACATAATCGATGGTCTGTTTAGCTCTGACCAGGCACCAAGAAATATTTAATAGGATAGTCATTTTAGAGTGAAGTACTTTTTTGGAGGGCTAGGGAGCAAGTTGCTCCCAGCAACTGCTTTTCCCTTTCACCATGTAAATTTCAGTTGTGAGTGTCTTCAAGACCGATATATTTTGTTCTTTTTTGTTTGTATTTTTGTTTTTCAAGTGCTTGCTTTGAAATTTTTTATTTTTGGATTTGTTTGTGTGCACACTTCTCTGCTGGGGACCATTAAATAGAAAGCGGAATAAATCATTCAGATTTTATAATCTTGAATGCAGTTACATGGAAACATGTGCTTACCAATATTTGCCTAACTTGCTTTCTCTCGAAAAGTTCCCATCCGATCCATGAGAGTAGAAAATTATTACACTATACTATTATAAAATAAATATTTGAATCAAAGAAAAAAATCTTGTTACTTTCAAAGTGCTAAGCAACGGGGAAATTTTCTGAGCGTGAAGATCAAAGGTTGTACCAATTCTCAGATTTAATTCCATAAACTCATGCTGAGCACTGAACTTGACCTAAAAAACAGAAAAATGACATTTTTTTATAGTGAGATTCCTCTAGTCTCCAAGATTTTGGATAGCTGCGGGAAGAATTAATTCCTGCCCCGAGAAATCTGTAATGCTTAGAGTAATCTGAAAAGCTTGCCCCGAACATATGCACAATAGGATGTACATGCATAGTTTATTATCCCTTATGAAGGATCATCCGGAAGTTACATCGTTTAAAAAAAATATAAGCAATAAATTCAATTTTTATCGTTATTATACTAAAAACTGCAGCTAGCTTTTCCAGTCGACTCTCAAAAATCGTGCGTAATAGAGGTAGTTTTTGAAGAATAATTACCCAGCATGTGGAGTGCGTGAGGAGTGAAAGGGTGAAATCTGGGTAATGTTCTTGGGTGAAACTGCTCTTTGGGAAATAAAGGCAAGATGTGAAGGAGTGTGTAAAAATGGGAAACACGTCGGGCATCGCATGCGTCACACTCACTGGATTATCTTTGCTGACGGGAAGTAATACTAAAACCAGCAAGTTGATGGTCCTGTCAGTGAAAAATGCTATAAAGTATGCGGTTGAAATGACGACTTTCTTATGAAAACTGAGGGTTTTTTTTTCTTCTTCTCTGGGTGATGTAGCCCTAAGCTTTACACGATTTCCGTCAAGTTAGCTCCAGATTACTGGATCTAAATCCAGCCCGGATCTTGTCTGCCTTTGTCCTTCTCTCCCAGGGAGGACTCCGAAATGTTGAGTGTAAGTAGTTGGTGAATGTATTTTTAAGATTTTCCACCATTAAATTCCGGTATTTGATGGAATAGCAAGGCAATGCTTCAAGGATGATGGGTCGATGGCTGGCGGCTGGTTTAGACGGTAGTAGTAGTAGTAGCAATGTATGGAAGGCTTAAGGAGCATTGACTGTAGGCTGTAAGACTCCCTCACACTGGGTTATAATTTGACATGTTAATCCTACCATAGTCGGTTCTAGAAATAATGACAGTTGTACGTGCTAATTGGAGAGACACAGATGAGAAAAGCAGTTGAAGGGGATAGAGGAGGAGCAGTCTTACTACCTATGCACAGTGTCAAATGGAACAGTATCAAATACTCCCTGTATGGAAGATGCCTTCAAGAATCCTTGACTCCTTGACTCATAGCTTGGGACTGTCAATGTCAATGCTTTCTCCTTGTCCATTTTTTGACCGCTTGCCCGTATCCCCCCTGAAACTAAACTTGTATCCTGGTATCTACATTTTTTAACCATTTTGTAAAGATGCACGGGGATATTTTTGAAGGCATATTTGTCTCCTGCATTTTACTATAATTTTTTTTACATATGTATATATGTATGTACATACATATGTGTGTATCACAGTGTATGAATGTGACTTCATATGTACATAGTGAAAGGTGATGGACAGAGAGTTTAAAGGATGACTTGTACAAGTCTGGGAAAGTATGTACGAGAATGACACCGTCACTATTTGTCTTACAGGCTTCCACCTTAATTTCACCTCACAGTTTTCAACCAACTACCTACTACGAACATTTCCAGCTTAACACCACATTCATCACTACTTTTTGAGACTGGAAGTTGCACGCCTATAATCTTCCCTCACAGGAGATATATCATGCAACTGTCAAATCACAAATTGAAATCTTATTTCCGGGGGTCTCATCCCACGATATTCCATAATCAAATGCGGGGCAATTTTTTAAACATTTGCATATCTACCTTTACTTGTACAATTGTATCGGGGAAATTTGAATGTATTGTGCTAGGACAAGGAATGCTGGATGTATTGAAACTAGAATCAGGACAGTTGAATAATTCCTCCTTGAAAAATCTTGCACTTACGAGTTATGGAGAGAAAGAGAGAGAAAGAGAGAGAGAGAGAGAGAGAGAGAGAGAAAGCTGGTGAAAAAAGAGAGAGGAAAGGGGATGCATTGTGTGGTTGTGTTAGTTGGTGGAACGTATGTATGCCGAGCCAGGGAAAAGTAAGGCCAGGAGAAGCTCGGAGATGAAGATGGAGCAGAGACGATGTGAGGGCTGCCACTAGGCGCACAACCTACACTTGGAATATAGCTCGGAAGAGCAGGGAAAGAGAAGATGAACTGGGTTGCTGGAGACTAACACTTTCGGCTGAGTTTCAATGGATGGGAGTCAACCGCGAGACTTTTCCTAGGAAAGGTCGCTCGCTCATTCCATCCTCTTCTAGTAGACACTTGAGCCCTTCTCCGGTTTTTCGAAAAAAAAAACCTTCTCCATGGCTGCCCTCACTCACGGTCCTAAAGCTCATCTCTAAGAAAACCTCAATATTTTAAGTTCCACGGGAACTGGGAAAAGTCACAAGGAAAGTGGACAAAGCAAAGAAACCATACAGTGGTTCTTTTTTATCTTTTGGTTAATTGCTTCCCTGTATATTCCCTTCCAAAATTTATTTTTTTCTTTTACCTAACCTCCCAATTCTAACCAAACATACTTCCATCCTCAATTTACATAGATTCTCCAATTTTCCATATTTCAGTAGCCCTTGTCAATCTACTTGTGACCAGTAAATTATTTATATGTTGAACTTTTGACCCGATTTAAAAAATAATAATATCTGTTACATGTTGTCACGAATTGAATTTTAAAATTTTAAAGGATTTAAAAGAAATACAAACTATATCTGGAATTAATAAAATACAAATTAACAAATTAACATTTAATTTAACAACTGATGGCACAAATTAATACAAAAGGTGTTTACATGTTGTGATAAATTGATACATTCATACATCAATAAATTAAAAAAAAAAACGAGTGGTTCAGTTCTTCGAAAAAAAAAATTCACCTGCAAGTACCTGAAATCACAGTAAGGGTGAGTGACCATTTAAGAGCGACCTATTAACGTACGAGCAGCAGGGAAACTTTAACTGCAAAATAATGCACTAGAATCCTGAAACCTGTAACAAAAGGGAACTCCAAGATAATTCCAAGCAATTCCGGAAAGATAATCGTGACTAAAAGGAGATTCACAAAAAGAAAAAAAAACACAAGGACGAGTGGAGGAGCTGCGGAAGTCTCATCCTCAAACTGGTTTCAAACATTCATTCGTACATGCATAATTAAGGAAATGCCCAGATTGGGGGAACTTAACCTGTAAAAATTGTTAGAATTTTAACGAACATACATACATAGCTTGGAACTTGTAACACTCCGTGTGGTCATGTGCTATTTGTGGAGAGATTGGGGAATCATTGTAGTAATTCGTGGGGTTCTATATAAAACTTTATAAATGGAAATGCTCTCCATTCCTATAAATATACCCAAGTTCTTTGAATCTTTGAAGATCTGAATAGTGTGGGGGGAATTGTGAGGCTCAAATAGAGTGTGTGTATTACTTAACCGCTGTTGTCCTCTACGGTTATCGCAAAAAGAGTGAAGTGAAGAT
Source organism: Allacma fusca (assembly GCA_947179485.1). Taxonomy (NCBI): domain Eukaryota; kingdom Metazoa; phylum Arthropoda; class Collembola; order Symphypleona; family Sminthuridae; genus Allacma; species Allacma fusca. The sequence continues at coordinate 37,370,610 of OX359249.1, forward strand.
TAGAACTGGGTGTTTTGTTGGAGGAAGAATGACTCCGTAGTCTAAAAACTCTCTCCCTATCGTAACTTACTCTTAACGTCCCGACCATATAAAAGTTTCACCAGTTGATTTAAGTAAGTTTCATGGCTTATTATCAGTCTCATCATTGTGAGCGGCGATATGGTCTCCATTAATCATTAACTCACATGAGTAGGTATTCAAAAATGCAAGATAAAATATATTGGTGGTGTTTTTTTTTCTATGTAATGTATATTTAGTATCTAATATGTGGCCACTGCACTGTAAGTAAATTATTCGTCTAGGACTAAATCAGGCTTGTACGAACGAAGATAATAACACTCCCTTATTGTACATGTTTAGACTTGTGTTTACAAGCACGGCAGCCTTCCAAGGAATATCTTGTGGCTTCTGTTTTCCCCTTCACTCTTCCCTTTATTATTCCCGTTCTACGTGTGTTAGCATGCACTGATAACACACACACACACACACACACACACACAAAAAGGGGGAAAAATCCTCCTTGACAAAGCTCTGTCTTAAGAACCACAGAGGTGCAAAGTGTCTTAAGTTGGGAGATTTATTACCACAAGTTTCAGATTTTCAGACTCGTTTTCTACCAGCAGCGTATCTATGTTATCATCGACGGTGCATTTTCGTACCCTGACTCTCACGTTCTGAGCCTCTCTCCGCACATCTTCCTTAGCAGGGAAAAAAGGAGGACGAGGGGAGGTGGATGGGATTAGGGAGGAGAGCTCTGAGTTTTCCAGTAGTGAGATTGTATTTCCCAATAAATACAAAATTTACCCAGAAATAATTGACGGACTTCCTCCGCCACTCCTTTCCGTATAAGGTCACGCAATCGTCTAGAATTTTACTCTACTTGTGTTTCTGACTCTTATCTATCTCCTAATTTTTCTAATGAAGTGCACATGCACACTGGATACTTCTATAACTATAAAAAAAAAGAATGACCCCAACCTGACCATAGAGGTGAGGTTGCAACAACACGGGGATCATTAGGAACGTCCACGTTGACTACATGTAGCTTTCCCTTTGTTACTGTTCCATTACGTAAGTAAAAGAGAGTTTCCCCTGAATAAAGTACATAGTAAAGCGGCTCATAAGAGCATTAGGGAAGTCTCAGGAGAAGGTCTGAGATTACAGGAACAAGAGAGGGTGTTTCAGGTGAAAGACCACTCTACCTGTTGAAATCTCCAGGCTTGGTTGAGGAAAGCTCGGAGGACCGTCGGCCTGGTTCATGTAGTTTGTCGTTGGAATTAATGATAGGACAGTTTACAAAGTAGCCCACGGCACAAATATAACTTTCATGGAATGTTCTCTCCTTTTAGTATCATTGTTTTCCGGATTGTGTAATACACAATCTACACTACACTGTAAAAGAGGGGAACTCTGTAGAGGAAAATTGAAATAAATGGTGGAGATACAGTTCTTTCTCGTCTCTGTAAAAGCAAAGTGATCCCATAAACTGTATTTTGGATTTGCATATTTCATGTTGTAGTCAAGGAACGTGTTGTGATTGTGGACTTGTCGTGACAAGCAGATGTGGAGTAATTTCCCCAAATGGCCGCGTCCTCTTCCCTAGGTTTTCATTCCCATTTGAGTCCCATGTAATTCCTATGTGTTGGGATTTCAATCCATTGCAATTCATAGGACTCAAATGGAACATATTATCGTAATTGATACCTAAATCCTATTAAAACCCAACTTTTTCATTTATTACTAGTGACGACTGTCAGGGACCAAGTCATATTGTGAAAGTTATTGTTTCTACCCTCTACTGACTTTAATCTCCTGTTGTTTTCAGATGCCGTAAAAAGAATCAAACAAGAAGGAGAAGAAAAAAAAAGGAAAGGAGGAGAGAAAAAAGTCGGACCAGAACCATACACACATCTCCCATAGAGGACATGTGAAACTTGAGCCAGGAGAAGATTTGGTCAAAGATTGTGAAAGCTACTTTCCCTGAAACATTGCATAATACATAAGACGACCTGTGCTGAAAGACTTGCTTACATGAGAATACACCAGAGAGTGACTTTATGGGGTTGGCTAGTTGGCGTAACAGCAGGTGATTCTTTATTGATAACCAACTTCTGCTGGTGAACGCACAGTGAGATTTCCCTCTAACGATTTGGCTGGCTAAAAGGGGACTATCTGTAGAGTGAGGAATTCCTTCTAATACTGACTCTGTGCTCTGAACTCGTCTCCATTATGACTGTCTTGAGTGCTTGGTTCTGCTCCAAAAGAAACCAAGTGAGGTAATACTCCCCAGTTGAGCGGTAGAGTTAACCGTTTCCCTATGCTGTGGTGACACTTGTGAATTTTTTATGTTTCCGACCCTATCAGATGCATAAGCATCAGATAAATATCAATTTTAACCTCGGACTTGAACTTGTATGATCGGGTATATTTGTCAACTCGTTTCTTTATGTCAGAAAATGACGTCTACTTGGAAGGATTGAGACGATTGTAAGTCAAGAGTCAAAAGATACTCAGAGGAAGGAAAAGAATTTTCTGAAGACTAGTGTTCCCAACCGTCAAAACTGCAATTATGCATTTCAGTTTTTACACTCGTTTCTTCACAAACTTCCTCGCACTGATTTACCTATCAGAGTCTTTGACAGCTGAGCCCCAGAGAGGTGGATCCGGTCTTCGGGTTTCGTACGGAGGAAGTCGTAATGGAAGTTTGCTAAGTGGTTCCGGCCGGAGTGGAGGTGGAATACAAATCGGAACGATGAGAAACTCCAGTAGTGCTAGTATCGGGAGCAAGTTAGGCCACGACTATGGTCGAGGCAGTGGTAGTGGTGTGAGTGAAAGCCCAGGTTCAGTAGGTCAACTGAAAACTACTTCGCAGCCTGAAACTATTTTAGTTGCTGGTGGACCCAGCTCGATACGGGAAGACGAAAAAGAGAACTTGACAGTCGGTCTCATCCTTCCACATTCCATGTTCTACCAGAGGGACTACGTGAGAGCTGTCACAAGCGCTATTTCCTTTTTCCGTAATAAAGCAAAATATAAATTCCTCGAGCGGTACAAGTTGGAAGTTCAGATGGTAATGATCACTGTCAGCCCGAGTCCAAAAGGTGAGTTTCCGATGTACTTCAAGACTTGTTTTTGTTTCATTTCAATCCCAGTCGGACCGTGGTCTGGCATTTCTATAAATAGTTTCCTCCTAAATTTAATCATCCCAGTCCACCGTGATTCTCTCATGGCTAGTTTTCATTCTGACAACAATTACCTCAAATGCAATTTTCTTACAGGCCCGAAACTCCTTTTTAGAACCCCACTCCCACCGCACACCACATACAATACCACCAATAGCCCGATAATGAAATATGCACGCACAAACCAAGGACGGGAATCCCGTAAATGACAATTTGTGGATCCCTACAAAGAGAGTGATTGCTTCAAACACTATTAATAGTAGATGAACTTGAAGCAGATTTTTACAGTCTAAGTAATTGCTTGTAAATCATTTACAAAAGCAATTAATTCCCCCCCCCCGCTCCCCCGTCATGATGAACTACCAAATTCTCAATTAGGACCACCCAAATTGATTACTTCCATGTTGAACTTTTTTAAAAGATATTTTCATGGTCAAGAATTTAAATTTTCTAAAAATCCACAGCTCTTTTTATTGAGTATTAGTGCTTTCGTGTAGTTTCTGGTTCTATTACATGTATAGGTGGGAAAATGCAGTTTGGGATGGACTTGTCTAGTCATATTTAATTTCCGGAGATTTCCAACAGGGTAGTGAAATATAATCAAATAATGGAGCTCTAATGAAGGCTATCTGGTTGAATGGAGTAACAAAAGTGGAGAGTCCTGATAACGAGCGTAAGTAGAAGAAAAAGGGTGGGAAGGAGCGTTGGGAACTCCCTTTGAAAATCTCTGACAGTGTATGAAATCTCTGAACGCCAGCCTTTCATCTAGTATTCCAAAAAGAAAACATATGGTAATACACAAAATAATGTGGATTTGGTATGGAAATTCTCAAGACATTTTTGTTTGGAAAAAATTCCCCTCCTTGGTGTAAGGATAACTTAAGAGAGTGCTTCCTTTGCTAAAAACCAACGAGGAAAGTGTAAATGTGCCGAAATGTCTGTACAGAGCCATACAGAGCTGAGCTGAGACTGACTGATAGTGAGAGAATGGTAAAGGGACACACGTTGGAGTTTTGAGAGTGGTGACGGTATCCAGTACAACCATGACTGACTAACTGGGACATGGATAACTAAATGTAATATGTGAACATAAGTGCGTCTTTCTCTCTTCATGTTAGTATGTTTGTGTGTGTGTGTGTGTGTGTGAGTATGTGTGTGTAAGGAACTGTCCTCATATATACTTATAGAACTATGTACTCAATCTGCATATTACTACAGTCTGAAATTTCCCTCGAGGTTTAAATTATCCGAATTCCAAATTTTCTCGTAGATTTTGCTTATGTGTATGTGAGAATCACATATAAGGTTAGACAACTACCGGATTCTCTTGCGTCTACTAAACTATGGATTTTAAGAGTAAAAGCTTGAGGAAATGGGTTTAGCGCCGTAACGAGTCGGAGAGAGAAAGAGTGAGAGAGAGAGAGAGAGTTAGAGAGTGTGGGGGAATATGGGAGGGATGGGGAAAGTATGCAGAACAGGAGTGTATGGAGAGGAACACGCAGAATTGTGATGCTAGGGCTGTTGGTTTCCGTATGATAAGAGAGAGAGAGAGAGTCTATGCGTTCAGCTTGGGATTAAAACCACGAGTCGGTATACATAGTCAAGTTGGAGCGGTAGGAGAAAACAAACGAACTTGACGTGCTTTACCTTCACGCAATAACAGAGTGTACTTGTGATGGGAAGTTGGAACAAATGCAACTGTGAATTCAGGTCCCAATCGTTTCATGTCATTCATTGTCATTGCCGCTCTTCTTTTTTTCCCATTTTGCGGCCCCAGATACATAGAGGCGGCGGTTTTGTAGGTTTCCTCTGGTTCTCTTGTCACTTCGACTTCGCGTCACCCCACATGTTACACCCTAGGAGACATATCCTGCCAGACTTGAAACTTGCAAGGAACTATTCCAGTCTGCACAACTGCTGGCCTTGCAAAAATATATAGTTTTCTATGTAACATATGTCATACTGTACATATGCTTTGCACTGCTACAACTTCCTTCCGTCGAAGCGTCGACTACATATTTGGAACACTTTGTTTTACTCCTTACTACCTTCACGACGGGATGTACTGTAAAACAACAACGTACACACATACATACCAATAGAAGGGATCATCATGAGGAGAGGGAGCATAGTGCTTCCTAGTGTTCGTGACTTGTGCCTTAGTTTTGAGTCAACTGTTGTTGCCTTTTCTACTCACGCCTGACATAGTTCCTGTAGTCACCAGAAGCGTTCTCTACTTCTTCTCAACCCCTCGAGTGTAATCCTTTTCCTCATTTAAGATTTTACCCAAACTGACATCAAAAGTAGTATTTGTAACAGCTTTTCATACTCAGAGAAAATGACGTAAAGAAACAAGGGGCCTTGTATCGTGAGCGTCGAAAGACCGCAAGCTTTTATTACTGTGGTAAACCTATGCTAAGCTAAGCGGAGTCAAAGGCTAAAGTGACAGTGCTATGTTCGGGAGTAGCCGTATATTAGAGTATTATTCCCGTAAGTAATTCCCCATCTCTGCTTTACATTATCGTTGTAGAAGCACCCGGTATCGGTATGAGGAGGGTCTACGAACGAGGAAGTGTGCATAAAGAATATTACGAGTGTCAGGTAATATTGTAAGTTGGTCTTGTGTCTTGTCGCCTTGTGCCATTCCTGCTGGGGAAGGGCACTGGTGGTAGAGGGTATGTGTCGGTTCATGTAAACTCCGACCACTTCCTCGCTCATGTAGGATTGTTTAAAGGTTTAAGTTTCACTTTAAAGTACTCCCCAATCTCTCTCTCTCATATTGTAGTATTTTCCGGGGTCGTGGACGACCGTACACAAGTAAGTACGTTCCAGAAAGTGCGCATGTGACTTGAGTCCTTGTTGCATGAGCTGGGACTTCTAATATTATACATGCTGATAAAGCCGGTCCTGGGTTTTTGTTACATGTGCAGAAAGAGCTCCTGATGTCCCTTACTTGCATGTGAGTTACAAGACCAGCCGAGACTCAAAAGAAGATTGAGACTGATTGTTTTCTTCCTCTCTCTCTCTCTCTCTCTCTCTCTCTCTCTCTCTCTCTCTCTCTCTCTCCCTCCCTCTCTCTTTCCACCACGTTTCCCTGGAAAGCGGGGAAATTAACGAAAAGAGCAAGTATTTTACGCTTGTACTATATGTGTGGTTTAAATGCAAGTGAGTATGAGTTTGGGATGGTGTGGGGACAAAAGAGCGTTCACAGCTTAAATTTTTAATTACGCCTCACACCGGGCTTCTAATATATTTCCTCGTTGACTGTCACCGTTTCTCTCGATTAGAACGTAATGTCTTGCTTAGTAGTGGGACAGGCAGCGCTTCATGGCATTTATATCATTATTAAAAGGACATTCCTGGAACAGATTATTTCTGTGTTTGTATACTCTCACACTCCCATGCCCATGCACGCACAGAGAGAGAGAGAGAGAGAGAGAGAGAGAGAGAGAGAGAGAGAGAGAGAGACACTCAGCTCCACTTCACTTGTTCCAGATTTCTAGGAATTAATAGCAACTTGAACTGGTTTCTAATAACAGTCTTCATCTCATGAAACTACTGTATAAACTCTAGTGAATTCTTTCCCTGGAAATTTACACACGTGCAATTCTCCGTTGTTGGATTGTTCCTTGTGATTTGTGAGACACGATACAAATTGAGGATTTTGTGGTAAATTTAAATAAAAAAAGAACTAATGAAACCACTACAATAATTTTAGCTTGTAAACATTACAAAACTGTGCTCGTAAAGATTCCTGTAATAGAATGTACGAGCCCGGCACACCAAAAAAAAAACTTTCAAGTAGTACCTGAAATAACGCGTCGCTCGGTTTCACCACAAACCATGAAAGAAAGTCCCGCTTAAGTAAAAACTAGGATGTAATCTTTGTATTTGAGCGGGTACAGATGAAGAAATGAGCACAGAATTTGTAGTAGAAGTTAGGGGCGGGCTGCTAAAAACAAATTAAAATTATTCCCATGCTTCCGTTAACCGTAATAAATGCAAATGTGACTTAAAACTGCGTGAAATAAGTGCCTCCGCAACTTTTAACTACCCTCCACATGTTTGAGAATGTTATAAACACAATGGGACACAAGCATGCAGCGGGGTTTCTAGGAGATGGTCTCAAATCAAATTATTCCAGACGTACCTCTCCTACTGTATAGCTCTTCACTGGCGAAGTAACACCATACCATAGTTGTTGAATGTTAATTCAGTTGAAATCCCAACTTCCTGGATTCACGTGGAAAGTACAGAAGCTCAACTCAAGTTAAAATATTTTAACATGCACTAAACTAAGAACACTCTTCTGAGAAACATCTTTTGTTTTGTTTTTGACTTCAGGGTAATTCTTCCGTTAGGTGGTTCGCTCAATTTCAGTTGCTCCTTCTTACTGGAGGTGCATACTCCCCAGAATATCATTCCATATACGATTCTCATTTCTATAAATGTTCCTTATACGGAGGGCAGAGGGAAGGCAAACAAATATTGAACGGGTTGTGTGCCTCCAGGAATGATGAACATAGTTGGGACTGAAGTATACAACAGTTACTTCCCTTGCATTTGGATAATTGAGAATGGAATGCTCACTACCAGTATGGGAAATAACGCTGTTGTAAACTAAGGACATACTAGTATGTACTGTGCACACACGGCTGGTGAGCTATAAATAGTAACAAGTCTCGCTGCGTTGAAAGAAATTAGCCCCATCGGAGAGGGAGAGAAATCTCATTCCTGGATTCTCATTTAATTTGTCTAAACAGACTTTTAAGGCGAATAGTTTCTCCGTACATGTACTTGAGGAATACAGGAATTATTGCACTTTCTTCGGGCACAAACTACAAGTAATTCGGTTTCCGAAAGGGTTTACTGCTATCGTTCCTAGCACGTAGAGATTTAGCGGAAAAATAGAATTTATGCTTTGCCGTTCACATGCACTGTTAGTGTTTGCAATAACCCAGGAAATCTGTTTGGGCTACGAGTGAAATCCTAAAGTGTGTTTGTTGTTTAAGGGGAAAAAAAGAGGTTGTTTTAGAAAATTAAGTTTTGGATGGGTAAGCATACTGCTCGGGGTCTGCTTGTGCGTGTTTTACATAAAAACTACCGTATCAGGAGTGGATTCATTTTATTAGATGCAATTGCAAAGCTTCGGGGTCTTCCAAAAACCCTATATGTATAGTAAATATTGGGAATTTCAGATTCACACATATGTAGATACATACATATCTATGTTACATAGAAATTCCCGGTAGGATCCTCCGACGCTTGTTACAGATTGCTTTAAATTAATGTTAGCACTATTTCTACTTCAAGGCATATTTCGTATTAAGTTGGAAATTATTCATGCTGTAGCCATATAGTTTTTCATTGAGCTTTTGTAGATCCTGTGTATTTTTTTCCCAGTATATTATTTTAAAATATGCCGTAATATTTTTTAATCAGGTATCTATTCCTACGTCATTTTACTTGATCAGATTTTGTATATGTAGAATATATGTGAGTGGAAACTACTGTGGGTCGAAAGTTTTTGATCCGAATGGTAACTGTGAATAGAAGGACTAGAAAAATTTAAAACTTTACTGTCTTATAAAATAACGGTTACAGCAAATACAAGGGGATAATTCTAACCTCCACCCAAATCGATTTCATGGGTTAGTTTTTATTACCAGTCTTTGTTTCCTGTAGCCTTTAGACCTCCTCCGCATTCTTCTTTTAGGGCTGGACGGAATGTCATAAAAGAGAGAGAGAGAGAGAGGCGTACTACATCTATAGATTTTAGTCCACGGTATAATCAGTCTACGTCACTCTTGTAGGTTCTGTGTTTTATTGCTTAAACCAGGGGTTAGTATGACATTATGAAGGGAAGGACTCATAAAAGGAAAGGAATAAGTAATGGGATTTACACTTCTGTCATCTCTGTTTCTCATCATCTCCGACCCCTCCGTAACAAATTTCATCAGTTTCCTTACCTCTCACTTGGCTTGATTATCATTGAGATAGCAATTGTAATTAACGTCGCTTCTCCAACACTAAATGCGATCATTTATGACAGCTTTAGCAACCTATTTGCATCAACTCACAATCAGGGCATGGCTTTGCAAGACTCCTCGTATTGAATTAGCCGGTTTCGATTCATTATTAGATGTCTTGACAGTAAGATGAGACACTGTGAAAGAATTATACCTGACTTGATTTCATCTGTAATAACATCAGTGTCAAAATACAGTCCGAGTATTTTATATGAACTATTGTCTTCTATCATAAATGTCATCCTAAGATAGCCTTCGGCTACCGTTTCCAATGACCGACCCTGTATATCATGGGAATGGCTCCAGTATTTGTCACTATTATTGTTACTTTCATCAGGGGAGGGGTCGGGGGGGGGAGGAAGGAAGTTGTGTTAAGTTTCTTGAAAGGACCATAATTATTTTGCGAGTTCTTTGAAGCCTATGGGATAGGGAATGATGACAAAAGGGTTGATCATGATGTGGTACACGTGTTTCTGCTCGTACGGTTGTCATCGAGGCGACAACACCATCTCCTAATAAGATGTGGCTTGAAGGGATGAGGACTGCGGTGCTGTAATTACTTCATACAAGTTTTAACAATATGTGACTGACTAGTGGCGTATTCGGATCTTTCACAGGCTTGTCACACTGAAGTGTGGTAAGTCACCGGTGAGGAGCTAAGCGAGGAGTTTGATTGCACATCTATGTGTGGATAATACTTCGAACACTAAAATGGAAATCAAAAGCCACGAAGAATTTTCCTGTAACTTTGCAGTGTATTTTGGGATAATTTCTCCATTGTGGACTATTTGTAGATATATGGTGCGTTCCCTAGTGTGGATGTATTACTCTTCCAGCTGCTTCGTATATGACATGAGCTGATTGTGGGATTGCATTGGAAGTAATTATCTATATATAAAGTGTTGAGAGATGTTTGAAAATTGTGCATATGATTTGGCCTGGAATAATGTTCCTAATCCTGTGAACACTAGTTGAGTTGGGAAGGAGTCGCTGAAAATAAAATGGAGGGGAGGTAGCGGAATTCGAAGAGCAATTGGGCAATATCTACTTTTAGCTCCCTTTGCCAATCGCTCTGTCAAACGCATACTGTAGCAAGAACAAGGGTAGGGGTTTTGATTAAATTAATTAGCCCGAGGTGCTTTACAAACATGATACGTCCTTCTGTTGGAGGTACTTACTCCAAAAGACCAAGTATATTTCTCTGTGGAAGAGTATCTACTCTTTTGTCACACGTGGATATTGGGATGGGTTAACTCATACTGTCCATTTGAGTGCTACCATACATACGACATACATCCATGAGCTTTTTCTTCAATTACACCAAACTTTGTTCAAGGGAACGCAGAGTTACAACTTTAGAGACCCCGCTTGACATTAGGAATTTTCGAGGATAAAACAAAAGTTTGGAGTACATTTCAATGAATGTGGAAATGAGAGCTTTATGAATACGGTGGTGTGGAGTCTCTTAGGGCATTTCTCCTCCTCTTGTCATCCTCTGTGAGTCCACATTACTTACGGAGTGGCAATTATTAGAAAACTTGAATGTTATTTGCTCACTTATGACATTGGGCAGGAGCCCGAGATCCTTGACAAGAGTCAAATGGCTCCTGAGAAGCAAATTAAATGGCAACATCTTTCATTTGGAATTATCGCTCAAGACAAATAAATCTTGATGGATCATTCTATTGTACGGGATCGAAATCCTCAGTGAGGTCCTTCATCCTATTATAAATGTCAGATCGATTGAGTAAGTTACTTAAATACTCTGATGGACTCACGTAGACGAGACTGAGTATAAGCGTCGGGAGTTGATTGCCAACTTAGACGAAGGCTATCTATGCACGGAGTCACCTCAAGTAAGCTACTAAACCTTAATATTCAGGACAGTTCTGAATCATAAAGTTCTTTACTTCAAAACCTTTTATGCATTTAGTTGTCAAGAGCACTTGAATTCTTCCATTAAATGGCCCAACTTTAAGGCTAGTGCCAGGTTCTTCTGGCAGGTGATTTTTCAAATCAAATTACCATCAGGCTCTAATCGGAATAAGACCTGAGGGTAATTATACTGAAGAACATCTTCGAAATAACTTCAATTTTCCCCCAAGTTTCGTAACACTCTGTAAGTCCACTCATTTATAAGACCTGATTGGGCTCTTATGGGCGAGCTAACTAATTACACTTGCCTAGTTGTAACATTTATATAGTGAATATACTGCATATTAAATAGACTAATTATACATGTAGATATACATAGCTCTTATACATAGGGGTAGGCTATGACCACTGTTGATAATAGCATATAGGCACACGCTCATTAATTTATGTATGTGATAAGGTCGATCCTAGAGGCAGTATATCTCTAGAACATATTTGCAAGATGACTGCTGAATTTCACAGAAGACGATCAGAGTATTTCCAAATAATTAAATTGGTAGTTTATCCTGTGATTTTCGTGTTTAAAAGTCAGCTCAGGAATTCACGAGCATCGTTCAGAGATGTGGGTGTTGACAACCTTTTTGAGAAATACACTTCCCTACTGTGAGGTTTCCGTTCAAAATGCTCAGCTGTGCTGAGTTTGGGATAAGCAAGAAAAACAGGGTTAAATGAATTTGTAAATTAAATAATTATGACAATTTACTCAGTTAGCAGCGTATGCTCACACTTCTTTTGCCCAGAGAAATCTTGCCTGGTGAGGAAATGAAACTAATCCGTTGCAGTCCCTCAAAATCCTGTTGACACTTGGTTTTTAATCGGCTGCACACATGTGCTTGAAGCTGAGCCTCTGTCCAAAGAGAAAAGTTTAAGTGGAGGGAGGAAGTGAAAATAAAAGTAGCTGCAAGATTAGACGGGGATAGGACTGTGACTGCTTTTGATGTGAGAGAAAGATTGGATGAGGAGAGTAAAAATAATATCGTTAAGAGAAGAAAATGATGAGTTTGCTTTCGCAACAGGAAGAGTCAAGTAATCCTGGAAAAAAGTAATAAAAATTTTAGGGAGGAAAAGAAGTCACCTGGGTATTTTCAAACGTCACCGGGGCTGACTGTGTAACTCTCTCTTCCTTTCAAGTACATTATTGATTGCTGAGCTTTTTTTATTTGAAAGACACATTCTATGGAATTTCACCACCCGTGTTGTTACGTCTTACGTCCCAGAAAAGAAATACTTGAGGGAGGAAGGATGATGTGAAGACACGTCTTATTTTCCCCTTTTATCATCTTTTTTTTTTCTTCCTTTGACTCTTAAATTTTTATTTCCCCAATGTATTTAGAACACACTGCCATAGCCATAATGACACGTACGTTTAATTCAACTCTAGCTCTATCAATCCAAGGTGGAGCAACTAAATCTGATAAGCAAGCAGATTTTTCTACCGAATAATGTTCAGCTGATGTATTATATTTGCTTTCCATTATTAATGCCATTGAAGCAAATAGGATATTTAGGCTAAACTTTTACACTTTACAATCTCTCCATACGGAAAGATCTATTTGCTTGCAGTACTCCAAGTCCTTTAAAAAAATTTCATTTCCCTTTTTGTGCGTGCCACTGGCGTAAAGGTATTTAATTCTTCAAGCAAACGCATTTAAAGTGTAGCTGGAATTTTTGCTCCCTCTCTCTCTATCCCTCTCTCTCTCTCTCCCTCTCTTTATTCCTTTTGAAATAACTCTCAATTCCAAGTACTGACAGCCATGGAAGATAATTATTAGAGCGGAACAAATAAATGTATAAAGTATTTGTAGCAATATCAGCAGCCAAGTTCTTACGGACCGACACACAGTTCAAATATTATTTCCCAGGGAAACTCTAAGCGGAAATAGTTCATCATAACTAAATTTTCTCCCTAGCCTGATTTTTTCCGCATTAAAATTTAACTTGAGGGGCTTTTGCGCTTGTATTTATGTAACTGTCTGACCGTATTTCTACACATTATAATTTCGCAATGTTTATTTACACACTCACTACCTGGAATTAACTTCGCTCAAATAACTGGAAAAGTGATGCAAACTTTACTTACCATAAGGTTGTCAACCTACTGGTGGTTACAAGTTGTGTCTTCTTCAAACGTAAAGCATACTTTCTAGGTGATATGTAATTATGTTTAATTATTTTTAATAGCTAGTATGTTTAATTCAAGAATAATTCATTTGAAAAATTGACAAATCTTCATTTCAGTTGTGTATAGTCAGGAAACTGTATTTAAACTTGCATTGCTGAAAATAAAATATGAACTTTTTACTGGTCTTTGAGGTTTTTTGAGTAGCAAGGCTCTTCCTTTGCCTCCGGAAATGACTCTCTTCCTGAATGATCTTTTTGCGTCTCTCAAATTTATATAATTAGACTAGTAGCGATTCCTCATTAATTCTTTTTGCAAATTTAATGCACTTCACGCGGGCCTCATGTGCTTCTTGTCTTTGTGGGCTTGAAGGCCTCTGAAAACACTTCGTTAGTTGGAGGGAGATACAATGAGTGCAAGGTAGCTGTATTGAATAAACTTCTACCCACCATCGTTCTTTCTCCTTTACTCAGTTCACACAAATGGTGAACATCTTTATTCCAGGAATGAATAGGATACCCCATTTCAATCTTCTGCGTAAATAACCTCCTGCCTTTGAAATATTTCTTATGTATTGAATAAGTACCTAAAATTCTTTTGCTTCATTTTTTACAACGCGGGAACTCAATCTGAAAATTTCTGGGACACAGGGATTTGTGTACTTGCTGACTCTTGAAATGTGGCAGAAGGTAGGATTATAGATATTGACAAGTATGTATCTACATATGACTACTGTATATAATATAACAGCTCGCATGCATTGTCAAATTTGAGCCTCATTCCGGTGATACTCTGATTGAAATGTGTATACCCTCTGCAGCCAATTTTCCTCTAGACAGATTTTAAATATATACTTGATAATAACTTTGTTAAATTATGCAGAAAATAGTAAGAGTTAACTTGACTGACAAATGTGCAAGACTACAGTATAACTTGTAACCAGGGGGAAATGATACACATATCACATATGCAGAGATTGTAAATAAACTAAATCTTTGCTCTGGCATGTACAACAAAACTGTCTGCATGCTGATGATTGGTCCAAGTATTAAGGAACATAATATTTATTTATATATAATTATTTTATATGTAGGATTCTAGAAAAATAAAAACCTCAAAGCGTGTAAAACAAATTTTTTAAATAAATATTTCTGATTTTAAGGACCTCTTGTATGATTTGATCAAAACTTGAATGATTATTGAGTTTTTACTTAAGAGCCAAAATTATTTATACATATAATACAATGTATTTATGTAATGAATGAAAATCAACCTGGACAAGTGTGAAGCATTACATTTTAGCAGATGACATCATGACTATGAGCTAAACGGAATTATTGTGGAACTTTTTAATCCGAGTGTAAAGGATGTAGAAGTTTTTGTATCGAGTAGATAACCGTAAGAGCACTGAATCTCATCCATCAGACTATGATGGAGCGCTTGCTACATGTAATTGTTAGGAAGTTTAAATATCTGGAAAAGAACCATTTAGCCAAATTCTGCGATGCATACATAAGATATGTACTTAAGTATGCTATCACTCTTTGGCATCCGTGTCTAAAGGGTGAGCAAGAACTAGTAGAGTCGATACAAAGGAGAACTAGTAAACTAATTATATGGTTGAGGGAAAAGTACAACGAAGAGAGGTGCAAGACATTAGGCCGGGAGTCGTTATACATAGATACACTACCCGGGTGAGAACGTTATAATTAGCTGAAACGTACAAAATTTTAGCAGAATACCATGAAATAAAATACAGAGGATTCTTTAATGTACATTAATGTACGAGGATGAAAGCCTCCGAATCATAAAACCTAAAGTTAATTGGGTGCTGAGACAACTTTTAGACATTTCAGTGTTGCTAGTAGTTGACATATTTTAAAGACTGGAAAAGGGAGTAAATGAACACTTACACTGTAAATGGGAACGAATGTAAATGGGAACGAATGTAAATGGCAGGAACGAGATGTTATGAAAATGAATCTATGTTATTATGGATATTTTAAAAATCTGATTCTCAAGGTTTTGTAAATTTTAATCTGCAGTCTGAATGGCCGTCCATAAATTTTAAGACTACGTTGGAACACCAGTTTGCACGTGTTTTATTTCAATTTGCAATTTCATAAAGTAAGATAAATCTTGTTTCCGGATTGCAATATATCAGCCATGAGACAAATGCCGTCGCTTGGGCGTTAATTTTTTATCCACTTGTTTTCTTGGCACACTTTCTAATTTAAATGGGTCTGTTTTTACAGCAAATTCGGCGTTCGGAAATTGGATTGGAAGATCCAATTTATCCGATTGCGATATTATCCAATGCATCCGAATGTAGAAATTCACTTTCAATTTATGTTCAAATATTCAATCATCCAAGTGAAAAAGCATGTGGAGGTGTTGTAGTATGTATGTATGTGTACAGTATGAAGATGTTTACTTAGCATTTGTTATTTCAAAATACAAAATTGCTTCATTGACTCCGTCTGTCCCTAGACTATAATTCAAGCCACTCAACATCCAGGCTCAAGGATTGCAAGTATCTACTTTAAAGTAAGAGTTGAACTTGAAGATCGAAAAACACCATTGGTCACTATCTAGAACATTCGTTCTGGTTTCCGAGTCGTGTCATATCAAATAGGACAAGTTCTAGAATCTACGCATTTAAATACAATATGAATGAATGAATATTTATTCAGGTCGATAAAATGGTCTGGGCCCTTATAACCTTTTTTGTAATACTATAATAATTAGTTATTTGTACAGCATTTAATACAATAATAGACTATTTTAGCCCATTGCTTGATCAACTAGCTCGCAAAGGGAAGATAATGGAGTTAAACCCGATTTTCTCTGAAAATGCTAAGAATTGTGAGACTTGGAAACTAACAGGCTGAAGGCAAAGGCTCTATTTATTACGTGTGGGAAAAGCAAGTTCTATTTTAAAATACTGAAGCAAATCTGGATGTATTTTGAGCAAATTCATTATTAATTACTTATGTAATTAATACTTTTGTACATTTTGTGCTAGTCCTTCAAAGTTAAGTGTAAAAAGCGAAGCATTTGAGATGTTTACAATCACATAATATTTGTTCAATATTATTCAAATGGTATAACAACACCTGGTTGACAACTGTGAATTAGTACAAAAATAGTTGTTTGTCATTTGTTTTGAAAACTAGAAAACATTTCTGTTTGATGTAGGTAGCATGGGCAAAATATAATTACTAGTGGTTTGAAGTGTTCCAAGGTTGAACCGGAAGTAATTATTCTTCTGTATAATTTGCACGCATATACATAATTACATGTGCTTGGTGACAGATATACTAAAATGTCAGAACGTTTGTAGGACAGCTGAGGAGTTTCTGAGAAGTGATGTTGTCACTGTAGGTAATTAAATACGCACGGAAATGTTCTATTTAGGTTACAAAGGACTTTTATCAGGGCTTCTAATATTCATACTTCCTGCTCCTAAAGTATTGATTCTAATGCAGAAAATACGCTGGGTAGATTTCCCATTGAAACCCATTCTTCCTAAATGGCTTAAGTTGACGGAGCAATTTTCACGACATCAATGAAGTTCAACTACATATATTAAGTCAGCTATAGGAGGGATTCTTTTGAAAAATTGTAGATACAGATATTGATGCTTTTGATATACTTACACTTCACGCATAACTTTACATTAGTTTCTTGGAACACACATTAAGTATTCAGTTTGTGCAATGCGAGTACATTACAAGTAACGTTATTTCTATAATGGTGCTATCCTCAAGGAAGATAATATGCAATTTCAGCTTCATCTATCTACGTATTCTCCTTACATGCGATAATAATTTTGAAGCTTGGTTTGAAGTTTGAATCAATTTAATGGAGGGAGTATAGAGCAATACGGAATGTATGAAAATGTCCCACTACACAATGCACAATACACTCAGAATATACAGTATTAGAATGAGCACCTAATATCTAAGTATAAGCCATAACAGCTCCTAAAAAGTTAATGAAGCATCAAAATTGAAAGGAGTTTAACTTTATTCAAAATAAAACGTTCATTATTATAGTGTTGATGGAATCATTCCGTTCGGGAGAAATAAAGTGATCAGCGCTAGTCCCAACGATAATACCGTGACAAAGTGATGCTACACTAATAAGTCTCGGATAGAAGGATAGGAAGACTCAGAGGAATACAAGTACAAAGGGAGACACTAGGTATTATACATGTAAGCCCCCCAAAACCTGGCGATAGTTTTTGTTCACTGAAATTAAAGCCAGCACTGCCAGAAGCACGGATTTCCAGTCTCCTTGCAATACATACTGGAACAAGCTTGGATCCTGTTTGAAGGTGATGGTACATATGTATAGATACGTAGGTTGTGGTATTAGCTGCTAGTGTAGAGAGTGTACGAGGAAGGTGAAAATGATAATTGGCTTAAGTTTTGTCAGAATCCTGAACAAGCAGGCTGGGTTTAGAGGAAGGAGAGCTCATCCGTTGAGCGGAAGTCGATTCAGAAGGCAATGGAAAATCCAGCAAGGAATTAGTTTGAGAGAAAAACATTGGCAGATAATAGAAAGCAAGGAGTTGGGAAAGTCATCGGTCTGTGTGATGCGTCTATGTGCTCTGTAAGTCATGTTAATTGAGAGAAGAATCCTTCTCTGGATGGATGTATGCCAAGTGAAACCACATGTAACTATTTAGTAGGTTCAGAATTATCTTTGAATGTTGATGAAACCTCTCCGGATGAAGGAATGGGAACGAGAGAGAGAGAGAGAGAGAGAGAGCAGAAACAGGCCATATAATTTTGTTACTGGCTAGTTTGTTCTTCTCCAAATGCATTTCTTGGTTGGAGTAAAATGAACGCCATCGCCTTGGACTTCATGGACGACTCTCCCATTCCATATGGGAGGGAGGAGAAAGTAGGGAAAGCTAAAGTCAGGCAACTAAGTGAAAGTGTAAAGAACAAGCTACCCAAGAGTTGGAAATGAGCAAGCTGGCCCAACGTCTGTATTATGTATATCTAAAATCTATTTGAAACTATGTAGAAGCATATTGAGTCATAAACTACATATAGGAATAGATTGGAGGCAGCAGGATACTTTTCCTATCTACCAAGTATATATAATCTATACACATTACATGAGCATAGAAACCATACAAAGTATGTTACCAGGACCATTCTTTTTGGTTATCCTCAGTTTGAAGCTGTTGTACTTTTTTAGGAGCAATAAGTGAAATGTACCATCTGAAATGACCGTCTTTAAAAGTGTTCCGGGCTCCATTTCCTTGTCATTTCTCTTCGCTTCATGGTCAATCAGCTGAAGCAACGGCTTCATTCTCTGTATGTACATCAAATTGTATTTGAAAGTAGAGCCCGGCTTATATTCCTATGTAGAGAGAGAGAGAGCAGTACTTACTTTAAATTCGATATAGAGGAACAATATGAATGAAATGGTCCCCCATAGTCCAAGCACCTTTCTCCAGAAATTCTTCTCAAGAAAATACATTTTATTATGGAAGGTAGTAACCTATACGTGGCTATGGAAGGTTAGCCGCTGAGTAACCAGGAGTAATGTCGTAAGTCCACAGAACGAATAAAGCTAAGAACAAAACCTTTTCTGGGGGGAAAACCACGTGTCGGGACTGGTGGAAATCAAGTCGCTCTTAACTGCTACGATCCCACTGCGTTTCTGTGTCACATTATCAACTGAACGTTCTCTTTCTCCTTGCTCACAGTAGTCATATAGTAATAAGCTAATTGCACTGGTAAAGGAAACGTTGACTATTATGGTGTCTCCGCTCTTATTACGATTATGGCTTTTTCAGGAAATATTTTTCCGCAGATGAGAGCGTCTGAGCGCAAGCATATAGTACTGATATTATTGCAAGTGCACTACTATTTATTCCCGAAACAAATTGCGTACAGCAATTAATGGCCAAAAGGTAGAAATTGACTGAAGGGAAGATTTTTCCCTCTTGTGCATGCAGTTACTTTTCCTACGAAACTCCATTCCTCTTATTCATCAGGAACATGCGACAATTCCATACAATAACATAAGGATACTACGTACATATCTAGTAGTTATAGCAATTTCCCTGGAAATAATTATGACTGAATTTTAAATTTAAATGGACCAAGGGAAATTTATCATGTCATCAAAATTGAAATACTTTGCTAGGAAAAGGACTCAAGCATTAATTACATGAATGCAGTTGGTTCCGTTTGCTTTTAGGGGAAATTTAATTACTTCCATTTTAAATTTAAGCAAACTTGCACCTGGTTCATTCTGCTTTTAAGCAAAATAGCAAGTAGAGTCTGTTGTTTCTAATCAACCATATGCATCTGGTCCATTTTGTATTCTCATCAACAATATGTATATACATATATCTATGGATGTTGTGGAATGAGAATTATGTATAGATGCATGTAAGACTGCAACTATATTTTGTAGGTTTCATTATTTTCAATTCATATGCTGCTGAGCTCTGAGTTGACGGTGAGAGGGTGCCCGTGGGCTGAGATACACAATAATGGCAGGAATATCGGGGAGTGCTGACGGTGTCTACTGAAGACGCACCATCGAGAATAACTGCCTCGTTTTCGTCGGTTTTGACTATTTGGTTTTACTTTGAGAGTTGAAACAAGAGCTGAAAGCGTCTGGAAATGTCTTCTCTTACCATTTATGGATTGGAACTAAAGAGAACTGACTATTTTCAACTATAACTGTTGATTTATATACTTACACTTCTCTCCTCACAGCTTCTTACCCCACAGAGTCAAAAGTAGATATCTATGTAGAGGACATGACGTGTTCCTGGACTGAAAAGAGTTACTTCCTGGATAGGTTACAAACTAAAGATGTGCAGGGAGAGAGTACATTATCTACACATATAACATAATGAGATGGTACGTAAGTTGTTTTATGATGGTTACATAATAGGAAGAAGCCCCTAGCAAAACTTGTTTTATTCGCCTGTTTGTAGCTCGCTTTCATCTCATATTGGGTAATAAAACTGACCGAGAAACTTCCATTGAGACCTGAAAAGCCCGTTTTCTTTACAGGCACGTCCACACTATGTACAGTTGTGCCGTCTGGAAAAATGTTCTCATCATCATTGCAAAACATACGAAACCACATAGATTTTACTCACACACTTCCAGCCTACGCCTCACCGCCTAAGTTTCCCTCAAATGAAGCCGGGAATTTTAGGAAATGGTAAAATGATGTGGAATGAATTACTAAATACAGTTTACAGCTCTCACGATTGAAAGCATAGGGACTTCCACGAAGAGCTTCACTCGGGCTGGCTACAGTTGCTAAAAAAGATTAAAAATTCTTGTCTTTGTATTTTTTTCCCGGCTGTCTTCAGCATGAAATCAAAGTTCAATTAAATCAAAGTGCAATTTTCTCCGGGGAAATCTCCCCCTCAACCCTGGATATTGTACGGAGCTTCCCTTGCTTTATTACTACATTAATTCGAACCCAGCATCATTACTCGTACACTCCCATACTCCCGAAATTCTTTTTTCTGAGAAACATCAGAGATTTATCTTCTTTACATCATGCACCACACTGGATTTTTGTTAGAAGTCTCGTGTCAGGATGCTGATTTATCAAGCACTATGTTCCTATGCAAATATTAGGCAGGAAAACAGTCCAAAAGAGCCAGAAATAATACAAACCCGGATCCTTGACAGAGATACAGAACAAATCATTATTCTTTTATGATATGTCGTTTATAATATACACAGCACTTATGTAAATACGTATATAACTAAAAATACGGGACAATCCATACATACGTACATTGACAGATACAAGAACACATTTACTTTAAAAATTATACTATTTTAGCTTTCAGATGTTTCAAGGAAAGAATGAAATAGTATTTTGAATACATTTTTTTTAATTAAAAGCAAAATGATCAACATGCAATTTCACTAAAATCAAACTGATTAAAATACAGTTTTACTAAAAGCAAAATGAACTACTTGCATGAAAGTCCTACATATTTCTTATCTGCAAGTAGACCATTTTGCTTTTAATTGGCAATGTAACTAGATTACTGTGACTCTTCATCGACAATATGTTACATTCTCTGGTGATGACGTCAACATCATAACTTTGGCTTGGATTCTACTAGAATTTCTTAGAACTTCTGTCACGTCCAAAAGTGTAGATCTGTAGATCAGCGCTTAAAACCTGCAAAATATGGATGTTATCTATACATCTAATTACTTATAAAGGCCATAAACAAACATAATGCCGACATTTGTTGCTCCAGAACTTTCGAATGCCTATAAATATTAGGACAAACTTATGATACCCATAGACACAAATCTTAGGGAGACCCAGAGGATTCTGATACAAAAAATTACCGTTATAAAAGAAAAAAAACTGGATTCAGTTAGATCTTGACTCTTGAAAATACTGAAAATTCTACAAAGAAGGTTGCCAAAACCATGCTGGAGATATTCCTAGGATGCGAGTAAAGTTCTTCTGAAGGAACTGAACATTCAATTGAGGAAAAGGGTAGGAAACAAAAAAAAATTGTAAATAATACATGCCTCTAAAACTGATTCTACTCATTTTTGTGGGCGATTGTTCATGTTTGACTGAACAGATGTGCCTACATGACAGGGTTAAAAGATGAACTGGAGATCCCACCATGTGGTACCTACTGGAGTCCTCTCATTTGGTAGTGTCTCACAGTTTGAAGATTGAGCACTACAATGCTCACCATTTTGCATATTACTGGAATGACAATGACATGGGCTCACTTATTGCTGTAAATGACTTTGATGGGACGTGTCAGAGTTTTTGTCCGTACGTGTTTTAGTAATTGAATGATCATCCTGATGCGCACAAAAATCCTTGTAAATATGAAACGAACCGAAGAATTCTACGGTTGTGGTTACAACTTGAGTAATCGTTTCCCCTATTGAAAACGGTGGCAGTATAGGGAGCCATGATATGTAATTACATATATTTGTACACACATAGACCCATCTACTATGGAGACTAGTGATGTTGAAAACTGTGTGGACGGTTCAATTGGACAGAAAGCAATGTAGCCGAGCCAAGAATCCTTCGATTAATTTCCCTTTGTTTGGTTGCTTTCATCCATTTATTTTCAGCTGTTATTTTCATTGCTTGGAGGGACTAGAATCCAATCCCTACATTTTGTGATAACTTGCGTAATGGGTGTAGACCTGAGAAGGACAAAAGTAACCCTGGAATTTACCAAGACCAAATATAATTAGTTTTTCTACGCCTTTTCAATGTGACTTTCTTTTAGAGAGAAAGGTGTAGATACATTACAGGAGTATAGGATTTAAGTGTGTAGGAGCGTGAGGTATAGCTCTGTATAACTATAAAGGTTAGATATCTATATGTAGCTATTACCAGCTAAATTTTTGTTCAAGCAGCTGTGTTCATTTCGCCTACTAATGTCAGCCTTTGAAACCCTCACATCAGAGGTATTTGATGGAGGATGATGATTCATGGTCGGAATTTTTGCTACAAGAAATTTTTTAAGTGCCTTGTTTACAAGTAAACTTTTTTATAAAATAAAAGGTTTCTCATTCAAGAGTTCATTCTACCATGTAGCTAACTTTGGGCCAGAGTTACTTTTGACATGGAGCTGAACGTCAGGGAAACTTCATAAAAAGATTGATGGACTTTTACTCCAAGGAATGAAAGCATCTTGAAATCTCTGACCTCGTGAAATTTCCAGGAAATAATTTAAAATCCTCAGAGAAGTCTCTTCTAACCTTTGACTACTCTGCGTCTAGACTGACAGAGTAGTGCACTCTGGTCCCTCAAATGCTCCAGCCCCTTTTTCCTAATATTAAAGAAATTACTACGCTTCCAATGTGCCGATAGGATTTTCCGATCCGGAATAATTAAAGTCGGATGAAATTACTTAATTTTGAGACTACATTTTTTTTTTCGCCGAGATCTAGTCACGGGGGAGAGGTTAAAGGGAAGGGAAATCCCCATAGCAAATTTCTAATTCGCTCCCCTTCGATCTTCATAAAGTAACTATTTGTCGTCCATGTTTGTTTGTTTAGTCAGTGCTTCGGAGGAATGTAAATCCTGAGAATCTTTAATACTTTCCGAACTTTCTCCTCTCTGCTCATCCGTAGTAAAAGATCTACTAATTTTATTCACTCTGTAGGAAAGATAAATACTCGGGATCATTTCCTGTTCTAAACTTACAACACACATAGTTGAGCCTCATAAGGCACCAGTCGTCTCCGAGATTTGAAGAGAAAACGATCAGAAAACTTTAGAAACATCAGAAAATAGTTCGTTGACGAGGAGAAGTACCTCGGCTGAAACTTCTTGCAAATAGACAAAACTACTCAATTGAAGCGAACTTAAATACATGTTTTCTCAACTGACGTTTAGTCAGATACAATGGAGTCATTTAATACTGTCTGTCAGCCCATCTACCCCTAAGTCTGAATCCCTGACTGTCGGGAAGTAGTCATCATAAGGTTGAGTGTTACGGGTGACTACGAGCGACTCCAAGATGCAAATAATTGAAATTAATTACTCAAGTTTCCCCCCGCTCAAAATAATTATGTGCCTATTCTGTTGGCTATGTGACTCAGGGAAAACTCTTCATAATGGGGAAAGAATCTTAAGTATTTGCTTCATCAGCTCTCTCTCTCTCTCTCCTAAAATGGGGAGAGGAGCATGTGATTAATTATCATATGACAGTGTTCTTTCAGGGAAACAACTTGATATCTGGGAGAAACTCATCATTTTTCTTCGAGATGCCATTTTAAAGCCTTTCGAACATTTTAATGCTTTTCTAACAAGTTCCATTCACAGCTCCCGCGTGCCAAATGAGTTTAGTTCATCAACATAGCTTTGGTTCAGGCCAGCTCAGGCAGCAAGATTAACTTTCTACAACGTTCGTCAACCCCCGTCTCCTTTACCTTATTAACTATTGTAAATTCTTGATTGACAGTGACACTGGAGTGAATTGCTAATGTATGATTTCTCACGAGATGAGGTGGAGATTTGTGATATGGGCCAGCAATATAGTCACTAATGGGACGGAAGTAATGTGATGGCATGAGCACTATGAGTAGCTTTAACATGTCTCTCTCAATGATTGATTGATTGGATGGTTATTATTATTATTTGTTGAACACTGAGCCCATTAAATTTTTTTTAAATCACTCCAAATTTTGAAAATGGAAGGAAGCATTTGATGGATTGGGAGTAAATCTTATTCAGTGAATGGTCGTTAAAGAGTTAACATGTTGAGGGTGATGGTGGATAGGAGGAATATAAATATTTTTACATGAATAAAATCTCGAATGTTTGCCAGTTCGGAGGAGAAGCATTGGGAGGGCGCATGTTATTTTTGAATTCTTATAAATTATTAAGTCGGCTGTAATGCGGCACTTACAAGTAGTAATTTTGTGGGTGCACATAAGTAGATATGTACCTGCTTGTAAGTAGGGTGAGAGTATTAAAATGCTCTGACGTAAGAGTCTCAATGCATTATTCATAGTCACCTGCTTCATTCATGTTTCCAAGGCAGCATGAAAAAATCGATGATAATTAGCATTTGAAAACATAATTACGTTTCACTTAAGTCCTGAACAGTTACATTAGGTAAATAGAGTGGACTAGTCTGTTTTACAACTTCGTGAGACTCTGTATAGGTACTTACTGGTGGGAGCTTCAGTTAGAATAAATCTGGGACTGCAGTTCTACTACTATACTGTACTGGAGAGTCTTCATTTCTTCCGGAATTGTCCTCCGGTGCTTTTTAAGGCGAATTTCAGATTTTCACAAAACTCTTCCCCATTTACAAGATGAATGAAATAGAAAGCAATAAAGCACATTAAAGAAACGTAGTACATATTCTTGACTCACAATTAGCTCTTGGAATGTAGATAATTCCTAAGTCTGAGGAAATTGACGGGAAGCACGCCTGGCTTGGGATCAAAAGCCAGAAAGGTTGGAGCCCTCCAATCTGAGATTGAATTAAAGCTCGGCTGACCGTTGCACTGGTTGGCGTGCTGTTTTCCAGAATATTTACAGTATCTACTTATAGTAATTACTTCTAGATTGATATCCATTAGTGTTAGAAATTCGAGTATACAGTGATTTTTGATTCAGAGAATCTAAAGATCCTTAGTACATACATACAAGTACTTTGTAAAAATGCCTACTTCGATAGTTTGTTGTTCATTGTTAGTGGAGAGAGGAATGACACTTGAAATATTCTCCAATTGAGACTGTAGATAATTGGACTGTTTTATAATTATCATGATGCTTTTGAATCTATGTAGATACCTATCCCTGGTTTCGAAATTAAGGGCCCAATTATGTAAATGCAATAGGAATGGATAGCATTTGCTGAATTTCAGCGGGTTAATTTCCAGGAGAGAATTTTGTGATGTCGGGAAAAATCATAAAATATCACAGACACACACTAAAAGCTTAAGCCAAATCATTTGGCCCTAATTTAGTACTCACGTTGTAATTACCTACACATTTGTGGATACATATGAACGTGTAATTATTTTAAGGCACGGTCCACTGAATACATCCGGATTAAATTCTTGCAGGATTTTATTGTTCTTGTGTAGTTGTTTATTTTGAAATAAAATAAACAAAGGTTTTTAGTTTGATGAAAAGACACGCTCTGGCTTGGTAGGGAATAAATTCTGAATTTCTACGGAAATGTTTCCCTGATGTCGCGTCGGATGGAATTATTTCCTTTTGTGTTTGCTAACATGGCTAGACTTGATAAATTAGCATTTTACAAATTCTGTAGTGTCGCGCTAATTAAGCTGGAGACATCACTCAGTCACTCCTTCATTTTCAAGCTACAATGTAGGCAATGTGCCTTCATAGAGTCACAAATTCTAGAGTCTAATAAAATGTAGGTAGAACTAAACTTGAAAGCTTGAGCGTTTATTTTAAAATTCAGGGATGTTCCTGCCTCAGAACTTTCTTCCACACTTAAAAGCCTTGGTTGAGGCAAAAGTTATACGTTATTTTTGAAGATTTACTGGTGTGGACCGGACAGGGGCGGCCATGTGGCTGGAACTAAACCAACCCACGTTGAGTAGTAAAGTTGTGACTGTAGTAAGGCTGGGAATCATCACATGCACAGGATCTTGTTATTTGGGAAGAAGTCACGATAGGGAAAGGACTTCTCTAATTTCGTAGTAGATTCCCTCGGCAAACTAAAATGATACTAGGAAATTGAAGAAAGGTTTCCTGGGCGAAGATATCTGTACAGATAGGATTTGACCTCGGGGTTCCATGAGGATTAAATACATTTAAAGAGAATTTATCTACCTACCTGTGGGAAGGGTTGGGAAACTTTGGCAACATTGTCATTCTCGATGGAACTCTCTCAGCCCTTTACTGTAGCTGTGAGGTAGTTTGGTATTTAGTAGGATGCTAGTAAGCATGTATGTTAAAAAAAAGTGTTTGTATTGGTAAATGTTGAGCATGAAGAGGCAGAGCGTACTAAAATATCTGAAGGACTGATGGCCTCCGGAGGAAATCCTTACTATGATGGATAGATTCCGGACTTCACGATCCAAAATTTCTACTAGTTTCAGACTTATAACTACGGGCTTGACTCTTTTCCCAAGGATTCACTATTTATACTTACTCTAGCCATCTCATTGTCAGTTGCATCCAGTTGGAAATGAATCCGAGGGGTTTGTTTCTCCCTTTCAGTGAAAGTTTCCGTTACGTCAAAACGTATGCAAATCCATTGATAATAGCTAACTAGAGGAGGTTGAAATGACAGACTGGATTTGTAAAAATGATCATGTATAAATATACATAGTTGAATACTTTCAAAAGTTTATTTTCGGAATTTATTTGGGAAACAAGGAAAGGTGAATTGGTCTGGAAGTGTTTTGTTTTGCTGTAGTCACATTAAATAATTAGCTTGGCAATTAGTAGATACTTTTTTGGAAAATTATAGATAGAAGTAGACGATATCCCCCAACTTCTATGCCTCTAACACTAGAAAATTATTATCCGGGGCTTTATTGCACCATTACTAGGTCTCTCTCATCAAGGGGAGCTCAACACCTGCAATACATAGTGGTGGCTGGAGTCTGACTGGGAGTAACGTCTCAATTAGGGCTGTTATTTATAGGGTCTGACCCGCCAGCCTAATCCAGATCCGGAGCAGGTCATGACAGTAATTAAGGCTCGACTTATTACTGCCATGAGGACATGCACCCACAAGGAGTCTTATAATAAAGTAAATTACGGAGACAAGGATCACGCTTGTTTCTAGCACAGAGTTAAATGGACCGAGTAATCGAACTTGACATTACGAAATGAGACTGAGAAGGCGAGGAAATTAATCTCAGGGAAAAGGTAGTGAATGGAGAAACAAACAGATTATTTTCTATTTCTAACACCATCTGACTCAGAGGCAGAGGGAAACTTTGGAAGGCTGAATAAATTATTTGAACGTTAAAAAAATACTCTCTCCACCACTTCGTTATAGGAGTTCCCTCATAAGTATGTATGTATCTACATGTGTGACACGTGGTGGTTAGCCCTGTTGCTAAGGTATATCGGGTTACACGAACTTCTCAAGGTACGGAGACCATGGCAGAGGGTGGATGGGAAACTGTGGTTAAGAAATACCAACATTGACAGTCATGACTACCATGGCCTGGAGGGGGAGGGATTGATGTGCCAAAAGTGTAACTGTGGTAAAAGAAACAGTCACAATGGAGCTAATGATAACACTGACATAGCATTTGTGTAGCTCGTCAGAGCCTACGATAATATTTTGATGAAAAATTCGGACTCCTAGTAACACTTTCCTCCCTTAATATGCCAATCGGGTCTTTGCCATGCAACAGTCCGCATATAGTTACATACGGAGAAAAACTATTCGCTGAGCTGTAGTTTTACCAAATAAACGGAGCAAATATTGTATATGTTCGTGTAGATATAGGAAACTTCCGGTGGAATCCTCCACATTCTTATTGGCTTTATCCCCCTCGCCAGTCCTGTCATCATTTTACCAACAGCCCGAGAAAATGAAAAAATTTCAAAGACGAGACGCTCCACCGCAGCAAGCCACTGTTTTAGCAGCAAATAATATGCACGCTACAGAGATTACATACAATATCCCTACGTGTGGAATTTATCGCACATGATTCGAATGAAACTCCCAGGCTCGTATAAATAATGTGCTTGTGTGAAAGAAAGTCTTTTCTAGGATGAATTACAAAAACGATGTGGAAATATAAAAGTGGGAAATGCAGCTGAGTGTGCATTCAACAGAGATTTAGAGTTACATGATAGTCATTCTAATGACGCTCTCTTTAGTACTCAAAATAATTCAGCTGCAATGCGAATAAGGACTATGAATTCTCAAGTATCTTTAGAACAAGATTTTAAAATGTTCATAAACCCGTACTTTTTGAGGTATCTACTGATAACCAGTTACTTATTATTGCATGATAATGTAGTGAACTAGTTCATCCAATAATCTCACCTTAGCTCATGACTGAGCATGCACTGCATTTCATTTATTAATTCCTTAGTCATTTCTTCATGACAAATGTTAAATCACTCCAAAATGATAAAAATAGTAAGCATCACTCACGAACACTGGGCTGTAGCCCCACTATTGAGGGATAGCAGAGGAACATTTGTCTGCATAAAAGTAAACCACGTTAGGAATACGTTCCTTTTCAAATTAATCACATTACATTTGCAACGTCTAGCGAAAGGCACGTTTCTCAAAGATGGTCTCGACAAATTTCGCAGCTATTTGTAAATGGAGCAGGTGTGTATGTATTTGAGGTAGTTCTCAAAAAGACATGATACTTGGTTGTTTTCAAAAGGGTTTGTAATGAAAGGGATTTTTTTTTCTTATAATAGATATACGAACATAGATATAGAATAAAATGATGCAGAGTTAATACGAAAAAATGAAATTAGTCTTGTCACTATGATACACTGGAAGGTTGTTAATTTGAAAAAAATCCCCAGTGAAGATAAGGAATAGACATAGTCAATGGGTGATAAGTACGCAGCATAGTGGAAGGAAATCTGTTTGAATTAAATAGGTGAAGGATGAAAAAGGCTGGAAATTCGGTGAAACTCATTAAGTTTCTTTCCTCTTAGCTCTCACTCCTGCGTCTTGGCAATGTTCCCCTGCTATATTTAGATACACTTATAAAGACATCAACTCACAACATCCAAAACCACAGGTTCAGGGCCCTGTCTTCAAGGAAAACCTTTCAACGTACCTATAAGTTCCTTCCCCGAAATTACCGGCTTCCAGGAAATATGACTCCATAGTTGAATAATAACAGGGAGAATTTCATTCAGTAGGATTTCAAATTTCCTTTTTTTTTTGTTTTGCATATTTCGCTGTGAGGAAATTATTCAAATATCAAATTTGGGGAGTATTATTGAGGCTTCACCAAAAGATGCTAGGCTACTGCTGCGTAGTTTTACAAATATAGTTATATTTATTTCGCAAAGGATTTAAGTGAATGAGCATACATACATACCTCTTGGCAACAAGTGACATTCGCATAGTGACACATAGTAATACAAACTAAGTCTAAGAGAGCCTGAATCGGATAATTTCCAGGGGGTCCCACAGCTTATTTTTTCAACGGGTCCCTCAAGCTCGTGACAGGTTCTCCTTCATTTGTACCAGAATTCCCTCTACCTGTCTACGATTTCCTCAACCATAGTACATATCCGTTGGTAGATGCTACTGGGATCCCTCTTCTCCTGGACTGAGGTGCCCCTCATTTTACAAGATCTAAGATTTGAATTTCTTAAAGATCCCTTTCCGTATTAAATTCCGAGTTTCAAACCATGAACGAACAAGGGACATATTTGGTAGAATATAAAATGGCCCCCATACTCACACATTCAAGGCCCTGTCCTTGTCCTATGCTGCTACTAAGGACACCTTTGTATCTTCAAAGCTCCCCAGCAAAGTTTGGTCTAGTGAGGGGTGACTGTATAAAAAATTACCGAGGGGGTCCCCAGGCATAACATTTGGCATCTGCGAGACCCTGACTGAAAGTAACTAATGTTTATATCTACATGAATGTATTTCTTAACAACCGGCAATGTTCTCAAATCCCATTAATAATTTTAGACCTGGATAAAATTAGAAACGTGACACATCCAATGCAATGACTAAACCAGCTATGGAATGCCAATGACTTGGAACAAGTCGGAAATCGAAAGTCTATTCCTACTTAAAAAGCCAGGAACTCAAATTCTACAAAAACAATTTGGGTTAATGTTTAATAGAAATAGGAGAAATAGAAATTGGGATTTTAAAAATCGAGACTCACCAGTCAGACTGCAAGAAGTAACTTGGATTTTTTAAAAATCTCATCTAGTTATTTTGAATTGTTATGATCCGGGGTGCACACCTGGAAAAATGTGATATTCTTTTCATCATAAAAACCTTTGGTGTGGAGAGCTCCACGTCGTTTCGAGATTGCATTATCTGCAAAGGCTCCTCTGCCAGTAAATATCTTGGCATTTTTATGACGAGGCTGAGCGGAAGATTTTATGAATCATGTGTTTGTGTTGTGAATCACAAGGAAAGACATCTAAGGTTGAAATGGTTGGGGCAGGGTGTTTCATTGAAAGGAGCCCGTTACGAGAGGACACTGCGTATGTTACACTCCCTGCTTAACCCCATAACTGCCGAGAGAGTCTTTCATTACATATGGAGGGTTGTAAAATTCTATGAGACCATCCTATCAGTAATGCTCCTCACAGCAGATGACATGCTCCTTCATAACAATTATCACTGAGTTATTTACCTTTCGGAAGAGGAAACCTGGGTGATACCTACAGGGCCAATGCATTTTATGATGCGAAAGAATTAAAAATAAATGACTACACTTTCCACCCTTATGGGGTCTTCCGAGTTCCCTTGTAAAATTTAATACTTGATCAAGTCAATTTTGAGTGACGGAATTTAGTTACTCCGAAACCATTCCTTCTTCCCGAGCAAGCTCTACTCACATGATAGTCATCTGACTTGAGGTTACTCATACATGTATCTCCCCCAACTTCCTGCACTATAGTATGGTTTGAGGAGCTTAGAGCAAATGGAAAAAGTTGATGGTGGAGCTCTTACATCTCCCGTAATGTAACGTACACCCATTTCCACTCTGTCAATATAATATATGAATTTCTAGCTCCATCTCGCCCACAAAGACACCTAAAAGTATGTACGTACGTGGAGGTAGGGGTGGAGAGAGAGAGCTTCTCTCAAAAGAAAGTAAAGCTAAAGGGAAGCTGTAAGAGCGAAAGTAAAATGGAGTCGAGGGAAGAGAGAGAGAGAGAGAGAGAGAGAGAGAGAGAGAGAGAGAGAGAGAGAGAGAGAGAGAGAGAGACCTAGGAAAGGAAAGGAGTACTGGAACTAAATACGAAGGAAAGAAACTTTTGACAGACTTACATGTGGGCAGTCTACTCAGTCCTGACACACTTTGTAATGACAGTGTGTGTTGAAGCCTTTCGGAATTTTTAGCTCCTTCAGATGTTTATAGTAAATGCGTCACTGCAGGGAAACGGAAAATGCATAATTTATTTTGATGCGATTCCGTTGTTCCATTCAAACTCCACACTTTTTCTGATACATATGTATATGGACATGGGGACATACCTGGTATTTCTACTTTTCTCCTCTCCCCGCCGCCTTTCTCCATGGAATTTCCCTAAAATAGAGTTTTCCTTCTGGCGGCTCCAACTTCCCCACATCTCCTTCACTGGAGGAAGGGAATTTAAAGAAAAAGAAAAAGAAAAAAAAGCTGGCGTATAAACATCTTTGTCTGTGAAGTGTCACGACAAGTGGTTCTCGAATGTGCTGAATGAGTGAGCAGTTAGCTCAAAATAAGGGGCTAGTTGGAACCCGTTGTTGATGGTATTTTCCTAGGGATTGAGGCGGGAGATAAGGGCCTACTCATATGTGTAGATACTTACGAAGGGAGGTTTCCTTCAAGGAGACGGCTCTAATGAGAGAAATGGAAGAAGGATTATTAAAAAGACCATATTTTGAAAGGAAATGGAGATATATCAGGAGAAATTTGCTCGTTACGTGCCCCGACATAATCTTTGGGACTCTAACGGGGAAGTGAAAACAGAAGCCCTGTGTTGTGCCCCTGTGCGTGTGTTCCAAGATGAGCAGGAGTATTATCGTTCGAGCCGTCGTCCTCCTACATTCGACAGCGTTGGTTTTTGTAGGAAGGGAAGATTACTTGCTATATTGGGACCCAGAGAATGTGTTATTATTGAAAGGGGGGAGTATATTGAGAGCCGAGCATTACCAGATAATGAGTTAAAGGGGGAAAAGTGTGATGAAATGGCTCTGACTTATAATTGTGCTGGAATTCCCTCAACTCAAGGACACTGGTATGTTACGTGGTTTGGATTCCTGGTCATGGAATAGCCCTACTCATGTACGTTCACCCATGCATATGCTCATGTGGAGACGAAACTCTCGAGCATACATATAGTTAGAGACGCCTCTGTCGTGGGGATGGGGAGGGATGGAGTCAAAAGCAGTCTTGAATTCAAGTGAAAGATGCTTTTGCTTTATACATTGCATAGGATTACAAGCTCACATTTACTTATGCGGAAATTTGATAGGATTTAGGCTGAATTTCAGTCACGTCTTAATGGAATGCAGTGGCACACTTCTCAAATACTGTCTTGATGCGTTCGTTCAAGTAGGAAAGTGAGAGCTTCTCCGTTCGTTATTTTCACTCTTTTCTCCTAGTAGCTCATATCATTTCGTAGCACTGGAGAAATATACTGACCGGATTCCTTGGAATTAGGTTGTGTGTATGTTGTTAGGAAATGACTATTCTGGAAAATGGTTCCCTCTTACCTTTCCTCACACGTTCTCCGCCCTGAAGGGGAAAAAAATAGTAGTGATGTATCATATTTGAGACTCTGCCATCGTCATCTCCTGCAAAAACGACCTTTGAAAAAATATTCCCCATTTCTAGCCAGCTCTGAAATAAATGCTCAAAAAGAAAAAAAATAAGACTTCTGTCTGTTATTTTTAGGCTTCTTGTATATATCAAATCGTGTTATCACTCTGAACTTACTCTCACGTTTCTACAACTTTTACCGCTCCAATCATTCCCAACAGATATGGACTTAACTGAATGACCTCTGGCTAATAATTTTGTTGTGGCTAGTAAAAAAAATATTGTCATGCTTTTTATAGCTGAAGAATCATGTTCCCGGGGTTTACGTTTACTATCCTGTATGTTTGGAGTCTTTATGAGAAAGAGAGAGTTGTTTTCTTATTTGAAGATTCATGGGAACAGTTTTTTCCCCTTTGATCCAAGGGGGGAAAAAAATTCGGGAGTTATAAACGGTGAACAAAGACGACATTAAAGAACATTCGGGACAGTTGAGACTAACGATAAAAGCTGTACGTTTCTGTCTCTGAATCTCCTTCTCCTTCCTATTGTATATTTTCCAATTCGTGTCCGTGTCCCTTTATTTGCTCCTTAGTACGTCAAAACTCTATTAAAAGTAAATTACAACACACTTTCTAGACTTTTACGGCTGGAATTCCGTTTTGGGAACTAAATATATTTCACATTTGTAAAGATATAAATTAGCACTCTAAATGGTGAGAAATAGACTTGTGGGGACTCTGTCACTAGGAAAAATTCAGGGAGGACATTTCACCCACAGCTTTCACCGTGTTCCTAAATCCCGGAGATTCCATTCTAATAATTAAGTGTCTCCATTTTAGTGGCAGTTTCACTTGTCAATAATCCTTGGTTCCAGCGGAGCATTTACTTTTGTGGACCTTGTGTTTTTAAATTGGAATGGTGCCGTGTCGGAAATTAATATCTTCCTCACATAGATAGATATGTACGTAGTTAATTACTCATTGATATACGGGGAAATTCGCAGTCCTATAAAATATTACATATTTTGATGCCATTATCTAATAATGACGTACATAATACCATACAGTATGTGAAAGTACATGTGTGTTACTCTTATTAGCGAAATTGCATCAGCGTAAGCACGCCTGAGGATGGGCTTAAGATTTCGGATGTTACTGACAAATCTTTCTATTTACATTTGGACAAATCCGCATGATGTACAGGCTCAGCGGATATTGTCTCATGAAAGTCATCTTTTCAAGTTCATGGGGTAGTAGGAATTTATGCATGTTATAGTGTCTTCAGGAGGCATAATGTCTTCCCCCTAGCACTAAAGTTTTAAGCTTAATTGGCATTTGTTTCGATTACAGCCTCTGGAAATGTAGCTCATTGTTTCTGAGCAAGCTGAAGGCTGCATGTACATATGTATGTATGTATGTATGTCGGACATAAATAAATACGGGCTTACATCCTCACTGGAACGCAATTAAAATGAAGCTTAGGGTGAAAGTGAATGAACATGGGAAAATCCCTCTTCAAAAAGCATTTGGAGTAGGGAGAAGGAAGGTGTCGAAGAAAAACTGAGACGGTGAAAGTACGAATTGTGTTCTTGAAATTGAACAATTTGGGCGGAACGGGCTACAAAACTAAGACGATTGGACATTTGAAATTTCTACGCGGTTGTCAGACACGCAGCTCCTATCAGGTCCACATGCCTCCTTCATTGTGACATAACCCATGGGGATGTGTGAGCTACTTTTGTTAAAACAAGTGGGTGTGAATAGTGTTGAAAATGTGCGGGAGTATTGAAGCTCACAGCTCACTGCTGCTGCTGCTGCTGCTACTTACTCAACAAGGAGAAAGTATGGGAAGATTGAAAGAGAGTCAAGTTGTGCCCTCAAATTCATGTGATGGCTTTGAATCTACATAAATCTAATAATGCAAGTGCTCAGTTAAATAACCTCACGTACTGGGTCTATATATCTTCATTTTGTTGAGTCGGTTGATAAAACTTGAGCGAAGGACCATGTCTGAGCTTTTTAGCTTTGTCCGTAAATATGTGCCATACTTTGAACACTCCGTACTTTATATTTCCTTGGCAAAACAGACTGGTGGAGAACTGACGAAAATCTGACTCAGGCCCAGGACGTAATCCCGTCAACCACAACACCTTCCCGTGTATTACCATAGAAATGCAATTGCGAACAGGGGAATTTTAACCGAACGTAACATTTATGTAGTGTAACCCATAGCTTGTCGCAGCGGAGGATTATTATGCCTGTACGGAAAAGCCCCTCAAATAATTCTCAGCGAAGGGAGCCCTTCTGGATGGAAGGGCGGAATTGGGAAAGGTTTTTCATTCCGGTGTAAGTATAGGATTGCAACTACTCCAGGAAATATTTTTCTGGAGTCCTATTCTCCATATGTACAAACCCGAACTGTAATTTTTTAGCTTACTCTCAATTCAATCCGAAATTAATTAACGCTGATGGGATGCATAAGACACATCAATTTTTATGAATTTCACAATTTGCTGAGGAAGCTTTTATTTCCCCCGGCTCAGGGACATTTTGAGAGTTAAGCGACTGCTAAATGCATTACAATTTCCATGCTTTCTCCCCCGTAATTGCAATAGACGAGGAAAGTTTCTTCATAGGAGTAATCACAATTTAAAATTTACTCTTTTTGTGCATTCTCCTTTTAGCTATTTAAAGGGAGATTATGATCCGAAAAAATTGTCCACTTTAGTTTCCCCTGCAAATACACCCTTTAGTTTTGGCATTTGGGGTTTGAGAGCCTTACTTGAGTTTTAGCATTTTACTACTTTCCATCTCCCTTTATTAGTAGTATGTACTTTCTCCATGGTTGCTATTTTAGTAGACAATCTTTCTGTAAATAACGATACCGAGGAGTGTCCTTGGGTGCATAAAAATAGAAGCCTAAATACATAATGAAGTAATACAGTAGTCGTAATGACGACAATGAAATTGAGGTACTACAGTATAGGCACAAGGGTTAGAAATGTGTAAGTAACGGGTACAGAGAGCTGAAATTTTGAGTTAAGGAGAGAGCGCTTGACTGGAGAAAGCTGGGGTTATAAATAGGTCCTCTCTTGAAACAACCACGGTGTACGGTTTAGTACACTTGATGTAAATGTTTTTCTTGGAGGAGTCTCTTTTATTTGAGGAACGATCTGAAACCAGTGTGTGGAGTGGGGGAAAAAAGAAAGAGAGCAAAGAATTAATCTACGGAGGTGGGAGCGGAAAGGTGGATGTTGAAGGAAGCCAGGCACTCGCACAATAAAATTTATACGGTGTCTCATTTTCTCAACTTAATTAGGAGGGAGCAATGTATTAAATTGTGCTTCACATGATACTCTCACAATCAGCCAGCTTTCCTATGACATTCCGGGCTCTCCCTTATCTTCATTATCCTCTCATCTTACCCAGACCTACACGCATGGTAGTATGCATGTACGACGTACGTATGTATGTACATATGGAACTTTCGTATGCCACTACAGTAGTCTCCGTGGAGTAACAACACCATGACTCATTTTCGGATTTCAGGAGCTACAGTAGTGTGTATGCACGTGGCTAAAAGATACGTCCTGTCTTCATTAATACGTATACTGTTTTCGGCATGGTTTTTATTTTTAGGCGTAATGAAAACCACAGATTGTCTTCCATAGACTGAAAAACGAGCCGAGATTATTTCCTAGATAACACCGCTCTCTCTCTCTCTCTCTCTCTCTGTCTTACACTCGTTCGGGCAAACTGCCACTAAAATGTTACCATTTACAAATCTGGCTCACCCTCAGACTCCAACTAGAGGACAATGGCACATTTATAAAGCAAACAAACACTCCAAACACCAGCATGAGGAACATAATAGGACTCCAACACGCTGTTACTCTTCCTCTCTATTTAACTAGAAAAATAATGAGAAGTGATGGATAAACTTCGCAACTTAAATGTTGGAGGAGCCCTATCCATTCCCCGACATACTTGTTCATGTGGCAGAGATGAAATACTTTTGAAGTCGTCTGCATCTATCTCAACTACTGCATATACCACGGGCTCTGTAAATTGTAAGTTTAATCTGAAGGTTGATCTGTCGGTCCAATATATCCAAGTGGAAATTATCTGCGGCATCTATTCTCCAGTGGGAAGCTGTCTATGGTATGTTGTACCTTTAACATGCCTCCCTCATCCTTCCTGGCTGATTGTGACTATTGTGAAATATGAATGACAGAAAGCGTGACTACCTCACCTTCTGATCTGTAATCTGTACCTTTGGCAGGGACTGGCGGGATTGAATATGTTTAAAAGCATTGCAGGCGTCGGGAGGAAGTACCTATTCGCAGGAGTGTATAGACATAGGATGCACATAGATACATATGTAGATACATATATAGATATGTGTGCGCATATGCTTTACCCAGACATAAGCTGAAATGCCTGTAATTAGCCAGATCCTCAACGGACTCTCATCAAAATGGAATTTTCAATGGCAGGGATATTAAGCAAGGTAGTAATTATACAGTTGGAGTCAGTGGTTTCGTATGTATCATCCGGTCCTTTGATCCTTCTTTGCACATTTTCTCATTTCTCTCAAGAGTGTGCAGTTTGGTGGTCGTATGGATATTCCTCATGTGAGACTGGAGGGGATTGCTTAATTTTGGCTCCGTTGCGGATGACTCCTATTGCTGAAAAAAATGTGTAATTTTAAAGCAAACCCTACCTTTGAGCTCTCAACCCTCTGATTATGATTTCCATGGAGTTACTTTTAATCCGCAGTCAAATGAACATAGGTCATTGTAAGGGGAACTTGAAATAGCAGGAGACCAATAGATAATATTTTAAGAACAACTATAATCATTATAACAGGAGCATCTGCCCAACCTCACGGCCCAACCATTCGAACAATACAAAACCAAGTTGAAATATTTTGGGCGTCTTTATTGCCAGAATTGTAAAGTTTGGGCATTAAAATCATATTTTTAGTGTTTCCGTATACTCCTCGTGCAAGTATTTTACCCCGGGACATTAACTATGAAATAAATGACTTTCTCCCTTCTCTCTACTCTCATATGTAAGTAATTAAACCCGTGAAGTTTCATTTTTGTCTGGAAGCACATTAGGTAACTCTTTGTGCTGCAGTGGATTTTATACACCACTCTCTGCTTGTTTGTCTCAAATCTCCTGACATGTCTCGTAAAGATTTCCCACGTATTTACAACCGGTCCGGAGTAATATTCTCGGGAGCTGTGTTCTCTCTTGGCTCATAAGTAACTGAGGTCTGTGGAGTTTTCTACTTTGATACTGCTCTGTTTTCCTATTGAGTCCCTGATAATAATAATAATAATCATATGTAATTCTACGGAGAGCTTAGCCATACCTATATCTATATGTCTGTGGCTATGCTATAGTGTGCTCGGAATGATGAATTTTCTTCACGCTGCAATTCTTGTTCCAGGCCTGAGAGCTCATGCAGGCATGTAATGTATTGTGTGGCAAAAACAACTCTATATGCACATAATGTAATTATTACGTCTATACATAATTATATTTGGGGATGCAATGTGGAAATATCTATAGATATAGGATTGCGACAGTCGCAGTTCGTTCGAGTCACATCTTTCCTGTCATAACAATACTTCTGTCGTCCCGTTACTACTAATGTATCAGTGTCTTCCCCCTTGATAAGGTCTTACATGGATATTTCTTGGGCTGCCAGACATAGACTTTAGGCTGGGAGTCAGCGTGCGTTATGGGAAAGATATTTTGAGTATGTATGTATCTATACTTATCCATAGTTGATAGATGGGACGGGTTACTCATCAGCCCTGTCTGTTACGATGTGTATCTATGTAATTATCTGGATATATAACTTCACATAGGGATGGTTTGAGGTAGCTGAGGATAGCTGAGGATATAGGAAGTGGTTCCATACTAGAATGTATTTCTCTCTCCGTAACTATCGTTCATCATCCGGAGTCTGCTCACAAAGATTTTCTCCGTATAAGCTGACGAAATGCTCAGACGAGGCGTAAAATTACAGAGACATTGCCTGTATAAGCCTTTCTGGTTTGCTCTTTTTTGCTTGGATGCACCGATTTCTTTGTTTGTCTAATATGCACGGTAGAGACTACTATTCAGGGAGGACTAGGTAGGTGTTCATCAGATTGGAAGCCCGTGTCTGGGGCATGCTGGTTAAAGAGACGATGGTAAGGAACCCCTGAAACGGTCCATGATGAGGCTTGGAACTTGGAAGAAACGTCACTGTGCTAATATTGTCCTGGACTTGTGTTCAATCAAATAGAATAGCCAACATGTTCACTGCTGACACAACTGAAAAGAATATATAAAAAAGGAATCTTCTGGGAGCACATATCACTCTCAATAGTCCCAATTCTTTCCACCACTTCGGCCCCATGTCATCATAATAAAGTATCTTATCACTTTGGGTCCACACGCAAACGTCCTCCCTAATTTCTAAGCGGAATTTCAGAGTTCAGTCATGAGGCTCTCCCAACCCGGAGGATATATTAAGGATTATCAATTGATGAAATGAAGCATTCTAAACACCATTCATACATTCCTATTGGACGGAAGTTGCTCCAGTGATTTAAATGGCAGGGGTTGTCGTAATTGTTCCTAATTTTCTCCGGGTCACAACTCACCTAAACGACTAGATTTCGACAGGAGTAAAGGGGATTGGAGGGGGATCCTGGAAATGTTTTATGAGAGCGATTGTCAAAATTGTGTCTTCAATGGAACACTTTGTGTACAAGGGAATGGAGCTCAACAATACAAACGGGTGGGAATTGAGGGCAGATGAGGGAAAGGGAAAGAATCGATAGAGAAATCGTCTGGCGTAAGCAACGCTTGTCACTTGTATTTGTCTTCAAAGATGGAAAGGATCGCATTATCTTTTTGTTACTATCAGCTGGATTTAATGCTTTCGACAACTTAAAATTATATTGGACGGGAATTTTTATTCAATTGTATTCACCATGGAGGCTTCAATCTTCGTCCTATTTTTTCCTCAAGGTACTGCTCAAGTGATTAAGGCAGAGAAAGAGACAGAGAGACAGACAGAGAGAGAGAGAGAGAGAGGGGGGGGGAGAGAGAGAGAGAGAGAGAAAGAGAGAAAATAGGAGATCACTTCCTCCTCTCCTTACACTGTAGCATGGGAGTATATATTTAATGTGATTTTTATACCTCCTACAGCTAAGTATCTCTTCACTTTCCAATCATTTTCCTTTCAACAATACTCAGTACAAGGAAGGATACCAGTCTGAAATTTAATACTTTGCATAGTGTACTCCCTCTAAAGAGTGTAATATTTCAAAATAAAATTCTCCTTTGTAAAATTTCATGTGGAAAGCATGTGCTTTTAACCCTCACTCTTTTTTGCTGTTGTTAGAGCAAGTGGGATTGATTGAAGATTATAGAATTCATTTGAGTAAAACAAATTGGATAAAAAATTCCAAGTATTGAGTGGCAGTTACAATATCTCCATTGAAAACTCTTGGAAACCCAATATCTTAAGAGTTGCAGTTGATTTCTTTTTGAAAGAGTGAATCGGAAAGTAATTAAATTAGTG
Source organism: Allacma fusca (assembly GCA_947179485.1). Classification (NCBI taxonomy): domain Eukaryota; kingdom Metazoa; phylum Arthropoda; class Collembola; order Symphypleona; family Sminthuridae; genus Allacma; species Allacma fusca. The sequence continues at coordinate 37,411,414 of OX359249.1, forward strand.
GGACTTTTAGTGTTACTCTGATTCGAATGATGTCAAAGAAACGTTGATTCCTTTTTGGTGGTTTTCCTTCGGAACAGTATGTACATACCATTCTAAATGAAGTCCCATGACAAGACGATGAGCTTCTGGAGGAAAGTAACTTTCATGAATGAGTTGGAGCTTTATTTGAGAAAAGTTATAACAAAGGGTAAAATTTCCACTGGGGCATTAATTTAAAATGAGTTAAGGATGGTCCGTAGTTGGGAATGCGTGTGTGCTGCATCCTCATAGTGGTTGCATTTACATAAATTACAGATATGTGACTGTCTCTGTCTTGACGGTTCCATGGATGTGGTTCGAAGCCCAGAGTCTTCCCCACCCACTCATTTGAAACATTGTTGTCAAGTTCTTTTCTCTTTCCCCAGCCTCCTCCTCCTTCATCTCCTCCTGTAGGTGCTACAACCACATTTACTGATTCTCTGTTGATGATATTGATTGTGTAAACAGACAATGATTGTGAGAGAGATGCAAGAAAGAAATGATAAGAGGATAGTAAATCCACTAGGAATATTTACTCAGCCAGTTTTTCCTCCTAAGTTAATACGACTCACTGGCGAAGATTTACCGACGACCTACCACCCGCCTCACCCTCTTAACGAATCGATTCTCACGTTTTACTGTCCTCCAAAGCTCTTACATCTGCCAGTAGTGCATTAACTGAGGACTCGGCTCCGAAGGGTTTAATAATAAGGGCTTTTATTTTCATATTTATTTGTATACACATTAGTATCTACTCTTACCTTGCTCCACTTGAGGTGCCACTTCTTTCACCCTTCATTCCATCAGCACTTTGGCGGGGATAAGTTTATGGTGGGAGAGGTATCTACCATAATGCGTTACCACATCCGGACAAAGTGGCCCAGACTAGTGTAGTCTGCCCTGTTTGGGATTGCAACAGCCCACATAAATTGATCCCTCTCATTTGGTGGCTCCGAGCGGTTTCCAGGAGTGTAGCTTACTCTTCCAGCTTACAACTTAAACCATGGACCATAACCTTATTTGCTTAATTTAATTAGACATACCTGAGTACAGGGTCAAAGGCTTTATGGTATGTAGAAGTTCCACTATGCTAATATGGGAATTTTTTTCTGGGCAGAAGGGTTAACATAACAACACGTGGAAGAATTATTACAGTCAAATCTCCGTAAATAAAGGACCCTCAAGGGACCTTCCGTGTTGATCACACATGAATAATATTCCCTTGTCATTAGGTCCATAAGTATTATTTATTTTTGGGAACTGGGCCAGAAAATCAGTCCCTTCTCCTAGTAGCATTCCTACTCCTATCACGGATCTAGTGAATTTCACCTGTGTAACATAAATCCTGTTGGCCTGTAGTCTCTAGCTCCAATGACCAGTCTTTAATCTGAGCTTCCAGAGCCTTATATTTTAAGCGGGATTTGGTAGAAATGACATTGTAATAAATGTGACTGTCCGACAAGACGAAGGATAGGACTGGGAATCGGTGGAGATTACTATTACAGAATAATAAAAATGGAATGTATGTATCTATCTATACATATTTTAAATAATAAATTAAGGAGTGTACTGAGCAACAATGGAAAAATATTCAGAGCCCTTCCCCCCGAGCCGTTACTGCGCTCGCGGTCTGGAAATTTTGGAAGTTGTAAATCCCCCAAAATGGTCATTTTGACAGAGGAGTGAAACTCCGAAAAAAAGATTTACTTCACCAGATTGTTTAAATGCAGTTTGCAAATACGTAGTCCTTTTCCAACGAGAAGGTTCACATAAAGGTCCTCAATGCAGCATATGTGTAGTACGTACTTGGATGTACTTGCTCTGGCAGTATCTCTCTCAAAAGTACATTATACGCGGGCCTTTTGGTACCCTCCACCCTGAAGTGACGTAACATGTACATACATAAATGGAAGACGAGGATTTATGTACGTACTATCAGGTGCAGATTACCCAAATACACATTAATAGAACACACTTTGTTTGATTTTTTCTTGGCAAGGGAAAGTTTTTGGCGCTTCATGAAAGGAAATAAGGTCACATGCTGTTGCTGATTTTCCCTAGAAAATTCGCACGTACGGAACTTACATATTAGGCGGAGGAATTGATACGTCGAGTTGATACGTACAGACTACGTAAAGTTGTGAGTGTGGCATATCTGGTTGAATTCGGCTCAATTTTTCTCCGTTCATCTTCATTTTTTGGCTGGTTGATCTAGCCTGAGTTCTCTTTATGTAAGCGATTCACGCTCCCTTTGTTGATCCATGAAAACTTTTCTGGGCTTCTTACGTGGCTTTCCCTTTTCCTTTCTCCATTCTCTTTTCCCCAGCTCTCTCCAGTCCCTCCTGACAATGCCATGTAGAAAAAGGACTTTCCACCGAAATTCGGATCTCCTTTTCTTTATTGGTTGTTGGGGTAACGGTCTCGTTCTACTCCCAAGGTAACAAAGACTTATAGGGTGGGTTGTGTGGAATCAAAATTGCAAATTTTTTTTTTGTTGCTGGTAAAAGAGAAAGTACTAATAATTCCTTTTTGTTTTATACCAAACTCTGAGTTCAAACTTGGAACTTCCGAAAAAGTGTGTGAGTGCGGGTTTGTAAAATTGTGTAGTATGTTTATGCGTGGGTAGATATAGAAAGGCACATAACCCCTTGAGTAATGTGTAGCCGCTAATAACAAACTTATGCATACACACAAACACACACACACACACACAAAAGGATGTAATACTTTATCACAAAGCATTTGTGAATTTGGAATAGAAAATGTTCTGGAAAAAAAATGAGTGGTGTTATCCCCTCAGTAATGCTGGAATATAGGAAACGTTAACATTATTTGTCTTAAATTTCCCTTCATATGGAATCTACTTAAATGCTTTGATGGTGCATTGTGAAATAAAAAGGAGTAGTTTTTACGGTTGATAATATGGTGTTGTACCCATCCCTGAAGATTATAGAGGTAGCCTTTCCAAAGACTCTCATATTAAATGCTACGGGGAGGAACGGTCGTTCTGAGGAGGAAGGAGAGCTCGACAAAATTCCAATAATCTCCCGTCGACTTAAGTTGTGGAAAGCGTTCGAATTTTTTCTTTGGAAATCCAATCTAGTTCCTAACATTGAACGTCAGTGTGTGTGTGTGTGTGTGTGTGCCTGTAGACTCGAGCTAAGGGCAAATCTACCATTTTTGCTTGCCTGCATCCTTTTTTCTGTTGGTTTCAGTGCTGTGCTTTCACTTTTTACTTTCTCCACTCTTCCCTTCCCTACCGTACAGCAGACTTTTGAGGCTTGGTGCATCCCAAGAGCAGAAATAAGAGCAATCCTCAGTGTTATTGCCAACGATAACCAATGGATTTGAGTTAACACGCAGCGGCGATTCTGTTATTTTTTCCTACTTTAACTATATATAACTTTCCCCGTTCATTTCTTTGCATTTATTCCGTCTACACTACGGGACTACTGCTGGACTTTTGTTATCAGCTTCTGTGTACTCGTCGACTCGTCCCTATACAGTAGGATCTGTTGGGAATATGTAGCTGTTATTCCTTCACGCTCTCCCCGTCTCTCCCCATCTCGGCTCAAAACATTCTCTGGGTACAGATTAGCTCCAGCCATGTATGTATCTATCTCTGCTGGTATAGACTCTAGAGTTACAAGACAACGGCACAGTGTAAGATTCCATAAGGGAGCGAATTTCCTTCAGACTTGCATGTTCTATTTACACTTGATGAGTTTCTCTGAAGATGAATGAACTTTCCTGATGGGAAGGAAAGGCATGAATATTGACTGCCGCTCTCACTAATAACGATCCCAATATTTTATCAGCAACTGATTCAACCTCCCTTGTACACTTCTTACAGTATTCCAGTTCCCGTGAAATTTCCCGAATCATTCATCTCCCAAACCCCCAGTATCAAGTTTGGATTTTCCAATAAATTAACTCTCAAATATTGTCTTCATTATTTAACAAGGTTTTTTTCCCCCCTTGGATTAACTTGTAGTAGTACTTTCAAAAGTCTACTTCAGATAGATACTGTATTATTAAATCCTTGGTTCTTCTGGATAGTCATCTGTACTAGTGAAAGCCTTAAAAGTGTAACACCTTAAATACCCGGAATAGAAATGGCAGTTCAAAGTTCTGTCATCGGAGTTACTAGAGCGTGGCGTGCGGGTAAAGGAAAAAAGTAAGGGAGGAACTTTCCCTCATCTCTTTGAGCTGATAACCTCTTGTTCGTACTGACTTCTTCGGAAGTAGAGAGAGAGAGAGAGAGAGAGTTGAACTTGGGAGAGTGAGCCGACTCCTTGTATTTATTGAAGACGAGTGAAGTAAACAAGAACTTGCAAACGAGTTATATTGAATAATAATTGAATAATAATAATAATAATGACTAGACTTCCCGATTATTTTCGAAGACTTGGAAGAATGGGGTAGGAAGGTGATTGAGAGAGACAAGTTGAGCACTGTAGCCATCTGCAAGTCTCGATATTCCTGGAGAAAGGGAATAATGGGATAGGAAGAAGGAGATTGTGATGGGAGAAAGGAACTTACGTGAAGAAATTCCTCCTCCATATATGCTCCTCCGTGAGGATCCACTGACGTCAAACGGTAATTAATTTATCTCTTAGTTTAGACTCCGCGTCACTTATACTCCTCTGTTAAATTCCAGTCTCCATTAAGCTCCCTGTCCACCTGTTCATACAAAACTCCATGGGATTGTTCGAGCTTGGAGTATCTATCTATGTGAGAGGCGATTTTACCTTCACAATAAAAGACTTTCCCTTCACTTTCACTTAATGTCAGAAGTCAAGAAAAAGTTCAAGTCTTAGAAATGAAACCGGAAGGACTGGAGACAATCAGAAACAAATGCAATTTCAACCCATCATTCCCCCCATATTTTATCATCCAAACTACTTTCAAGTTTCATTATGAGCCCGTAATTCTCTAAAATAAGTCAGCAAAACTGAATTGTCAGGTTGGGTATTGGAGATGGAATTTGATCAGGGGGAAAGGCAGCAAGTGACGCAATGACAGGTAATGAGATTGTAGCGGGAATTTATGAACCAAATTTTTTTTCATATAGGCTCTAGGCCCTCAGAAGAAACGCCCATATAATTCTTCCAGTTATGTCCGCTTATTGAAGTTGGCTCTAGCATCTTCTAGAATTTAAATTCCTGCTTTTACAAGGCGTATATACAATATGATACGAACACAAGTAGGTATCAATATTCGGGGGAAAACTGCTCCAATGATATTGCCAAGGAAACTCATGGACAGTATTAGTAGCTGGGAGTAGGAGTGGGCTCATAGAATTTTTATGCAAAAGATGCGTGCTGTATATAATTTATGTATATCTATAGAACCTAATGTAAGGATTTGAGTTAACCGAACTTTGAGCATCAAATAAGAATTCCTACCATCCTAGAATGTAGGTTTGACTTATTCCGGGTTTCCTTTCCCTGCTTATTAGTTTAAAGTTCTCCCTGCATAGTCCCTATTCGGGGAAGCGTCGCAAAGGTAGGGAAATACCAAATGTATCCGAATTTTAAAACTAGTTCTTTTTTTTTATAACGGGGGTTGAAAAGTTGAGAGCTCGGGATTTTGAGAATTTGTATATCTACATATGTATGTATAAATTACGAGCAAATCTTGATGTTAGATGTATTTTTAAGTACAGTCACGAACTGTGTAGAAGTTCCCGTAAAAATTTGTAGAAAGTAAAGTGCATGCTCGAGGAACCATGTATGCTCTTGTAGGCGTATCACTCACTAAGAACGTTTGAAATGGACTTTGAAAAGAAATTTCATGCAAGTAGTTCCAAGGAAAGGGTAGGGATATCATCCAGCCTGGGTATTCCAGGGGGAACAATCCCGCCAGCAATAACCCCGAATGAAATAATCCCACCATGTATGGACACAATCCCGCCGTTCGGTAAATAAGTAATTCTACCCTTGGAAGCACTACAGTACAGTTATCTCCTGTAGAACGGAACGACGTGAATGACACCTCCGCGGAGGAAAGCATTCCACAACAGTGCGCCGGGATCGTTTCATTCGTTTGAATTAGTCGGTTGATAAAGTAACAGTATGGTTCTGTCGATGTTCTCATGTGATCCAATCTGATGAAGAGTATTAATTAAAGCTCTCACAGCCCGTTGCCTTCATACTTGATTGAGAATATGTGTTTATTTTGCTGTTGTATTTATTATTTAAAAATTATACTTTCATATGATCAGCCATGACTAAAGTTTTTCATTTGAATCTTGCGCACACTTCAAAATAAGCTGGATCACGATTCCAGCTACACCTGCACTGACCCAAAGGTCAGTACAGGTTCCCTGGTGATCTTGTATGAATGTGTTCATTTGTTTATCATTCCATGTTGAGGTCCTAAAATTGGTCATACGGGTCGAGGTGGAATAGCAGTGTACGAAATACTGCTTTTAATAATTTTTTTGTGGTGATAATAATCAATAATTTACGGTGTCGAATGCAAGATAATTCAATTATTGAGATAATTTTCGCTTGGATGTGGATTGCAATATGGACATTGGAATTTGTGAAACATACTGTAATTATTACTTGATGTAAAATAAACTTCTAGCATCTTGGACATGTGCATGTATCTACGCCTATACATGTGTGCATAGTACTAATGGTGACCAGAGATGTGTTTTCTGTTGAACTTTGGACCCATACTGTAATTTGTTTTCATACATAAAAGCTGCAGAAAACAATCTTTGGTCTTTTACTAATTGGTTTTTACTCGAGTTATTTTTCCACGACTTTGGAAGAAGTTGCAAACTATAGACAATTTTGTTGTACAGTAAACAATGTACAATAGCAATGAGCACAGAATTCAGCTTCACTAACCACTGAAAATTTGATTGGTTCCTTAGCCTCAGAGATTTTCACTGCAAGGGTTTAAATTTCAAAAGAAAATAATGTTTTTCTGACCACCCTTCAGTGATGCATATGAAAAATTTAACGTCATTGAAATTTAATTGATTTGACTGTCACTGTTTCTGCAATTAATATTAACGAACAAACAAATAACCAAACATTCATATTTGTGACTTTTCTCTCTCTCTCTCTCTCTGTGCTCCTATATCTAATCACATTTGGATGAATATTCTGAATCTACACTAGTAATTCAATTCTGGTGCTCAAAAACTATTTTTAATTATAACAAGGAATTTGAACCGTAAAAATGCCCGACTTGCCCTACCCAAAATGCCCAAAAACAGGGAAATTTCAAAAGATTCCCACGTGCCCTAAAGTTGGGCATGTGGGCAGACATTTTGGGCATTTTCAATCGACATACCCTGCATAGGACTGGAATGTATTTTGAGAAATGTTGTCCTTGTAGTATGTACATCGGGGATGTATATTTTTGAAAGTGATTCCAGAAAGCTTTCCAATAGTCTCTGGTCTTTTCTTTCTATGACTCTGTTTGCAGAGGACTGGGAATCCAAAACACGTTTTGATGCTTGGGAGTCCCAGAGCCTCGCATACCCTCAATTTGTACGTTTCGTTTCCCATAACTGTTAACGGTTACTGAAGTAAAATTGGCATTTCTTTTTGGTGTTGATCCAAATTTGGGATTTTTTAGGACAGTAAAAGCATTCTCTATCAGATTTTTCTACTTACTTGAGGACGGCTCAGACACATTGCTACTTGACTGGCAGTAAAAAAAATGATTTGTGTTGATAAAAGCTCAAGTGCTAGTGCGGTTCTGTAGATTTTTCTACGGGATTTGGTAAGTGGTGACCTTTGAGGTTAGAAGGTTATGACGATGGACCGTAAGTAGGGAGAAAGTACGGCAGTACTCCCATTGGATTGAATTTCGGGGGGGCATTGATGGAATTCCAGCAAGTTGTTTCTGAGATGTGCCGACATGCTGGGAGTGTATTTTTTATTATGTATAAAGTAAAAGTCATGTCGACAACTTCGTATCTGTTTCTTGTGTATTGGAGAGAAAATGTGCTGGGGGCAATTTGTCAGTCGTTCTCCGGCCTTGTGCTACTCTTCCGCTCCTTTAAAATATTCTAGGTTTTCACTCCATATTACATTTGGAGGCTCATAAAGACCTCAGTTGTTTCGTCAACTTGGTTACATCTTTTACACACTCTACATTTTGTTCGAACAGTGGTTGAAAACACTGAAGTGCATTGTAGACTCTGCTCAAGATGAATTTTTTTTTCATCACTGTAATCTTATGGCTTGATGGATTCGATCAAGCGTACTGTTCAGAGGTTGGTTTATTTGATGCGGAATCTCCATTTTTGTTGTCGTTAACAGTCTTTACATATTACTAAATCCCACGGATGCACCTTTGCCCTCTGTTCTTTTCCACTACATTCCGAAGGGAATGTCAAAGCTGTAGAACGCTCCTGCTTGCTCAAGCATTCCATTGATCCAGCTTATTGCACAGCTTCTGTTTTCAAGCTGTCTCTCTCCCTTTTGTCAGGTTGGGGAAAACGACATTTCTGTCTGCTCCTATTACTCCGACAGGCTCATATTGTAAATACTTGTATTCTATGTATACCTGCATCCCAGATTTCCTCCTTTGATTGTATTTCAACTAGTAAACTTTTCTGATAAATCTTAGCCTTTCCTCTTGACTCAGCCTCTTGTTTTTGTGGCTTGGTCAGACACACGTATGTACATATTACCTCAAGCCTGGTTGTCAACCTATACTCGTAACGGCAACATCCGGATACAGGCATCCCGACAGGTACAGCTGTTAACTGCAGAAATTATTTAGTATTCTTAGTACGCCCTCACGATGACAAATTGTGTTGAGAGAGCAACCTTGTAACTACTGTGTTCTGACAATTGACAATTTTACGACATTGGCAGGGAAAGACGACAAATGCTAGTGAAGGAAGGGAGAGTACCTTTGAAGGCAATTACACAGACACAACATATCTGGCTGTTGCGTCCGGACATGAGCAATGCCTTTTCTTACGTAAGATTTAAATTTGCACGTGCAAAGAGCCCGCTTGGATTTCTTCTAGGAAGCCTATCAAAGGATGTTTATCAAAGTTGTTCCGGTTTGGAATAGTACAAGCAGAAGGGTTAAGGATATAGACATTACCAATACAGGCGTAATGCTAACATTGGCAATATAGGAGAAATGCTAACATTACCAATATACATAGGAGAAATGCTCACGTTACCAATGTAGGAGAAATGCTCACGTTACCAATATAGGAGAAATGCTAATGCTACCAATATAGGAGAAATGCTAATGTTCCCAATATAGGAGAAATGCTACATGCTCAGAGATAGAGGACACACTTAAAATATACAACGAATTCTGAGGACTACCAGGAAGCTGACTGTGTGGATAGAATAGAAGCTCACAAACAGAAAGAAGAGTCTTAAGGCTATAAAATGTGAAAGGGGTAGCAATCGAGAAAGGTTGTAAAATATATGAGAAGTCTGTATTGAGTAAAAATGCCCTGCGGATTCGAGCCTAGTAAAAGGGACAGAGAGGAAGAGAGAGAGAGAGAGAGGGGGGAAGAGACAGAATTTAACTTTTTACCTTCCTTATCGTTTTCATGTAATTTTCAAACTTTGTTCTTGTAGTACAATTAGATGAAAGACTTTACGAATTAACTTAAGCGATTCAGGCAGAGGAAAATTTGACAAGTTACTTCCAACCCATCCTTCCATTTTCCTTGAGGAGATTCAAAAGCAAACAAGGGGCCATACCAAAGGGAGGGGAACGTGTCAAAGAAAATTTTCTGTGTACTTCAACAAAATTTCCGAAACTTGATTTAACTTCATCTCTCGTCTTCTCTTGTCTAGTGGCTTTTTTCGTTTTGCAAAAATTTTCTTGTGTCCCCAGAGGGGAAAAATAATAATTCCGTATGGCGGGCGGAAGAAAGGAAAATTAATGTACAAGGTGTCCAAAAGCATCTTTTAAGTCTTTCTTGGAAGCAATTAACTCAAAATTGTTAAAACCCTTTCCCCATTTTGTAAGAAATTTTTATTCCAGACTTTGTGAAAGTTTGCTGTCATATATCTACATATGTAGATACCTTGGAAGCATGGATTGATACAGGGAACAAAACTGTGAAGTAAAATTAAGATTTTTAATGGAAAAATGTTTCCTTGGCTTTTATTTTCAAATAAAACACAATAAAAATTCAATAATTCATTGGTAGCAATTTACAGACTGTAGTTTTTGTTCACTGTAACCACAAATACTGGCATCCGTGCCGTGGTAGTGAGCTAAATACAAAATCTGGAATAGAGTTTGCTACAAAATGGAACGCTAAATATTTTTTTGGTCAACGCTTTATGAGATTAAAAAATGAAATGAAAAATGTACCATGCTACACTGCACAAACTTCCTCGACTTTCCTTATTCTTGGGGAAAGTTTAAAATCCAATTTTACCCAGAATGAGCAGAGAACTTAATCTTTTTTATTATCTTTCTCGATAATCATCAAAATTGCTCATCTCCTTTTTTTTATCTCTTAATAAGTCGTGTGTCAAGTTGTCTAAGAATTGGTTTCCTCTCCCTCAACACCTTGGAGATATCTTCACCATGGAATCGATACTCAATTTTCCTTACATTGTTTTTTATATAAAAAATATTGATTTCATGGAACAAGCGGACACCATAAACATTTCACCTGACCTTGTGTTCCTAATAATATTGCCTTAAACCCTTTAAACGGACTTTATACAGTGAACTATATGCATGACTGGAGTCCCACCATTGTGTCTCATTCATGACCTATCAATCCGTCTAGACGGGTTGCTTACACACAATAAGACTTCCCGTGCTCTCCGGACGTGGAATTGAGAACGTTTGATTTCATTGTCAATATGACAAATGTGTCAACTTCAGTATGATCGGCTTCCATTGGAGTAGAACAACTCATAAAAAAGTCTTGCAAGTCAGCGAAGCTTTCCTATTTGGATTCATAGGTCGACATTGAGTTTGAAAATACAGCGGAAATGCGCAAGAATCAAAGAAAAGCTGGCGATTGGAATACTTTGAATCGCCCCCGTTGGAAAAATATTGTCGGCATCCTACAAAAAAATTTTTTTTTTACTATTATCCATCAAAGCTCACAATCAAAGACGCCGAGGCAGAACTCCAAGGTTACGGGAGCTACATATATCAACTGACTGAAATTTTCCGATACGAAAGGAAATACTGGCCGTTACAAGTGTACAAGAAATTGACAATGGCATGGAACTCAAACGGGTGGATTGCTGTAGAAATCCTAACTGTACGCTGCTCTAGATTCCCTCCTTAAAATAGCTTTTGAATGCTTGTGTCATGCTACATTCAAACTCAAACCGGATCCCGTAAAGTCAAATACATTCCGTGGGTTGGGAGCTATCTATATGTCCTCAACTTCTTTCTACTCAATTGCGGAGTCCCTGGTCATTATGCTTGGTATTCAATTGCAGGTTAATAAGTGGCAATACTCGAGGTGCGGAGAATATTAGGTCCAGGCTTGGATTATTATTATGTACCTATCTATATCTATCTAATTACTTATACTGTCTAAATGCAGTGGAAGAACAAGGATATGAAAGCCCAACTTTTTGATATGAGCAGACACAGACATAATTGTATTTTGAGGCCCCAGTCAGCAAAGGGGTAATAAGGAGTAGACTCCTCTCCTGTGAATTGCATCAGTTTTTGAGAGACTAGTAACACTTAAGTGCGCCTATAATACTGCTTTTAAGTCAAGTGCGTGAAAATCTCTGAGAAAAGCAACAATTTGTTCCAGGCGTGTGGCTTTTCCTCCAACAATTTCCTCAAGTCTCGTAAATGCTCTTCAGAGCATCCATATCTACAGGGATGGAAGTCCTTGTACACGGATGTATATAGAGGAACCCCGAGAGGAGAGCGTGTACTTAAAACAAGTAGAGTAGGGAGTCTGACTATGAGTGTGTGAAGACTCTAGGAGTGAGAAAAGAAATGTGGCACCAGGACGTAGTAGCTGCAGTGAATTTAATGGCTAGGAACAATTACTGAGGAAAGTTCGGGTCGCATCTCGTCTGTCATTCGTATTAATGAATATGGTTGATTGAATAGAAACTTGTATAAATAAAGAAGACAATTTCAAAATGTAAGCGCACATCGGAACGATACTTGTGGCAAGTGGTGAAGTTGTGGAAAAGGCAAGGGAAACTTGCTGCTCCGAGGCGAGAAACTGGTAGAGGAATAAGCGCAACTCCCCGAAACTTATCTCAAGGAATGTTCCAATTGAGTGGAGGGTTTTCCTCTTCTCTGGGGTATTATCCGATACGAGTGAAGAACCCAAGGTTCTGTACACGATTAGGGATCTACTTCCCTATAGGGACCACTATAAACCTAAGTTCTGGTTTAAGGATCTGTATGCAAGATATGGGACGGGGGTATGTAGCTCGTATGAAAGGATTTGGAGAAAGCGGCAGTGTGGTTTCCCTCTCATGCTCGCTCCTTCAACGGAGCAAAAGGAGCAAAAGCAAAAGGAGAGCCAGAGCCCGAGCCAGAGCAGAGGAGTTGTAAGTTGGAAAATAGAAAACGGAAGTGACTAGTGACAGAGTATATTTCTGGCTCTTGATTGATAGCACTTCATCTGGAGGATCACAAGGAAATTTTCAGTAAATGCAAATCGAACGGGAATATTGTCCGCTAAGAGGTGGAACAGAACATCCCTGAAAAGAAATCAATGAAGAAAGGAGTCAGGGAGATATTTTTGAGAGAAGACAATTTATTTTCAGGGGAATAAATCCCTATTTCTCTTTCCTCCTAGACTCATGGCCCACTCTCACTTTTGTCTTCACTTCTCCAGCCCTCATGCTCACATTTACTCCTTAGCTCATGATGAACGGCTTGAGTACGTCCCGTAACTGTTACACTTTGTGAATACTCCACGCACGTGTTTGTGTTTCTCCCGTAGAATTGATCCTTTTGCCACAGTGCCAAAGCTACTCTTCAACAGCAAGTTGAAATTCAAAGGAAAATTCTTTCCCAGCCAAAAACTGCCACCAATGCTCCTTTCAGTTTTTCTTAATTTTACGACAAAATAAATATTTCTTGAGGATACAAAATATAAGAGCTGCTCTATTTGAGGGATTTTACCTTCGAACACTCTATTCTAATATTGGTCTAGTCAATCACAATGGTTTAACTCAGTCATTCCTGTAGATATTTCAATTTAGTAGTTTCTGTTCGCCGAGTCTGTCCATAGAATTCTGCATCATCCTTCCCCAATAGTTGATACATATCTACTTACATACGTTCTTATAGAAGAGCAACAGCTCCTGTGAAGCTGAGCGTCATGGCATTAGTGTATTAATCCCCGGCACAATTAATAATGTTATTACCAAATGTTCCGGGACACGGTGCGTCCGAAGGTCAGTCATAATAGTGTGTATCTACGTGGCAAATCCTGCCATACTCACTGGAGAATATTGATGAACAACTTGTAAGCCTGACGGGCTTCCCCTTTGTGGCCGTGAATTCCCTGATTCTCTCAGGGGGTCATTGGCTCTAGTTGGAAATTGAATCGAGAACCTAACGAGGTTTTTGAGCCGGATTCCCTCCCCGACAATGCAAATTCTGAATAGTAGAGCGTGAGTATTAATGGGAAAATTCACGGTTGAAAAACTTGATAAAATCTTTCAGAGGATCTACGGTATGAAAAAGGAATTTTAGATTAACACGAGTGACAAATGATTGAGTTTATTTCTTCCATCTCTATTTGACTGGCTAGTACCGTATCCCTAGTGTTTGTTGCAAAGGAGGATGAAATAACAGCAATACATTACGGATATTGTGGGACAATCCGTACATTGAGGGGCTCTGATTTCCTAGTCCCTCAATTTCTACAAATGTTCCGAGTCCTCCGTATCTCCCACAATTTGATCCCTTCTAGTATTAAATACAAGTCAAGATTTTGTTTCTAGTGAAGGTTTCAGTTTGATATTTGCAAACTGGTAAGAGCATTTTTATTGACTAATGGGAGTACTACAGCTGATTTTTTCTTATTTTGTTTAGCAAAGATTTGAGCTGAGAGGAAAGAAAGCAGAGGAAGGAATAATGTTGGGGGATGGAGCATTGACGGAATTAAACGAGTTTCCAATTCCAGCTCCGAGTCTCTCTCTCTCTCTCTCTCTCTCTCTCTCTCTCTCTCTCTCTCTCTCTCTCTCTCCATTGAGCCCGTGTGTGTGTGTGTTACGTGTGTGTCTCTTGGAGGGCATGAAAGAACTGCTGAACACAAACCCCCCTTTGAAATGTACACTGGCCCGGGTAGTATATATTCTATTACTACAGACTCTTTTCTCACACAACCCACTGGTCTGCACACACTCATTCTCATGCAAAGAATTCCGGAAGTGTAAGACCTCTGGACCTATACGCAGGGCCAGCTGTGAAAGAATTGTGAAATACGGAGGAGACTCTCCCATGACTTGTAAGACAGGGAGTTTAGAAGCTATTTTCCTGACTTTACTACCCAACTAGTAAGTTCTGACTGAGGGGGGGGGTAGGGGTCTCCCGTTGAAAATAATTTGAGCAAAAATACTTGAGTATGCTTCACTGCGGAAGCTTTCCTGTAAATGTGTCATCTGTCTGGCACTGATAGTAATAGTAAAGTAACTATTGACTTGGCTAGGGACGACAGTGAGGCATATGATGGGTAGAAGAACCACAACCACAAAAAGAAAACCATGGAGATATGTAATGCGTAACTATTTATATTGGGGGGAGGGAGTAGTGCATATGTGAAACTTAAGTACATGGCATACAAAGTAGACTCCCTTTTGAACTGCATGGTAATGTAGGACTATACATAGATATATGGTAGTGTGGGACGACTGGAGAACACAGCAGTTTTCTAGGGTTGACGTCACGAAACAATATATTTTATAGGTCCTATCGTGAGTGTCGGCCTGCTTTCACTGAGCCTCCTCCCGCTATTCTTTTATCCGGATCTGATCTTACGTCAGGAATGTCGGCTTGAGAAGGGACGCCAAGGAAAGTTGAAACTCTATTGCTGGAATCTAGTCCGCTCGCGGATTGTCTAATATTTTCCTTCTAATGTTCTCATCTAATCCTAACTTTCCTTTGCACAGATAGATACTCCCACTTATTCCCCGTCCCCATGCATTATACTCTTTCATTCATCCCTCGCCTCCTATAGCTGTCCATTCCCGAGTGCTCAGTGTCTAAGCATATAATTATACAGTGTATCTGTAGCACTGTTGGTTCCTGTATATGTACGAGTCCGTAAGTGCACTCACTAATACGGATCTGTCTGTAATTATATGTAGCTATGGTACGTGTATGTAACTATCGTGGTGTCTCTATAGTGGAGGGTCCGTATGTGTGGAGTATGGTGTGGAAGTGTCTAGCGGGACGTCCTATGCACGAGTGTGAGTCAGGCTAGACAACTATCGCCTACCTTATCTCGTGTCATTCTGCCTTGTAGGAGCTCCTTGTTCCAAATATATTTTTCCACTGGCACCCAACGCTGGCTCTTCCCAGGGTCCCATCATCCCCCATGATTCCCAAAGAACAAAGTTCAACTTTACAGTCTCCGAGCGAGAAAGAGAGAGAGAGAGAGAAAGCCCCAAGCTTGCCTAAAAGAATGAGTTTTTTTAAAACTGGTCTATTGAAATGTTTAGCATCTCACTCCGCCCGACTCTCAGCTCTCACTTGAGCAGAAAAAATGTGTCCCATAAATCCTTCGGTCGAACACTTGCAACCATATTGGAGCTCCAGTGGCTCTGGCGAAGTTTGATAGCTTGTAAATAATTACTTGAGTACTTACTTGAAGGAGTTAGTTTCTTATTAGAAAAACGCGATAAGGGGCGTAATTCACATCCAGGATTCTCATCCCGAATCCCCATCCCAGTGTAAGCCTCTCAGACAGCCGAATGTGTGAGACATATGGGTAAATCCTAAGTTGGGGATGATTTTAAATTTACTCGAGTTTCATTTCCGGAACCGACCACCCATGTTGGTTTTTTTTTTCGGGGAGTTCATTCGTTCCGGGCTCAATAGATTTTCCATCTCCAAGATATTCGATCGGGTCATGACGGAGGAGTTTATATTCCTTCTGTGAAAAGTATTCGGGAATCTGTATGCATGAACCGGGCTGGGCTTAAGTAATGCATACAAAATCAGAAATTTGCAAGTTCCATTGCAAGTCGCCACATGTATATGCTTAGCCTTGGCTCATAATTTGATGGCGGATGAAAATTACTAACAAATCAGGGCTGTTGGTAAATTTTTAAAAGTCATAAAACTTTTCATACCCATAGGAAAGTCGGGAATGAGATACTGTTAGTGGAGGGCGGTTGGGAAGTTTCCCCATTAATGTCGGTAGTAAAATGTTAGCAGTTCTTTCAACAGGGAAAAAAACGGGGTTTTTTTTTCCTGAGGCCCTTCCTTGAATAAAAGCGTTAGGGATAGGAACTATGGATTAACGATATAGAGGTGTATGCATCTCTGACAATTAGTAGGACCGTGTGATTTCAAGCTTCAGTGATACTACGTTGGAACTGGTTGGAGTAATTAAATTTGATAAGCCAAAGCGGAGCTGGAGCTTGTTAAAAATTAGGCTTAGATATTCGAATTTAAATTAGGGATTTACAATTGGATCTCCTATGCTTTCACTCCTACTTTCTCCACTAAACCTCGTAAATTGAAATGGACTTGGGGGAAGTCTAGAATTACGAGGGAATGAGAGGACCTGATGAGGGGAAAGGCATGGTAGAGATTTTTAACTTCTCTTTAAAAGCAGTTCAGGATCCTCAAGTAATTTCCAGTTTCACCGGTGACTGCTTGTAGATTGCTAGTGGTCGTGTCGGTGAAGACTAACAATGAACTAAGCTTACCAGGGGAGTGTTATAATAAATATTAACCATGGTGACGATTAGAATGATGCATGTGCACTTGCTGTAGGTATGCAAGATACATCACTGCACATAGCTATTCCCTCAAAAAAAAAAGAACTACACGCATTAGAGGTTATATGTATATGAAGTACCTGTACCTACCTACCCTTATGCATTTTCCCACGAACTTCCAAAAATTCGGGGATAACGGACGGGGCAAGTCAAATAGTAAGTGCATATCAGTATCATCTACTTACGTCATGACTAACTGCGTACTTACTACATTACGCTTGAATAAACTGCACGGCCAGTAAAACTCTGACAATGAGCGTACCTGGACCACCTATAAAAGATGATCTTGCAATTCAACCACGATTTACGATCATAATGGTAGGATAAGTGTGCTTTGTGCTTTAATGGAAAGATTTAAAATGTTAGTATGGTCTCAAAAAAAAATCCTCCCTTCATAGAGTGTTCACGTGGATTTAGGACCTCACCAGAAGAGCGGAAGATAAATTATATTATGGAACTCAGGTAGGAATGAATGGGACTTCCTTGAATGTAAGAAAGGTCTTGTGGAGAAAATCATCGTATTATGAAATGATGAATGTTATAAAATCATCGTATAGTAATGAATGTTGTAAAATCATATTCAATATGAATATTATTGTTGATTTTAATGAGAGATTCTAATAAAGTTAAATTACACGGACGGGATGAGCTTCGGCCTCGGGAGATATAATTAGTGTGTGAATTCAATAAAGGGGTAAAAATCCTAGAATTTATAATAAGGAAAGGTCTGTGGTAATTGAAAGTAATAATTAGAATATTTAAATAAAGTTTGGAGTTAATGTATGTAAAATTTCATTAATTGCAGGGTGCGTGCTGGTGCTTTCATATAATAATTTACACATGAGAAAACAGAGTAATTTTGGGAAATTCAACAAAAGGTATATATGTAGATGGTGACTGGGATGATCCGTCTATTAAAAGGATGTGTGTGTGCATGACCGTGATATGAAAGCCTGTTCTTCAGGAGTTCCGTTAGGTGTGAAATAAAATTCCAAACCTTCAGTCGTCACAATCTGTAATAGGTTCATGGGATGTAAATGCCTCCGTTGTTCATGTAGTATTCGCTACCCAGTCACGTTCCTAATATCATCAATGGAGGTGTTTGTCTTTTAATTTCGACGGGGTTTGAAGGCTATTATATTTCACGATGAGACAGTCATGGGTTGGAGGAACATCATCCGGAGCTAAAGTTGAGTAGATATTTGGAGGTGATTGTGGAAGAATTAAAACGTA
This sequence comes from Allacma fusca, assembly GCA_947179485.1. Classification (NCBI taxonomy): domain Eukaryota; kingdom Metazoa; phylum Arthropoda; class Collembola; order Symphypleona; family Sminthuridae; genus Allacma; species Allacma fusca. The sequence continues at coordinate 37,429,593 of OX359249.1, forward strand.
CGTGCATAATCGTTTTATTTCATGCGTAAAAGATATTCCAATATTGGGTTCACTCATTCATATGGAGGAGACTGGGAGAGGATATTTTATTAGGTATTTGCTATGTGAACCGATCTCTTGAAGATTTCTTCATCCCTCTTCTTTGCTAATCAAGCGTTCCCTATTCAAAGTGCTGTTGTCAGACTTGACTTGGGAGAATTACGCTTTGTCCCGATGAGTTGGGCACGGAGGGCCCAAATTCCTCATGTGAAGTGGGTGAATTGAAAAGCCTGAGAGAATCCTGCATAATTAATGGTCTTTTAACAAGTTAATTACTTGTGTGGTGTTTCAGACATCCTGGATTCCTTGTGTGAGAAATTCCTGTATCAAAACGTCTCGGCGATTCTATATCTGACTAACACAGAATTGTACGGACGAAGTACGGCCGCCTCACAATACTTTCTCCAGCTCGCGGGCTACCTCGGGATACCTGTCATTGCTTGGAATGCAGACAACTCCGGTCTGTTACGGGTAAGTGCTGTCAGTCTCACCCTTATGTATTCAAGGTGGCGTCTCTCGGAGTGAGAGAGTGTTGATATATAGTCAAGTTTGCAATCGACAAACAGTCATTGGATAAAGAGGAAAATGCATAATACATAACCATGCCGACTACAGGGAGAAGCCACACAGAGGACAATGCAGCCTCGTACTCTCTGAAGTGGTTGCTTTTGTCCCCCCCCCACCCCTACAATGGCATCATCAAACTCATTGGTTAAGATTTACAACAATAGCCGAAACCGTAAAACGTCCTTAAATCATTTAAATTATGCAGTTCATACTTAAATCCCGACACAACTTAAGAATCTCAATATACAAACGATTATGTAGACCAGGATCATTTACCTCCTCTCGAGCCCACATATGGGAATGACTCAAATTTTTTTTGTAATGTCTTCGTTTGTAGGAAATTTTGTTCAATACTTTCTTAAATTTATTTCATTGACCTAGGTCATTATTTCGGGTCACAGGGTCCAAGGACGTCAGGTCATAATTTTTAAGGATATCTGTATGTGAGAACACTTTTGGTATGGGCATAAACGATGGCTAATTTTAAAACCCTTGAAAAATTTGACCTCACACCTATAAACTCTATGACCCCAAATATTTAATTAGCTCAATATAGTAAATATTTGAAAATATGTAAATAAATTTTGTACAAACTAAGTGAAATTTTTAAGGAATGACTAGCTTTTGCAGGCTAGTGAGGGGGAAATGACTCACGGTCACTTGAATCCATATATCATGTAAACAGGGAATTATTATGCATTTATCTCATGTTTATCTTTATTTACGTTCATATAACTTAAGGAGCTAAATTCACCGGAGGGATCTCCAATGTGAGGTTGGTTTTTCCTAAGCTATGGGCTGTTTGAGGTTTACCATTTGTATTAGCCTAACTGGTACTTGGCTATAGATCATTCAGGATCACAAACTTTTCTTCAATTGATTTTCTCGTTTCCACGTTCTCGCTCTCTTTGTACCTCTCCTATCTGTCGTCGTAATATCTGCTCCGCTCGGCAGGGGCTTAATTAAATAGTCAACAGGTTAGATAATGAAAAAGTTTCCTTAAATTTACAACCGCTTCACCCCTTATCTCACAGTTTATGAGTTCGGACGCTGATGTTGCAACTACCCAAAAACAAGAATAATTATTGCGGAGTCGGGACATAAATTTAAGTGCCCTGTTTTGTAGTTGGGCAGTTCCTGCAAAAACAAAGTTGGTCACAAGTATAATTCCAGTTACTGTACGCATTTCATTCTTTTTTCTGTTTTAATGGTCAGAGTTACGTCCATAGTTTACCCTCATTTTGGGATGTATCATCAGCATTCGCCAGCTCTCTGTACAGATTCATTTAGGATTTAATGGCTTTGAAACGTAATGGCACAAGTACTGTCCACATGAAATTGTTCAAATTCTGACCACGTTTCTCATTTGATCTGATTTTAATGTTAGGTCCATTAAATATTAAAACTAGGACGCTCTTTACGCTTATTATTAATGCAGTCATTACTATTGTCATCCAATTGCTCTTTTCCGCCAAGTTTGGCCATCAGGGAAACAGTCTGGGAAAACATATACTTTGGCCACAAGTTGTATCATACAACTGCCACGACTTTTACCATCAGTTGGGCTGAGTTCAAAACTGAGGATTATTTACATTGGAAAAAGATTACCCTGGAAAGCCTTCAATGAGGAGCCAGCGTGCCAGATTCAAAAGTGAAAAGAAAGTCAAAGATAATGTGTACAGATCACGTTTAGACAGTGACAAGTGCCTGGGACGAGAAGGAATTTGTGCCGCAACATTTTGTCACTTTAAAAAAAAAAATCTTTGACCTCAAGTATCTATTCTCATGAGCAAATATTCCTTTTAGTCCCCCAACCGAGGAAACATTTAATGAGAAGCTGAAAGTCAGAACTTGAAGAGAATAGTAGATACACAGTAGTCGTGTGAGTAGTCTCGCCTTTTACCACTCCATTGAGTGCGTGGAGTGTAAGTGTGTCTATCTCTGTGGACCTCATTTAATATTAAAGTCCTTTTTAAACCAAGAGCATGTGTAAGTTAAGTATATGCCGGAGGAGCGATAAATGTTAAGAATTGCTAGTAATGATGGTTTCTGGTGTGGATTTCCCTCAACCATTTTGTTCCTTGTAGCTGTGTGTACGGTCGTGGATGCTATTTAAGCTATTCAATGTACATTGTACCAGAAGGAGTCTTCTCTCTCCGTATTTAATTCCAGTCCCGCGTACATACATGCAAATCAGCCTGGAGAAGATACTCCATGAAGTAATGTGAGGAGAGTTATGTACCTACGTATGCTAAAACTATCGATCGTCCCTTCTTTCACGGTAAAGTGAGCATTAAATGGCAGGCAAGCAAGAATGTAATACAAATGTCCTCAAGTGTAATAAATGTGTATTTATGCTCTTTGCCCTTGCCGAAAATAGAACAATCTTCTATCTTTGTGTGAGTATGTAGTCAAGTGTGTCTTTCCTGGCGTCTGTAGAACGCGGATAGAGTGTTTCCTTGTACAATGTACTTTCCCCCATCTATAAACCAGACTCCATGTACGGAACCCACGTCTCGGCTGGCACTGCTCATTCAGGCTAAAATTTAACGCTCGTTTGTAGTATTAGCTCAACTTGCATGTATGTAGTTGTTGGGAGCTACATATCTGGGTAATGTGTACTTCTGGATATTTTAGCACGGCCAGAGTATCTGTACAGAGGATTGAGTATGTATCTATCCATATGTCACTCTATATCTATAGATAGACTTACACAAGCTTCCCCATAACTTTCACTGTTTTCAAACTGAATTTGTCTACTTGTTCTGTAAAAGGGGGGGGGGACTCCCGTGGAAATCTGTTACAGTAGCCCTGTAAACCAAAAGAGTTATAGACACGAAATATGTTTGCCTAGCTTGGGCTACTGGCCTAGCGGATTTTAGAAATGTATTAGTAGATAGATACATACAGTCCCGACTACGCCCCGGAGTCACCTCTCATGCAGGTAATGTCCCTATGAAGCTCCTTGATCTTGGGAACGCAAACATTCTTTTCAGCAATCACCATAAAGTCTTGTGTGCCTTTTAATGGTTACTAAAGGATCACGTTGTAGATCTCCTGACTATAGGTCCCCTAGCGTATACCCCAACTGCATCCTCTCATGACCCACCTATTAAGAATTATTCATAAGTATGGGTAATGGGAGGGGGTAGGTAAATCCGTTAAAATCTAATTGCCTGAGAACTAAAAACAATGCAGGCTCCCCGGACAAGTGTACAAGAGACTTACAGTTCCCTTTTAGTCAGTTAAAAATGTAACTCTCTCGGAAATGTGTGTGGACTCTATATAGTGTCTAAAACTGTGCCCATGACACTTCAGAATTTCCAGGTAGTCAATTCCATTCCCGTTTTATGCCTACGTGCGCTTTGATAGGGGAACAAGCTGAAGGAAATTATATTTTATAAGAGTACAGGACTCGAATTCAAATTCTATTTCATCATTTCATTTCACGAGCCTAGGAGCAATTCAAATCCAAATTTCACACAGAGGGAAAGGAAATGCAAGGAGAAGTAAGGATGCTCTGCAGGATGGTTGCCTTGGTACCCTTCCCAAAATGTTTCCAATCTAATTAGAATTTTTTTCCATCCCTGCACGTGTCATATCTACATAAAGTTGAGATTTTATGGTTTGATTGCGTTCACATAAAATAATATCATTCTGAGTAAGTCTCAGGGCATATATAATTAGATATATTTAAAGACTTTTATTTTCATGGGATTCTCAGAATAAAGTAGGGAATCTTGACTTAGTGACTGCTTACGAATGTGCCGTTGCAAATTTTATGTCTGATGATTAATTACTGTGGGAAATTGAAATTTTTTACACTGGCTTTTAAACTCGCACATTATTTTCGGACGTTGGCTGTTACTTTAAATCGTTTTAAAAATTATAGGAACAATTTTCAAGTAATAGCTCCATTAGCTGTATATTATGTATGAGTGTGAATTTCCATTTCATTTTGTTATAATTACTATGAAGGGGCTTGTACAGTCATAGTTGCATATAAGCCTCTCTGATATTCCTTTTTTTTTTAGATTGGACTTCCTATTTGAGGGATCTGTCAGAGTCGTATCTATAGATAATAATTGTTTAAAAATAGAATTATTTATTATTGTGTCATTTCTCAAGTGATAAAACTTTCACAATGAAATTATGAAGGATTGGATTGCACTGTACATATAATTGGAGCCTCGAGGCTGGGTCGGCAGAGCTGAAGCAGAAAAGTCGGAAATACCGTCAAATTACGACTTGGCATTAGGGTAGGAGCCAATGGATTATTTACTGAGCTATTCCAACGTTTTTTGCTCATATATGGCTGAAGCTGATACAGTTATAGCTACATTTTAATTGCCTTCCCATATCCAGCCAAAATATCTGAAAATAAATCATGATAAATTACGCCGTAGATTAGTGAAATGGATAGTTTAGTTGGATGGAATGCGTTGGAGGAGACAGAGTGTGTCTACATATGTATGTAACTGTAGGAAGGGCCGGGGGATTGGAAATAGAGAAAAACCTTATCCAGGAGCAGGACAAATATGCTATTGGTATTAGATTTAAATTGTGTGTATCATTTTTGGACCGTCGCCAGACCGCTCCAGACTCAGATGCCGTCAGATGTATAGAAACATTCAGGGAATTGATAGTGCATAACATTTTATGGACAATTCACGTCCCGAGATATTTTTCACAATGGATTTAGATTTGTCCATCATGTTTGGCTACATTTATATTTTAATAGAAATCAATCTCCATACCTGACTACTGCCGACTGTTGGACGCATGCATAGAATCCTAGTGGCATTAAATGTGGCCAGCATATATTTCATTTCAGAGGGACTGAGGAGTTCGTTGTAAACGTGTCGTTTCTTTTATGGGCCTTTCACATCCTGAACATTTGGCAAGTGGGAGGATTGAAGGGATAGGGTTTTATTCGAAAATCAAGATTTGACTATCTCAAATGGTGTTTAAATGACTAGTCCTTTAAATCCTCGTATAATTAGCAGCATGTACGGCCTTATGCTCCGAGCTGAACTGAAGCTAAAGCATTTACTCCTCACAATCAAACCTTTGGAAAGTTGCAATAAGGGTTGAATGTGTACCACAGCTTGTGAGCACTTCCCATTTGAATGAATAAAAGCTATCTTACATTGGGGTGTCTGCCTCATAACCACAGAGTGAAGCTCCTCTGAAATATATTTCCCATATGTAGATATCTACAAGGAGTTAATTCCCACTTTACAGCACATATTGAATAATTTGGGTTGCTTGTTCCATCCCATGACAGCAAACTGCCACTTGAGTATACACACTTTTGATTTAGTCGGTTCCAATCAGTGTGTATTATTAGATCGTAAAAAATTTAATACTAGAATTAAGATCGTTGACTTAACAAACTTCCCGGACTGGCTGCGGTTTTGAGAGAATGTTTTCTGGAGGAATACTTGAGTGAACGGGAACTTTCCTTGGATCGTGGCTGCCTCGGAGTTAATTTACTGTTTTATTATATCTCTCCCTTTTCTGATGAGCGTCTACATCTTGACTACATTTTCGTGTTTAAAACTCTACATATATGTAGATAACCTGCTTCACTCAATTTTGAGGGCGACTAGGTTTATATGTATTAGCGTCTGATTGTGATCAGGAAGTGGGAATAGTAACTTTGAAACAAGCTCGTAGGAGGGGGAAAGTTAACATAAGACAGATAAGGCAAAATGCGAGAGGGGAAATTGGAAGGTTAGCAATTTTTGGCAGATTTCCTGGGTTAAACTGTAGGGGCACGTAATGAAACATTAGGTTTCGACAACATCAAAGTTACTCAAACCATGAAATAGTCCCACGAAATAGCTCCGAGCCAAAATTATATTTGTTTCCATATTTCAATGGAGAATTTTATACAGGAGAGACTAAGACAATTGAGCTTCATTTAAGGTTTTCAAAGCGGGGGCATGTCTTAAATATGTATAGGAAACTGGAGCAATTTCTACCGGAAGAAACATCACCACATATTGATGATATTTCACGTTTCTTACTCAAAACTATATATACAGAGTGCCATGAAGATTCTTTCCCATGCATAGACCCTGAAGGGAAAATAATAGCAAACGCTGGAATCTTCCATTTTATTTTTTTCTAAAGTGTCTACAATTTATTATTATCATTATTGACCTACGTCAAAACTTGTGGTCACAGTGGTCCCCCCCCCCACGGCGAATATGCGAAAGGAGGAATTTTTGACGTTGCAATTTCAGCATGAATAATCTCTCCGTCATAAAAATAATCCAAAAGGCTGAACTTGTGGCAAATTTCAAGGGGGATTCATTTGCAATTTATTTTTTCTTTCTTAGTCGAAAATTGCAGCCGCATGAGCCCAAATACAAGACAAGAGTATACGTTATGAAGCAAAAAATATATTTAGGCACTGATGTCAAAACTGCATGTGAAACAATTGATAATCTCGCCTCCTTTCATAAAAATTCCTCCTTTTCCCCGTCTTCCTCACTTTCGCTCCTGAGACGGAATTTCCTCAACCTATCTCTACTTTTACCGATCGTGTCCATAATTCTCAACGTAGGACCTGTCAGATAGCTCCTAGCTTGTAGTGCCATAAGATTTCCCATAAATGAATGTCAAAGGACATTTTGAAAAAGAAATTTAGCGAGAATTCTTATTCCTTAAACTCTTAAAATATCTTGAGTTTGCTCGACTACATTTTTCACTACCACTGTGGTAGCAAATATTGACGTAAGTGACTGAAACAAATTGTTAAAAATCTGGAAAAGAATTTCCTGGAAAATGTTGGAACCGTACGTTTCTATTATTTCCCCTTTTAGTATAGGGTTAAGGTGAGTGGAGTGGAATGGTTTGCGGCACTCTGTACACCCATTTTTCTTTGAAGAAGGGTTACATGAGTCTTCACTTCTGCATCAATCTCCTGTTTAAACTAAAACCTCCAGGAAAGGTGGAACATTACACTTACATACGATGGGCATGATTAAGTAGTGAACAATTGAGCCCCCGTAGACGTTCAACTACAAAGTTTCTCCTTTCATATGAAAGAATTTTGGTTCGAGAGAGGAATGCTGGAGTGCAAGAACTTCTTGCTTTTCTTTGTAGTCCAGGAAATGTGGAATTGAGTTAGGTTACAGGTACATGAAGGATGTCCTCAAAGTGCATACTCTCCCTTATCTACGTAGGATATCTTACACAAGCATAATTACGTGATGCTAGAGTCAGATACATAATTGTGTGTATCTATCCCAGATGTGAGTGTCTATGCTCGTACGTGGGAATCGATACAGATTTTAACCTTAGGCTAAACCAAATTTTCCTGTACATATTATACTTATTCCTGTGTAAAGTAAAAGTTGGTGCTTGGAGGGGTAGTAGGAAGTGATAGCACATGCGGAATATAAATACAGCATATAAATAACTATGTTATGAGTCCTGGTGAAACATTGGCCTTCTTTTGGGAAGTCGAGGGTAGTTCGAACTTCCTTTTTCCTTGGGAGAAAGTACAGGACTGAGTAGGCACATGGAGTGGAGAGTGGAGTGAAGATTGCAATTGAATTTGATGGGTGCCTAGTAGGTTCTAAAAGTGCAGTTCTTTCTTTAGGTTTAAATGTGCCCATTTCATATTAATAGCGACATGTGCAGCATCCCTGCCATTTTGTTCTGCCTGTTCATCAGCTTTTCCTACACATCCAGGTTACTTACAAATTCCGTTTGTGTTCAGATCTATACCGAATTTTTGAGTGCATCAATGTATTACCCATGGTAACATTACTCCTTACAGTCATCACTCCCTAGAAGGGATTCCATTACAAGTGAATTTTCTCCTTAGGGGTAAAAATATGTGGGTACATTCCCATCTACTCCAATGCTAATCTCCCTCCCATACAAGAGCAAAACATTACACACAAGTCAAATTTTTCTTTCTTTTAGGGCACTCTTACAGAGGGAGAGTGCACTGTACAGCACTCGGAGTCATTAAGTTCAAAGTTTTTAGAACAACAAAAAAACTTCCGTAGAACGTCGGAAAGATGGCGTCAAATTTTCCAAGAATTCCAATCCCAGCAGTAGTTGAGACGTATTCGGGCTCATAACATAAGGAACAAAATTGAGGTCATGCACAGTGCTTGATGTAATAATTAAATTAAATTTTGTAAATGACAAAGTACAGCCTTGTAGTATACAGCATTATTTATATTTGGCAAATATCATCAGTCTACTTGTGCATTACTTCAAGAAACCTCACCTCATCTGCGGAACCGGAAGTGACAAGATGACAATCCATGTATCATTCCAGAGTTCCTAGTTACCTCAATAAATGGGAGCTCCGTTCGGTCATGATAATATGTATATCTAATTTATCACTACTACTATTCATTGATAAGATAAAAGGATTAATAAGGAAAATGGGGCAGGGTTCTTCGTTTCCTGTTGAAATAAGAAACGGCCATTGCCCAATCTATTAATTTAATTGTACAATAGTTCTGAGTTAGTGGGCTCATACAATGTGGAGACTTCCAAGGTTCCAATCGATAACAAGCCTTTGAATTTCGAGACAATACTGTCATTCATACATTGAAATTGTCATTCAAACTAAAGTTGCTTATTTAATGTATACACTTCACCAAAAGCAATACACTTTCAAATATTCGTTCCGTGTTTTTGCACCATTAAGCACAACGTAAATAAAGTTTTGCTTGGAGTTCTTTAGCACACTTGTGTAAAAATAAAGGGCTTTCTAGTACAGTCGTAATATGAACATTTAAATATTTTATGAAATCAATTCACCCTGTTCCTTAGTACTGTACACTATCAAGTAGATCGCATTTGGATTTCTTACCTTCTTGTTTCCATTTCTTCCGTGTATTCTTAACGTAAGACTTCCAGATTTTATGCAGATATTTGGGAAATTAGTTCGAAGGTCCTGCCTCAGATTTACATCATTCCAGAATAAGTTTAAACTTCTGAGGTTGTTTTTCTCTACATGAGTATAGTATTATTAATTATTGCATAAAATTAGCGAAAGATTATAAAATACTATAATATCAAAAGATAAATTCTAATGGTAAGAACGCTGCTGTCAAATAAAAATTGAAAAGTTACAATTCTTTATGCAGTTGTCCTTACGAGGGACAAAATATTCCACTGTGCATCCCTTAAAAAGCGAGTTGACTGAATTATTAATGTTAGTACGTGTTTCTGCTTTTACTGTAGTTTCGTAATTAGTACAAATATCGGGACGGTTTAAGTAAAGAGTCAATTATTTTGTTAAAACTTTTTTCCAAACATTTCAGTATCTTTCTTATTAGTCATTGTATAGCCAGTGGTCCAGGCCAAAATAGTCCAGTACTAGGGAACTATGATACTAGGGGGTTGTTTACTGTAATAATAATAAAAAAGACATTCATTGTCTGATCAGATGTCACCATCCTATAACTTTATCATGAAATGGTAGATAGTTTAATTTTATGGCCGTATTTACTGCTGTTCTGTATTTATATGTCTGTTCCTGGTTTTGGATTGAATTTTGATTGCAAATAGGGACAGCACGTATTCGTAGTACTGGGTACAACCTCCTACTTTCCAAAGGAAATAAGGCCATATTTAATTGTAACACCAGCTTACAAAGAGTCCGCCCTATGGTAGATCAGACCTGACGCGATTATCGGGCATATGTAGGGACTAGGGATGTAAAGAGAGCGTGAGCATTCAAGTGAAAGTTGGAGAAAACTTTGCTATCTCACGTACACTTCCATGCGTATTTTTGTTGATAGTTGTTAGCAGATAATGACTAGATCGTGTGTGTGGAGTTGGCGAGCATTGTGGGGCTCTTAGATTTTATTATATGTTTACACACATGAGTGGTAGCTTTCCTATAATAATAACTATTACAATGGTTTTTCCTAGGAGTGTTCTAGGTCTGTGGTGATGATCGTCTTAATGATTAGGTTATAGTGCTATTACAAAGGGAATCTGAAAAAGTGTAACACGGCAAGAAAAAAAAAAGAAGATATCACGCACTCATCCCATCTGTTTTTACATGCGCATGCATTCATCGTATGTAGTCACAGGGGTAGAGGCTAGGGCCTTCTGCCGAATTGATAAATTCGAGAGTTTGCGAAGACTCAAGTGTTTATTTTTGTAGTTGCCCGGATCATCAAGGAACGAATGGGCTGAAAGCACTTGCAATGACATATAGGTACACACATGCTCATACAACTTGAACAACGACAGTGAGGAAGAACATGGTGTGAAGACAGCCGAATGTTTTGGGCTGAGAAGTCTTCTATAGGATCTTGAGGATAGGACTTTTTTTCAGTTTTGTAGTATCTAGTAATTGTTGAAGATATGGGTGTAGGTTTGAGTGTGCCGTCGTTCGTGAAATTAGCATGAGAAAGATGGAGGGGTTACATTGAGGAGAAATATAGAATTGCAACGTTGGGAATAAATACAGACGATTTTATGACGCAAGCACTGTATAAATACAGAAGAATGGGAACAAAGATTCAGTATAATTCTACGGAGTAGGACCAAGAGGAGAATGAACCAACTTAAAAAAAAAGTATTCGTATAGAAAAAAAAATTTTCAAAAGTTCTATTTTTCCATTTGGGGAACTTTCATGTACGTAACATGCATAAAGGGATGATCAGATCAAGTATCTAAAGGGAGGCTTTTTTCTTTCTTCCCGCTCCGACTTCCATCTCCCACTTCTCCGTCTTCCTGTCATTATTCAAGACGTCTTCGGTAAACATTTTGTCGCGAAGTACTTAGAAGAGCTTTTCTTCACGTCTCTGGTCTTTAGGAAACAGGCTAGCAATTAAGACCTGAGACGCTCATTCAGGTGAAACATATGAGATTTTTTCTTTTAATTCCTTCCAATTCATCTTCCGCTCAAGTAAGCCTTATATATTCATGACCTTTTGATTTTCCAAGTGAAATCACAAGTTTGTGAAACACTCCAAAAGATTTTTGTCACTGATGACTGAAAACAGTTCGAGGAGCTCAACCGGATATATGATGATATTGAAAGGAGAGGTTGAATAAAGAGTTTGGGTTCGAGACTCGAGTAATGCAGCTTCATAGAACTCGAGGTTAATAAATGTTCTAAGTTAAGTTGAGTAATAATCTCAGGCTAAAAAAAAATCAAAGATTCAATGCATGTTCTTGAGAGGGAAAGGATTTAAAGGTGACATAAACATGGTGCAAAAACTTTGTAGATATTTATTTAATCTGCGTATTCTTATATCATGAGAGCTTTATAGTTCAATTAGCAGTACTTTCATTGACCCTCGGTTGCTGTACGTCGCAAAATTTTGGTCGTCTGGGTGATCCCCTTCGTTAAAAAGCAAACGGTTTTTCGGGAGTAGTTTATAGGTTGGTAATATTTTTCGTACAAAAAAATAATTAATTAGCTAGTGCTTACGCATACAAAATCTGATATTATTCTGTTAAACTTATGAGCCTCAGCTCCGAATCCACTCCGAAGTATACTCACGCACTAAGACGAGGGTCTTAAAAATAATGTAATGTGTCAAAATGCTCGTTGCCGGTAAAAGATTTGATCGATAAAGTGCTCCTGGAAAACAGAAGTCAGCCCGGTAATATTTGTGTACATGAGAAAGGAAGCATACCCGGAAGAAATTATGTTCGTGTGGTTTTAGTACTCCCCGGAGAACTCATGTTTGTTCCTCTGTTAGCACAGATTACCAAAGTAGTACCTGGACTTGCTCTAATTGTACAGACTGTAGCTAACAGTAAGACGTATTGTAGGTTGTGGTTTCCTTAGCATCTAAATGTAGGATTGTGCCTTAGCTAGGACACTACACACACTTTATCTTTTAGGTGTACGCTTAGAGCTAACCATAACTAATTGTAAGATGTATCTACCGAAGCCATAATTTTTGCTGTGGGCCCAACTCCTAGCTTTCCACCAGCGGAACTGGAAATGTGGAACTGGATTATTGGATGGGTGTTTTTGTTGTGGTATAATTAGATATATGAAGAATGCATCACGATACGATACTCCAGAAAGGCTGATTTGTTTATGAGATATAAAAAACCAGGGTAATAGTAAATACCTGGATAGGAAACTGTGATGATCATATCTGTAAAATATTTTGCTCCATGTGGAGTAGTAGAAACGTGCTCAGACACGAAGGTAGTGTTGACTGTAAGATCGGTCAGTAAAAGAAATGGTTGGCAGGAATAAAACTAAAAATGAAAAACTAACCCGGGTGTTACAACAAACACTTTATATTGATTACAGAGAGCCAGCCAGACAGACCTGATCCTGCAGCTAGCGCCTTCAGTGACCCACCAAGCTCATGCAATGCTCACACTCCTCTCACGTTACAATTGGCATCAATTTGCAATCGTGACGAGTCAAATTGCGGGCCATGATGATTTTGTTCAAGCTGTTCGTGATCGAGTCCTGGAGTCCGAGTTTAAGTTTATAATACTGACGACGGCGATGGTAGTGGCGGAGAATGATTTACAATTCTTGGTGGGATCGGAAGCTCGAATTCTTCTTTTGTACTGTACCCGGGAAGAGGCCAAAACCATCTTTGGCTACGCAACTAAATTAGGTCTTACGGGAGCCAATTATGTCTGGGTAGCCACACAGAGTGTCATTGGGGATAGTCTGGATGCTCCAACGTTTTCTACGAATCCAAATGCACCTCCGGAATCAGCATTTCCCGTCGGCATGCTGGGTATACGCTCACCAAACTTTTCCATTTTCCTCATTAATTTCCTCAGACGTCATTAGCTATGAAGCTCCGGAGTGTCTGTGAGCTCATTAACATGTCCCTTATATATGCATTCACCCTCGACATTGACAAGTAATGAAGACTATCCTGTTTATACAAAGCCTTTTGACAAGACCTAGGGAAATTTCTCCTTCAAATTCCGTCAAAAACTTGTGAAGGCTTAATTTTTTGATTGAATAATAATTATGTCTGAATTGATTAATCTATGCTCCAGCTAAGTTTCAAATTGATTGAGTTTCCTGTGAAATTTACAGCTGTGAACATCCCAACCCTATGAATATTACTTGATACGCTAGTTGATTAAGTAATGGAATTTTACTTGAGTCCTCAAGGCTTCCCAGCATATATTTTATGTAGTCACTGAGAGGGAATACCCAACATATCTCTCATAATTTTGTAATAATTATTCCATGTTAGGCATTCCCTCTCTGACAACTCATAATTGTACGACATGTGTAATTATAAAATCAAGTCTCATTGAATTTTTGTTTTTCAGGTGTTCATTTCAATACAAGCTACGAAAGCTTGAAGACAGAGATCTTCTCTGGTTTGCGGGTATTCTCTCAAGGTGTTGAGGCCTTTTACACGGATCCAATTAACAAGGGTGTGAACCTAAGCACATCACTGTCCTGTGAAGGTTTGGGTGAGACAGCCAAATGGGCTGTGGGTGACCGCTTCTTCCGCTATTTAAAGAATGTCTCGATAGAGTTCGATTCCGGATCGAGTAAGCCCCCTCTAAAATTCAATCAAGAGAATACACTTCAGTTTGTGGAACTGCAGATCATGAATCTTCGACCGGGTGCTACGGATAGACAACTCGTCTGGGAACAAGTGAGTGGCAGTAGTCATTAGTCAAGCTCGTTGTCATTGCAAGTGTTGGTCCTCTCGGCATGGAATGACAGGACGATGCAGAGAAAACATGACTAGGAAGTATTTCATCTTCCTCTCCTCATTAGTCTTAAGCTTTTCCTCCTTCTCTCATCCTGATCATTCCCTTTCTCTTTATTAATCAATTATTCATTGGATGACTTGCCTTTTATCAGTTTATGCACCCTGCACTACTTCCTCTGCAATCCTTGTCCTACCAACACGTCCCTCTCGTCATATAATATACACTCTCGTTCCTCTCGAATGCATCAGTGATCACAACGACGAGTGTTGTTCCTGTCTCTGAGGCACTATCGGAATCAATATCAGCTCAAAGTGTATGTATGTATGTAGCTGAGTGAGTGGGACGACAACTCATTATTTCATTTGTTTGTTTTCTTCCGTCAAGCTGACAAATTTGAGTAGCTTCATGATGGATTTGTTTTTCTGATAATGTCCCTTCCCTAATCCCCATATGGTTATCCCACTGATCACATCCTCAGGTTATGTATTGCAAGCCTCCCTACACCCTTGATGTTGTTAGTTAAGACTGGAAATAGAACATTGAATTGTAAAAAAGGTCATATCAATTTTTATCCTTTTTGTAGTAAACCCATCAGTTTTTACACTTCTATATAAATTTGATGTACCCAATTTATGGGGAGGATTTGAAAGCTTTTGCGCAGCATGGGAAAAAGGCTGTGCTGTATTAAAAAAATAGAATGAATGCCCTTGAGTTATCTTCATGCTGGAGAAATTGTTTCCATTGGGGTGTAGTGTAGTATCCAAACGTTTTGTTAGAGATTTGTATCTACTGTAGAAAAAAAATCTTATTTTAAATCCTACGACAAGAGCTCTAATCAGGTTTATTGTTATTTTTACTTGAAATATATAGGAGCTGAATTACTAAATATTTAGTTGTAAGTTGGGAGAAATTTCCGGGGCAGTTATTGTTAGGATTAGCACAGCTAATGGAATTAAGTCTATGGGTAGAAGAATTAGGCAGAATTATAGTGCAACTACTCCGAAATTTTCGGCTTAGACTACACTCTGAACTAAAAGTGAGTGTTGGTGTTCGGTGGTGGAAACCGAGGGAGTGGAAGAATTAGGGAAAAGAGGCATATAAGCAGAAGACGGCAGCCGCATAGAAAAGTTTAAAGATACAAGGATTTATTTATGGCAAATTACACATGGGACGACACTACAGGTGTTCCTCTCACGCACATAAATCTCGACTGACTTTACTAAAATGCAAAGTTTTTGTCGTGGTGCCACATTTTGATTTATTACATATCTCCACTGTCAGTCTGAATTCACTCCTTGGCTGATTTGTGCCTTTACCGAATCTTCCCTTGGCCAAGTATCTAGTGAAGTCAGTCCTCCACCAAAAGTAACACTTAGGAGAAAATTGTGTGGTACTTTTCCTATTTTCCCTCAGATCCATTGACTACTATGGGGGCTATAGTGAGAGGTAGGGGCTGTAACTATAGCCGGGCTTTGGAGGAGGGAAGGACAGGCAAGAGAAATATGAAAAATGGCACGATGACAAATCTCAGCAAGTTTTTATTTGATCTTTAATATATTGGTTTTGTTGCACTGGTACACACTTTAGCGTCTGCTGGGACTTGACTTGTAGTTTATGGAGGGAAAATATGCTCCTGACATGGTTCTTATTATTCTCCTTGTGTATGGGAAACTATTTATTAGCATTATGTTCCCTTTTGCTCCTCATCCCCGTTTAAGGCCATTGTGGTGATTTATTTTAGTAATATTATATACCTTTTCCTTCTCACCATCCTGAACTCTGCGAGGCGTAATGTCATTGGTTAGACTTTAAAAGCAATGCTAATAAGTTTACTCTCGTTTTCTTAACTTCCGCTCTTCCTCAAAGATTTCTCCTGTGCTTTAATGTGCTCCAAGGGGCTTCCAAAACTTTTGGGAATCAACTTCTGCGTTAGCTGTGTTTTTAAAGTTTTCCAACTTTAACTGAATTTCATCGCTGGGAAAGTAACATCATATCGTAAACACAATATCTAATTACTTGGCTTTTTTCCAGCCCGTCAAAATATTACATTAGCTGTGGCTGAACAGTTATTAGGTGTGAAATTAGTTGGAAACGCCAGAGAGTACTCTGAAGTTTTGAAAGGAAGGGATAATTTTCTATTTTATAATGTAGGGTAAGGTCTAGGATGTATGTACTTACTGTTAGTTTAGTACATATGTTGACATCATATTTATAATTATCAATTTTTGAGTTCTTATTCCCTTCCACCCTACGTCGAAGGCGGTTCAATGTCCCAGAATTACCATGGGCTGGTAAGCCTATGAAAAGTTTGGGAGAGGAGGCCCAGTCCATATTGTATCTTTATATGTTGACTTCCTTATATGACCTTCTTCCTTGTTGTTCTTTGAGGATAAAGTTTTGAGTTTTTACAAAGAATTTATGACGCTTGCAATGCAAATCTTTCTGCTAATGTGGATATATAGTCGTACTTAGAATTCGACAGTAGTACTTTTGAAACTGTCCATATTTAGTTAGAAAGTTGAAAAATGAAATTCCTTCACCCTTAACAGCCCTGCCCAAGTTTCACCAAAGTTTATACATGAAGAGTTGATTAAGATGCTTAACTTGTTAAAATATAAAACTGTCAATAAAAATGTGTTTTTTTGGGGGGGTTCACTTTTAGATTGGTGTGTGGCAGTCGTGGAAAGACCAAAACTCTCAGTTAGACATTAAGGATATAATTTGGCCTGGATACAGTCACAAGCCACCGGATGGGGTCCCGGAAAAATTTCATCTAAAGGTGGCTTTCCTCGAAGAACCACCTTTCATTAAAATGGCCGATCCAGATCCTGTCACAGGGAAATGCTCTCCTGACCGAGGGGTGATATGCCGTATTGCTCCGGAAACTGAAAGCATCGGGTAAGCTTCTCTCCTTGTATCTTTTAGGTATGGTCGAGTAGAAACCAACCATGCAGGTTTGTCAGAAATGTTTCGAAACTGCTCACTCTTTACTTCCCATCTCATTTGAACAAGTAGGCGGAACTGGAAATTGGATTTCACTCTTTGAAAACTTTCTTTGGTTTTTCTCATCCCGCAATCATACATGGGATTCTGTCTTGGGTAGTTACCTAAGGACAAGGGAAGAAGCCCAGAGTAAGTAGTTAGTCGTAGTATACCTCTTCGGGAATTGGATAGCTTGTAATTTTTTGTTTGCGTCTCTTGTCACTACAATGTAGGGGAAACTTTTGGGTGGACAAATAAAATCAAGAAGTCAAAACTCACTTTCCAAAAAAACTACATACCGTAGCTCTTGTGTAGAAGTTTCCAGGGGAGAAGTGATGTGTGAAAGTATTTCCATATAGTTGATATCCTCTCAGTCTAGTTGTACTGTACATGGCCAATAAGTATTCCAACGACAGCTCTGACACCAAAACATCATCCCAAATGCGTATCACTGCCGAGTGTTACTTTCTCCCAGTTGTCCCGATACGGAGTCTCGAAGCTAGATAAGTTAAATAAGAATGGTTGTAGTAGTCGAACCCAACTTTTTTTATACTTTGGTGTCGATCCTTACTTTTCCAATGACATAAAGTTGCATGGAAATGGGAATGGAGATGAGAAGATCTTTGAATCCCAATCGAGTTGTTGATTTGATAGACGGTGACCGGATTTTCCCCTGGTCACGAGATTCTACGTGAAAATTGCTTTTTTGCATTCGACCTGATTTCCATACCAAAGTTTCTGACAAGTGTCTTAATATGTATGTGGCGTGTTTAAAGTCCCATGTATAACCTTATGGCATGGCAGGGATAGGGGGATATTGTCCTCGATGCATACCCGTGTCTGCTTGTAGTGTTAAGCCGAGGAGTGAAATCTGTACGCAGATACCATCCAAAACTTGTTTATGATGGGCGTGAAATGGAGAATAGGAGGCTTGAGAAATTATTCTACCTAGAACTTTCACTCTGGCTTGGGCAGTAAAGTCAAAGGCATCATCAACTGTGGGTCTGACTGAGCTATGTACATCTAAACAAGAGGGGTCTGCATACTCAGTGTTTCATGACTTTTGGAACTATAGGACGTGCATGGGCATTCCCTCTGTCTCCTTCATCATACGTAGGGCTGACGGTGTAAAACTTTTAGTCACAAGATATTTCACTTGATTTCATATCCCACCAAATACGACCCTAAGTCTCTGGTGGGCAATACTCGATCGGGAAGCTCTTCTCATAATACTACCCGAGCCTGAGTACTCCGTTTCAAACTGCCGAGATTCCCAGCTCTTTGACCGTGGTTGTCTCTTTCCGCTGTCCTGCCAATGGGATGCTGTTAAGTTTCTGTAATGCCTGTGTTGTTGCACGCAGCTTACTCCACAATGACATCCGTGTGTTCCCATGTATCTCAACTGGGAGTCTGTAGGCGTGACCGCAACTATACTATGTATTAGGAACTATACTATGTATTAGTAAGTATGTACATACGTGGGAGTTTACATGCACGGGTGCACATACCCAGCTGCTGTTACTGCTTGCATATAAAAGGGTTATATAATCCCTATCCCTAGTATCGGTTGTGTGTGCTCAGGTGCATATATCTATGTATAATTAGGTGTCTAGTAGGTAGTAATAGTAGTAGTAGTTGTATCAGTAGGGGTAGTAGGAGCTGTGTGTGTGTATATAATTTGTAAAAGCTCCTGTCAACAAATATGTACGAGGCTCCAAAGCAGGGCAGGCATTTTGCTCCAAAGTAAAAAGAGATGTTGTTGTTACTATCATCCCAAAATATCTCATTCACTTGCCCACCTACCAGCAAAGCACAGGATGTTCGGAGTAACTTTCTTTGAGGTCCCAGGCGATGATGCTGGGTTTTAAATGTCCCTGCTCATGTCAAAGAGCGGAGCGAGGAGCATAAGAAAGTTTGTTTCCTTAGTCAATAGATAGATCCGTTCTCTCCAGCTGGCTGGTTAAAACTTGTAGTTATCATAATATACATACACTTCTTTCCCATGTAAATAAATGCATGAACTAATGTTCTAAGCTCTAAACCATACAAACAACGTTTTAGAATTCCCGACGAGAAGAATTAATCACGACATGTTCCCAGAAGTTTGTTTGCCCCTTGTCATTTGATTAGGACATCTTAAGCTAGTGAGAACAAAGTCTCAAGATTTTGTGAATTCAAGGGAAGTCATTAGATAAATAAAAATTTGGAAGATGCAATACTATCCCAAACTTTTGGACACCTCCTTTCCGAATAACTATCTCAAAAATGACTTCAAAATGAAACTAAAAGCTGCATTATTGTTTAGAATCTGAGTGGGAAAATATCAGTCGTTCTGCGGACTCACCTCATAAAGGGACATTTCAATATTCAAATTAAAATAGGAGGTCCCTACTTTTGCCAAGGAGTCAAGTTTAGGATCCAAGTAATTTATATTTCCCCGCAGCTGTTTTCCCTGAATAATTTTAGACTTTAAATATATCTATATTCCCTATTACCTGGACCTTTTAGGATAAATAAAGTCCCTTATTGGGAATACATTGTTTGCCAGAGCCCGACCAGGAACTCTGCACTATATAGTGATACTGGAGGAAAGCGCAAGTGTTATCATGCATGATTATTTTATGCTTTCAGATGTGGAGAAATCTCGGTCAGGGTTTACTTTACGGGGTCCTTGATTCTATATGCGTAGGGCTGGAAGTTGATGGAACCCGGAAGATTTAGGCGTAGGAGAAAGAATAAGAGAGCTGTTTTGTACTCCGTTGGCCATGGGAAAGGAAGGGAAATCCATTTGAATTCATGGCTCCTTGTTGGAGTAAGGCTGGGAATCCGTTTAGACCCTTGTGTAAGTACCGTGGTTGTACTTTGTACTTACGTACATTGAGACGGAAGGGAAGAGTAGAGAATACTATGGGCATTATGCCAATTCGATGGGAAGGCATTGAATTACTTGAGATCCAAGTGCAACTCTCCCGATGGACGTCATCAGTTGTAGCAAAAACGCCTGAGAGGAGGAGGAGGAGGAGGAAGAGAGCAAGGAAGAATAAGTACAAGTGAATTTCTCCTTTTCTCGACCTCCTATCTCAAAAGTATTCAATTTGAAGTCTGGCAAAAGAAGCACTTGAAAGTGTTGGATTCTTTGCACTTTTTCACAGGCATTTGAATACAACACAAATATAGTTTTAGACGTGAGTGGAAAGCAAAGAATGTCACAAGTCCCACTACATCCATTGTTAATATACATGGGATAACTTTATTTTGCTCTAGCTATTTAACAACCACGTCAAAACATAAAATTGGTTTGGGGTTATTGTAGTACTGGAAATATCTCGGGTTCAAGTTCCCAAGTCCTCCTTCGCATTTTAAACTTCCGCTCAAAAGGTTCAACCCTATCCAAAAGTAGATCAACAAGCGAATGTCAGGCACTACAGTAATCGAGCGGAGATCAATGATTCCAATTTCCTGAAGGAATTATTAAAGTCACTCAAATATTATCGTCATTTCTGAATGTATCTCTCAATATCTTCTGTGTCTGTCAATGATAGGAATAATTAATATATGGAGGAGATACTCCCAACGTCGGATTCTAATAATTACCCTGGAGATTCTTATTTACTTGCGCAAAGGCCCTCATTGAAAATATAGCTAGTGTTGCAAACAGAAGGTCGTTACAGGCAGGAATGCCCATTTCCGCTTTTTTAAACGGTACCAGACACACGTTGAGACCCCTCGTAATGGTATATTTGTGGATGATATCATGATCGTAGATTGGTGGTGTGTGTTTGTAATTTGTAGGATATGAGACCACTTGGTAATGTAAATCTAGAGGGGGAAGGAACCCGTTGTCTTGCATAATTACGTGTGTATCTACATATATAGCTACTGTGGGGAAGTAGGACTAGTTGAAGGTAGTTTGTCTGAATGGTAATCTGAGGAGAGGTAAGGATGGGAAATGTTCTTGTGAGTGTGTTTATAGGGTAATGAATGGAATTATTGTAGTGATTCATAGAGTGGAGCGGAGAATGAGAGGGGATAAGGCTGAGTGTGAGCTATGAAATGACTATGTCTGGTCGTAAGAAGTTAATTGAGTTTAATTGATGATAAATTTTCCATGTTTGTTTGGCTCTGGTTTTATGTGATCTTCTGGGGGAACTGATGCTTTGGACACGGACGGTTGGGTGCTAAATAGACTGAATCATTCAGAGGTGGTAAGGAACTCATCATTTTACCAATGTTGCTCGGGCTTCTGCATCGATCTGCTGGTAAAGTTCGCAGAGAATATTGGTTTTACGTACGAGTTGGCTCGAGTTCAGGATGCCAAATGGGGATCCCAACACAACGGCAAGTGGAACGGACTCATCTCTGAGTTGATCAATCGGAAAGTGGACGTCGCCTTGGCCTCTCTCATGATCAACTCTGAGCGTGAGGGTGTCGTTGACTTCTCCGTTCCTTTCATGGACTCGGGCGTGGCTATCCTCACCGCCAAACGAACCGGCATCATTTCACCCACGGCTTTCCTCGGTATGCTAACCCAAAATGTACACAGTCTTACAGAATTTTTTTACTCTCTCTCTCTCTCTCTCTCTCTTTGTCTTCCTCGTATTCTTCCTTCCTTCCTCTCCCTCTCTGCAAGTCCCCAGTTTTAGACACATGCAAGTATGTATCTGTACTTACTTTCTCCATTCACTTTCTCTCGAGAACTTAGCTTGTTCTCCTTTTTTATTTGCTTCTCTCTTTAGCATCAAATCTCTTTATCTCTCACTCCCTATCCCTTAAGCTCTATGTACTTGTGCTGAAACAATTCTCCTCCCTCTTTCCCTTTCATGCCTACTTACGTACACGCTTCAATTGAGTACCCTTTCTCGAGACCTCCACGTTACTCCGGATCTGCGGCCACGAACAAGTTGGTTTCTATCAACTGTTTATACCCAAGCGGAGACAAATAAGTCTAGCACTTACCCTTGCTTTCTCTAGGTTAAAAAAAATTTCTGCCTCTGACAATCTCATCATCAGTATTTCATTCTTCTTGTCTTCTCAATTTTATCTACTCTCATCGTCTTTCTCGCCTTGCTGGATTACTCCGGCCTGGCTACTACTTGTATCTCCCCCTTTCATACCCTCAGACTGTACATACTATACCTCGAACCTACATTTACAGATCCAGGCTCACAAATCGACGTGTCAAACTCGAGCAGATGAGTTGGATTTCAACTCTCTGCTCTCGTGTTCTCCCCGTGAAACTGATCGCGAGTGCAACTGTCTCTATAGCTGTAGTGACTACCTCATAGTGTATATTCTGTCACGTTAGAAATATAAGTACTGTAGCAATGTTAGCATCAGTCAACATAAATGTCATACATAGGTTCCAAAAATCTCCTTGTAAAGATCTCTCGGAGGATTCGTCCTCCTCTCTCTCTCTCTCTCTCTCCCTCTTTCTCTTCCTCTCCCTCTCTCATCTTTGATAATCTAACTGAGTTGAGTCGAAGACTCAGATTTACACTTCCACTTCCATCATCTTAAGAGACTGTCAAGTTTGCTTTATTGGGAGTGCATTTCTCACATACATACGTCACAGTGTCGATTGAGGATGTGGAAATGTCATTGATAGCAATGGAATGAATCCTCTACTTTCCCCGATGCCACTTTGATGTTGGAGATTGAATGAATAAATAAATGCAAATGATTACATTTCCTTGTGAACTACACATGAACAAATTCCATTGCACCGTCTCCACTCCCAGCCTGTAGTTTCCTTCCCAATTCCTCGCGTCTTGATTGCCCCCCCTACCTTTTACTCCCTAACGACTAGAAGTGACCCCAAATTGATGTGAGTTTTAGGAGAAAGTCAGTTTTGTAGGAATTATTGTAATCATGAGTATTTGTTGCCTTTGCCTGTCCTTCATGTTGAAAAAGCTGACAGTGTCGTAATACCACTAGGTATACCTTATGAAGCAGTCCCTCCTCCCAGTACTATACCTATATCTACAGATTTCTTCGGAAATAGAATTGCCGTGATTTCAATCTTTGAATGCATCTGTCAATCTTGTTTACAGTCAGAAGTTGAATTTAAGCAAATTCCAAAATTGTGCTACTGTCAGGAACAATTTCTGGGTAAGAATTTTTCAGACTATTTTTACCAGAGAAACCATCCGTCGTAAAGGATTTCCTTCCATTTACTTCGTTATTTATTTCAAATATGGGAGCTTCCCAGAAAATGAATTTCATGTGTTATTGTGGGTGCGTATGCATAAGCTAAACAGAATATAAGTGGAGGCAATCTCACTCCTACATGGTCACAGACACACGTACCAAACAAAGCAAACACGGACGGACTTGTAGAGTCAGAAAAATCTTTGTCTTCAACATTCACACTTTAACGAGTCTTCCGGGATAAAAGCTAGGAAGGAGGGGCTGGGAGGGGGGAAGAAAAACATCAGACAGTGGAATTGTTCCAAAGAACGGATAGAAGTCAGAAAAGATAAAAACGACAAGGGCCTTTTAAAGCCTGTCGTTATTTATTTTTATTTTTTCCCCTTGTTGTTCTACCCACATAAAATTTTCCTTTGGCTATGTAATCATCCCGAGACACTTTGATGGTTACTTGAATATGGTACTTGGCGCCCTGATTTGCTTTGTCTTCGTCAGAACAAATTGTTTAAATGGTGACATTGTTTCCTATTATACCAATCCTCTTCCAGCGTTTTTCCCGGATTTACTCCAATCCCTCCATTATTCTCGTATTTAGCCGGCCTTACACATCGTTACTGGTATTTGAAGGAATGTTGGAGCATTTCTTTTGTTTTGTGCGTAAATTGAGAATCTTTTACCCATTTTCAGTCCAGAGACTTTCACATGTAGTTGTGTATCTTTTCCCACAGTTTGGGAATATATTGGGAGTATTTACACTACAGGAGGATTTCAACGGGGATATATTCAAGTTTGGGAATGGAAATAACTCCTGTGCCTTTCCCCCGCTCACATGACACACTGTGGCTGGTGTTGATTTATTGACAGAGTTGCTTACTAGGACGTACATATGTACGTCAGGGCACTGTATCAAGAATAGATAGTAGCTTAGAGCAAATGGTCTTGAATGTGTATGAGCTTGCCACATGGTTAGTGGCACTCATGCAAAAGTAAAAACGTAAACAGTATGAATAGATTAATGCACACATGAGTCTACATTCCCTTAACATTTTTTATTTATATGAGTCACTGTTCACAAACGGTGCTGAAGGAAGAGATACAATGTGGACAAGGACAAAAAAAAAGAAACTCAGAGACTTATTCATTCCTCTTTCTCTCTCTCTCTCTCTCTCTCTCTCTCTGGTGCTCAACCAGCATTACATTAGTAGAGAGTGTACGTGTGTGTTCAGGAGCCTGTGTTTATATAGTTAGGTTACGGAACTATTATTTGAGTTGCTCGTGCGGGTACATACACCAGAGTGCTATTGTATTTAGGAGCTGAGCTATAGATATGTAAAATAGTGTACTAAACACCAACTTGGGGAAGTGCGCCAAAAAAATAAAATGAAAAGGGTCATGGTATAAAAAAAAAGTGAAAGATCATGAGTAAAATGAATTTATGCTCTCCAGCTAATACATCCTCCTACACCAGAGAAAAAAAAAGAAAATATGATCAACTCTACAAGTTTTAAGCCCTAGTCTCGGTATACTTTGATGTATGTGTGACTCTGCCAAAGGGTCATTTATCATTCCCAAAGTTGTAAAGATACGGAGGAAGGGGTGAAAGGAGGAAACAAAAGAGGCCGGAGCAGAGTTCTAAGAGAAGTCAAGGAAATCGAATGAATCTAGCGAAGCATTTATTTATCTCTGTATTTAATACATGAATTTATTAATTTAATGATGACAGTTATGAACATTTATGGATGTGAGGGAACATTATAGCGAAAATGTTGTTTCTCCAACTTCCTCTCCAATTTGTTCCTATATTTAATTTATCACGCGCTGCTCGCATATTTATCCTACATTTTTTCCCCTCACATGCCCCTCCATTTTTATGCAAAAAATTGAATTTCATGAGAAAAAATTTGTTTTCCCTTTTTTTTCTCCATGTCTCCCTTGCTTTTCGCCAAGTGGTTTATATCCAAATAAAACCCTCCTTCTGGCATTGTCTATAATTTCCCGGGATTTCAGCTGGAGACGTAAGACACTAACAATCTTTTCCCTTGAATTACAGAGCCGTTCGATCCTGCCTTATGGATGCTCGTCTGTCTTGTGGGAATTCAAGTTTACTCTCTAGCAATCTTTTTATTTGAATGGCTCAGTCCTATGGGGTTCGACATGAAGGTAAAGGTGACTTTTTTTCTCTCTCTCTCTCGTTCTCTACTTGACAAATTTATTGTATCATGGTGTAGGTTCCAGGGACTATGCTTTCGATAGGCCGGGGCGGCGAGAATACGAATTGCTTCTGTATTTTGATACAAATTCACACGTGTCCCTTGTCTTCATGTGTGCTTGAGCCTGATCTCCTGTGCGTAACAGATGCTTGAGTGGATGTACATATCTATGTGTGTCTTCATGTAATTAAGGAAAACACATATGTTTAGACATTTCCTCTCCGTACAAAAAGCAAGGGAAAAATTGGAGGCTGCTAGAGATTTACCGCTTTCACTCTATGACTTCAATCTAATGCTGATTTGTGATTATTGGGTAACTTACAGAAAGAAGCCAAACCTGGAGCTCGTTTTTCCTTTTTTCGCTCGTGCTGGTTAGTATGGGCTCGTCTGTTCCAAGCCTCTGTACATATTGACCCTCCGAGAGGATTCACTGCCAAGTAAGAATTACATTGTACTTGTTGATTGGTTTGAGGAAATTTATGAAAATACAAAACTTGTGTGTAGTTTTTACTTTTATTGTTTTTACAGTGTCCAGTAGTTTGAGTGCATGAGGATCCCACACATTGTCTGGGAATGTTCGTGTCTTTGTATTTATGTGTCGTTGGAGAGCATGAGCTAGCTCCCTTACTATTTTTCCCTGGGAATGGCTCGGGCTCGGGAGGTGCATGTTTTTACAAAAGAGCTCTCTCAACTATAGCATGAAGGGACGTATGTACATACGTAGTATAGCTCCAGACCCTATGTTGTCGAGGTTAATGAGATGAAAGGAGGAAAGTGTTGGGGCTGGAGGAGCAAAGTACCTCGTCAGGAAGAAAATTCAAGCGGAGAGGTGTAGGCTTGTATGACAAATTAGGAGATGATTCTTTAACTTGGATATGTGCATAGTGGGAAGTCACGTCGTTTCACTGGAGAGACAGAATGTATATAGGAGTTTGGGAGAGCGGAGCTGAAGGAGCAACTTGATAGACCTTTTGACATTTCTTGCACGTCGTCAATATCTAATAAAGGACGCATCTTTTGTCGTCTGCCGACCCGGGACTACATGTGTAGTTAAAGGTAAACACCTAAATGGTGAATTCAAGTCAGCACAGCAAATCTATTGCTTCCTACCTCTTTGTATGTCGCCAGCCTATTCTTTCCGCTACCTTGGCGTCTGTTTATAGACGGGCTATTATTATGATGCTCGGGTCTGAATTGCCACTCGTGCCTCCTGCAATGTGTTTTTATACCAAATAACCCCTCTGGGAATCAACTTGTTTTTAATTAGCGTGCATATGGTGATACACCAGCCCTAAATGGTATTCATTGAGGTGTTAATTCCTGACAGTACTTTCACCTATTTTATGGCTACAAAATTTCATAATTCATCCTAAGTACCTGGTTACGCCAGCACTTCAGCTTCCCCCCGCCCAACATTTAAGATTTTAAAAGGGAAGTTGGTGGTGAAAGTTGCATAGCACAATACCATAGTTCAGTTTAAGTTTTGCTTACGGGGAAAGTTCCATGGATGTGAAAATAGCTATTTCAGTGGGAAAGTAAAGCAGTTCGTTGAGATGTGCTTGACTTCTTTGACTGTATCCGTTGCTCTTGGGCGTGAAATGTGTTCGAGTAAAAAAGAAAGTATTAGGAGGGAGGGAGGGATTGATGTAAACACGCTTAAAAAATGGAACGACGAGTGGTAACCGTTGTCATTTTTTGCTCGTCTATTCATTGGAGTTGGCGGGAGTGTCAGGCTCGTTTTTCACTCCCATTTGAATGTGCCTCTGGGTTGCTTGGAGATTTAAAGGACTTTTCAATAAATGTTGGAAAGCTCCTAGGAGGATCCGTGAGGATGATCAAAGTCCAAATCGGGAATGACATTGATAAAGAGGCCATACATAAAGTGACGTACGCCAATAAATTGTTTATGATTGTCCCTTCTTTTTGTCAAATGTAAGTCCTCTTCATTTGTCAACTTTTCTCCTCCCTGAAACAACTGTAGAATGAAATTTAGAGATTGTTTCCATAACCTGAATCAATACTTACAGTTCCCACAGAGTAATTACATTTCTGTCCACACATTTCTGAGTTTTCTCAGAAATTTTGCAACATCTGGAAATGTATTTGTCTTGAAGATGGGCACGATGATTGGAATCCAAATTTCCCCTGTAGAGGTTCCCGGTTTCTGTTCCGGGTGCTCAGCAACACCTTCCTTCCTCACGACTGAAGCATGAGTTTATTTGTAGGACCTGGTGTTAACCACGAGAATTGATTAAGTTAGAGGTTTAGGACTAGCCCTTCACTCCTGACTCCGCGGCTTCAGTGAGTGGTGTGTATTTCCTTGTGGAGAATTGTTGTTCCGTGGTAGTCAAGATTCGAAGAGCATTAGAAGAAAGAGTAGATGAATTTTGGCTTCAGTAGTCGCTCGAGTATCTACCTCAAGAACTGGAAATATGACCAAAGTTTTGTGCTCTGTCAAAGTCGGATTCTGACAGAAATGGTCACAAGGCAAGTTTTGGTTTAAAGGTCATACCCGACTTTGGGAATGGAAAATGTTCAATCATACCGCAACTATTTTCATCCCGGATGATTTGTTACCATAATACATCATAAGGAGAATTATTCAATTAATATGCGTAGACTCCACTCTAACTCTCGCATTTATTTCGAGCAAGTTTATTGCTCTTGTATTTCACGTGTAATTGCTACTCCGACATTATGAGTAGATATGGAATTTCATGTGGGACGAGGAGTGGATAATCGTACATTTACGAGCATTACCTTAAGGAAATATAACCCTGTTTTTTATTTTACTGTCAAATCTCTATATCAATGTAAGGGATATCTTTCTAAGAGAGAGTTTAGCTCTGATGAGCAGATTGTTTTCCCCGGATCCTTGCAGGTGATTAAATAGTTCATGGAAGAAATTGATATTATTGTAAGTATCGGAACAGAACGTCCTCTAGGGTATCACATGCGTTGCAACATCAAGGAAGTAATCTTCCCCTCTGTTCGTTACGTGTAGGCTACCCAACGATCCTCCTTATTTAGCAATTGTCTGGGCTACAAAAAATAATCATATGCATCTACATCCTCACACTTGTGGTCTCTTTGGCAGGAGATGGGGAGTAAGAGTAGAGGATTTTTTATGAGACCTTCCCTGCATTCAAATTTTATGGTCCGTCTCAAACGATTTTATTTAGTTTGAAACCAGTGAGCAAATTTTATCTCCGCGTTAGTCTGTTTATTTACAAACATGACTTGTGCAAGGTTTCGTATTTTCACTGCCTGCATGGCTTGACAAAACTGCAGGAAGACAACCTATGCTAAGTACTTACTCTGGGCTCATATTTATTTAGTACATTGGATTTGTTAGGGCTATTTATGAAGAACTTCTGAAAAAGTACCAGCAGGGAACGAGTTAGGAGTTATCGGAGAGGCTTTTCTTGTCCATTTGAACTTGGCAATGTTTGTGGAGGATCCTCTCGGCCGAGCTGAGCTCTGCCATGGAGAGTACTCTGTCGTAAGAAAGATAGGAAACTGAGGGGAAAAATCCCGAGATCGCGAAATTATCATCAGTTTCTCAGATAATAGTCTGCTTTCTTCTTGACTCTACTTACTGTGATGTAGCGATGCTAAAAATGAAGTGAAACACATTTCCCTGCATTGTGGTCATATGTATGCATTTTCAAACGGGCGACAGACGGGAGCTGATGGCACGCTTGGTTTATGTTCTCCAGTGACTTGAATTGTGAGCCCCGCAATTTTTAACCCAACTTTTCTCATAGGGGACCATGTCAATAATTTTAGGTAGTTATTCCTCCTTGGGTAAATACACGTAGTTAAGTAAGATGAAACTCTTCCTCTATGTTTGAGATTGAAGTTTGACGATACGTAAGATTTGTCTGTAGATACAGATAGTTCTGTACATATAATTTTACTCCCAATAGAAAAGTATTTTTGGCGTGGACGTCACTCCAGCTCCCCCTGCACAAGTCTTGTTTCATATGACACGATCCCAGAGATTTCTTTCAATATGTTGAGTTACTTGAGGGAGATGAATTTTTTTATGTAACAGTAATACCATAGTCGGTCGTCATTTTATGCTCAGTGGGGATATCATCAACGGTTAAGGATGGGTTTGTTGCTGTCAACTCCTTTCGGAAGGATAGGGTTACGCCAGGTAGAGCCCTTCAGCCCGTGCCCCCGACTCCACACTGGATGGGAATTCCGTTTCAAATCTTAAAGTTACTCTTGCCACTTTTTTATCACTGTACTAATCCGGAGTTCAGAGAATATGGAGGGGCGGATGTGGGTCTGAGTTTTTTTTTCTATGGGCGTAGTTACGACTGGGGAAAGAAAATAAGAGCAGCAGTCCAGGCTTTGTAACACGAGTTAATAGAATTTCCTAAGAGACCACGGATTGATAAAGTTTCTAACCCTTAATTCTTTAGCCGAATGCAAGCAACTATTTCAATATTGACCTTTGTTGACGATGTTTGCGGCGGCTGGCATTCATGGTGGGAATTATGATGGGCCAGAGGAGGGAGTCAGACTCCTTTCTTTCGAACGAACGATACGATGATGGTGTTGAAAAGCGGGTGACGACAAGAACACGGAGTGAAAAATATATGTAGCGGAAAAAGAATGGGAAGAATGAAAGAACATTGATCAATCCATTCAGCGCTGACTGTACAAGGTTTGCTTTTAAAGGATCTTGATCTCCGTATGTGGGTTACACGTTGTTATCCCATATTCTCCCTCACTCCCGATGTTCTTTACGTGCTTTACGATTTACGCGAGTAAATTGATGGATTTCCAACCATGTAGCCGGTCCTTGCATGCATTGAATGTAATATTGAGCATAGCCATACTTCCCCTCAGAGTCTTATTGAGGACGTATAGCGATAGTGAGCCTTTGAAGGGAATATTGGTTGTAGCTGGGAGACGCTCAATGTAATTTTAAGCATCTATATAAGCCCAATGTATCTGGAGACATCCTTTGCCTTTCGATATCCCAAACTCTTCCTTCCCTCATCCAAATTACAGGCATATGTAACATTATATTAGATGTTTGCAGAGGGAACAGCGGATATTATTGTATCTATAGGGGGAAAAATGCGTGTCTGCATCCAAGCTGTGTGCATGTGTCGTGTCAACGGGAATGTGTGTGTGAATAGTGCTTTCACTTGTCTTGCATTTGTCTTACTGTGTACTTTTCCAGCTACTCTTATTAGAATTTTAAGGTCCGTACTCTGTCTTGGTATTTTTATGCATGCGTATCTATCTATGTATGGATGTATTTCCAATGTCTCTCATCGATGTTCGGGATATATTCTGTAGCTATTCCTACGTCAGTCTGTACATTGTGGTAGTTTTTCATTTTGTTTCATTCGATGGTTTTGTGGATTCTGAATGAATTTCGTTCCTACGACAAGTCTGGAAGAATGAGTTTGTTCTTTGATAAATTCCTACCTAATTTTCTAAATGTATTTGCAGTTCATGGCGTGTATGGACCAGTGACATTGTAATGTATTGACAATTCTCATCTATGTAGGAAATGTATTTACAACATATTGAGTTTTCAGAGGGAAGTGTGTGTGTGAGTATGAAATCGTACCTGAAGGGGGGGAGAGAGCAAAGTTCCTTGTTGGATCTTTTCTTCAGCTTTCTCCATCTTTTGACCTAGTGTGTACAACTCACGTTTAATTTTCTACAGAATGGTGGTACACGTCTGGTCCATGTTTGCCGTCGTCTTCCTTGCCACGTATACAGCTAATTTGGCCGTCTTTATGATTACCCGGGAGGAGAGTCATAAATTTGAGGGAATTCATGATCCTAGGGTAAGTAAAGCTCTGAGTAAAGACACTTTCTCGTCCACTGCCGCTGACAACCTCCCTATATGCTTCCCATCTCCCACTTTCTGCATGTAGACTCGGAACTCTTTTTTCTGCTTGAGCCCCTCATTCTCCTCTACTCTTACACCCCTTGCATACAGTGTGAATTCCTTTAGTGCTGAGCAAGTCAGTAGGAAACGTTCCAGAAGCTTTGTGAAGGCTAACGATGTATGCATACATTACTCCTGAAGTAAAAGGAACCGTCTGTGACACGGGCGTGGCTCTTTTACATTTCTTTTAGAATAATGCTTTTTATGGAATTTAAATCTGCTCCACCAACAGTATGTGGTTGTTGGATGAATTCCTACGATTACGCTAAATCCTAGGTATTTTTACGGAGCAGTTTTTGATGTGAATCTGGATGTAACTCAAAAGATGGAATATTTTTGGGACATCATATCGAAATTTTGTGTACATTTGAAAAGTCATTCTGTAAAAAAGGTAAAAACACTCCCGAACACACATTAGGAGTAATTGGCTCTTTGGTCTCTGCCAATTTCAAATTTCAGGAGGTGAAGATTGCTGCTGACGAAGGAATCTGAGTTTGACTGGTATCTTAACCAATTGCCAACCATGCCGTCCAAGATAAATGGGAATGAAAAATTAAGAATCAATAATGAAATTTTATCTAAGGGCTGGTAGCGGCGCTGGCGCTAGTCCTTCATACATAAAGAGTAAATATACACATGAATTATTTATATTTTTAAGCTAAATTGGAACCATACATCTGAACGAGGTTTTAGAGATTTCCATGAGCTCTGTTATGCAGTAGTTAAGCCAGGAATCCCTTAAATTGAGATGTTCCAATTGCACTTGAATTGCACCAATTGAATAAATTCCGGATAAATTATATCCCTAACGGACTGTTCTTATTAAGTCTAGGATTGGACAGACGGGACATGAGGCCACTTGGATTTTATTATTGCTCCGATGGTAACAAATATGTGGATACTGGGAAGTAGCACCTTAAACCCCTATCTTCCCTATAAATACTCAGTTGAGCATACCTTGGGTTCTACAAGTATAAGAGTAACTAGCCAATTTGGGTTAGTTTTCATGCAAGGCAGGAATTGATGGGAGGAAATTTATTACTGTGGTTACATTGGGAACTGAGAATGATAAAAAGGCTTAGGCCGGAGCCCAGACAGAGTAGGATTGTCAAAATGTACTTTGCATTTCACGACTACCAGCCTGGACCCCTCCTGCCTAGAGAGGTTTACTTATACACGTATTATGGGGAAATTCCAAGGGAGGACATATATTAAGTCTAGCCTAATGGTTATAAAAAAAGGTCCTTACATGGAAAAACTAAGCAAATAAGAAGTTTACGTCTTTCAACTAAACACACAAATACGTGTATCTTTGTACATAAACTAGGAGCAGAGTTTATACAGAGCTCGTCCGGGGATGTCCAAAAGTCACAAATTTTTCTTCAAGAGTATTTTTGTCCTTGTATTTATAGAATTATCCTTGTATAGAAAGCTCAGGCTAACATGTAACAAATGACAATGCTCCGAAAATTTTCAGTATATGTTTATAAAATGCTCATCTGCGGAGGTCTTTTATAGCAGGAGTTCACTGGTTTGATATTTTGTCTCAGCAGAAGCTCATCATCTGTAGTTACTATGTATGTATAGCATTGCTCACTGAGTAGCTTAAGGGCTATGGTAAGGTCTAAGCCCTGTGACAGTTACCCTTTGTACATATGAGAAATTGTCTTCCCAAGCCTATGACTGAATGTTAAGTTTCAAAAAATTTTAGGAGAAAGTAGAACTCCTGGCACAACATATTCGTAAAGTTGGGACGGAGGAAATAAGTGATAGTCTCGAAAGCAGTGCTCAGTGGTTCAATTCTCCGCCAACGTATGAAGTTGTGTGCTATAAATGTGATGAAAGTCTTGAGTTTATGGGTTGATGCGACAAAACAACAAGATGAGTCACACTCTCATGTGAACTCAGGAGTTGCTCACTGTAACCGAGTGGACTCTCATCTGCTCTGGTGTTAAATTAATTTTCCACAATTCATTCTTACATAGTAATTTGTGAAGAGCTATTTTTAGATTTATTGCTCGCCATGAGCAGAATTTTAGCCCTGGCATTATTCCACTTGTGCATTTTAATGAAACCGCCACATGACGTCATTCCCGTCATACTTTTAAGCTCGAAATTGCTAATTATCCTGACGCCTGAGACCAAGTGAAGTGAATTTAATTCTGAGATGAGCCCCGACTAAAGGTATGACTTTCCTTACGTGCTGGCATCCAAGCGAAATATTCAAGGAGGGATTTGAGTACTCCCCCTTCCCTAGAGAAAGAATAGACTTTGAAAGTTAAAAGCATCAGAGTTCCCGCTTTGGGTTAGGTGAGAGAAGAATCTTTTCATGCAAATTGAGCTGTAATTGATTTTTATACCAAAAAAATTGAAAACAAAATCAATTAACGACACTTCCTTTGAACGGAGATGAGACGCAATAGTAAAGAAGTGATTGGATTAAGACAGTCTCCATACAAAGGAACTGAATTTTCTTACTCAATTTCCGACATTTACGGAGCCTTTGTCGACGGTGTTTTCCAGCTCCGTTCCTTCCCATTGGGTGTGTGTCTTCCCGTAATTAATTACCGACTAGATCTTAAACTCCAGAAATCATTAATATTCATCGCACTTTTGACAACCATTTCTAGATGGAGGGGGACTACCTCTTAACTGTTTCTCATATGAGCATGCCATGGATCAGCTAGTTTTTTGGAAGAATACAAATTCCTATGGGACTTTCACCTTCCACATTCTTCCGTCCCTGGGAACATTTTTCTGATCATAGGAGGATCTAACCTGAGGCGAGCCTTTGTCCTTTTAACAGATTGTACAAATACTAAAGTCAGATCTGGTTCCCCCTTTATTCTCTAAAGTACGTTTATTACAGCTGAAAAAGACAGGATCGTTGGTCCTAATACCACAAATGTATTCATATTTGAACAATTTACTTCGAAACACATATTTGCCTAACCATAACTTGAAAGGACAAAATCCTGGAATTTCTCGTAGCTTGAAAGCCCTACTATGTAAACCCAAATCCAAATTGTGTGTACATACATATTTGATTACCTAGAAATTTGTAATAAAGGACAGGAGAAGCAGACATTATGATCAGAGAGTCCTGCGTTTAGCATTACCAATATTTGTTTTACATAACACATGTGTTAATTGAGTTGTCAAGTAGAAGAATGAGTTAATACATAGGGAGGAATGGATCTTATTTTTCACTAGGGAACTACAAAACTCTACATTTTGAAAACTGAGAAACTTCTACAAAATTTAATCGGTGAAGTTCATAACTTCCCCACCGTGCTTCAGTGAAAATTGGAAATGTAGGAAGTGCAGTTTATAACCTTGAATTAATCCCTGCAGACATTTTAACTATAAATATAACAAATAAAAATTACTGAACTAAAAACAATTACGGACATATAAGTTGCACGGTTTTAAAACTAAATACTACGAACTGTTGTTATTGTAAACCAGAGGATTCAATTATCTCAAGCAACTTCAGAATCTGTAAATTAAAGGTATTTTCATTTATTTTCAAGTCCCAGTAGCTCTGCCCATGTTTTTTCTGAAACGCAGGGATTCTTTCATTCAGGATCCAGTGTACTACTGTTTATACCGAACTGGTACTAAAGCTAATAAAACTAATCCCAACGATTATTATTTACGATTGAAGAAATGAAACAGCACTTGGGGTTCCTTTCAGTGCTTTCAATTGGGAGTGCTCACGTGAATTCATAGGTTACAGGCAGTATGCATGAGCCTGTGGTGTGTTAATTTTAATGGATTGAGGTGAGTGCCAGGACTGTGTGCCATGTGTGAAGGTGAGCTTTGTGTAGTTGATTTATACTTTAAAGATGACAAGGAGTTAATTGATCCTGTATTGTGTGCGTTGACGCTGCAATAGAATTGAGTAGAAAAGAAACCATCGCGTTTCATTTGATCCCCCCAGTTTTATTTCAACTTACAAGTTACATTAACATTGATTTCAGATTCAGAAGTAATTACGAGCTGTCGGGTTGTTGTTATTTTGCAGGGAAATTAACCCGCATAGTTTCTAGCATCAAAGTAATAATTCCCTCTTGGAATCCTATACATATCTACCAATTGTGATAAAAAGAAAGTCAGTTAACCTTTCATCGTAGTCTTGAACTTGCAAAGGCACGTAGATTCTGTGGCATGCACTAATTGTAAGATATTTTATTGCCCTTACGTGGTATTCACATGTTCTCCAACAACAGCTGCTCCCGTGGTATTTACATTGCAGGGACCACAACGGTCTGGGATGTACTGGATATCATTACATATACATGCAATCATGTTTTTATAGTAAATAGATCTGGAAAAGAACACCACCACGTATTAGTGGCTACAGACGCCTATTGATTAGAGCTACATTAGAATGTTAACATGAAAGTTCATCGTATATTTTCCGAGGGCTATCTGAAAGAAACTCTAATTTATTTTAATTTAAAAGATTATGATGTATGTCATTAACGCAGTGCCAACCAACCTGCAAGTTTCATAAAAGTGAGATCTGGGCTGTTTCCACAGGTTGGCTGAATCAAGGACACGTGGACTCAGAGTAAAAGTCCACGTGTCCGCTTTGAGTAGCTTTTCCGCACGTCCTTCTAGACGTATGAAGGACATCCACAAATTTTGCGTCTTTAGATGAAAGAGAGGTTCGAGGTAAAATTCTAGTATTGCAGGGTCCAGTCCAGCGTATCATTGTATCAAATATAAAATTAATTTTAATTTTATGTTCCATTCAGCGTGATTGAACAGCTTGAAGGAATATTGTTACCTGAGACCCTTTCAAGTTTTCGTCCAAAGCACTTATAAATGTCATTAACTGCAGCCCCCGAAAAATGAGGACCTAAACTGTGACCAACTATATGAATGTCTGAAATGCTCACATAGTTCTTTTCAATAAAATAGCACAATACTTCTGCCAGACGCTTGCCAGCTACATTCACGTTCCCTGCTGCTATGTCAAAAAAATCCAAATTGATACCAACAGGACTCTCTGGAGTTGATATGAAAGACCAGTACATAATTATTAAGTTCCGTTCTATGTTCCAGTTATTTTCCTGGATTTACGCTGTACAATTATTGAACATGGGTTTCAAAGGTAATGGAACAATACTCAAGAAGTAAAAGTCTGCTGGTAATTTGGCTGTACATAATGCATATATATATATATAATTATATATAATTCTAATCACCGTTCTTAACATTCTGAGGGAACTCGTTGTTGTCGCTACTATTGAACCTGCCCATAAATCCATGAATTAATGTAATGACAGCGATACCAGGAATGAACCTTTAGTTTTTTTCGGATCCATTTTTTGGTAGAATATTTTCTCAAAGGAATTTGCATCCCTGCAAAATATTATAACGAGTGTATTTTGAACGCTGCGATTTTCTTTAGAGATTTCAAATGCAGTTAGTAATAATAATAATTACCTGAGATTGTTATACATAAAGTATAGGAAATTATCTGGATCCATACTTACTGGCATTGATTGCGGAGTAGTTACTGAACTTTCGGAAGTATTTTCAGACGTGATCTCTGAGCCTAAAACCTTCATTGCTAATTCAGTTGAAAATACAAGGAAAAGTTGAAAAATAATTGGCTGAGTCATGTTCCCTTTTTCCTTCAGGATGGCTGAATTTAAAAACTACTATAATTAATTGCGAAAGAACTTAAGAATAACTGTTTTTAAGAGTAGTTTAAATTTAAATGAGCAACTGGCCTGCTGGCTTTTCTCCATTTAAATACCGTAAGCAAATAGTTGTTTTAAAATTGAACCAAATTATATCTTCATAAAAATTACAAATTTTGGTAAATAAAGAATGGGTAGTTTAAATTAAATGAGCGGTTGGTTTTCGTCATGTAATTTACAACCTATAATTTATTTTTTATATGTACCGTATGTATTAGAAGTAACACATCTTTATGAAAGTGTTGGTAGATAATTATTTACTTGTCATATTTATTTATGAATTTATCAAATCATGTTTAGTGTGTTCATCAATTTTATGGCAAAATATTGTTGCCGAAACTATGATGAAATTTAAAATACACAATTTTCTGAAAGTGGGTTTGGGCTGGAATACTTAATGGGTTGACAAATTGCTGATCACAGTTTTAACATAGGAAATTGGAACACTTAGAAACATCACAGCATTTGGTTGATACTGACTTTTGTAAATATGTCCTAATTGTGTGTTGAAAGTGATGGATGCTTTCATTGTATGTATTGTCACAACTGACGTTGTTTCATTAGTACACAATTCCCCAGAGGAACCTCGGCCTTGTTTGGAGAAATTCAGGTGGCTGGGAAGTATGCAGAAAATAAGCTTGCATTGATTTGTCATCTTGGCAGTGTTTACAGGCCAGAGTTTAAGCTTTTTAAGGGAAATATCCAACATTTGACTGATTTAAATCATCCATTTTCCCTTTCAATTTCAGCTGTAACCTTTTGTAGTAATTAATTACCGACTAGACGTTAAATCCAGAAATCATTAATATTCATCGCACTTTTGACAACCATTTTTGATCGAGTGCGGCTACTTCTTAATTGTTTCTCATACATATTAGCATGCAATGGATCAGCTAATTTTGAGGAAGAATACAAATTCTTTCGGAACTTTTACCTCCAACATGCTGGCATCCCTGGGAACGAATTCTTCTGTTCATAGGAGGATCTAACCTGAGCCCAGCTTTTGTCCTTTTAACAGATTGTGCAGCTTCTCGTAAAGTCAGATCTGGTTTCCCCTTTATTCCCTAAAGTGCGTTTATTACAGCTGAAAAAGACAGGGTCGTTGGTCCTGATGCCACAAATGTATTCATATGCGTAGAATCTACTTACAAATACATACATATTTGCCTAAAAAAACATGAAAGGACAAGTTTCAGAAATTTCCCGCAGACTGCAAGCCCCACGGACTCTGTGAATCCAACTTGAGAGCTTTTGCGTGTGTTGTGTATAAATTTTTAATAGTAGTAGACATGAGGGAGAGGCATGATGTTGAGTAAGTCTTGCGAATAGCGTTACCAAATTTGTTTTGCGTAACAATTGTGTTAATTGGGAAGTCAAGTAGTAACATGAGTTGACACATATCTGCGGAGGTATGACTATTTTTGGCTTGGGAACTGCAAACTTCAGTTGGCTAAGTTCATGACTTCGTGTAATTACGTATTTTATTACAAAAGTTTCCGTACGCTTTGTAACAATGAGTTAATTCCTGCTAACATTTTGCCTAAAAATATACCAAATAAAAATTACTAACTAAAAATAATGACGGACGTATAAGTAACCGTGTTATGGATTAGAGTACCACAAATTGTTACTATTCCAGAGCGAAAGATTCAATTATCAGGAGCAGGATCAGAATCCTTATACTAAATGCATTTCTTCGAAACTTAGTAAGATTCAACGTGCTCGAGTATTTTTGCTTCAAGTATTTTCTAGAACACAGGGGTTCTTTCAGTGAGGATCCAGCGTACTACTGTTTATACCGAGCTGGTAATAAAGCCAATAAAACTAATCCAAACGATTATTATTTACATGAAATGAAACAGCACTTGAGCTTCCCTTTAGTGCTTTCAATTGGGAGTGCTCACGTGAATTCACAGGTTAGAGGCATTATGCATGAGCCTGTTGTGAGTTAATTTTAATGGATTGAGGAGAGTGCCAGGACTATGTGCCATGTGTGAAGGTGAGCTTTATTTAATTGATTCATACTTTGAAGATGACAAAGAGTTAATTGATCCTGTATTGTGTGCGTTGACGCTGCAATAGAATTGAGTAGAAAAGAAACCATCGCTTTTCATTTGATTCCCGCAGTTTTATTTCAACTTACAAGTTACATTAACATTGATTTCAGATTCAAAAGCAATTACGAGCTGTCGGGTTGTTGTTATTTTGCAGGGAAATTAGCCCGCATAGTTTCTAGCATCAAAGTAATAATTTCCTCTTGGAATCCTGCATACCCATTGTGATAAAAAGAAAGTCAGTTAACCTTTCAGCGTAGTCTTGAACTTGCAAAGGCACGTAGATTCTGTGACATGCACTAATTGTAAGATATTTTATTGCCCTTACGTGGTATTCACATGTTCTCCAACAACAGCTGCTCCCGTGGTATTTACATTGCAGGGACCACAAAGGTCTAGAATGTACTGGATGTCATTACATTTACATGCAATCATGTTTCTATCGTTAACAGATCGGGAGAAAAGCTTATGGGAATAAGAGTGACTGCAAACTCCTGTAGTTTAGAACCAAAATAGAATGTATTTACTGGGTATTTCATACCCTTTTTCTCCCGCCCTTGCCCACGGAAGGGAGTAACTTGTAAAATTGCTGGTTCCTTCAGTTTGTAGCAAATTCTTCTCCAGATTTGCTAAGTAATTTTCACTGACCTGGGTCCATTTGTGCTATCACCGGGGTTTAAAACAGTAAACCAAAGTCGGGATTTTTGTCGAATTTTAAATTAAGCAGTTGTTTATTTCAGCACAGAATTAGCTCGGAAATAATTATTGTTGACGCTAATTTGTAGGAAATTTAATGTGTTTTCCCGGGATCCATTAGAATCTGGAGAAATTTAACTTCAGGATTACGAAATTTACAAAAATACGACTAATCAAGATTTTAGGTTCTTACCATGTTTCATTGAACGGCTTGTAGTTTATAAAAATATTTGTATTTTCTTTATTTGTAGCAAAATTCATGGAGATTCATTTGAGTCTAATATCGTCTTTCTAGGTTAAAAATTGCACTTTGTAGAATCAAATAACCAAGGCAAGATTGAAACAATTGAAAAATATTTACTCTTTAAATCAATTCATAAACCTTACCTGACAGTTTCTGAGACCACAATTTTTGACTTGGCAAGAAGATTTAGTCTCAATTGAATCCTCACGAAATTTTCTACAAAAAAACTTTCCAAAATATTTATGAAATACAAACCCTCCATGAAAAAATAGTAAGATAAGAAACCGTTCTTTCCGCAACTTTGCTCCATGTTCCACGTGGAAACTATGCACCTCCTTGAAAACCTATAATATTTCTTAAAAATAACCGTCAAAAACTATTTCTGAAAAAAAATGAAATAAAGAACTGCGGAATTTAAAATCCGCAAAAAAACGACTTTGGTTCACTTCCCTGCCTCCAGTGATTGCAGAAACGGACCAAGGTCAGTGAAAAATACTTTAAAAAATTTTGGAGAAGATTTACTTATTTTACTAAGATTTTTTTTATTTATGCGGGCATGGACGGGAGATAAAGGACACGCAGATAATGTAAATTCACCATATATTGTTAGAGGATTAAATCTGTAATAATTATTGTCTTCCAATAATGACAATACCAACACCAACCCAAAGTGATGAGTTCAACTAAAGCCAGACCGGTGGTATTTCTACAGGTTGGCTGAACCAAGGTTCCCAACTCAGAGTAAAAGTCCACATGTCCGATTTGAGTAGCTTTCCCGTAAGTTCCTCTTGACGTATGAAGGACATCCACAAATTTTGCGTCTTTAGATGAAAGAGAGCGACGAAGGTAAAATCCTGGTCCTGCAGGATCCAGTCCTGCGTATCATTATTTCAAAAACAAAATTACTTTTAAATTTCCTCCAGGACGAAATAGCTTGAAGGAATATTGTTACCTGAGATCCTTTCAACTTTTAGTCCAAAGTGCTTATAAATTGCACCACCTGCAGCTCCCGAAACATGAGCACCTAAACTATGACCAACTATATGAATGTCTGAAATGCTCACATAGTTCTTTTCAATAAAATATCCCAATACTTCTGCCAGACGCTTGCCAGCTACATTCACGTTCCCTGCTGCTATAACATAAGAATCCAAAACTCTAGAAACAGGTGTATTTGCTGAACTTGACAGGGAAGACCAGTCCATAATTATTATGTTCCGTGCCATGGTCTGGTTATTTTCCTCGATGTACGCTACAAAATTATTGGGAATTGTTTTCAAAAACAAAGGGATGCTACTCAAGGAGTAAAAGTACGTGTGTAATTTCACTGTTGTGGAGAAAATTCAAATCACCGTTCTTGGTATTCTGAGGGAATGTATTACTGGCTTTAGGACTGTGCCCGCTCATAAATCCATGAATTAAAACAATGACAGGGATATCAGGGATGAAGTTTAAGGTTTTGACAGATCCATCCTTTTCGTAGTATATTTCCTCAAAGGAATTTGCATCCCTGCAAAATAACAATAATTAAATTGTGTCGGGTACTCCTTTGTTTGAAAGTTTATTTCCCTTTGGAGATTTGAAATAGCAATTACCTGAGATTGTTATAGAGAAAGTATCGGAAATTATCTGCATCCGTGCTCACTGGCATTGATTGCGGAGTAGTTACTGAACTTTCGGAAGTATTTTCAGACGTGATCTCTGAGCCTAATGACTTCTTTGCTAATCCAATTGAAAATACAAGGAAAACTTGAAAAATAATTGGTTGAGACATGTTCCTTTTTCCCGTCAGGATAGCTGAATTTAAAAACTACTGTAATTAATTGGAAAAAACCTTAATAATAACTGTTTTTAAGAGTAGTTTCAATTTAAATGAGCAACAGGCCCCCTAGCTCTTCTCCATTTAAATATCGTAAGCAAATATGTTTTTAATTGAACGAAATTACCTTCATAAAAATTTACAAATTTTGGTAAATAGAGTATGGATAGTTTAAATTAAATGAGCGGCTGGTTTGTTTTTCTCGTTATATAAATACCACTTAAAATTATTATTAAGTGTACCCTATGTATTAGAACCAAGGCATCTGTATAAAAATGTAATAGATAAATACTTGCTGTCATATTTATTTATGAATTTATCAAATCATGTTTTGTTTGTTCATCCACATCATGGCATAAAATTTCTGTTGAAACTATGATGACATTTAAATTGTGAAATACTGTGTAAGTCATTTTTGGCTAAAAGACTATGTAGCAATTTGCTGATCACAGTTTTAGCAAATGAAATTGGAGCACTTAGAAATGTCTCACACTTTGACTGAGAGTAACCTTTATGAATTTATAATACTATTGTTTTGAAAGTGATACATGCTTTCATTGTACAGTTAAAATTGACGTTGTTTTATTAGTGTGAAATTTCCCAGGAGAACCTCAACCTTGTTTGAACAAATGGAGGTGTTTGGGAGTGTATAGAAAATTAGCTGGCTTTGACTACTCCTCTTGGCCATGTTTGCACGGCCAAGTTTAAGCTTTCTACTTAAGGGAAATATATAATGCTGACTGATTTAATTCATCCATTTTCCCTTTCATTTTTCAGCTGTAACCTTTATGTAGGAAAGGGACAGAGTAGAGTCTCTGCTGATAATCCCGCTTTATGAAATTTCCTCAACTATGGTTGTGAAGGCTTAGTGGAGACTCAGTCCGACTTTGAAATGGGACAATTTTGAAACTCCATTGAAAATCATGGGAGTGATCAGGATAGGGGAATGTGATGAAAATAGAGAATAATGGGAGTTGTAATGAACAAAATAAATAGAGGCACCCCATAGGCACTTTGATTTCATATTGCTCTTGGAAAAAATTGAAAAATGTGATGAGGAGGACAGGGGACGGGCGTACATAAAGCCCTTTAAGGATGTAATATCCTCCAACCGGTCTCGTATACTTAGATCTTTGAGCGGAGCTCATGTTTCCATGCGGAATCCTATATTCCACATTCTGTTTCATCCAGATGATCAGCCATCTGCAGATTTGCTTTTAAAGAGACAAACTTTTAGGGGCAAATGGTATGCCATCAGAACCAAAATGAGACTGTGGAGAAAGAAGGCCATTAGAACTTTCCAGGCCAAATTGGCAGGCTTGGTGAGATGAAAGGATAGAAGGTGGAGTGAAAGGGGGAGAGAGAGAGATCGGAAGCAGCTCAATTCATGCAATGTTGGTAAGAACAAAGGCGTGCGTTGCGAAATGTGAATGTGATAATGAATACTAATTTGGAGAGTAGCTAAGGTCAAGGAAACACAGCTGGTAGTCTTCCACTTACTTATGTACATTTCCTTCCTGTCGGAGTGCTTAATTATTTTGTTAGCAAAAGTAACACTGTTCAGTTTATTACATAGGGCGGATCACTCACCAAGAACAATGCCCTTTGTTACTAAATTTACTGTAATAGACATGCCCCTGGTTGTAGTTGTTGTTTTCTGTGGTACTGGTACTGTTCCCTCGTAGTAAATAGTTCGTTTCCTCCTTTTGAGTCCCGACCAGGGAGCATGTATGTACGTATGTAAATAACCTTTAGACTCGGATCCTGCAGTGAACATAAGTCCACTCATACTGGGTCTGTCTGTAATAATGGTCTGATTTTTCCCTCAGTTTGATTTTCAACAACCTCTACATAAATGTAGAATGTTGGACTTGTAAAAGAGCTCCTGGCCCCTGGCTCTTCTTTCTCAACGCACTTTCCATTTCCTCTCAGCGAGCGGACGGAAATCATCATGCTATGTCAGTCTCTGTTGAACTTGAAGGCTTGGCTTTAAGTGAAAGCGTATTAGCGCGTGTGGAAAGATAAGGGATAGTTTATATGTTCCTGAGACAGACACCCAAATACCCACTAATATGTATGGAGCCTTATTAGGTCCTATTTACAGCTCAGTGGACCTGCCAAAACAATATGGCGCAAGATTCCAGTTACTTTTGGGAATTCAAGGCTAAAGCTACAGTCACTTGTTTTTTATAAAATACCAAGTCAGGGAATAATAGGGCTGTTCAAATATGGAACTGAGGGTATGCTTTTTAAAACAAGGTTGGCTTTTTTTTTACCAGCCTTAAATTATTTGAGGTATAATTTTAATTATTGTCATTTTGAATTTCCAAGAGTAGTGACTCAACA
Source organism: Allacma fusca (assembly GCA_947179485.1). NCBI lineage: Eukaryota > Metazoa > Arthropoda > Collembola > Symphypleona > Sminthuridae > Allacma > Allacma fusca. The sequence continues at coordinate 37,474,012 of OX359249.1, forward strand.
CAAGGATTTTTTAAAGCGACAAAATTTCAAAGATTTGGATCGCACAATAATTTTGTAATTTTGATTGAACGCTCAAATGATTATGTTTGAAATGTGAGGGGTATTTTATGCTCAAAATATTATGCTCAAAATATTATAATGATTTGGATATTACATGTATGAATTTTATTTGAAAAAAAAAAGGATGAGGACATCAAAGCCAATATGGAGCCCTTCGAATTGCCAATTACGATCCTAAAATGATGGGGCATGATCGTGTCGTTACGAAGCGATGATGTGTTCCTCCCTCCATAATTTAAAATATAAAATTAAGCGTCAAAGTCCCCATCAGGACTGTAGAGAGAAAATTGAGCATCAAGCTTCTCCTCATTTATGGCTAATGTTTCTGTCCTTCGTGGAACGGGTTGGGCTCGACTGGTTTTCAATCAATCCTATTTCATATCCGACAGAGTTGATTCAGTTATGATAGGAGGAGATTTGGCTTGGGAGTGATTGTATGAAAGAAATAAAAAGAAAATTCCCTTTATTTTGCTGACAAAGGTTTAGGAGGAGTCCAGACTGATAAATCGGCAAGTTTACAATGAAAAGGCCTTGTTTGTAAAATTAGCAATTAAATATTGGCGCAGAGCAGATTTGAAGAAGGTGTGTGCGGCATCCGTAAATTCTTTCGGGAAAGGAACTTGTCAGCAGAGATTAGTTCCAGCAGAACAAGCATTTTCTGGTCTAGGCAGCTACCAAGGCCTCGTAATATGTTTCTGTGGAAAGAATTTCCATTTCGTGCAGAAGAGCAACTGGGAGTACAGCCGGCATCTTTGGATCTGATGGAATTTTGTCAAACATTTTGTGGGACTTTGATGCAATGCATGTCAACTTTCGATTAAACCCCTCTCCTCGGATGCAATGTATGTATTGGGAAGGTTTTCATATGTATCGATGAGAACCATGTCAGTTCCTATCCGCATCAAAGATGCATATCCCCCAGACTCCCCCCATGCCCTTGAATTCCATCATCCACTTCTGTCAGGTTTTCGGGAATTAGTTTGGCGATTTTTATAACTTATTTCCACAAAAAAAAATTGACATGGGTTATGACTGTACCTTGAGTAATTCCTCCATCCCATCAGGAAATTCGAATGTTTTCACAAGAAAATCAAAAGTTTCCCTGTGCTGATAGTGATTATGCCCACAATCCGAATTATAAGGGCAGTGTCAATGTGATGCAGGGAGCCCACTGACAGTCGTAAGGTTTGACGTGACATCCAAAAAATTCGTATGATGGATTTTCTTTTCCGGCAAATCTTCCAAGAGCAGATCACTCGATTAGAATCATGATAGATTAGAGCGATTTTGTGAAGACAAGTCACAAACAACACCAAGGACGAGAAATTATAGAAGATGAAAACACAGCGGACGAAGCCATGGAGGATTTTTGTAATCATGTAAGTATTAAAGACGCTCACACCGATCACAATACCTATGGAGAACATTACTGCCATCTGGAAGCAAATGTTCATCTGATTCGTGAGAATTTGCATGCAAATGTACGTACTGGCCGCCCTTTGAGGTTTCCGGAAGTCATTGACAGTACAGCTTTTCTTTTTCCGATGACTGTCATAAAAATCAATACCATTAAGAATTAACATGGATTCCCATCTTGACCTACATAAATTGACCTCCATATGCAAATGTTTTTTAAAGCATCCCTACTGCTGCCGCAAATTTAAATTTATTACAGCATATTAAATTTCTTTTTAAAACAGTACCTTACCATAATTGTTTGAGGAGGAAACTTAGGGGGAAAATACAATTCCAGACAATATTCATATGTAGCGTGAGGACAAGAGCAACGGTCCAGTAGAGCCAAAAATAGTAACACCCTAGGGCAATGGTAACATTGAAATTGTGATATTCGGGAGGAATCGTGGAACTGATCAAAAAAATACTTCCTGGGTTTCTCCAGGTCAGGATTAAAAGTAATATGGGGGTGAAGTAAGTATTCCATTTATTCGTTACTAATAGATCTTCCAAGAACTTCGGATCCCATCCGACCAGGTTGGGGTCGACATACTTATCTGAATATATTTTAGATGGTAATCGTAACATTTTTTTTTAATTTCGACACATTTGTTTTTAACGAGTCAATGATTTATAGAATTTGCTCCTCCGATTTTAGAATAAAGAAGGAAAGTAGACCCTTACCTTGCAATCCAAGCAAGTAGTGAATGGACTGATTTATGAAAGCAACTGCTTCATTCCTGTGGAGCAGAACATTAAGCAAGAGCATGGAAGGGAGTAGGAGCATCCCAATGTAGCTCAAATGAAGTATTAAATCAAACGCTGCTGCAGCTTTGAAGTTCGTGAGTAGTCGAACAATTACAAATACAGTATGAGAAGTCAAAACTAAGAAATTCAGGGAGGACGGGACCAAGTGTAATTTGTAGGTTTGGTTAGGTAGATTGATTACCTCACACCTCCTTTCATCCCAGTGGAAAGGGAATAATTTAAAGGTACTCCCAACATTTATAGACCATCCCAGTATTTGAATAGTTTTTAGAGTCAACATTTTCAAGTAAAGATACTTCAGTCGGAATGGACGTTGAAGCGTACTTACCAAGTCGGAGGACCTAACTGTGTCGAGCTGATTTTTACGTGAAGCTTGTTGAACTTTAAAAAAAAATTTAGATTTGGAATTTTATTTATGTAAACTTCCCTTCTCTGGTGTATTATTAGGAGTCTTTAGACTCAGGGAGTTTTGGAGCAAGGGAACCATATTATGCATAAATACTATCAGTTTATTATAATGTTCTTGTAAATGATGCTGTTTGCGCATGTAAACATTTCGTCTGCATAATTGATGTCAAATGTTTCTTCCGTTTGCTCTTGTCGTTAGCATTGATCTTTTACGTATGTTGTCCCACGAATGTTGTGAAAATGTGTACAAATACGACTACAGTATTGTGGATGGGCTTACAATTTTCCACAAAAGCAGTTACCCGGTATAAATTATGAAATAGTAAAAAATGTCTGCCACATAAATACATACATGCATTATACACAAAAAGGGTAATTTCATCAATTGTTTATTTATGAACTAGTCAACGTTCTCTCATCCCCTCAAAAATTGAAAGAGAGTTAGAATTATTTTCAAGAACATGCCTTCTTTGAGGATTCATCACAGAAGTAATTTATGGGGTTTATAGCTCCCCTTGCAAATTTGACGATCCCACTTTCTGATTTTGTTTGTTTTATTTCCCGAGTTCGCCCGTGCATTAAATATTGCAATGTTTGTAGAGAAATTTTAGTTGTATTGATTTGATGATTCCTCAAAAGTATCTACATATATGTAGATACATGTGTAAGTACATATTGAGTGAACTCGTGGAGCCTGTGTTGTCCACATGTAAATTTTAATTATATATTTGTGCCTACATTACCTACAGGTCATCTCACTCAGGAGGATAAAATACAATGATTAATCTTCAAGATATTATCTATCCTTTTCTCCTTAATCTATTCTTACGACTTTTAGACATGCTGGACAATTATTTGAATTGTTTTTGGTGATATTTATGGACCAAATGCGGTTCCACAATTGGGTCTTATTCTCATTATCTTTCTACTGACATTTTGTAATTATTTGTACACTTGTAATGTAATGTAATGTAATTGATTTATTGCGTCAAATCAGCACAGAGCAAAGCTCTGATTTCCAGTGATAGACATGTCTAGGAGCTACAGTGAATCTAATTAATAATTTGGTAATTAATTAACAATAGATTAAGTAATCAAATGGTCAATAGGGTTAGTGGTAATAAACATGTGTACATACATATGTGAAAAAGTATAAATTTTATAGTATGTTCATTTGCGTTTAGATATAATCCATTTACTTAATTCAAACTGGAAGTCTTTGATATTTGGTAGAGAATGAATATTAGAAGGAATTGAGTTCCAGATCTTACAAGATCGGTATTGGAAGGAGTTTTGGAAGAAAGATGATCGTATAAGTATGCGCAGAAAGTGAAGATGTCTAGACGATCGAGTTGAGATAGGCCTAGTGACCTGAGAGAGGCAAGGTAATCTTTCTGGCTGATTTAAGAGAATTTTAGTAAAGGAGGCTGTAATAAATGTAAGTCTTTCGAAGATGGTAAGAATCGAGTAGCTCTCATAAAGTTTAATTAGGTCGATTTGTTTTTTATTTTTTTGTGTGGATTTTAGTAAGTTGGATTGTTTGAGCTTGTCGTAAATCGGTTTGAAATAATACCCTTTGACGTGTATACACTTTAGGAAATGATCAATGGTGGATTGACATTTTTTAAGTTCAGAGTTGTTTACTGTTCCCCAGATAGGGAAACCGTAATCAATTTGCGAAAATACAAGAGATTTAAACACTATAGGTAAGAATTTAGGGCTGATAAGTCGTTTGTATTTAATAAGCTGAGAACATTTAAATGTTATTTTGTTGTGAACTTCATTGGCATGTTTACTGAATGAAAGGTGTTTGTCTATATGAATTCCTAGGTATTTAAAGCAATCCACTCGACTAATTATGTTTGAGCCAACAGATATTGAGTTGAGATTGCAGCTTAACTTTGAATAAGGTTTAGTAAAAGTCATGAAAACCGTTTTTAAAAAGTTCACTTCCATGTCATTGGAGTTACACCAAGAGTGAATATTTCCCAATGCCCCTTCAAGTTCATTCTTAAGAGTAGTAATATTTTTCGCAGAACATACAATTGCAATATCATCTGCATATAGGGAGCAGTTTTTAAGCGCGCTAGTAATATCGTTAAAATAGAGAATAAATAGTATTGGACCCAAGACACTTCCCTGAGGGACGCCACCATGAAGCCCGTATGGTTTAGAGAGAAAAGTGCCTAATTTAACGGAAAATGTTCGCTGTTGGAGGTAGCATGATAGAATGCCTATAAGGTAGTTAGGGAGCCGGTAAATTTGTTGGAGTTTAAGAATTAATCTCTTGTATTTGATACTGTCAAATGCTTTGCGAAGATCCACAAACAGTGCACCTACATACATTTTACTCTCAATAGCTTCAAATAGATTATGGGTTACTTCAATTAATGCATGCAATGTCGACTTACTTTTTCGAAATCCAAATTGGTAACTAGATAATAAGTTAGACTTGTTAACAAAACTGATTATTCGTGTAGCAATGACAGATTCAAATATTTTAGACAAGAAAGGTAGGATTGAGATTGGTCTATAGGATGTGGCTAATAATTTGTTGGTTTTCGGTTTATGAATAGGGGTGACAATAGCTTTTTTCCATGCTGACGGGAATTTGCTTATATTCAGGGCATAATTAAATATATTTGCAAGGATAGGAGCAAAAATTTCAGGGAATAATTTGAGGACTTTGGATGGTATGTTTTTAAATCCCGCAGAGTTGTTTCCTTTTGTGGACTTAATCAGTGAGATTATTTCTTTTCTTTCAACAAATTTAACAGAGAAATTATTTCGTTTTATGGAAGATGTAATATTATTTAAGAAAGGGTCGTCATTAGGGTGATCAAGGACAAAAGCTTTAGCAAGCTTTTCACAGATTTCAAATTTATCTGTGAGCTTAATGCCGTTGCATTCAATGATTGGAATGTTAGTACTATTTATTTTATCTCCAATTAATTGTTTAAATGCGTCCCAAGATTCTTTGGAGGTTTTGCATTTACTAAATTTATTATTAATAAACTTTGCCTTCAAATTACGAATGGTTTGAGTTACTGAGTTTCGCGCAGCTTTGTAATTTATCCATGCATTTGCGCATTTTGATTTAATGGCGATTTTTTTCAGGTGGTTTTTGTGGTGGATAAGTTTTTTAATCTGGGGCGTGATCCAGTCTGCAGGTCTTGCCCTTACTCTTCTTTTGATAGTGGGTATACAATCATCAATTATACAGTTTGTTAAACATTCCAGGACTTCAATTTTATCGTTTATGCAGTCAAAGTAATCAATTAAAGTCCACTTTGCATTTGCTAAAGAATCTTTTAGTTTGTTTACGTTAAGATTACAGTAGCTTCTGCATGTTATCACGACAGGGGCAAAGTGAAGTTTAGGTTTCTTACGAACTGCATAAATAATATCATGATCCGAAAGGCTACTGTATATAATTCCAGAAGCAGTTATAAGGGAAGTGTCTGTAGTATATATGTGGTCGATAAGACTACGTGATGTTTGAGTAACTCTAGTTGCTTCAGTAATTAACTGTGAGAGATTCAGGCGGTTAGTGAGAGGGATAAATTTTTGTTTGTTATTATTAGTAGTTAATAGGTCAATGTTTAGATCGCCAAGGATGTAGATTTCCGTGCAATGATTTTGGAGTGTCTTTGTGAGTTCCGAAAATTCAAATAGGAAATTATCATCGTTCACCAGTTGTCCTGGTGGTCTGTATATATTAGTGATAGCAATAGGTTTTGTGTGCGGAAGAGTGACAGATATAGCCAGTGATTCAAAGGAGTCACCTAAGGTAGGTATAATTTGACTGAGAAGGTTTGAGTTTACATAAGTTGCTAATCCACCGCCTGGGGATCCACGATCCTTTCTGTAAAGTGTATACCCATCTATGTTTAACTCATTACTGTGAGTATTTGCACTGAGCCAAGTTTCTCCTATGCATATAACGTCAATTTTGTACGTGAAGATTAGCGTTGACAGCTCATCTACTTTATTTCTAAGACTACAAATGTTAAGGGAGAATAAAGAGAGACCTTTGGGTAGTAAGGTTGGAGTAACATTAGCATCGGCACTTATCTTATTAGGGCAGGATTTACTGTCCTCAAAGAAGGAATCATTATTGTTTCCTAGTTGGAGTAAATGCAGCGAGTCAATAGAGTGCCTGTCATCTAGGTCATTACAATAAGTGCATAACCATGTTCCAGAATTAGCTAGCATGCGAAAATCGGGTATAGATAGTGACAGGTTCAGACAATTAGTGTTGTGATAGACAGATTTGCATATTCTACATGTAATAAAAGCCTTCCTAGCATTTGCTTTATAACAAATTCTGCAAATTTCATTACTACCTGGTTTATAATAAGCCATAATAAAGGGGAGATTTTCTACTCAGAATATTAATCAATAGGTAAAATAAAATAAAATAAATAATTTAGTGTAAGTCTTGAGGTATGAGTAGTATATAGTGATATTAGATACGAGTATTGTAGATCTTGAATCGAGTTTGGGTCACTGTCAGTCCTTGGATGAGTGCACTAATGTGATATTGCTCCTAGCTGGGTGTTGAGGTGGAAAAGAAGTAGCTCACGACTGGACTCTGCTGTCCAGGTCAAAGGTAACTCCCTCGTTGTTACAGCTGGGCTGACACAGCCGTGACATTGGAGGTTGTCAGGAACCTGGCAGCAGTTACAGCTGGGTGAGACCATTCACCGTGGCTTTAAGTGGCAGCCAGGAGCCTGGAGTATCGTTTCAGTGCAGGAATGACAGAGCCATATGGCTTTAACCACTCTGCTCGGCAGTCAGAGTGGAAGTGACTTGCACTTGACATAGGAAACAAATATTGTCTCGATAGTCTTGTCAATGCAAAGCTAATAACGGATTGATTTGTCTAAAAAATTGATGACATGCAGCTTCTACTTTTTACGATAAAAATAATCCACAGAGGCATATACGATTTGTAAAGTGGGGTCTTTGTGACATGAGTGGAGTCCCGCTCTACTAGTTTTAATGTACTCATTGAAGATAATTTGTATTGACAAATATCCTTCCCTTTCTTCCAGCTAATGCTCGGAGTTGATGTCAGGAAATAAATATTCATGAGTCAGAATTTTATTGCTCTTCTATTTACCCAAGTACATACATTGTTATTTGTAAACAAGTGAAGAAGGTACATATGTGTACGTACTACAGATACATGATTTGAATGGCAACGTGAAGGGCACTATATTTCCTAGGCTCTCTCCTCTAATTCCGTATTTGTTTTATGTTACATCTGGTTGTTCACAGTGGAGATAGCTTGGGATGGAAAACTTGTGGGAAAAATTGCTACACTACACACAAGTGGTTATACAATATGATGGAATATTTTCTAGAGGAAAAATCTTGATAGTTGCATTTCTCCTCCGTGTGCGAAAGTGAATGGGAAATTGATGGGAAAACTACGGAGACTGCGGCTCAGTGGAAACTTTTGATTGCAGTAGAGATGCAAATAGAAGGCAAGTTTCACCCACAACATCTTCCACCGTGATGCACGTTCAAGGGGATATCACATACATATGTGCCTACTGGTCTAATCTCTGTTTTATCGGCCAACCTCACGACCTCACCTATTATGAGGATGCCAGTTGTATTAAATGAATGTATTTTTCTCGTTCATGAAGCCAGTCTTATCAGAAGTGAGGCTGTGAGGCTTCATATGTCTACCCTATGACTAACCGATCCCCTCAATGTTTACCTGGATTTGTGGGAATTGACACATGTAGTTCAGGGACCTTCATAGGTGGAGAGTATGCAAGGTAGGACACGGCCCCTATCATCATAATAGAAATAACTATCTCCACAGACCGGTAATAATACATCCTAAGTTTCGAAACTTACTTCCGCTTCCCGTGGTTATCCTCGAAAAGTTATATTTTCTTGCGGAGCTTGTAGACGCTCTCACCGTGAAATCCAAGTTAGAAGCTCTTCGACTCGGAAGTTGATGAGGAGACAAAAATCGATCGTAAACTACTAGAGTAGTCTCACAAGTTGTTCTGTACGATTCCGAATGGTCGTTGGCCCAGACAAGTGAAACAATTTATTTCCAGTTTAATTTTTGTTAATATATCTACGTACACTACAATAGTATAAGATGAGTGTGGAGGTATTACCTTCCTCCGTCTCCGTTTCCAGAGCTGGGTCTTTCCGCAGTCCTGGAGTTCTCCCTGGCCCGGGTACCTCTTGTAGTACTTACTCCCCTCCACCCATAAAGCAGTTCGTGGATTCTTTTTTTTTTTTTCTTTAAGCTTTTCACAATCTATTCTTGAACAATTTCCCGGTGCAATCTATCTTTTGGTCCTGGAGTGAGGCACCATTGATTTGAGAGATTATTTATTTCCCATGATTTGGTTACAGCGATTATTCCTTCAAAATCATTACATTGGGCATGTCAGGGGTTGGGAAGACTATGTTGTCGCTTCGTTACACGGTTAGTTACTCTGCTCCTTGGTATTGTTTCCTTTAGCAACAAGTTTTGAGTATCACTTTAGCATCTTTCTCCTTCCATTTCTCATAGAATGATGTCTTCTACGTTCCATATAATTCCACAATCGGACTGGATTACGTAAGTTGTTGAAAGAGCTTTCATTTTTTTTCGGATAGATATGTACTTATTTATGTTTTTTGTACACTCTGAATTCTGTTATCATTTTGTAAGGAATCTTACTCATGTGCAAATGACCTCTGTGTCCCTGACATTCTATGTATTATTTCAGTCTTGGAAATCCATTCGTTTGGGAAGTAAGAATATATTTTTGAGAGTGGTAAGATAATAATTCGACTAGAAATTTAAATCATATATTTGTAAATACTTTTGACTGGTACTTTTCGAAAAGGTCTTGGATATGTACAGAATTGAAGTGATTCAATAATTATATGTACCTAGATATGTGCTAACTTGAAAAATTTACTTCTGGATTCAAACAGTGGGATACAAGCGGTCAGGAAAGATTCGGTCAAATTATTCAGCAGTATGTGAGGAAAAGTGATGGGGTGGTATTAGCCTATGACACTACAAATCCCGCCTCAATTGAGAAGCTCCAGCACTATCTTGATTTTGCAAATGTGTCTGGAGCTGAAAATGCCATTAAGATTTTAGTGGGTTGCAAAGCGGATCTGACGGAGAAACGACAGGTTTCCCATGAAGTTGGAAAGGTATGGAATAAAATCCCAAGTTAGAATTCACTCTGTTGTTCCATTTGTATTCCCTCACGGGGAAATAACCAATTGATATATCTATACATAAGTGCTGTAGTGTGGGAAATCAATTTTTCTCAAAAATCAATGTTTCTGTGGAGGATTTGGGAAGGGACGATGGGAGAAGGGCTCTAAAATCTGGAGAAATCTCAATGTAATTATTGCTTACGGTTCCCATTGATTTTGTGCAGGCTCTCGCAGAAAAGCTGGGTGTAAGCTTCTTCGAAACTTCAGCCAAAGATTCATTGAATGTAGAAGCGGCTTTTAGAACACTTGCTACAGAAATCCTAGAGAAAAGAATGAGTAGCGATTACTTCACAGCAGCTCCGTCCAATCAGCTGGGAAGTAGCACTATCAACTTAACCGACGTCGGAAGAAGGAATAGTCGGAAATGGTTCTACTGCTTCTGATTTTAGCTTTAATCCTCCCAGCTTTGTTGAACTATCAGCTCAGACTCTGTTTGTTTTGAAAATGACCAGCGTAATTATCATTGTAAGGACTTTTATAAACCTGTAATCGCTTTTATGTCTTCGCCTACATTTCCAGAGACTTGTACAGTAATTCTATTTTTTAATTAGGAAAAAATATTAAGGAACAAATAAAACTAAAAGAAAATTTAGAGGAGAGTGGTGAGACGTGGGCTGTGAGGTCGTCGTTAGCGTCTCCGTTCATGTCTTTCTTTCTGGTGTGAAGGAAGTTTCCGTAATAATTATTATTTGCTCGTCACCGCCCACCCCCCATTAAGTTCTCATGTAATTGTACGTGTTAGTTTTATACGCCACAACTTCCACGAAAGAGAGAAAACTGAAATTATGAGGACTCTCTGAGGAATTAAAGTATTTGGAAGAATGCGGTTTCCAAAAAACTATTTTCTTTTTGCGCGCTGTTGAATGGGGGGAAAGGTTGTTCCTAAGCCATGTCCATATATGGGCCTGTGGCGCATGATACATGCATACGTGCATATGTATGAGAGTCTAGAGAAATTGTCGAAATTGCTCTGGAAAGTAAGAGAAAAGAAGAGCAAAGAGGAAAAAAAAATACAGAGTGAAAGGGAAGGGAGTGGAAAAACCGTGTAAAAATGTTTCTAGTTTTGAATCGTCAAGTCCCAGTTGAGTTCAATTTCCTTTGAGATGTCGTCGAGTGTACATTTCCTCCATAAATGTCTAGAAAACTGCCTTTCCTCGGCCGGAGCTTTGACCGGACTTGACTTTGGCTCCAACTCAAAAAATTGTCCTTCTTTCACATGTGAGTCAAAAAGAGCTTTCTCACTCTTGACTCTCTCACTCTGCTCTGTGTCTGCCCGATACATACGTGGGGGGGGGGGGGAAAGCAAAGCTAACGATAAGTGAACCTAGAGGAAATTCACTATAAAATAAATTCCCCGTAAGATATGACCACGTTTTAAACTTGTGTGCTGTTGTGTCTCCCAAACCATCCCCCTGCATCAGAATTTTCGCCTCCGTCGCACTTAAGTAAGTGCGGGCTTGTAAATAAGGTGGACTTGTCTCTTCGTACATTGAGCATTTCCTCGTTTTTTTTAACATAAACATTATTCATGTGTCACTCGTCCTCCATTTCAATTACTTCGTATGTGCTATGCTCGTCTGCTATGTATGTGCGAGGAAGTCATGCATTTTCATGTTTCTGTTTAAACTGTCCCCAGCATTTTGTAGTATATTGGAGCTGAAGCCCAGATTGTAGGGTTGATTTAGCCCTGGGATTGAACTTGGAATTTATCGGCAGGAAAAAAGTTTGTCAACTTTGTGGGAAATTCAGTTGGCAATGATTTCCTTAGAATTTCCCTCATTACATCCTTACTCTCAATTTTATAACCTGAATCTCTGGTCATTTACCAAAAGAAAGTGTTTTACTTGTGCGAAACATTAATTCTATTTCTTGAGGAGTGGGGGAAAACTTTTTGGAAACATTCCCCTTCCTTTTTCCTTACTTGAGTAATACTGTAGAGGCAGGAGGAGGGAATGTTTTTAATCCAGAATCTCCGCCAGGATATGATAGGGGGACTCGGACGTAAACTCTTCCGGAGACTTGGGACTGTAGAGAATGACTGAGGGTCCAAAATATGGATATGAGCTCCTCAGCCCATCCTCTACAAGATATGTAAAATGTGCCATTAGGTAAATCGACGTAAAGGAGCTTTTCGCTCCATTTCTTTGTAAACGGAGTTTTCCTTTGTAGGAATAAAACCAACTCTAGTCAGTCTAAGTTTGACTCACCTTTGGCTAGGTAATCAAAATCACTGTGAGCTTCTCCGAATGCATTTATTCCCACAGCATATACATATACTCTACACCTTACACAGGTGGGCATAAGCATCCTGATACACTATAAATGGCGATCCTGCCAGGATATGCCTAGAGTATTGCAAAATAAAATCTGAAATAACAAGGTTTTTGGTATTGCTTGTGGAGATAAATATTTTAACAATTGTTCAAAATTTCCTCAAAATTTCTCAAAAAATTCTCAAAAATTGGACAAACATTAAAATAAAAAATCAAAGGAGTTTAGTTAAGCGGACTGAACTTAATGGTTTTTTTTAATGAATGGTGAATGACAAGAGTAGAGAAAAATCAAAAAGGTTAAGTCAGTAGACTTAATTTAGTGGTTTTTCAAATAATCAAGTACAGTACTCTTGGGATAGACCAAGTTTTATCCAATTTCAAGGAAGTATTTTTTTCGAAAGAAAAATGGCGGACCAAACTAACAATGTCGAAATTTCATCGGAAGAATTTGAAAAGTTGGTAAAAGAGATGGAAGTAAAACACAAGGCTTTACAGGCAGTGACAGGTGGAGTGTATCCTCAAGATTTTGCTGGGAATAAATTTGATGATACTCAATTACCATTGCTAAGGGCAATTGTGAAAATTAGTGGACAATTGCTAGATGCCTATAAGAAACCCCTACCTAAGGTGAAAGCCAAAGAGAGGTCACAAACAATTGTACTTGGGGGTAATTTAAAAAATGAAGTACCCATTTTTGATCCACAAACACTATCGGGATTCAATTTCTTGAAAAAAGTGGAAAGATTTTTTAAGATCAAGGGAATTTCCGACGAGCACTGGTTAGACGTGGTCGCATTAATGTTGAAAGGGGATCAAGAGGCGTGGTTCGAATGGAAACAGGAAGAGTTCAAAGATTGGGACGACTTCAAAGATGCATTTCTGGCTAAATATGATTCTGAGGAACAACGAATAGCCAGAAAAACCTTGCTATACACCAGAAAGCAAAAAGTACATGAACCATTTGAGTCGTTTTCATGGGAAATGGCCAATTTACATAGCCAGGTTCATCCTAATGCATCCGAGGAGGAAATTGTAATTCAAGTCCGAGAATCCCTCTATCCGGAAATACGCCATGAACTAATGAACATTATGCCCCTGACCATGGACAACTTAATTGCACAGGGGAAAACTGCGTTAACCAGCCTTAGAATGATGGAAACAGTGCGGGGGTACAAAACCTCAAGATTACCGCCAGTAAGTACAAAAGTACATCTCAAAGGATGTACATGTGAGGATTGCAAGAAGGAAGCCAATCCAAACAAGGAGCCAGAGAAAGGTGCCAAATCTACGGAGACTGCATCTGCTCCATCACAGGGACCGTCCAATGGCCACAAGGGATACGGAGGGGGAAGAGGAGGGCATAACAATTCTCGAGGAGGATTCAGAGAGAAATCTCAGGGAGGAGCAGGGAATAAAACAGCCAAGGGAAATGATAAGTGCTTCTTATGTGACAAAACAGGTCACATTGCGAGATTTTGTCCAGATAAGCGAAAGGTATTGGCAGTCATGAAGCTAATGAATGAGGCCAATGATCTAGACAACGGACAACAAAAAGGAAGCACTAAGGCTGTGCATTCTATTGTAGGATTGGAGAGTGCCTCCAATTCAAAAAACTGAAGTTGCAGGACGAGAGGGAAGCCAACTCGTGCCTGCTACCAATCTTGACGATACACATTGGCTTCTTACCGTTAATATTTATTACCATAGGGACACAGCAAATTCAAAGCCTGTTAGATACGGGAGCCACAGACACCTTTATTAGCCAAGAGACTGTATCATCATTACAATGGACGGACTTAGTGAAAGTTAGTTCAAAAAATGTTGAAACAGCCTCACATAGCATAAGGACAGTGGGAGAGATAACCTGCAATATAGAGATGCAAGGTAGACGATTTACCTGCAAATTCAATGTCATGACCAAAACTCCGGTTCCTGTAGTACTTGGAAACGATTTTATAATCAAGGCAGGAATTGTTTTAGATATACCAGCGGGGGTATTTTGGCATAATGATAAGCCCCAAGAGATTAAGAAATTCAACTCTATGGCCTATTCGAATTTGAATGCCATGATACATTCCCATCACGAGGAACAACTTTCGGAGGCCGAGAAACAGCACAAAATATCTAAGGTGCTAGCAGAGTTTGACGATGTCATTGGTCCCAACCACCAAGTAGGAAGATGTGGACTAGTGAAACATAGGATTGAGGTATGTGGAGAAGTCAAAAAGCGACTTCGTCCATATAAATATTCACCCCCACTAGAAACCGAGATCGACCGTCAAATCCAGCTTCTGAAAGACAAAGGCATGGTTAGAGACTCTACATCCGAGTTCGCAGCAGGTATTGTCTTAGTAGACAAATCTAATGGAACAAAGCGGATGGCATTGGATTTTAGAGAGGTCAACAAGGTAACCGTTGCAGATAGTTATCCCATGGCGAATATATCGTGGATACTCCGAACTTTACCTATGGCTAAGTATTTCGCAAAATGTGATATGGAATGCTTTTATTGGCAAATTGAAATGGAGGAAGACAGCATCCGCTATACAGCATTTATCTCGCATAATGACTTACTAGAATGGTTAGTCATGCCATTTGGATTGAGGAATGCTAGTAAAACAGCACAGAGACTGATGAATAAAATCTTTAGAGAATACATCAGAAAATTTTTGCAAGTCTTCCAGGATGATGTTTTATTATATTCTTATTCATTTGACGACCATTTGGAGCACATGCGCAAGATGTTAACCAAATTAAGACAGAATAATTTAACATGCAACAGAGACAAATGCCAATTTGGGCAGGATGAAGTTTTATTTCTGGGACATCTAATTTCACACAATGGAATTAGAATGGACAATACCAAAATAGAGGCCATAAATCAACTGGAGAGACCAACAACCAGACGGCAAATACAGAAATTCCACGGCATGTGCAATTTCTATGCTGAATTTGTCGAGAGGTTTGCCGAACGATTTGAACCTCTATTTAGGCTTTTAAAGAAGGGAAGCAAGTTTAAATGGACGGATGATCAAGAGAGAGCGTTTCGGGACATCAAATCAGCACTTAGTTCAGAAGTCATTTTAGTGGGGATTGATTACCGAAAGCCGATCATCGTCCGGACTGACGCCAGCGACGTTGGGGTTGCTGCAGTACTATCTCAGAGTACCGATGAAGGGGAACGACCAATATGTTATGCAAGTCGAATTTTACAGCCCACAGAAAGGAATCTAGATGCAATGCAACGAGAGCTGATTGCCATTCTTTGGGGATTAGAAAAATTCAGAGTCTTCATATACGGAGTTCCATTTGAATTATTTACTGACAACTCGGCCATAACGTATTTAAATAATATGAAGAGTGGGTCGAAGAAGTTAATGCGATGGGCCATGTCCTTGCAAGCATGGAATATCACAATTAAACATTGTCCAGGGAGGAACAACACTGTAGCGGATTATCTTTCGAGGTATCCGAGTAATTCTCCAGGCGGTCAGAGTGAGTGGGCTCTGGAGTCGCCAAACATTATATATGCTCCCACACTGTGCACATTAATTGGATCAATGTTTGACCTGGAAGAGGTCAGACAAGAGCAGCGTAGAATAGGCTGGCTCGATGTGAAGATAGGGAAACTACAAGAGTTTTTCATTCACAAGAGGACACTATGTACCAAAGTCAATGGAGAATTTCTCCCGATCTTACCAGAGAAATTTAGAGGAGAGATTATGTTCTATTTTCATGACAGTCCAGAGGCAGGCCATTTGGGAGTACACAAGACCATGGACAAGATAGCTTCGAGGTTTTTTTGGCCAGGCCTCAGAAAGGACGTTACAAGTTACGTAAAGTCCTGCGAGGTTTGCCAAAAACATAAGGCAACATATAAGAAGCCACACGGATTGTTGCAACATGTGAGGTCCAAATCGGTCTTTGACACCATTTGCATAGATTTCATGGGGCCATTTCCAAAAAGTGGCAAGGGCAAGTTAAATCAATACCTGCTAGTGGTGGTAGATCTTTTTTCACATTGGGTAGAGTTGTTTCCCATGAGACACGGAACAGCAAAAAAGGTAGCCGAGAAACTAGAGGACGAAATTTTTTGTCGCTTCGGTGCACCTTCTACGATAATTGCGGACAATGGAACAGCTTTTGTCTCCAACATAATGAAACAATTATGCCAACAATGGAAAATTCAATTAAGGACAACATCCGCATACCACCCCCAAGCCAACTTTACGGAAAGAATGAATAGAAATCTGGTCACCATGATTGCGTCCTATGTAAAGAACTGTCACACCGCCTGGGATGAGCATTTACAGAAATTTGCCCTAGCGCTAAGGACAATGAATAATAGAGTAACCGGAATTACCCCAGCAATATTAAACCTGGGGAGACAAATCGCACTGCCCATTGATCGAAGATTACATGGGGATTCGGAATTTGAGAATCCCAATGAAATAGCGGCTACTCTTCCCAGCAAGCTGAGAGACATTATGGAATATGTCAAACTCTGTACAGAGAAGGCTCATGAGCAACAGAAGAAGGACTATGATCAAGCCCATAGTCACATAGATTTTAAGATTGGAGAAAAGGTATGGGTAAAGAATCACCCTATCTCCTCCACAGACGAAGGCAAATCAGCCAAATTATATCCTAGATGGATTGGACCCTACGAGGTCACTGAAATTTTAACTCCAGTATCATATAGGTTAAGTATTCCAGACCGGAGGGTGCTTGATTGTCAGCATGTCCTCAATCTAAAGCCCAACTATGAGCGCATTTTGCATACCACTGATACGAGGCAGGCCACCTCAAATCAAGTCGATGCAAATGCGGATAATGCTGATCAAGAAACATCGGCTCCTGGGTACAATTTACGCAAACGACGACCAGTGGATTACACTGGGAAAGTGTCCAAGAGACACAAATGAAGTGTTTTTTCTGATAATATAGTTTTCTTTGAGAGTTATTTTTTTTTCTACAAATCATTAGCCTTCCAACCTCCAAACACTCAACAGCTCTAAAGCTCCAACCAAAACCAACCATGTCGACTCGTAGATGGCAGATCCTGGTCGAGCTGATGAACGCCAAGCCTGAGTGTGGGATAATGGAACCAGGGAGGGATAAGGGAAACACTAAGATTGTGTTTCCCACCCTAACCCAATTTGCCTTCCAGGTTCAAAAGCGGGTTTTCAAGAGGGAGAATGGATTCCTTAACCAAGGCTTTCCCATCTTCCAGATGTGTGAATCTGAAACGGCCAAATACACCATCGCCGGCTTCAGCGAGTTTTGGAAGGTAAACTTCCCATACCATGAGGGGACATCATTTTCAGACATCCTCAATGCGGCCGGGACCTTGGAGAAGAGAGAGGCAAGATGGATCCGAAAAAACCATCCGACAAAATGGTTAATCAAGGAGTGTTCGGTTCATCTGGAAAGAATTAAAATAAAGCCCAGCCCCCCATTGATCCTCAAGGACCGTCTAGGACCGCCTGTAAGACCAGCCCAGACAGTAACCCTGAGCCCCATCCTGGAGGATCAAGAGGACGTCCTGACATTAGAGGATTGGGATCCTCTACCCCTTCCGGAGGATCCAATAAGGACAGGGATCATCTGCCGCCGATGTGGGGAAGAGGGTCACAAGGGCTTTCAATGCCCCAACCCCCGGAACAATGCGGCCTACTGGAGGAGAATGCGGCAGGACCCGGGTTTCAAAGAGAGGGACAAGGCGAGGAGGAGAGCCAGGTACTACGAAAACCGGAGGGCAGATCGACAGGTCAAGGCGTTCCTAAGGGCCCAGGAGGACCATCTTTTCGAGGAGCATGAGGGGGAGCTTCGGAGGAGGACTGTAGAGAATGACTGAGGGTCCAAAATATGGATATGAGCTCCTCAGCCCATCCTCTACAAGATATGTAAAATGTGCCATTAGGTAAATCGACGTAAAGGAGCTTTTCGCTCCATTTCTTTGTAAACGGAGTTTTCCTTTGTAGGAATAAAACCAACTCTAGTCAGTCTAAGTTTGACTCACCTTTGGCTAGGTAATCAAAATCACTGTGAGCTTCTCCGAATGCATTTATTCCCACAGCATATACATATACTCTACACCTTACACAGGTGGGCATAAGCATCCTGATACACTATAGGACTCTCGGAAGATTTCCCTCTGCTGAAGTGTACACTTTCCATGCAGACGAGGGGACGTGGATGGAACTCAACAAAAAGAGTGGAAGAGAAAGGAAAGTGCATTTGAATTTTTCCAATATGTCAGTTTGCATGTTTTACATGCAACTTGCGATCTCCGCTGAAGTTGAGCCATTTGACCTGCTCTTTTTTCCAATGGTTATTTTTTATTCGCACCAACAACGCATACTGATGAGCCAGAAAGTAATTTAATTACGCCTCTCTGAGTGTGTCTGTCCCCTGTTTGCAAATGTAGCCATGCCTTAACTCAGATTTCGTTTTACCCATATGCACACACACACACACACACACACACATATACACACACACACACATATACACACACACACACATGTACACACCACTCAGCCATTCACTTTTTCAGGGCTTAGTTCTAAGGCTGGAATGTGGGACATTTTTTCTCTCCCGTGCTCCCTTCCTACTACTTATATGTATCTACAGTATTCTGTAAACGCCATATGATGCATTCGCAATAACCCACTGCCTGAAGTTCCATAATTTGGAGTGTTGTAGTTACTACTACGGTAGCTTGGCTTGTGAACTTATTGTTAGGAGGGGAAGATGCTCTGCACTTGTCCAAAGACTCTTTCCCTTCTAAGGATTCAACTCATGCCATTATGATGACCAGGTTAATACAATCTGTTACATCCACCGTCCTGGACAAGGGATAGTAATCACATCCTCTCAAATATTTCCTCCTTTCCTGGAGGTACTACAGCATGATCGTACTTGATACATCTTTGAGAAAATTCCAGTCCCTGTTTTATGTATCTACCGTATTTCTTCCTGGAGTACGGGGGAAGAGTTGTAACAGCAACTTGAGAAGTCCCTTTCTCTTGAAATTTGTTGGGAGAAGCCTAAAAGAAAACATACTTGAGGAGAACTCTACCAGGATTGAGTGACTTGAATGCTGATATGACTTTTTGAAAGGGATCTTGTTTTAGAATCATTTGAAAATAATTTATTGCTGAAATGTAATGTTAGATGGTGTCAAGTTAGTTTCTGGAATCTCCGTATTATTTGTTACTCAAGTTGATTTCGTCTTTGGTTTCTGAATTTCGAGAGTGATTTACAATGGAGGGGAGTCGAATAATGGGAAGCCAAGTGTAAGGTATCTACATCTACAAGTACTTGGGACAGAGAAATTCTTTTTCTGTTTCCCATCCAACAGTGTCTTTTAACTTTTGAGGGCTGGCTCTCAACGTACGATGATACGTACGAACATACAGAGCCATGGATTGGAATGCTCCCCCGTCCACAGTCTCATGTTCAAGAAGAGTGTGAAGTCCCGGGCAGATTAGGTTCTGTATGCTAGTTAAGCCCAAACCGAGAAATGTAAAGCCCGCTGCATATTTTACATCCACCAAGCGGCTCAGCTCATGTGTATAACTGACGATTGTGTACATTGTAGAATGTGTGAGGAAGAGAAAGAGAGGAACTCGTCCTTCCTCCCCGTGGATAGACACAGCCCGCTTTTCCAGACTTACAATTAGGTATCTATCTATCTGTATCGAGTCAGTCTGATCTATCTCACTGTTTTCCTCCACTCGGATATGAATCCACGTGTTTATTAAACACATGTCAGGGAATCCTACGGACTTTTACCCACTCCTGTCTCAGACTTTCATGGAGTTATCGTATCGATCCACCTTGGCTCAAGCCGGCTTCCTATGTATTTGCATGTTCCACTTCTTTCGGATCTAAATAACAGCATCCATCCCCAGGACTAAGCATGGGAGTCGGAGTGAGTGGGGCTCACATTGCCAAAACATCCAAACAAGCTTGTTTGAGTCAGCAAAATATTCGAAAATATGTGGGTTCCGTGGGACAATTCATACACAAGCATCATTCTTTGCTGAGGTTTTTCCATAGATAGCTCAGAGCACCAAGGAGAGGTATTCATTCCTTTTAATTAGTACCTTTTGCTCTCAATTCAAGTCCAACAATTATTTACATTTGCAATGAGGATCCTAACAAGTATTAATTCAAGTTGTGTACCTGCATAGCCGCCGATCCCATTTGTTTGAAAATTCCCATGTACATAATCTACTTCCAAAGGAACCTTGTTTGCATTTCCAATGCTCCACTACCTTAAGCTCCTACAGCTGCTCATTTGACCTTTGTTCAGAACTGCCTTTTTAGTGGTTTACTATTTGGTTTGGTAACGCGATACATCCCGATCTGCTGGGAGTGTAGTGGGCAACGAACGACGTGAAACTAACCGTAAATTCTGCTAAATATTGAGCAACTCTTTGCTAAAATGTAAACAGTCAGTAGAGAGGTTCCTGGAGTAATATTTCGGGGTATAATATATAATATACTCGCAATAATTATATATTTATTTATTGCAAATGTCATGGAGTATATGGTGGGTGAACTTGGTGGAAGTGGAGATATGACAATTTTCATTTCTTGGATGGGGACCTGGGAAGGGGTAGTATTGGGAAAGATGGGAGGGTCTGTGTGTAAAATACCCTTTAATTTTTGAACTCAAGGCTTTGATCTAATTGCGCTAATTTGCATGACCTTATAGTATTATATACACCTAAGTGATTTTCTATGTGGCAGTTATGCAGAGGAGGGGAGGATCATAATTGGATGTGAAAATATTGTGATATCAGGGAAGCTATCTCGTTGGGGTGGGGAGGGGGGAAATCCCCATTTGATAGGACTCCCCGACATGGAACATGGAGGAGGAAATAAAGTTTATACAGTAGCTTCCATAACTGTAATCATTATCATTACTGTTAATCCCTCCTAGAGTCATTACTAGAGTAACACTTCCCCTTCTCCTTTCTCCTTACAATGACTAATCTCTTAGATTCTAACTCGTCTCTTGTGGACAATGACGAGTCATTCCCAGGAACCAGAGCTCTGTCTTAACCTCGAGAAGAATAATCTTATATAGGGTATGAGAGCATGGGGCCTACAGATATATAGCTCTCGTACTACGGATGTACCCTGCAGATACTGGGACTTGTAAGTTTGTCTACAGATAGTTCCTCCGACATTATTTCCTTGGCAAGATCAGCCCTCACGGAAGAACGTGGAATTATTGGAAGACACAGACCGTCCAGAATAAATTTTTCTCCGAAATCCCCCTAGTAATTTCGTCCCTTGATCCTATTTTAATGTGATAGATATTGTTAGCACTTGCCACCTTCTTCCATAAGCAAGTTTTTGGGATTAAGCTGAACCCCCGCCATTTGTCACAATCTGGAGGGATAATTGTAATTTATATTTAGAATTTTTATAGGCCCACATATCCCAGAAAATGACATTCATTATTCCTTCCCACCCCGACTGTGGTTTCGGATTTTTCCAAGCAAATTCCCCGACCATAAATGTTCACAATAATAATATTTCTTGGGGATGTGGCTAAAGTATCCCAGGACTAATACGTGGCTTATAGAAAGCTTAAATTGTTGAAGAGGACTATTTTTTCTGCCGAGCTATTTCACATTCAGAGTCGACTCTCCCTTTGTTCTTTGCATACATAAAACTATTATAATTATTTGTGGCGGTACACATACATAGAGTCGGCGGGATTGTAGCCATGGGACTTCCAAGCTGTAGTCTGACTTGTAGTAAAAACTGACTGTTGGAAAAATATAAAGAGAAAATTTGCATGCACTATTGTCCAGAACTTGATATTTTCTATGTGCAATAACAACATGGGAGGAGAGAAATATAGGTAATAAAAAGTTTTGTCTCGTTCCTAGTAATTTATGGCGGCCCATTTGTATAACTACTACGTATGCTGGAGTGTTGAACATGCTGTTTCTATAATTGTACACCCTTGTACGTACATATCTACATATATCCTCATATAAGTATCTACGCTTGGCTTCCTTCTCGCTTCTTCGGGTTCTTCATAAGTATCCTCCCTGGCTCTTATGTTATGCTGCTCTTCTCAATTCTATCAACTTGTGTGAGAAAGGCTTAGGAGATGGAACAGATATGCAAAAATAATATTCGCTCAAGCTTTGAATATGAAAAAAGAAAAGCTTTTCTTTAAAAAGACTGAAAACTTCCTTTCACTGTGTATGAGGAACAAATCCGCGATTATGTATGACTCTCCCAAGGGAAAAAAATACTATGACTTGTCATGTGTATGTGAGAATGTGAGACTTGTAACAAGTGCCTCCGTGGAACTTCTAAGTATCTCAGAGCTGTCTTCGAATTTGCAAGATCCTCTGTCCAACTGAATGAGCCATGTTTTACAGTTACTATATCCCCCTCTAAAGGCTGGAATCCCAACACATCATTGGTCCAAAGTACTCCCTGGAATTTATGTGTATAATTGTCCATCAAGAAACAACACGGATCTTCACAGATGAAACACCTTCCTGATATTTCTATTACTAATAGTACTCCGGCTATTACAGTTTTTTTTTACGCCGGCACTAGAATTTATGATGAGTGCAGAACCAAGTCCAGATGTACTATTCGAGAGGGGATGGTGCAGTTAAGAGCTCCTTACTAGTGAAGGGATATGTTGGTCGGGAAATTTGTTGACGTAGTTAAAAAAATTTTATGGTGTTAAAAATACGGACTGTAATCCAAGGGAAAGTCTCTATTTGAGAGGGTAATGTTTAAAAACTGGGAATTGGGATGGAATGCGTGGCATGGATGAGGATTGAATAAAATTGTGGATGCCACTTTGAAAGGACCAAACTGGCCGGGGATCTTTTCAGGAGCATGTGCATGGGAAAGAATGAGTATATGAGTAAAAGGGAGACGTACTTAGAGGAGTCAGGGCAGTTTCAAAAGAAAGTTTCACTTAGTGATTGCTAGTCTAATGCAAGTTCGCATAGTTGGCGGGTACATCCCATCATTAATCTAAAGACTCGGGACTCGGGAGTAATGATTATACTCACGTCAAGTTGTTCAAGTTCTCTTGCCGAGCTGAGTCCTCTGCACATGGACCTACTAGAGTATCTAGTAGTGTGGTTCCACATGAAAATGTACATAACTTCTGAAGTGTGGCTCCACACATTCATGTGTATCTGTACGCATGAAGTTCCTCGGCCTCGGAGATGCTTACTGGGTAATTATACCTATGCTGGAATTAGGAGAGTAAAATAACCCGGAAATTGCTCAACAGTAACCAAAGTTGGTCTGACAAATGGTTGAAAAGATGGAACAAACCTAGCATTAAAAGTGTAAGTACTTACATTTGCATTAAACATGATATTCCTATCCTAATGAGTGACGTTACTTCCCTCAATTCTTTACTAAACTTTTGCTCATGTGGCTTTCTCCCGGCTCCCAGCATTATTGAAAGGCATCTCTTAAGTTCTTACTTGGGGTTTACACATGTCCGTAGAGAAGTTCCAAGTGTGGTGTCTTAGCGGGTATTGACTACGGAGCAGAGGTGGGGGAAAGTACCTGGTAAAGGAGGGAATAGGAAAAGTTAGGGAGTAGAAGTAAATAAGAGAGTTGAAGAACAGAGGATATGGAGACTACAGTATTTACGAACTGTCAACTTGTGAAGGGCTTTAATCATTAGAATCCACAAGTGCACATTAATTACGCTGGGGTTATGGGAGTTTGATTGCAGTTATCGTGTGAACTGACTCGTTGCTTTTGTTACTACAAAATTTCCCTGACTTCTGGCCCTCATGCTATCTCTATCTCCTCTCTCTCTCTCTCTCTCTCTCTCTCTCTCTCTCTCTCTCTCTCTCTCTCTCTCTCTCTCTCTTTCACCTCCTGGAAATTCTAGCCTCCTGGTCCTTCTATGTGTTATTGCTTCCTTCATTTTCCTGCTTCAAATATCTATCTACTACTAGGCTCATAGTGGGTTTAAAACTTGTTTAATTTTTTTTTTCCTCTCATTTGTTCCGTGAGGAGTCGGAATGTATTTCAAGGCTTTTGACAGATCCCTATACTTGTGTGAAGAGTAATTTAAATAAGGATCGGTTGACTGGTTCTGACTCTCCCAAAAGAAAGTGATAATCCCGAGTTCCTTTGCTATTCCTCCTTATCATCGTCTCCGGCTTTCCCTCCTTGTAAAGTATTATTTGAATTCTGATTTGACAGCTGAGCAACCCTCAAAGTAGGAAGCCACCAATGAAATTCGCCACGATTCCTTTCACACACACGGACTCTCTCTTGGCCAAGTACCACTCTGAAATGTATGACCACATGCGTCAGTTTCCGGTGACAAACGTCAGCGAGGGAGTAGCGGCCGTCCGTGATGGGTAAGGAGATCTTGATATTGCCTGTCACAGTCTAGTTTCCATTCCGTTTGGAAATCCCCTCTGAAATCATCCAACATCATCCAACGGCTAGAATTTTGCATGTGTCAGATATGGGGAAGTATGAGTAACTACGAGAGATCCAGCTGGAAATACCCACTTCCCCGCAAGTCATACAGAATGTATGGGATTATTACATTCCTCCCATTCATCGTTCATGATTTGTGTCAAATTCATCGTGTCAGTGTGAAATTTGGATCAAGTAATTTTAATCTAGTCTGCTAGACGTCAAGGATCCCACCGCCCCTCAGCTATTGACACTTGTACTTCCCTATCGTCGACGACTATTGATGGAATTAATTACTTTGATCATGAATAATTATAGATATATCTACCTATCCCATGTAATTTAGTGTGAGGCGATAAAGTAAACACTTGGATTCTTCAAAGCTATAAGCTGGATCAAATATTTGCTTAGTAATTATTAGTGACCCTTTGAAATTCTATTTTTTTTTTACAGGAAACTGGATGCACTAATATACGATGGTCCAGTGCTTCAGTATGAAGTCCTCCAGGATGCAAATGGCACCTGTCAACTGCTCATTGAAGGATCCTGGTATGCCCACACGGGCTATGGCCTTGCATTCCCAAGACATTCTAAATATCTTCAGCTCTTCAACAAAAATCTCATGGAGTACAAAGAGAGCGGTGAGGATTTTGGATAATATATATTATATATGTAATTACATCACGTGGATATCCTGTATACGTGCATGAGTACAGCTTATATGTATGTATTTACTTTTATATCTATATGTTGTCAATGAGCTAGTTACTGCTAGCAAAGATGCTTTTAAATACAGGAAAAAAAAATCTCTTCTGTAGGTACTTTATGTTTCACTTACCGTATGTTTACTTTGGGAGGAAAGCTCTTGGAATCCTCTTGCATCTCATAATAACAAAATCATGCAGATGACTAAAACTTGAGGGGGAGTTGAAAATAGTAAAAGCAGAGCGGAGCGTATAGTGCATCAAGGAGAGTGATGTCCGCTTTCTATTAATTTCTTCCGACAAATAAACCGACACAGCTCCACTCTCTCGGCACTTAAAAGGAATTATTATTAGTGGGGCAAGGGAAATTGGGAGCACCAACAATGCTTGAACGGAGGTCACTTACTGTAATTGGTTATAATGGGACTAGGCGGTCCTTTTCCTATTCCCTCCGCCGAAAAACGCAATGTTCAAGGGCATACATGACACTTAGAACGGGAGTAACCGAAAATTCCACAAAGAGGACGTAGAGGAAAATTATACCTGAAGAACAAAGTGTTGATATAATTATTAGACACAGGGAAGACTTTTCGCCATTCAGGATACCCGAACCTATTTCCAGAAGCATATGACAGGCATGTGAATGGAAAATGTTGATTTCTGTACCTAGTAAAGTAAAAATTTGGAAAAAGTATTCTGGAAGTAATTTGACGGAAAGGGAAAATGAACCTTCTAAAATTATTATCTAAAACCATGAGCAAAGCATTGTAGACAAAAAGTGTTCCCAATGAAAAGTTGCATATTGCTCAAGTCGTTAGGACAAATTTTATTAGCAAATTGGACGGACGCAGCTAGAAGTAGCACACAGCATAAGCTGATTGGGAGAGAGAGAGATGTGTTTGTAATCCAGAACTTGCTCACCAATAAACTTCTCTCCTCCTGGCGTTAATTACCCCTCTCATCATAATCATAGCATAGGCTATTGTGTACAACCACAAGATTAAAATTCCCTTGGATCCTCGTCCTAAATGCAGCTTCCCTCTTGAGTTGTTCCTCCTGTAAGTACCAACACATACGGAGATACTAAGTTTCATGAGTTAATGGAATTTCCTCCATACAATGTACTATATGATATGAAGATTATTATAGGTACACTATAATGCACGTAATAAGCCAGAAGTAGGAGTAATGAATGACTCAGAGAGGAATCAATATAGTAATTATTATTTCCTATAGAATTTTTTTTTTATCCTGGAGGGCTACTCAAGATTAGAAACTACCGAAGAAACTTTCGATAAATCCGAGTCCCTCACCATTCACCATAAGATTTAGTGTTTCCAAATTGTCCAGGTAGAAAGCTCCGGGATGCATTCAATTGTTAGGGAAGGAAAGTAATCTAACCATAAATTAATCATTATATCATCTTTGAAAAGAACATTATGATCCTAACCCTGAATATATCCCGTAATTTACAGGCTCATCAGTCAGCCCTCATTGTCAGTAGTGGCTCTCCCTTTTCGCACATTAGTTATTTCCAAGGCTTTCATCTTTTCTTTAAGGGGTCTGCATCCTCTTCTGCGTGCCCGTTGGAGATGCAGCCCCAGAATTACGCCCGACTTCATTTGCTAAAAGTTCAATAGATATAGAGAGGAGCTCCGTGTAATGTACATACATACATACATGGGGGTACATGCATAATATGTAAACATCATATTAAAATGTTAGGAAACCGAGTGTCTAAAGACACAGTCGAGCAACCATTTTATCCGCGGGTATGAAAATGTTCCTATCAGTTTTGTACGTGATTTCGGTTTCTCCTCGTCCTTGTCCTTCCTATTTATTCCTGTGAACCATGACCATAGGTTAACGAAGGACGTGTTCTCATCCAGTTCAACAGCTTGGTTTTGACTACAGGCTTGACTGACTCCCAATTCTGTGAAATAGATATATATATAAATATCCTCCCTGCAGGAATGTTGGCTCATCTACAGTAGTAAGTTCTCTTTGATAGAGATGTTACGTAGAATTTTACATGGGATTTTATGTAAGAAATATCCAGAGAGACATGGATCCTACCAAAGTCGCTACAATTATCCCAATATTCCTTTCCGTGGGTTTTCACCCGCATCAATTCAACCATGGTGATGGACAAGTTAATGAGGACGGACGATCTAGCAATTGTGGAGTATTACAGGGAAAGCTATCAGCTCTGAAGAAGTAAATGTCAGAGTTTAAGCTCCCGGCTGTAAAACTTGGGGAAGGAATTTGGGATATCGGAGAGGAGTGACCATGATTCTGGTTCTTGAGGTGATTATCTTCAAAGCGATAAGCGGCTTACGAAGAATATCTTCTTGTGGGAATAACGCGGTCGTCATGTGATTATTTCATCAAAGATCCCTTGATGCCTGTGCAAGGCTAATCACCATCTTGGAATGAGATGGAATTAGAAACAAACACATGTATAAATGATTACAGATAGATATATTTACCCACTAACTTACAGACTCCACTGTTTTAGTACTCTTTTATTAGCCATTATTAGAAACTTTCCTCTATTTAGTATTATTGTGGTTAGAAAATAAAAGGAGCGTGGAAAGGTCAGTGTGATAATATTCACAAAATCCTCGATGCGCTTTTCCTCCCTTGTCGGTCTTTTTTTTTACAAACTCGGCAACTATTGATATAACGGTTATTCAACTATAAAAAGACTAGTGAAGTTACCAGAGGATTCAAGGCAGTATTTTAATCCTTAGGATATTTCTTCAGTTCTAGTTATTTATACATATGGACAGTCATCTACTATCTATATGAAATGACAAATATATTTTCCTTCATTTCTGGTTTACTACCCAACAAATTTTCAAAGGTCAGATGGAGTAATAACAGATGATGAGAATAGAAGGCGACATAAAGGAAAAACAATAGAGACGGATGCCCGTAAATATTGAAAGGTTCATTTACATTGAGAACGCACTCAAGTACCGGGTTGAAAGTCCCTTAGGAAATGGGATTTAATTGGGATTTGAACTAAAATGGAATTTCCATGCCGTCGGCCAAGTTAATTGAAGCCTTTGAAATTAAGCAGAAAATTGTGAGCAAATGGAGTGAAGGAGAGAAAGTATGACTGAGTTTGTCTGTACTATGTAATTGTGCTTATACATTCATCCTGCTGTATCAAATCGGCTCGTTGTGAGTTGAGGGAAGTAGAGAGGTGAATCCGAGTTTGAAATATCCACTGCAGAGAAATTAACGAGGAGTAGGTGAAAGGTACTCTCTCTCTCTCTTTCCCTCTCTGCATAACTATGTGAAAGATAGGACTTTCACTGAGATTGACCTGTGAGACTACTGTGGTCATAAATTGGAAAAATTCCTGGGAGTTCTCAAACCGTAAATAATTAGTAATTTCACAGATGAATTGTTGAGTAAATATGTTTTAAAAAGTACAATCATCTTACTTTATTTTTTGAGGAATGATAACGTCAGTCAAGCCAAACTTGCTAGTTCGTTGCCTCCGAAGACTTTAATGCTTTGGTGAAAGATGCTGAGGAGTATCTAAGTCTCTCGGTGCAGATGTATAAACAACATGTCACACTTTGAATGAAAGAGTGAAGCCTTTGTTGGACGGGACATGTAGTGATGTAGTCAGCAGAAAGTTGATCTCCAGTCTTGAGGAAGGGAGGACGCGTATAGAGATTAAGGATGGAATCGACCTCTGATTGTCAATTTTTTCCTCCGCCTTTGATCTCCCATTCTTCTTCATTCCCAGCCTGACATTTCCTTTTGTCGTCCTCTTTGGGCCTTTTTTTGTGAGATTACTTCCCTTCTCTCATTTGCTTTATCTGTCTCGTCATATGGCTCCCATGCTCCGTGTTATTCTCCTGATATTCCCCGATGAGATCCAGTCATTTATTGTGCCCTCCTTAGTTTCTCAACCAGAGTTAACCTCGGAGTAATACTCAATCATGGTATGCATGTGAGAGGTGGATTCATTTAGGTAGGTCTACACCCAAGTCATTATATCTCGGGGTCCTTGGGTATGTGAGGAAATACAAAAAAAAACCTTTGTTTGCGTCTGACTTGTCCTCATACACGCTAAAGACTTTTTCATTAATTTCTGTTCATGATTAATCTGCCTTTCTTGCCTCTATTACATAGAAGCCTTACTTATATTTATGAACTCCTTTCTGCCACTACAACGCAACCCAAGGACTCACACACACACACACACAATTTTTTTTTTTTTTTGGTTCCAGGACCAACTAACGTGAAATGGTTTCAAGGTCATAACTATCCATACAAAAGGAGCCAAAACTTTTCTTTACGAAGATAATCTTTTCCCAGTGTCGAAATGTCTCAAGCAGTTTGAGTAATTAATTAATGGGGATAATTCTGTTGATTGTGGGAAAGCAAGGAGGCATGCTGTAGATGATGAGGGAGTTGAAGGGTTTTGACACTCAACAAGAATGAGCGGAGTTTCGTGGGATTAAAAATTGCATCTCATCCGGTGCTGTGTGTGTGTGTATCTCAAGTGGAAAACTTCCGTAGGTCCATTATCGCATCCATAAAAGAAGATAATGGAAACGATTTAGTTGTAAAAATAGGTATATTTCCACGAAAACCCCGGCCGACATTTCACACCCAAAAAACTGGCTCTTCGTTGAAGCAATATTTCATAACCAGATGCTGATTTGATTTTGTGAGCACATCTGAATTTTTATCTACCGGCGATGCTTCCCATGTTCAGATGCATGTAATTACATACATACAGTCATATCGAAGTGTATTTGACAGGTGACAAAATGTTTTATACATAGCTGTAGATATGTAGATACATATTTGAGTATAATTATATATATGTTTTATATTGGCAAGGACCTTACTTTCACCTGTTCAAGAGGCAATGTAGAAAGCTATCAGAGGCAAGCTCTCTCTCTCTCTCTCTCTCTCTCTCTCTCTCTCTCTCTCTCTCCTTCCCGCCTGGTAATGTAGAGTAAATGGGAGATATTTGTACTTGGGGAAGAGATGCGTTCCACAGTGTAGAGTAAATGTGGGAGATGCAATGAGGCAAAGGACTGGAAGAGCTCTGATGGAAAGTAGAGAGAATGAGTAAATTTTCCCAACTTCAAACTCGATAAGATTGAGTCACTCACTATAGTTTCCTCTTGGCTCCTGTTTGTTTATGTACTTGTCTAAAGACTTTCAGTCTCTCGGACTTTTCCTCCTGACTCCATCCTCCTTGTTGAGACTGTTTAAAGTGGACTCCTCAAGAGTTTTAGTATCTTTGTTGACCTTTCAAAGTGAACACAATTACTTACATGGGATGAGACCGGAATATAATTGTGATTTGGGTTTCATTAGTTGTAGGACATCGGTATTGGGCTCATGCATTAACAAATGCTTCGGATGTGTTTCTTTTGACTGTTGTTGGGTCTGTTCCTAGGCCTTGATTTTTGTCAAAGTTTCCCTCACACTGTGTGATGTAGTATTGTCAAAGGAGAATACTTGTTGGTTCCAATATCTGTCAATGATTTCCTGAGTATTTGGTGTGGAGTCTTCTTTACAGAATGAAATCATTGAAGTTTAATTTCACTGAGGAGCTTGTACTAGTGGGAAGAGTTCCCAAGAATACATTTAAAGGGAGAATACATCCTTGTGAGTGTTCATTGAAAGCAGCTGCCTTGCTTAGATTACTTTGACTAATATAAATGACTTTATGTTTTTAACAGGAGATTTGGAGCGTCTGAAGAGATTTTATTTCACTGGGCCGTGTTCGCTAGCCCAACGGGATCCTAATAACATGGGCTCACCCAGTGCTGGCACGAGTAACCAGTTGGCATTGGAGCAGTTTCATAGTGCTTTTCTCCTTTTGGTGTGTGGTATCATTTTTGCCTGCCTCTTACTGGGCATTGAGCATTTATATTCCAAATGTGTCCGAAGACACTGTGTCGACAGACCGCCGTCTTGCTTCACCCTTCTGTCACAAGTAAATTCATTTTTTGTTTGAAATAAAAAATTAATTGCTTTTCAATTTATTCATTCTGGTTCCCATACTCGTCAAATTATGCCAAGGAGGTAAAAAAAATAATTACGTCAGTACATGCTTACACTGAGAACTATGTGGAACAATTTAATATAGTTTTTATTGGTTTTGTCAGAACTTTGAGTATCTTGCTATCCCATTATTTTGGGTCAGTAATTGGGCTTGTCTATATATGCTATGAACTTCTGCCCTCTGCTCGTTTCCTAATCGAGTGAACATTTTATCCACGGGTACAAATTCAACTTGCAAATCTATGTGATATTGTAGTACTTGTCACACTACACAAATACTGTGTTATCTGCTTTTATTGACTAAGTAATTAGAGCACGGTCTGATTGTGAGTTCAATAACTGTTAGTATTAGTTCATTTAAGTTCTATGAGTTACAATAGCTGCTAAAATTTGAAAATACTTATCTGTAACTCACTTTGAGCGGTTCAGCAATTCTCACCCGTAAGTCAGATGCATAGGTATGTATAATTATTTAAATGTTCAGGTAGTTAAACGTATTTTTAGATGACCTTAGAAGTGTGTGTTTTTGTGTCCCTGTCCAATCCCATGAATAAAAGTCAATACAAAGCTCAAAAAAATCAATGCGAAGACCTAACGGTTAAAAATAATTGGATTCAGAGCTCCTAGATTGTACGATTCAATTTTAATTTTTAAAGTTAAAAAATACAAAAGTCCAATCTTTTGCCGGAGTTCCAATATATTTTTTTATATTTACTGATTTTATAATCTCAAATATAAAGGCGCCATCGTAATTTTACACATTTAGAAAATGTTTCGATGGTGTCAGAATTGGAAACTACTCGTTCAATTATTTTGCTCTGATCCAAATCTAAACAAGTGTTGCAATAAGATGCATTTCCGAAAGCATTAGGTAGATTATATAAACATTTAGAAATGCCTAAAAAAATCTAGTGCAATTTTGAAAAAAAAAATACAGTATAACAATAAAACGTTTAATAAAACGTTTATTATGTGGATAGAAGCACATATCTGTCTATATTTGTGAAAATAACATTCAAGCGCTAATGTGTGCACACGTGCTTGAAGTAGCCAAGATTGAAAGGGCCTGCTAAAAAAGCTAGTGTACTTTGAATTAGCAGAAAAATAATAGGAGGATTGAAGATCCATCTGTGAGGATAAAATACTCTGTACAATCTCACAAATAGCTATATTACTACCCTAAAATTGTACTAGTGTGAGTGAGCTACATTGATTGAGTATCTGGAGCAAACACAAAAGAGTGGGAGAGTCATAAAAATGAAAGAGCGAATAAAAAATACCAGATTGGAAAGTGCCATTATCCAAACAAATCCAATCAATTTTCTAATAAAACCCTGCTTCACGTATCCCCACATGCATATGGGTCCCTATGCTATATATCCAATGGAAAAAAAAAGATTCAGCTATTCCCACAGCCCATAGATGTGTGTATTTCTTGAGGAGAAACAATTTTGAGTTATGTCAGTGGAAGATCAACAGTGGGATTTTATACCCGATGGAGAAAATGTGCCGAGGATGGGAATGAAGATTTAAGGGATTGGAAAATCCTCTCAAGACAAGTAATGCAAAATTATGAGAAGGGTAATGTGAATTCAGTTTATGGGAACTATTTGTACTCAATGGAGGGGTTTATATTCCTTTTTAGACGGTTCATCTATAGATGGGTTATTTCCTTTGGTTTCTGGGATATGTATTTATACTACGGGACAGATTTGCTGTGCATACTCTCTCTCTCTCTCACTCACACACACACACACACTCACACACACACAAACACACAGCTGTTTGCTCCAGTGCTATTATCTTCCTCGCACAGCTACATCCCATACCTACTCAAAGGGGTTACAAGTGCACTATACTAGATATAAGTTCCACTCAACAAGAGGAAACGACGACTAAGGGATGCGTATCAATGCAAGGGGTTTATATGGGCAGTAAATCTATTTATTTATATGTTTGTACAGAATATGGGACGACCTTTTGATTTTCCTTACGGAAGTGGACCGATTTATGAACCTCGAAGATTCCGTAATGGTCTCCCGGTGGAGAAATACGCCCGTGAATGTAAAGATCCCTTTTGTCGGACCAATTTACTCCGCACGGAGCATCATCTGAAAATGGCTCTTCTTCGTTGTCATCAATTAGAAAATCGACTCCGACTCTACGTCGTTGACAATAACAGGTTACTACACTACTTTTCCTTTCTCCGTCAGCACCATCATTACTTGTCTTTGTCTACACTATCTCTTTCTTCTACGGGTTTTTTTTTGTTTTTTTTTTTTTTTGAGACGACACGCAACCCCCGGCTTGGGTTTGAGCACCGTCCCCGTGTTCGACACGCATACATGTGCTTGCCGGAGAAAGTGATTAATTTATTCTAACTTGTATTGAACTTGTGTATTTATCTTTGATTTTTTCTTGCTTCCATTGTTCCCTCAGACGGAGGAGTAAATCTTCCTCGTGTTGGCCAGGAGGAACGAGACATCAAATGACTTTTAGGTAAACTTCCATCTATTATTTCCTTGCAATTTGCTGGTGTGTGTCCCATCCTTTTATTGAGTTGACAGTAAGACACTGCATTAGGAGGAGTGGAGTGAGTGAGGAGGTACAGAATTGAGCTCGTAAGTGCTAGTGACGTTTCTATGGGCACGTTGAAATAGGATTAAGTAAAGCTTTTGAGACGGTCAGGCATCTGTTCCTCAAAGTCTGTCACATACTTGAGATTCTTTGGTGAAAGTTGTTTGACATAAGTTATATTAATTTGATTTGTTTTCCCCCTCCTTTGAGCTATTCTAGTTAAATTCTTTTACTTTCCTTCCTCCCAGCTCGACTGGGACGAATCCATTGATTTAGACTCACACTTATTTCTTATTTCGATTCCTTTTTTTTTCTCTCATTTCCTTTCGCGTATATATCTCCCTTTAAAACAGTTTTACTACTCAAAATTCCTTTACTTCTGAGAAAGTTGTGTAGGATGGGGAAGGACTGGAACACTGAGTATGAAGGACTTCACCGTTGAGAGAGAGAGAGAGAGAGGATAAAACAGAGAATAAGCATTCTAGATTTGTGTACTTCACTTGGAATTCCTTCCTGAAGAATAAATGTGGCTGACATTGTCTTGCTCCTTTCTGATTCCCAAAGGGTTGACTTTCTTTGAAATCATCAAAATGGAATGGGAAAGAAAATTGGAAGGGAAAGACAAATACTTCTTTAGGAGTAATTGCGCAACGGGAGAATCATACAAAGTTGTGTGATGAGGTTTTCAACATCTATTACACATATCCAGTGTACAAAGACCCGAAAGACCGACAGGACGAAGTAAACAATTTGCATAGGGAGCAAAATAAACATAATATTCATATTTTATCCCTCACAGGCAAAATATATTTTCATCCTCCTCCTCCTCCTCCTCTTATCCCCTCTGGCTCCTCACTTTGCTATAGATATTGTGACATGCTCGAAATCTTCCAAAGTGTGAAAATTGTTGTTAGAGTTGACAAGGAACTTTAATGCTACTTCCCCAATTGCAGTACTTAAATAATCCTGGGCTTCACGTCTGGATTTGTAGGAAGTGTACATTTGGGGGCTAATGCATTCTCACTTGGAGTAGGTTCTGGTTCTGGAGTGATCTGAAAGCTTCTGCTGTCTTATTAGATTTCCAAATTTATTTACTCTCGCCTCATTCAATAAATTTCATGCCTGACGGAAGATTTCAGGAATTCTAAGTTTCCAAGCACTATATTTAGCTCCTCCAACCACCATGCCCCAGTGAGTGCATTGTGGAGTAAAACAATCTGCTCTCCTGAGTCAACTAATAGGGATCTTGTTTCGGAAGTTTAACCTTCTTCATCTTTCAGTGCTCTTGTTTTTATTTGTACTTCTCTCCCTCAGGGATAATTATCCCAATTCCGATTTCAGGATTAGCATGTCCTTTTAAAAGTGTCAGCCTGACTTCTCATTTCTGTTTAACTAGAACTACTTTTAGGGAATCAAAATATTTTAAAATACTTATATATAATTATATATACTTATATATATAATTACTTAATATACTTAAATCTACACAAAAAGTGATTTAGATTCTGACTTAAAATTTTAAAAATACAGTTCAATTTGGGTTCTCGAATGACATCTCAACTAAATTGAGAAGAACGTGCATGAGGAGGGATTACATTAGAAAATAGGAATATTTTTGAAATTAATGAATTATACGTCCTAATTTGCTTTATTTTATTTTTTTAGCGAACTGAGTGTATCAGCAATGATATCGCCCCGTGATTTCGGAGGCCGTAACCACATTGACACCAGCAGTTTCACAACGGAAGCCTTAGAAAGCAGTAGTCAATCGATGGCTTTCAAGTACCGAGAGCATTTGTACAGGCCACGACTGACTGAGATTGCTGAGATCGAAACCGTCCTTTAGTCCATTTATTAACAAGAAGTATGTAAGTAGTGATAACCATAACCAATCAATCAACCAAAAAAAAAAGCTGTAGAGATTATAGTGTTCCATTTGGAATGAAAAAAAAAATACAACGGCAGGAAGTATTTTGCCAAATAATTACCCTTGAGAAAGGGGAGATGTAACGGTTTTTGATATTGATGTAACTATGTATACTATGTATGTACGCCATTCCCCCATCTGGAAGGCTAAGCTGCCATGTTTTTTGAATCATTATTGTTAAATTCAAAAACTACAGCCACTGTTGCACTGCTCCAGAGCTAAAAAGAAAAAACTAGGAGATAGAGTTTGTATCAATTTAGGTTATAAGACTCAAACCCGTACCATCTGTACGTGTTGTGGTGGGCGTAGTCTTCTGGGAACGGTAGTAATAAATTAGTCCTCACAAACTTTTCTCCTAGAATATCAAAAATAGTTGAACGATATTTATGTTACGGATGGAGTTCCAACACTTGGCTTCGGTTAGAATGTAAGAATGCACGTGTTGCGTTCAGATTTAGATTTCGTCTCCGACTCAAGACCTCTTTTCAAACCTGCAGAACTTGTCAGTTTTGAATCCCAGCATCACCTATCTACCCAAGATGAGAAACGCCAACTCCAACTGAAATCCGATGAACAGTTGGATTCTGCGTCCAAAATTCTCAAGGAATAATAAGGAAATAGAATCCAAACCTAATGATTATGTCAGTTCTGATTGTTACCATTATTAGAGTCTCGGGCTTTTGGTGAAACCTGACTCTATAACTCCAGAGCCAAATCGGGATCGTCCGACTCAATTCGGAGGATTACACAGTGCAATCAAAGTGTAGGAATTTTCTGGAATATGAACATAACAAGTGAAATGATAATTAAATGGACTGACCGTTCCAGTCCCGAACGGCTACGACCACTTATAATTACTGCTGATATTCCGTGAGCAAGTACTGTTAACCAGTACGGACGCACAGTGGTTTTAATGAACAATAAATGTCAACAACTAATAAATTTATATTACTGTGTATATATATATAGCAACAGCCTCAAACTAGACTTGTTCTTCGTCACTGGGAGTGGATAAGGTGCTGGACAGAGAAGGCAGAATACACATTTACCTGGATATCACTTTGTTTGTATTATTGTGTACACACGGACACATGTAATTTTAAGTCCTTGTTGGATTTTGACTACTGTATAGATATGGATATAGTATAATTACTTACAATTACGGCTATAAATCATTTCACGTTCATATGGATCTGATCAAACATGACTACTGTATGGTTGTTAAAATATGTGTTGTGCTTCCAAGTAATTGGAAACCTTTCAATAATACTCACTTGAGATTCTCAAGCTTGTGTGTATGTATGGGCGTAGATATGTGTGCCTGATTGTATAGGATTGTATGTACGAGGGTTATTTGTCTATATGCGAATTTGGAGCAAGTGCTGTTGAAGAACGTTTTGCAATGTATGAATGAATTTTAAACCCAAGAGAGCTTGGACACTTGAGCGTTAAATACATAAATAATTATAAGGCAATTGCTTTTTAATGACATAGTCCCCTCGGGGTCGGGAGACGACATGCATTCTATTAACTCAGAACTGTAAATATGTACATATATGCAACGTAGTGCTACTTGGTTAGTGGAGATAAATAATGGGAGAGCTACGGTGATCCTATTTGTAAAAACAAAATGTTATGATTGTTAATGTTGATATAATACAGTCACTTGCGTATACGTAGGTACGTAATGGACACTAAAACAATGCTCAATATTTTCAGAAATCTACGTTTGGATGATATAAACTCAAATGTCCGGAACAATGGTAAAAATCAAAAGGATTTTTCAACCAGAATTTAGTCAATGTATAGTTTGCTATAGCTGCAGTAATAATTGTTAAAGTTTAAAACGGAGAAGGGGATGGGAGTAGGTATAAGTCAAAAAAAAACCAAGATGTTAAAAAAAGGTAACATAAAAAAATAATTAGGAGTAGAGACAACTTGTTCCAAAATATGGTGCTACTGTAGACATGTAACTCTGTTGACTCAGTCAAAATAATCACTTGTGAAGATCCTCCTTTTAGATAAAGCATTTATAGAGAAATTCTATGTTACTTATTGTAGTAGAGAGGAAAAGAAAATATCACATAAAATGTTTTACTACTCAAAAGTCTTGGAACACATAAACCCGCGATTCCTCTTGAAAACAAAATGTGGAACAAAACAGCGCAGCGTTGCAAATGAAGATGTTACTAAAATAAAATAAAAAGGAATATATAGTGTTATTTTTAAACAAATACAAATTTAAGAAATGAAGCATGAAACGTTTTCCATCGTATTATTAAATACTATCTACTGAACTATATAGACAAGAGGAGGTTGTGAAACCCAAGTGTGCTGCACTCCGAGTCGTCACAGGTGTGCAACCACATTAGCTTCAATCTATGTTATGATGTAAAAGCTTTCAAGAAACAAAATGTGTGCATTAGGTTGTGTACCCCTGTGTATACAGTAAACTTCAATGCGGCCAAAATATATAAACTAATACACAATCCACACTACATACAGTTCACTCGCTACTAAATCCGTGCAAAATGAGAAACATTACATAAGAAAGTACGTAGACTTAATAAATATTACATACATGCATAAATGTAGTGAATATCAGGCGGTCCTGTCCGGTAGATGCAATCGTAATTGTATAGTATCAATAAAATGTTACTTAATTCAACTTTATACCCAGCTGTCTTTATTTCGACTGTAATTACCACCATTTCATATATTATCATGAACATGTGCGTCCAACATCTACAGAATAAAATGTCCCTTGATGTTCAAGAACAGAAAGGAGGAAAAACAGAAATATCTGTACACCGTCTATCCCTATACTTTTTACACGGACGAAATAGGAAGCCTAAACCTTTTTTACGCACATTATACTGGACACGTATACCAAATCAAAGATCAATAATAATTCTTTACGTAATTTCCATATCAAAATGTTTCAAATTAATTTACTTCTGACGACCGAACTCAATTACTGCATTTTTAAAACCAAATATTGGGAAGAAGTAACTCATTCAGCCCAGCATAAAAAATACGGCTACTTTCCCTAACTGCTAAATTAACTCATTTCATACTGACAATAGTTTACTTAAAAAAAATTTAGTTACAGTATATTTACCAACAGACTTTGTGTAAACAAGGATGAAACTCAGTATTCTTGAGGAGGTTTCATGCGCCACCTCCAGAGTTTATCTCGAACTGGATAAAGCCCTCTTGAAACAAAATATTCGACCTAGAGCTAGTTCCAGGCATCAGGGCTAGATACAGTAAGAGTAGGATTTTGGAGAAAGATGTGTAAGCACCGTGAAAGGCCATACCATAAAGAGAAAGAAATGAAGGGGATCATATAAAGCAGAGAGATGCGACACTCCACATGAAACTCTATATTTGAGATCCAGAAAGCTAAGCATATTTTTGGGTGAAAGGTATTTTCCATGGAAATAAATGAGTCCAGACTCTAAGACGTGTGCCGTCCCAGGAAGTATCTATCTATACTAGAAACTTTAAATTGAAGATTGTCTCTCAGTGGAATCCAAAAGGATAAAATACACGTGTGGAAAAAAAAAGTATGGGAAAAAAATAAGGGTTCGACCTGAAAGGATTGCTCCAGCATTTTACAGAGCAATCAATATTATCACCTCTTGAAGTCAACCCCCCGAAATTCATCCATCGCATTTCAGTAAATATATTGAACTGAACGGGCGTAGGGAATTCATGTTATGAGAGATTTTCTATCTATTACTTGTACGTCGGGAGTCACATGTGCCGTGCATACGGGAGAGCGGAGCGTGGAAAAGCGTGTAGAAATGAACTTTGGAGAAATTCTGGACAAGTCTATGCTGTAGTCGTGCAATGAATGTTCCAGTATGTTGAGGGGATATGAAGGGGGTATACGAGAAGTGTACTCTACAAAAGCCCTCAACTCCGTTCCAGAGCACTTGTATACGGAGGGAGATCAGGGTGATATAAAAACGGAGAGAATAGTTTTTTTTTTAGGAAACACGGGGAAGTAGCAAAGTAGGAGCCGGGACGTATGGCAAACGACGACTGCGTTGTCGTCCCCGATACCCCCGACTCCGACTTCAACCGACGTAGCTACGGTTTACACTCACTCACGGTAAACTGTTGTAGTGTACTTGCCTGTATTGTACCTTGTGTCTCTCTATAATGCCATCCAATGTCATGCCTTAATGCAAAGTTCAAATTATTTCCCCGAGAACCGAGTCCCGTACATACAGTCATCCCGTATTCTGTGTAAGTCTAGAGGAGAGAACCCTCAGACCTGGATAAAGAGCGTTTATAGGGACATTTCACTATTTTC
This sequence comes from Allacma fusca, assembly GCA_947179485.1. Taxonomy (NCBI): domain Eukaryota; kingdom Metazoa; phylum Arthropoda; class Collembola; order Symphypleona; family Sminthuridae; genus Allacma; species Allacma fusca. Next base: position 37,514,278 of record OX359249.1, read on the forward strand.
CTTCCACGATACACTCACATCTTTCCCATCGTACTCAGAAAGCACTGGCTGGTTGGGAAAGTCCTACCATTACCATTTACTATTCTTACTACAACTCACACCACTACACTGAGGACAAATACAGGAAGACCCTAACGGGAAAACCGTAGTTCTCACTCGTCAACACGCATAGGCATGATACAGAGGGAAAACCTATAGGCCATAAAAATTTACCCTGTAGAAAATTTCGGCAAAACTCTCTGTCTCTCTCTCTCTCTCTCTCTCTCTCCCTCTCAAAACATTATTAAAAATTCCCGTCCGACTCCTACGTTTGACCACTTATTATTACTCCAAGTCTAAAGGGATCTTTGAGCCGTTCCATTCATTTTATTCAAATAAATTAGTGCATGGTGCTTCCTCATCGTATGCAAAAAAATAAATAAACAAAAACAAGGACCAAGGACTCAGAAATATTTCCGCTCCGAAGAAAAACCCTACAACAGTCCGGGAAAACAACGACGGGAGTCTCTTCATTGAGATTGCATTGGAGTTGGAATTTTTTCTCTTTCCTCATCCCGATATTTCGCATCTCCACGAACCGACTCCGCGTGCCATCCAATCCAACAGAGAGCAAAAGCCAAGCGTCATATCAGTTTACCCTCTCGTGTTTTATCCAGTATCCAACCGAGGAACAATTAAAACCCACCGACTCTCATCTCCGACAAAAAAAAAACCACTGCTATCACCTGTACTCCAACCTTCCGTGCTCACATATCGTTGAGGCAGTGAGGCATCCCCGACCAATTCATATATCTACTCAATCAATATCAAATAAGATTCTTCAACTTTTATTAACAACCGGAGGCAGACAACAGAGCCACCGACAATCCCCACACAAGTAAATAGTTCTTTGGAATTTTCCATACCGCATGTGATTCCATCAAATCCAATTGCTACATCAAAAACCAAGTGAACTTGATAAAGTTATAGTGTTTCAAAAATCCTCGACATTATATAATTATATCAAAATCACAGTGATTTTAAAACTCCAGTGAGTCAAACAATACTATACCGACAGACTCATGTAATTACTCATCCCGGACGTACAGAGGATAATGAGTCTTTGCAAAATTTATTAAAACCTTACTTTTACAACGTGTAATGAAAAACTTGTCCCTTTTCTCTCAGTGATCAAATAACTAGCAAGAAAAAATCGTGGAAAAACTTAGTTGGGATGTTCCATAATGCAAAACTTGTTACTCAAAGAAATATCAAGCTTGTTGAGATTGAAATCCCAGGAGAAATTCCTCAGTAGTTGTGACACGTAAACAGTTGACAACGGAAGCGAAAAACTTTTTTACAATGGGCTTGGGGTAAGTGCTCCAATTTTTTTTTTACTTTATTCCTACAGGAATTACGATTAAGATTCGATTTTAATTTTTCCCCTTTTTCTCTCAACTTGTGGGGGAATATATATACACACGGTACCCGCATGTTATTCCTAAGTACGAGTCATCCATCGAACCACCAGCACAGCAAACAACCCCAGATTAATTTAATTTAGGCTGAGATTAGGTTTACGCTGAAGCAATTAAATCCAATAGATTTCCAGCATTGCCTCCAACTGGGGGAATATACCCGTAAAAAATCTTTATATGGGAATAAAATGCGGGAAAATAATAGGAGAAGGCAAGGGTTCATGTCATAAAATGAAATACAGTAGTAATGTGGGAGGGTTTGATTGGCGTTACTAAAAACTGAAAGTAGTCATGAATCAAGAAAACAAAAGTTTTGTGGCTGTATTTTTCTATGGTCACTACACTACACCCAAGTCTAACTACCATTTGTCGTGCCAGAACTCCAGAGGTTTTCTTCATTCCAACCTATAATTTGCCCTACTTGTAGCCTGCTAAATTATCAACTGGCACCGATCTTAGATATCCTTTTTTTCTATTCAATTATATCCCACTGAATGTCAACAAATCCCTCTCATATTTACTCATACTATTATTATTACTATTTACAAAAGCAACTATTCCATATAAATGTACAGACTCAGGTACTCCTGTACAAGCTCATACGAACCTCATTCCAGGTTCTCTGACAGTACCTGACATGGACACAACTATTACTTCCTCATATTTTTGTCACCACAATGGAGGTCCGATACCAATAGAGAAAAATCATTCCAGAAAAGTAACTCTTAACGGAACAGTATCTACTGTAAATGATCTTTTCCAAAAGGTCTGTGGGAAGATAAGGAATTTCGAAAAGAACGTCACAGAGGATTATTGGATGATGGGACATTGAAATACATTATCTGGTCTTGTTGACTGGAACCGCCCTGGTTCCCTACACTGTTTGAAATATAAATTGAGAATTGACGTCCCTCTGTCTCGATGTAGTTTCCGTTGGAACTGGGAACTATTAACATGACTATCTTCCTACCGGGTACGCGCGGTTAGTTCTTTTCCACAGAATGCAATCACATTATGTGATACAGAGACTCCACAAAGACTAGATAAATTTTAAATAGCATACTAATAAGAGCAGTTTCGATTCAAAATTGTTCTTTTATGTGTTGGAAGTGGAGCGTATAGATTTCTCTGTGACTACTCTGTAAGTCCACATTGGAACGCACTCACTCCCAATGCTCCTATACAAGTCTACTGGAGCAGAGAAAACATGTGAAAACAAAAGTGAAACGAAAATGAAACGTGCCAAAGAAACAGGGAAACCACATGAGTTAAAACTGAAATACATTACAGGTTATGTTTATATATTTATAAATAATAGTTCCATACAGGCAGTACATACTGGCCCGCTCCATGGTACCCGTACCCCGCACTGTTCACTTTCTTCTTCCCTAGCCCCATAAACATACATACATATGTACATAGGTCAGAGTCAGTGTGGTACATGGACGTATGTATACAGTTTGCGTGCAAAAACTTAGCGGCTGAAGGTGGAATGCTCGAGCCTATCCGGAAATTATTCGATACTGTACTTATCTCTCTCGTACGTAAATGTACAAACATGTAAATATAAATATACATGCATAGTTTCGGTCATGAAACTCTTTTGGAATCCGTTTCCCTGAGATTTTGCGGTAACTCCTTCCCATTCAGGGAATTTCTTCAACTGCACTGCTGCTGCTGCTGCTGCTGCTGCTCTGACTCCAAATAAATGGCAAACTTTAATCATTCCGAAGTGCGAAACCCGGAAAAAACAGGGGAGAAAATCCTTTTGACGTAGTCCACAGACGAAATGTAGGTACGGATGTAATTACTCGAGGCTTTTCCGTGGCGCAACAGACTGTCGACACTGTCGAGTCCTATAATATATGCACAAGGAAATAATTACCTCCTACCGATAATTGTCATTGAATATCTCACTCTCACTACTCCCAGCTCCTCCATTAATTCTTGACCATTCTTTATTTTTGGACTTGATGAACATGAAAAGTGTTTCACTCAATGTCATCGCTACTCCTTCCGATTGGTCTCATTCTGTCAAAGGGGAGACAGCTAAGAAAGAAAAAAAAAATAGCACGAGTCTAAAAAATCTTGAGGGTTTTGTATGTAACGTCCTGTCATTACATACTGAGACACTTCACCCAAACTGAAAGCTCATGAATGAAGGATGGACTGAGGCCTAATACAAATGTGCCTTCCAACTTTCTTTGAAACATGCATACGTGGAGCTATTTATTTTAATTAAATATTCAATTACCGAAGCACCGACTGACTTTCGTATGATATTGACAATCGAGTGAAAAATGTACGGGGAAGGGAAAACAACCCAAGGCTTATACTTTAATATAAAATCCGAAGCACTCCTATCATATATACGCAAAGTTCTATTATGCTGCTAGTAGATGGGAGGCGTTGGACTCAATTTTCTTTGCCGCCTCTCCCACACGCACAAATCCCTTCCTTGGTGACTGTTATACCTGAAATAGAAATCAGATTGGGTAACTTGGACTCCCCACATCCTCAAGGGACAAAGCAAGGGAATTTGAAAGTATCCAAGAGCACTCAAAGATTTCATTGGGCAAAAGAGGAAGGGGGAAAAAAAATTGGGTAAAACTGTACTGGGAGTAATTTGATTTTGCGAAGGAAAGTAAAACCTTGTGTAACCACAGTCGTCCCTGTAATTCGTCATGGATGATTGTACTCGGTCGTAAGGAGTCAGTTCAGTGTGTAGAGTCGTCCTCGACTGCATTTTAATTTTTAATTTATAAACTTTGGATTTTTAAGCCACCACAAATTATGATTTGTGCGAGTGAACTAATTGGACTAGATTCAAAACTTGAAGTGAAGACTCAATCACACAAGTAATTCAGCAGCAAGGATCTAACTAATGCAATGATCCCTCCTACAATGTCACCAATGACTAATGCCACTCACTCAACCCAATTAATGAATCTCTGGTTTCAATTTTAACACCCAGCATTGGGGCTAGAAAGGATTGGTGAATTAAATTGGGCTCCCTTAGATAGACTTACAATGCATAGATATGTATAAGTGTCTGCTGGAGGTTTATTTCCCACCAATATTACCCATTGGCATGGTAGTCAGAGTAGTATTATACGGAGATCTCAGGAGCACAGTTACAAACCAGGAAAAAATCTATTTTTCTAATTTTGGCCTCCTAATTAAACACGGGGAGACATGGTTGCTTCGCAACAGACCCGGGATGTAAAATCCTCAAGCACTTTTAATATGGTACAGTTCCCTACAATCCTCTTACAAACTTCCTCTCGAGGGACTGCGGAAGTTTCGGAAATTATTAAATTATGTCTTCGAGTGGGAAATGATATGTTCCTTTTTACAAGATCCTCCAAAGATTCTACTTCTCAAGTTTCCTAATTTAAAAAAAAAGAAGCTGAAAAACGCATGAACTTGACACGCATGAATTTTTGTAAGGTATTTATAAAAATTCTGGTATTTTCTTCTTTAAAAAAAATGCACTTATTCCGGTTTGTCCCTACGCTCTTTAAATCCAGCTGTTGTAAATGTGAGATTCTCATTTCTCGTACGGTGTTGGTTTAAGGAACATCATCACAGGGACAGGAGTGTATATATATATATATATATATATACAAATATCTGAACTAAAATGGTCTCAAACCAAGCGTTCATTGTATGCTGATTACTAATGATCCCAGTGGGAGTTTAGTGCATGTATGTGATAATTTATCCCTGCATTATTTTATGCCGGAGTGTGTTCTACAAGTATTTACTATGTACTCACAAGCTCACACAAGCAAGGCCGGTCATTGCCTTCACGCGTACAACTACATACACGACCATGGTTGGAGTTAAAAAATTCCAACGTGATCCACAGGCCTGAGCGTTTCATATGAGAACCGTAGATGCAAAACCCAGCGAGGAGATGAGATTGGAGAAGTATTCAAAAGGACAAAAGGAGGAGATAATATAGGGTAGTTTCGTTGTAGTCTCAAAAAGATTTTTTTTTGTCACAGCAACCTCATTTTTTCACAATTTAATCCACAAATTTCTACAGGATTCATAATGGAACTACGGAATGTACTGTAGCCATATACGCTGAGGATCATATCAGACTTCAGGAGGAATTTTTATGATAAATCAAGAATGCTTTTGTAAAAGGCTGTTAAAGGATAATACTCAAGGTGGGAGAAAGCTGTAAAAAACGGATGCGTCCGTGGTTACTTGTGTGAGCTACGCAATAATATTTATATTTTTTCCTCCCCATCCCCAGCCATTCGTCCACTCCGTAGGCTCTGAGTTGTAAAATTCACGAGGATGTCAGCTTAGTATTCCGGACTCGGTAAATCCTTGAGATAATCATGACTTTGGAGTGTTCATCATTAGAATTGTGAATATGTAATACTACAATAAACTTAGGGAGTCCTCTGAAGAAATCGAGTTGCCAATGATATTTTGTCACACATTATTATTGCCTAGTTTATGCACTGCATGAGTCCCAGATGTTATCATTGCCTTGTATGGGTTATGTCCTGGGATGCGTGCAATCCCTGGACACAATTATTCATTACTTGGAGTGAATGTGTACAAACATTAACCATTGTCAACAATTATTTATGATTTTGACCGCCGATTATCTTGTGCTAGTTGGCTCATGCCATTTCTCTCTATCCCCAAAGCCAACTATATGTCTTGGCCCGTCAGGCTTCATGGGACTAGCGGTAATTGTGTTCGTCTTGAGCTCTCACATAAAAATTGCAGGGGGACAGAGACGAAAAGGAGTGTAGAAAATGTAAAGCTGTAATTTAAAAGCATGAGTTCGACTCTAGATCAAAGAGTTAGTTCTTTTTCCGAGGCGGAATTCCTTCCGACAGAAGTACATTTTATTTTTAAGGAAAAGGCAGAACGTGGCATCCCTTTTTAAAAAGCGAGTCCTTCTCCCTGAAAGAAATCCTTTTCTCCAAGAATAATGAAGTGCACCTGATTGTAAGGTTATGTAAATCCAAGGAACCATTTCAGATCGATATCTCAAATTGATCCATTTATAAGGTAAAGGGATACGGATACACACACACACACACATCTTATGTGCCCCAGACTCCTGAACGTGTTTTCGACTGGAGGAAAGAAGAAGAAGAAAAAAAAATTGGGTTAAAACTGACGAAATTTTATTCTGCAGGACGCTTCCCTACGCTGCGGCAAAGACGACAGGCTAAGTAGGAAAAGAGATATAGAAGTTAAGAAAGCCATTAGATATTTCCCCATTGATATTAGCTCCCAATGTGGAGTAATACTGTAGTAGTTGAAGAAAATATATTTAGCTTAACAATGGCCTGGTGCTCACTCCGTTTGAATACAAAGCACCAGGAAAAAGGACAGTCCTCCTTCGGTTCAGGATAAGCTAAAGAAACTGCGCGTTCCTCGTTTTTCTCTGTAATTTAATTTCCATACTTTCTCCATAAATACAAGCAAATATGGTAGAAATTGTCTCATCTGCTATTCCGTAATGTTAACTACTGCTGAATATTCCGGGTGTAATTCAAATGTGTTAAATGTCATCTTTCCTCTGTCGACTGTAATGCATACATCTCCAAAGACGATTATTTACGCGACTCATGGAACACTGTCACACACACAAGTATGTCCCCGTGTCATTCAGAATTTCAAAATCGTTATCAACAAAATTTCAAATGTCAACTTTCTGAGAGAGGATTCGCTCAACTTGCCCATAGTCCTTTCAAACTTCTGTCATTCTCATGATGATGACACTTGAGAGAACATTTGAAATTTAAATTCAGTGTTTCTTTCTTCCCCCCCCCCCATACAAAGTCATATATGTACATACAACCATACACGTACGTATTTAAAACAGGAGAGGTTTAAAAAAAAATACTCGGAGTATAGAATTTCATACTGTGTATAAGATCCGAGTCTACGCATGTGGTGAACTGTATAGTACCTGATCGTACCAACTATAATCTCTGTAAAAATACTTCCAGTCCACATTCCACAGTGACTACGTCCTATTAGACACCAGGCTCATAATTATTATTGTTTATTGTTTATGGAGTAGGATGGTGCGTGTCGGTGTTTAGTAAAGTTCTAAATATTTCGTGCTAAGTTGTAATTAATTCAAATTTAATCGACACGATTATTTGAATGTGAGATGAAGGAGAGAGAGAGAGAGTTCTCGCAATCAGAGAAGTAAACAATTTCTATACTCTTGTTTAGTACTGTATAGGGATAATGTAGATACATTATAGCACAACTAATAGACTCCGAAAGAGAACCCTGGTGGGTACACGTTTCATAATCCTCCCATGTTTTTCTGTTATTAGTAGAGGCGCATCACAGACATGTGTGTGAACCCATTAATTTGCAGATTACAATGCAGGTATGTATGTATGCATGCCCTTTACGCATTTTGTTCTGTTCGGTGAGAAGATTCAGTTTTGTCTTATGCTCCCAGTGCGTCCCTAATTATTTGCTTTATGCTCCCCAATGATACTCAGAGTTCTTACGAACGCTAACCTTACCTATAACAACAAGGCCTTCCATACGATTCTAGGGATATTGGTAGGTTCGTGTTGTACTGTAATGAATAATTTCCTACTATGTATGATGCCTTCCATTTGTTTGATTTAGGTCTTGTAAAAGCAGTAGTACTCCCCACGATGTTCCACTCATTTCCACTAATTTCACTTTCCTTATAATTACGTCCATGAATTAATGTTTCGCATTGTCCCAGCAGAGGAAGACCAGCGTGTGCATACTAGATAATAGGGCACATGAAAAATATAGTCCCATATTTTACAGTAGTTATAAGTATATATGCAAAGCAGAGCTGCTTGCAGGTATCAGGTAGTACCTGAAAAATACCCGTCGGGTCGGGTTCGGGTCGGGTTCGGGTCAGCTACAAAAAAAGTACCTGAGATTCGGGTCAAGTGCGGGTACATCCAGGATCCGCACCTGATTTTACAGGTCGGGTTACGATCAAGTTCGGGTTTAAAAAATATACCTGAGCTCAATGTCAGGTACAGGTTCGGTGCGACGAATTCAAAATACCTGAACCCGAACTTGCAATTTCAGGTATTTTGCAAGTATTTTTTACCTTAATAATTTAACTTTAAGTTCACGTGAATGAAACTTTCAGGCTGATCTGAACGTTAATGTCACATGGCTGAATGACACGATGTGTTCAGTGATGCGTGAGAGCCGCCATATCAATTAAATTAACAAACAACCTAACTTTGCTAATTAATTTCATGATATAGCCTTAGCGTTGTAGCAGACATAGACATCATCGATTTGGAATCTATTTCGTGTATACTTGTGCCTTAACTTCGTTAAAATTTGAAAAGCATGATGATTATCTGCGGTCTGTTTCTAAAGCTATCACTCAGAGAATACTTGGGGAAGCTTCAAAAGCTAGTTCCCATTCTTTTTGTGCTGCTTGTCACTTAAAATTAGTACGAGTTTTTGCATTTGTAACTTAACGTCATTTGTAAATAATATTTACTTTAATAAAGTCTTAGGATAGAACTTATGTTTATAAGTTTCCTCTGACAAAATAATTGAAAGTCGGGTTCAAGTTCGGGTTCAAGTTCGGGTTCAAGTTCGGGTCGGGTTTGTTTTGAAATCCGCACCTCAGGTATTTTTTCAGGTGCGGGTAGCCAAGCAATACCTGATCCAAAAATACCTGACAGGTGCGGATATTAACTCGGATCCGGAGGGCCAAGTTCGGGTCAACGAAAAAAATTAACCTGATATTTCAGGTGCGGGTCGGGTTCAGGTGCGGATCTTGATTTTTTGCTACCTGAAAGCAGCTCTGATGCAAAGTGTGGAATAAACTTGAGATAAATTTCGGCTAAAGAATTACTTTGTGAAGTGAATTAGCTAAATGTACGATAAAAAAAAAAGTTCCATGGTCAACTGTAAGAAAAAGGATTTTAGAAGGCAGATCAGTAAATGGAAGTGGCATGTACAGCTCTCCTATTACTATCAGAAAGAGAGCGTTGGAGACTCGTTGGGGATGAAGAAAGAGGAAAGAATAGACAATATCTATCCATCGATAATTTAGTGGACGATGTGCTAAAACTGCAGAGGCACTCAGCAGCTATTAGCAGTGTGCTTGTCCTTGGGGAAAAACTTGAGAAATGGGATTATGATCGTTGGCAATGAAAGGAATCGAAATACAATGCACTTCAGGTTCGATATACAATACAGGAGAAACATATGAAGTCATAATTGTGACATGGGATGAGTTAGCTATTTTTCAAGACTTTGTGGACGCATCACAAAAGGCTACTTAAATGCCAAATGTAGCCAATAATATCTGACAATTGTTACTCGCTGTCGAAGGGATAAACAAGGGGAAAAAATATTAAAATAATACTTCATCAAAAACCCCGAGGTTATTTTCCTATACTGGATTAAATTAGATACTTAAATGTATGTTTACAAAATAAATTGTGACAGTAAATCAAAAGGATTGAAATTATACTGGGCCGCTGTGGACGTCTGTAGGAGTGAGTAGTTATCTCTGAGGCTCACATATGTAATAAAAAGCTTTGTAATTTTTTAGGTAGGTCTGTGTTTAAGTACATATATAGATAGATATATGTATCTATATGAATATAAGAGGCACATATCTTTCTGCCAGAGAATTTTTTCCACTCACTATTAAAGAGAATATGGCTTGTCGACTCTCTCACTATTTGTGTAAGCTAAATAAGTAGTTTGCCTGTGCATACACACAGATATGGACATAAAAGGGTCATATCAGATCTATAATTTCATGATTGTCATTATCATTTCGTATAGGTCGTGTAATCAATGTAATCACATATACTTTCCACCAGTGCGCCCATTCCATCTCACCAACATGGTCAATAATCACTCAAGTGATGATTAATTCTGAAGGCTGCAATGTAGGACTTGTTTGCATTTTGCTAAAAAAAAAATATTCCTCAGAAAATTAACATCAGAAAAAATATCCAGTTCATTCCAACAACTTCCAATATACTTGTGAGCCAAATCCCATTGAATTTTAAGTATCATATGGAAATGGTATGGAATGGACGGGGGAAGAGATTCACATCTCCTTGTTGTAATGTCATTTCAATGAGATCCTACATGGTTGTTCAAGTGTCAGTGTCTAGATTGCTTGTCCGATTTACAAATTTTATTATGTTTTTTCTGGTGTGTACGAAAAACCCACGTTGGACAATTTATGAATGAGTATCAGTGTTAGATTCATGTTCTGTTTCATTGACAATGTTCCAAGGGATTTTTATTGCCCTGCCAAGATTACTTTGGATGCCCAGTAAATATACGTGCTCGGAGTAAGTTATAGTCTTTCGTAAGTAACGACATTCCCGCTATAAGTAGAGTAAACAATGCTTATAAGTGAATGTTTACGTGTGTGTGTGTGTGTGTGTGTGTGAGTGTGTGTGAGTGTGTGTGTGTGTGTGTGTGTGTGTGGAGCACACATTTTTTGCCACAGGTATTTTTATTCCCCGATTCACATTTTACGAGGCTCAGTGTACTTTGCATAAAATAATGATTTTTTTTTGTGCGTGCTGTATACGTAGTAAACCCACGCTTTAATCAATTCCTTCGTCCCCATTGTATTGGCTGTATAGGACGGAAAACAACAGACGCTCAAAGTTGAGAAAATATTATTACTGTACATTGGATGAAAATTGGAGAAGGAAATTAATTTAGGATCTTATTGATTCTTCCCTTTTAATTTCCTGAAAAAATTGAGGTTGTTCCTTGATGATGACTTTTGAGGGGAAAGAAAATTGCGCTGAGGCTCTTTGAGTTATGCAAATTCATGCGTCATATAAAAATACTTTGATGTAGCGAAATGAGTTGCTTTTCTGGTAAAAGCTAGATTATGTAGTACACTTGATTGGGACAAAGTCTTCTCGAAAGGCAGTGTTATTTATGTTCTGTAACTAAAAACTGGTTTTAATTGCACGGTTTCCAAGACATGGACCATCACTGTAAATTATGTACTTATCACTCAATTGAGTAATTCGATAGGTCTTTTGGATCTCTCTACTACTGCGGTGATTGTTAATCTCCATGGATTGAGGCTAGTACTCAATTAGTTAAGAAATCATTGAGTTCTCGTGGAAGATTAAACGTTTTTGGTGAGATTACATCTATGATTAAGAGAAATAATCAGTCTCTATTGTATGTACATCCACGCAGTACATCTGTTCCTATGCATGCGCTTCAAAATAATAATTATTAGTTAGTTACACTTCAAGTCATTGACTGTACCAAATGGTTCACAAGGGCCTTAATTGAACGTATACACACTCACACTCCCAAGACCTTTTAAAATACTAATATACTCTTCCGAAGACTTCATACTCATGGGATTTATCAAGTCATACACACTAATTTAAACTTGACATTACATGGGGAGACCAGTGCGGATATCAGATTTCAACAAATTAAAAATTTAGTCATTCATTAAAAATTTACTCCGTCCGTATTAGTATTGTTCACAGGAATTATTAAAAGCTTTAGGGTTTCAGGAAGCTCTGAGTCAAAAGCTTCTTCATGCTATATGAACTTACATGAACCTACACAACAGGAGCGGTAAAGGAAGCCATATATGTATGGAACTTTGCCCAGACAATTTTCTCTCCTGGTTTTCGAATTAACTAAATCTGTAGGGGACTTTCCATTAAAAGTTGAGCTAGTTCCTCAATGAAGCTCCCATTATTGTGCTTTATTTCAAAATTTTGTTTGGCTGAAATTAATTTAGAAAGCCTTGTAACTCCTTTGAGAGATATTTTTATAAGCCTCTAATAATTTGGTACGTGGGACTATTTGCGCTCAAAAATCTAAAAGAGATGCAGATTCAATAAATAATCCCATTTATGGATGTATGACCAAAGAAACAACAAGTGAAATGAACTGCATATACATCACTTGCTTACTGTTTACACATTGCAAGTTGTATGTACTATGGGCACCTGACGTGGAATTGGACATATAGTTGCCTATCTTTGGCCAGAAAGGACGAGCTCATGTATAATTGAATTGGGTTCGATGAAAACAGGCCCTCCGCAGCCTCCCAAAATTGGGAGGAAATGGGTGAAAGAAATAATTCTATTATTTATGTATGCAGGTTAATAAAGTAATCCCTGCGTTTGTCACATTCAAAAGGAGTAATGTTGAGGAAGATAACATGATAAGGGTAGCCTGGGAAAAACTAGGGAGACTTGTGCAGGCAGGGTAATTTGGAATGCGGGAGGGATGAAATGTTGATCAGTTCTGAAGGGTCGAGAGATGAGGGTTCAGCAGTCAGACTCCCTACTCCGCCATTATTGTGTATACCTTGAACAGAATGAAATCCTAGGGACATATGTGTGAGGACCTCAACCAGGAGACAAATCCTTCTGGGGTTTATCGTATCAAAACTGTGCCGAATAGAAAAGGTTGGCTCCCTCCAAATGTGTACTCAGGTTCAATATGTGATGATGATGAAGGGACTTGGGGCTGTCTGTGTTGGATGAATTTTTTTGTTGAAAAAAAAAAAAAATTCGAGATCCCTTCCCTTTCAACAGACAAGGCCAAAGTACACACTAAAACACATATAGGGTGGAAATATGAGTTGGTAGTGGTAGTTTCAGTGTTCCGTATTTTGTAGTGTGCTAGGATGCCACACAAATCTTCGTTGGGAGGTTTGCTACTGTGTAGGCATTGTCGGATCTGGACTGGAACCTTAACAGGGTAGCCCAGGAGGAACTTCTGCACTGGCAACATCCCGGACAGCCAGCTCCATGTATTTACTACTTGTGAGCCAAAGGAAATAAGTTATTTTCTCAAATTGTTCTTATTATTTCAAGCTCCTGTTGTTCGCAGAGAAATCATGCAGAAACTCCCTAGGACTGGCACGACTTGAGCAGTGTTTCTTCATCATCCTGATCTCTGCACGGTTACATGTGAAAGCCCAAATGTACATAGGAGACGGGATTCTGTAGCTGTCCTAGAAAAACAAAATTAATTTAAATTCCTGATTAAGAACCCAACCGGTCACTCAAGTCACATTATTTTTGAATCAGTTGGTTATTTCGAAGTACTTTGGATTTGACAGCTACGAAAAACATTTGACATTTTCCTGATTTAAACGTAACCCGTGTGTAGATCAACAAGGTTTTTCTCAGTAATACTGTACTCATTGGAGCCATACGGATGCAGTTCAATTACTGATAGGTCCAGCTTCCCTATGCAGAAAATAACTCAGAAATTACTCCGGCCGTCCCCCCATCCCAATATCTATCTATAGATACATATATCACTTCTCTGACCAACACAAGGTCTCACATACGTATGACGCATTTTTTATCAAATTGAACTTCAACCTCGTCGAGGACGTTTAAGATATGAAAAATCAGCGTAAAGGATAGGCTGAGGAAAATTATTGACTGATAATATTAAATGACAGGATGTACACCACCGATAACTCAACCTATGTAGCTCCTATTCCTATCCTACCTCCAACTAATACTCCCATCTCTCCTACTCATACTTGTTAACTTCAGTTCACAACTATGGCCATATCCATCATCCTTACTCCCCAGCCCCAGCACCACTCATGCATCAAATTATCATTCAGCCAAAGTTAATAAATGCTCAAATTTTAAAAATGACATCAAGTGCGCAATCAAGTATAATTTAAAATATCATTCTAATCAAATCATAAATAAATAACAAATTGGGAGCAACTTCTTCAAACCCCAAGCTTTCCATAGCTCCAACTCAGTCTCCTCACCCCTATTACATTACCAATCAGCAGTATCAGAGTCTTCTACAACCTCTGCAGAAAACTCCATCTCCGATAGCACGCACCTATGTACATATGTACAAGTCCCGTACATATTTTTAATACAGACGTATGTACATACCTCATAAATTATGCTATAATTAATTATAATTATATGAACTCCCCACAAGAAATTCCTACATATTAGATCCCAACTCTACGGAACGAGATACAAACTCTCCCGTGTCGTTTCTCCGGGAATTTACTCTAATAATTATTCTACATTCTTGTACTTACTTCTCCACTCCTGAGGAAACAGTCTCTCCAGGAAATAGTATCTCTCTCCCGTTTTGATCCTCAAATCAAACCAAATATAACTCCAACAACCCTTATTCCCTCTATAAAACAAATCAGCAAAAGGTAACTCAACTCCCTCAAGCCCTCAAATTTTAAATCATACCATTAATATTTAATTATTACCTCCTCCAATATTAAACCCCCCCCCTCCCACCCTTGACACCCAGAACTCACTCCCTAAAAAATCTACAAGTGACAATGAGCATAATCAACAAGAAATAATCCCATATTTCCTATTCATACAATGATCACAAGTTATTAACTCCCCCTTTTATCCTAATCATATTAACATATCTCCATATAACCCACAATCCCATCTTCCTCCTTGAATGCACAATTAAGTCAAACCACCCAGGAAATCATTTCCTTACCATTACCATAACCTCCCATACTCATACAACCCCACCAGGACAGTACTCTCAAAGTCTACACTCACACTCATCCTTAGCATATATATTTCTCCTGACACACGAGGGAAAAAGTGCGAATGTCAGTTTTCCTCCAAAAGGACAAAACTTCTAGTATAAAGATACATCAAAATTGTTCCCAGGAAAAATTCCTCCTTCAGCTCCAACTCCCTCAAGCCCAGGAGTTCTAAAGACTCTAGTGGTTGGCAAAATGAGGAAATAATTTTTTTTCCCCTTACACAACAACCTCCGATCGAATTCCATTCAGAATTCCAATCAAATAGATACATACATTTCTCTAGAAATATCCAAAATGTGTGAATATTTCCCTCGTCATTCGACTTCGAAAAAAAATTTTCTTTCCACACTCGGCGGCGTTCCCTTCAGGTTCACCTTGTCTCTGTGATAGAGGCTGGACTCCAACGTGGTTTTTATGCTCCTTCCCTGCTCCTTGCCTTTGCCTCTGATCGTGAGCAGGTAAAGGAAGAAGAACGTTGAGAGTACAAACGTTGTATAGGAAGCGTATGTTATTGCAGAGGCGCTCTCTCAGTGTGTATCAACGGCTCCAAATAAAAAGGTATCCAGTGCTCTCTGAGTGCTCCTCTGTATATCCTTACGAAAGAGGTATCCAGTCCTGTGCTTTTGAATGGGGCAGGGAAGAGGAGCTGTATCAGTGGAAAGCATCCAGAGGAAGGTAACTGTGTGGAAATGTGTTGGAGTTAATGGCGAGACAGAGCCGATCCCTTGTTAAGAGAGAGAGAGAGAGAGAGAGAGAGAGAGAGAGAGAGACGAGAGCCGAGGCATTGAGGCTGAATCTCCCCTGCTTCAGATGTACGCTCAATGCAGTAGTAGTACGAGAGGCTCCCTTATGGTTTGGTTTACCTTTGCATTTTTCTCATCGTATGTGTTTGTGTGTGTGTATAGTTGATTCCTATAGACGTGTGTTCCGTGTGTGTGACGTGTGAGTTGTTGTAAGTATATAGAGAGGCTGCTGCTGCTGTATACGTACACATACACACACACATACATACACACAATAAAACTACTACTAGCCCAGGAGTAGTCGGTCCTTTGTGATTGTGACATAGAAATTCCCATTTGCCCGCATAGTCTCGCATCACTTTCAGTTCATCCCCCTCTCTCTGCCTCACACACTCACATGCACAGAGCATAATGTTATTATTCAGCCGCTTGCAGATGCAGCTCAAACCAACAACCAGATACAGACCAACAAATGAGGTTCAGAACCCATCCAGCCCGTGACAAGGAGTTCTCGTAAGTATAAGTACTTCGTATATATATAAGTAACTCAAAGAGGATTAATATTTTTCCCAAATAACTTCTACACTATTGAAAATTATTATTTTTTTGGACTTTATTGGTTGGGTGGCTCCCTTGCGTTTTGTTCTGTTCCTCAGCCGGATTTAATTATTGTTTGATTTTCTTGTTTAGTTGTGAGTGTGTGTGTGTGTATTGACGAATTACTGATAAAACTCAGGAGCAGAGTCAGAAGGATTTTGTGGGATTTTTGTGTGAGTGGATATTAAAGTTGGAAGAAAAGTCGAGGAAAGGATATAACAAAGGATACAGTATTAGACGAAGTTGGAGGAGAGGAGAAAAAAAAAGACGACAACGCGGGTTTTCGCATCCTCTCGCCCGTATCCGTGAATGTGCCAGGTGTTTATTTATTTGACTTGAAATGTGTTCCGGTATATGGTTATATGTGAGTTAAAAAGTTTAACCGGAAACTTTGTGTTTTTTTTATTGTGACAGTAGATATATATATGTACTGCGGACTGGGATTTGTAGGAGTATTGAGGCTGGATTGGGTCTGTGACTATTTACTGGTTGTATGTATCTATCTGTAAATAGAGAGAGAGAGAGAGAGGGAGAGAGAAAAAAGTGAAATGAATTTGGAATGAGTGTGAGTGGGCAACCTCACATGTTGGTGTTTAATTAGGATGCTAAATTGGGAATGAAGTTTCGTAGTGTGGAGCAGTTCTGGGATATTTGCATTGGAAATTGAATTGTTCAAAGTGTGGAGTTATGTGTGCGACGAGCTCGTTTGCCTCATTACTTGAATTGTATTTGTAGCTTCTCAATTAGGAATTATTGGAGTTGAGGCTTCTTGTTATGATCGATTACTATTCATGTTTTGGTGGGTGTTTGGAAACAAGTACGGGATTTATGAGCTGGGAGCATGTTTGAAATGGGACATAAACTCTTTTAAATGAAGGCATTGAATTATTTGAAGTTCGTTGGGAGAAGAGTTTGAAGTGGAATTGAAATTGGACGGAGGGAAAGAGTGATTGTGGGGGGAGAGGACTGTGGGTTTCTCGGGAGCAGAGTATTTAAAAATATGTAATAAATACATGGAATAGTTGTTAATACCCATTCGATTGTTGTTTACGTGAGGAGTTTGGAGGCTTTCATTGGCCGAGCTAATCATTCGATCACGAAATGTTTATTTCTTGTTAAATTAAAGTTTGCAAGTTGATACTACTCACTTAGAACAAGTTTGCCTCTTCGGCCGTGCCGCTCCGACCGAGAAGAGACTTGGCTAATTATTTGGATGATTCACACTAACTTTAATCCATGGGTCTCAGGCTCTCAAGAGTTGTGTCAGTGTACTTGACATCGAAATCATAATTCCTAATTGGACGAGATATTGTCAGAGGTTGGTATCTTTCTCCCTTTTGACGGAACCCCACTAGCCGCTCTTGTTAGGGACTCCGAGTGGGACTCTCAGTCACTGATTCCCATCAGTCTGTATACCTAACAATATTTTTTGAAATTACATTCATATATGCCCTTATCTGAAGGCAAGTTGCGTTCGAGAATTCTTGAACTTTACTTTGCTGGGATGCCTGTCTCCCCAAGAATATAAGTTGGGCTTCAAGAGTTCCAAAAACTTTGGTCATAGAACCAGCCCAAGGAACATTCAAAGTGACATTCAACATTCAAATCAAGGCCTTGACTTCCTCTGAGAAACCACAGGTTTTCAATGACCAGAGTTCAACCAGTGAGGAAGTTACCTACAAATACATTCTATGACAGTATCTTCCAACAAAAGACATTTTATTGTAGTATTCCGTGGAACATTTGCCGTCTACATCCTCTGTTGATATGCGAAAAATCTCATTTGGTAAGTTAATATATAATACGTTTTATTGCTGCATCCGAGCTTCTCATGTTTACTCCTTGGTAAAATACATCCAAACGGGTGGCTCCGGCCTCATATATTTCCTCTAATATGATCCCAACACTTGTTTTATCTTTTCGTGCTGCATCAGAGCCTTTTCGTTATTATATTTACTGTATGAACTGTTTAGTTCTGACTGTTGCATATGAAGAATTATCAGTGTTTCAGGTATGTAGCTAGTTTATATTAGTCATAAAATACTTGATCTTCATGTTCAAAGGTAGGCATTCAAGAAAAGAAGCTATTTCACCATCCAATGTACAAAAAGAAATAGTTGCCTGAGAGTAAATACAGTGACTCATCCAGAAATGTTCAAAGGAGGAGTTTAATGTGTAGATGAACTGCTTCAGAATTGAAAGGTGATCTGTTCTATTTTGATGCATTTGAACATAACTCCGCATTCTACTCAGATACTCTGGCTCGTTTCGGAGAAGCCTTCTGTGTAAAGGAAAATAAACCAATTGAATGCATGAAAGGATTTAGTTTTGTAATGGCAACAATAATGGCCGTACTTAATTATTTATCTTTGACGTGAGTGCATAGGAACACTTATTATTTTTTTTATAAAAAAAACCCTGGTTGTCAAACACCATGACCAAATTTAATACTAGTGAAGATGGCACTTGTGTGCTCAAACTTTCATGATTGTTGAGTTGAGATGCTACGCAAAGGTTTAAAATGTCACGGAGTTGTTGTCAGTCAGACCTATTCAACAATGGATGTATGAGTTCGAACTGAATTGGATTTTTGGAATCTAATAGAAGTCAATTGGCAATTGAAGGGTTCATAACAATTCGAATATCAATCAAAAATGGGCTATTGTACTTTGGCATCATTATTGCCCATGTTAAAAAAAAATACTGGGCAAATCCAAAGCTCGTAGGTCGTAGTTGTTGAACTCCCATTCCTTCTAGCCTTCTATCTGTGATTTTAGTGATGCACACTAGTGAAATTGTCATTGGCTAAAAAAGTAAATAATATCCTTGCTAGTCTCTCTCTCTCTCTCTCTCTCTCTCTCTCTCTCTCTCTCGCCCTCACGCTGGTGGCAAAGGATGAAAAGACTGACTTCGCACTATGCAGACATATGTTATGTAGCAACTAGCAGCCATACACATGTCGACGGAATTACACAACTGTGTTCAAGTCTAATTTTCAGAATCCTTGAAGTTGTGTTTTAAGTGACTCCTTGTTGCGGAATCAACTTGCGCACTCTTCTAGGTCTCAAAATTAATTTGGTAACCAATTGGACTAACGACGAACTGTCTGACTTCCCACTCCAAGCTTTTAATTAACTTTGCAATAGAAAATTGTATTGCACGATGTGTGAGTCGAGGCAGCTGGACTGATCGACTGTCAAGTACGTTGTCTTTTAAATTGTAATCTCAACAGAAAAGAAAAATTCAATTTCACTTATCATATAATCATTCCTAGACTTAAAACTTGATACTTGTGGGAGCAAATCGGTGATGATTTAGTGTACAGCTCATTTTTAGATTAGATGTCCACACATTTGAGCGGACGGGTTGCTTACTTGTTGTGAGTGTGAGGATGAGGAAAGGATAAGTGGACATAGTGTGCATAGTGTAAATTGCTGTCTATTATCAAATCAAAGCCCAGGCAAGTTGTGAATCCGGTTTTGCTATGTCACTTGGCCTGTGTGTGCTGACTGCAAATGATACGGGATACAGGGAAAAAAACCATCATTACGTCACAATAAAATTCACATTACCTGAAGCCGTCTACTTCACACAGAAATTGTCGTTTATTGCTCAAGTTACTATGCCCCCTATATCTCATGGCGAGTCACTCCCTAATCCGACGTACACGTATTTGTAGAATCTATCTGTAGTTTAGCTCATTGCGACATTTTATGAACCCCCCAGGTCAGTGTAGGTTCAGTTCTTTTGATTTTAAAGGGACATCCTCTTGTGTAAATACGCACGAGGTGTCATTTCTGAAAAACGTGACTGACTTTCATGCTATAAATTTTACTAGTGCGAATACCGTAAGTACAAGTAAATTTTCACAGTTTAATAGAATCTGCCACTCTTGTGAGGATTCCAAATTTATGTATATACACTCACTTGAGTAAAGTATATTTTTTTTTACTCTGAGCTCCCAGATATATTTGAATTGTCAAGTTCCTAGATTTATAAAGTTACTTAAAACAGTGAGAGTTGATTGATAGGGATGCTACTCACGCAAGACAATTTGACTGATTAAAAATATTTCAACTTCTCGTTCTCTCTCATGATGTCAAGTTGTGCATGTAATTATAGACATTTCTCCTTCCTATCTTTTTCGTGAAGCTAGGAAGCTAGCCTTGTCAAATGTCTAATGGAACATAATGAGTATTTGAGAGAGAAGCCTTGCTTTAGTGTCACTTAACAAGAATGTTAACATATTTTGTGGAAGCCCACTGCTCTAGAATTAGGATTTAGAGTGCGAGGTAGAATGTTTTTATGAACTATTACTATAGTAGTCGAATTATGATTATATCACGGAAGCATACTTAGACGCTCTGGATAATCATGGTTAAGTATAGCTGTGTAGTTCCATTGCGTGTGGAAATAACCGAGGTGTATCAGGTTCCCATGTGATAACTTCTCTCGTGCGTGAAAGTGTTAAATACTTACTTAGACACGTATCGACATGACTCGTACGATACGACGTATAATATATAGTTGAAGGTGTGTTCTTCTCCTCCTTATTATTTTACAGAAGTTACCCGTCTCTTCCGATCCCATAATGACGGCTTGTATGAGTAATTCTAAGGCGTCGGTCAACCATTTCATACTACTTTGTAGAAATGGCCGACGGAGAGCGATTGAATCATATTCCATAATACATAGATAGTTTATTTTCTTCTTGGAACATTTTCTCAAATCTTGTGTAAATATAGGATTCTCCAAGTTTTCCGACCACGCCTGCAGCCAGTGCACATACTGTGCAACATTATTATTGTTTTTGTGCACTCTCATATCAATTGAATTTATTATGGCTGGGAGTATCTCTCTAAAAATATTATTTCTAAACGGGCTCCTCTCGTGGTTGGAATGAAAAATAAATGCTTATTTTGAACCAAGGAAAACAATTGTGACATTGTCATGTGAACTCCGAAGGAGTGTTCCGTAGTTGTCCCCTACACTTGTTCTTCTCTGTACTTATGTATATATATAACTTTTACTCTATTGTACAAGTAGTATATACATATATCTATCTGTTAATCATATTTTTACCAGACACTAGACACTTATGCTGAAAGGATTAAGCCGGCTTATGAAGCAGATGAGGAGGACTTGACTTGAATATGTACACAGGGAATATTTACATGAACTACGCTAATGCGCTGCTTCTGACTGAATAGGATTTAATTATGGTAGGTGACCGAGTGAGAGAGAAAATATGGTGGAGTATACTGTAAAATGTACAACTTGGAATGGGAAATGTGGAAGGGCTGTTGAAAGAATGTCTCGAGGAAATATAATTATCTATTGTAGTGTGCAAGACAGTTCGAAATACAGAGCAATGTGTCAAAGTTACATGTGTGCATAAAAATATATGGTTGTAGGAATGATACGTGTCTTGTTTTTTTTTTCTTCTCCCTGTTGATTTTATACTTGAATAATTTAAATAACGAGGGATATTGAATCAAGATTGAAAATCCAACTGTTTTAAGGGGCTCCGTCCTTGTCACATTCATCCCGTCTATCATGTTATGTATATTTAAGTTGTTACTAGTTTTTTGTTGTTGTCTTTTCTCTCTCTCTCTCTCTCTCTTTCTCTCGTTTGTCGTTTGTCAGTCGACAAGTTTACAATATCGTGGGTGACTGCAATTATTATTATTAGAGATAGTATCTGAGATGTATGTAAAAGAGTTTCAGGCGACGAGAGTACAATGAGAAAGAATTCAAGATTTAGTTTTGATGCTTTCTAAAAGCTTCACCAGTGTGTGTGTGTGTGTATAAGTATTAAGTGTATTGATGATGATGGGATTTAATTCAATTAATTTTCGTGACTGCTGTTTGGACACGTTGTTCTGCTCGGCTAGGACTAGGACTAAATGGACGTGCGTTTTCAATGCTGATTTGGACTCCTTTAATTTTTCAACTCTTATTATTTACTTCCAATTGTGAATTGTTAAACTGTATCATTCATTGATATATGAATTTGTGAATGCATTCACTTTTCAACAATATTAACTGATGTGTTGACCAGCTTTTGTCAGTTGTAAAAGGTCTTCCTTGATCGTGCAGAGTTTGGGAGTAAAAATATATAACTGTGTCAGTGTGCATGCTGAACAGTCATAATATATGTACATACATGCATCATACATAGTCGAGGATTTATAGCGTGTACGTATGGATGGTTGGATGGATGGATAGATGGATGGTTGGATAGATAGATGGATGGATGTTTTCCAACCGATCGTCTTCCATCTTTCTTGTGACTATTTCTCGTCTGTGTTGTGAGATGTATAGGGTCAATTTACCAAAGTTAGAATCATATACCTCATATGGAAGTTTTCTGTCTTATTATGGGTCAGGACAAGGAAGGATTGAAACGTTTGTAACAGTTTGTGTCTATCCTCTATGTCTACAAACTTAACTCTCTATTTTTTTTAGTATAATTTGAATTTCATTTATGCATCAAAGTCTTCATCTGTGAAAGGGATAATAGAATTTTCGTACTCGGTGATTTTTTTTTCATATCTGTTTATATGTATGTAGTGTACACATATGGGATCGTAGGGTAGTGAGGGGCTACTACTACTAGGAAGGAAGAGCAGGAAAGAAGAAGTGATACGAATAATTTTCACAGAGGCCTGAAGAGACGGCTGTAATGACCTTTATTGTTTGCATATACATACATACGTCCTAACATATGCACATCTTTTTCTTCTTCTTCATTTTTTATTTGAAATGTTAGCGGACTACACTGATGTGATAAACTACTGTGTTATATTGAGTCATGTGTGCTAAAAGCATTTGCTCGTATCTCTAAGACGTACGAAAGCCCCTTTTTTTTCCTGAGGTTCAAAAGTTGATGCATTTGTATCTCTAAGAGTCAAGTTTCAGCTATCGTTTTCCCAGCTATCATTTCAACGTTCTTATTATTTCATCGTGCTCGTTTTGCAACTTTCTTCAAGGTTTGATTCATCATGCAGGAATTGTGATGATTGCTACAATACGATGTGTATGTGTGTATGATTGTTTGCAATTCTTCATGCAAAAGTCATGAGAATATGAGTACTTTGAATCGGTTTTATTTTTTTAAACTGCTCGTGATTCAGAGTATTTTCATTTCACATTTAGTATGCACCCTACCATATATACATAGATATAAGTATGTATATATCTGTAAATATGTCTGTATAAAATGGATAGATTACTGCAGAACATGGCTGTGAACACAGCAGATTTTTCGTACGTGAAATCTTTTCTTGATGACTCCAAACAAACTAGTTTCATTCAAAAGTTATGTTTGCATGAAAATGTCAAAGTTCCTCGATAATTTCTTCATAGACATAGACACATAATATATACGATCTGGTAAATAGATACACAAGTATTATTCCTACTATAGCTAACCTCTAACAGCTAATAGACGGAGGGATATCTATCTATCTGCACAACATGTAAGAAATAAAGTGGGAAATCCATGATGATTTGCAATAATAATAAATAAATTTATGTGTTCCAATGCTATTTCTCTCCCTGCTGGACCAATCATTTCTCAGATTGCATTAAATCATTGTCTAATGGGATGTGGATTACCCTATGGCAAGAGACGTTGCCCTGAATCCATGGAGAAGGGGGGAAAAATAGAGAATTGCAAGTGTATTTGTGATTCTGTGGGAGAAAAAAAAATTGTACAATAAATCAAATAAACAAATTAATAAATCGCAATTTAAAACTTATTGACTTGACAGTCTGGCTTTCTTGTAGATAAAGGGAAGAATAATATTTATGGTAGGATGGGCAATATGGTTTGTGTGCGCTGGGTCCATTTTTCTTGTCTCAGCTGTACTATATTGACAAATTCGATCTCATCGGAGTGTACTGCTCAGAAATGATTGCTCCTGTCTCTCTCTCTCTCCTTCTCTCTCTCCTTGGCTCTCTCTCTCTCTGTATGTGTATACATAGATACATACATATGTGTGTCTGTGGTTTGATGCTTATATAATTTATTTAATAATCTACATTTGTTGTAGCCTCATATACACATCAGAAGGAACAAGGATGATTTACTGCTTTCGCTTTTCCATGGAAGAGAAAAGTGGGGACTTCAAATAGAGCGGAAAAGCAGGTCAAATGCCGAACGCCCTTTTTGGTAAAATCCTATTGCACTACAGCCGTTGTGTGGCATGATGTTTTGAAAAAAAAAAAACAAATCAGAGCCTCAGATAGTGTATGTAGGTATATACCGTAAGTTCTTTGGAAAGGAAAGGAAATATTAAATGTTATCATCATCGGGACACCCCCATGCATACATGATTACAGAGATAGACTTAAAAATGAATATTTAATTTTTACATAACTTAAACTGAGCATAAAATTGTGCTAAACAGCTGCCTGCATTTTAGCTCAAATGTGTTTATGAGATAACACTTGCAAAACTGCAGTGTCCATTTTTTTTATCAAATATGCCTCATTACTTGAGTGCTCTCCAACTTACATAGTTAAAGTTGGCCTCCATGGACGGAGGGAATTACTACTGTCGAGAGGAAAGAACTAAATGTATGCAGATAACTTTGTTCTGTGAAGGTTGTTGCTGCGCTCGGAGGATAGGAAGGAGCGGAAGTTTAGTTCTTACACAAGAGCATTTTCATTTTGTGATCATGGTAGGACAGTGTGATCTACTTACAAAAGCTGGTCTGGCCTTCCCCTCTGCCGCCTGCAAATTAAGTACCTGTGTTCACATCTTATTTAAATTCTAAAAATCTTTTGGTTGTATGGGGTTCAAGTAGCGAAGGGAATAATGGAGCAGCGGGAGTCCCTCTTGGTACAGGTTTTCCTTTTATAGACACTGTTTTTATTCAATTTGATTGTGCAATTGTAAAGAATTAACTAATTTTCGGCTCTCTTCTTCTTCTTCTTCTTGTTCTGCTCCTGGTGCGATGTTTGCATTTTTTTTCTCTATGTGCGAAAGGAAGTAACTAATTTTTTTCCCCCCTCGCGGCTATTTTGTAACTAAGAAAAGTATGCCTGTTTTGTGGAAGATATGGAAAATAGCTCTCGTAAGGAAATTTAGGAGTAGATTCCTACTCCTATCATATACATACAGATAGATATAAGTAGATACTGACTCTGAGACTCTCTGGTATAATATCTCTGGACTCTCTTGAGTGTTTGAGTTGTAATAAATGAAGCTAACGGAGATTACTTATTTTAAAACTTTTCTTCTTTTAAACGTATACCCCGTTGCGTTTTCATTCTTCCCGTAATAATATTGTAGCTCCTCCAACTTGTCCTGTTGAAGTCTTCAATCCTGATTAGACTATGTTTATTATGTACATGTGTGGTTCGGGACGGCATACTCACGATGCTCTAATTTTATTATGGTCGTGTCCTGACTATTACAATTTACCATTCCACCGTTATTTCTATTTTCTATGGAGGTACATGACATGACATGGAACAAGAGAGGAACGGAGCAGCGTATTTAGCCTATGTTGACTGATTCACAATATACTTCCTCAAAGGGATCCACTTCTCACATGGCTATATATATGGCGACACCATGTTTGTGTACATGTATGAAAATTCCAGGAAGATATCTCATTTCTTTTTTCCTCTTTGCAAACAACCATTGCAACTCCAACCTTCAATGTGTAGGGGTGTCCTTTACATGATGGAAGAAGCAATATGGATAAGTGTGAATACATGAGTGGCTCTTTATATACTTATGTATAGCTATAACGTCTATACAGGAAGGAGGATTCTTCTTGACTGAGCACGGAGTGCCAATAAGATATTGTGTATTCTCAGCAGAAAAAAAAAGTTTTCGCAGTAGATGTTTTATGAAGATTTTTATTGCTTAAACCATGTTGTCATGTTGAGTTGCACATACATTCTCAATTCTTGTATATCTACCTATAGATATATATATAGATATAGATATAGATACCTATGTATAGGTATATAGGAAACACGTGCAACCAGGCAAAGTCCAGTTGGTTGCTTAATGGTGGCATAAATTCGTTTAGCTTGTATTTTTTTGAAGATGGTTGATGTTGATAGGTTGGAAAGTCATATTTCATATTAGTATCTGATGATAAGTAATGCAATCTTATGAGATCATAATATTTTCCCTTAATTTATCTTCAGTCAGCTTGGCACCTATTTCTGTTCATTCGAAGCTTTAAGGAGTCGCTGTGCCGTAATATTCATGATAATGGGGTTGGAGACTCATATGTAGGATGTGTGTATATGGACATATGTATATGTATGTCCTCTGTGTAGTATCTAGTATCTACACACACACACACATACACACACACACACGTAAGGATTACAATAAGGTTGAGACTATCTCAGTTCATGATACTCCCATGCGTTTTTTATTTGCCTTACCTTATATCCGTGAAATGATCCATGTACACAGAGCCGTGCTGTCGGCAGGCAGTGACTCTCTGTGAGATGTATGTATTTAAGTGGGAAATTTTACAGCTTATTTTACGATCCCTTGTTTAGTAGAAGGAATATATGACCCTTGTTTTAGTGTAGCAACTATCATTGTGTAGATAGAAAGAACATTACAGAAATTGTGATCTATTGTTCCATAGTATGGGGCATGGAAGGTCCTTGCGAAAATGCAGCTCGGAGCGCATAAAAGTAGACTTTATTTTATCTTCGTTACCATACAACTCCTATACTGTACATGCATAGAGGTAGATGTGCCTCTACAGGAATGTGGTGTAAATACTTTATTTTAATTATTTTAAAATCCAAATACCAATGCAATACCGTTACGACAGTGTACACATACACACACACACACATACCAGAGTGTTCACTTCACAGGGAAAACTTCATCTAAAACTTGTCTGAAGTGTGTGGTCATGTCATATAAGAAAGATAGGGCGCGTTCAATTTTCAATGGTACTGTAAAATCTGCAAGAGAAGCTTTACTTTTGGAGCTCATAAAGATTTATTTTTTTTATATGGCAGGTCCTGCCATACATTGACTATAGCGTATTCGTTATTCGTTAAAGTGATCAATTATAAGGTTGCTGCTAGGCTCTGGTATTTATTTTTTTTAGAAACTTCAAGGTCCTGGTTTGGAGATTAGTTTTTGCAAAAAGGCCACTCGGCAGTCTTGGATAAAAATAAAAATGACAGAGTTTGAGCCAGCCATGGAGGTATTTTATTCATGCATGCATACATACATACATACATACATAGAATAATCATAATAATGATGCTACAGAGAAATAAATCCAGAGGGGAATTGATGAAAAGTGTTTTAATTATAGGAGCACTCAAATATAGAAGTAACTTTGTATATTTTATTGGAAGGGGGCATAATCGGAGGTATTGTTACACTCAATGCGGACTTTCTCCTTCATTACAGAGTAATAATAGTTGTAGTAATGGTGAGCTGACAGGAATCTGTGCTAATGCATGTGTAATGATTATGCTGTCCCATTATTATAATTCACCGGAGAGGATATAAGTGCTTGATCAAAGTCACTCAGGAATATACAGGTAGGGAGTGTAAATAAGTCGTTGGGCTTTAACTCCATTGTGCCGCTCCTATGAGACTTATTATAGTATGGGAGACTTTAGGTTAGAAGAGACCCAAGTGAGCTGAAACATAGAAGTTATAATGGTAGTCAAGTCATTGAAATTCGTCACGGACATACAATTTCGTTTCGGTTTACATTTCCCATGCAAACATAACCTTACTATATTTCGAGCTGCATAAAAGAAGAAGGGCCACGCTTGATGAAAATTCTATTGAAATTAATAATATGTCGTGTGCAGGAGCTCTAGATATTTGTCAGAGAGTTGGTAAACTTTTGCTGAAAGTTAATGACACTTAATGTTTTCTCGCAGTCACATATGAGTGTGATAGTGTAGTGAGGTGGAGGGTATAGAGTGTAGTGTAATGGAGTGTGTAGGTTGAAGTTAGTGTGGGGGTTTATTTTTTTTTCAAGGAGAAAGCCTCAAGTAACGGACGATAATAATATTTAAGACTTATGATCACATTTTAAGTAAAAGAGAATAATTATTATTATTGAAGGCGTTTAAATTTCAAGACGTTTCTTTTGTTTTTCCTCACCCTTTTTTTCCCCCCTCTTTTTATACATGAATAGTGATTATTTTACGAAGAGCTGGGAGGCTCTGGTAAAAGCCTTGACGTTGTAGTGTAGTACTAGGAAAACTACAACTACTATTACATGAGATTGAATCTCTTGCTATTTATTATAAAGAGCATTAGCTCTCCTCTATGGTTACCTTGAGAGTAGTACTCGTTCCTATTATTTATATCTGGGTTAGTATATGTGCGGCTGGGAGACTGAGTGATGTCTTATGGAAGTTATAGAAGTTATATGAGTGTGAGTAGTGAGTACAAACACACACACACTCATACACGCACGTGTAGCAGTTTTCAGTATTCCTTGATAAAATGTAGAGAGGAAGAGTGAGAAAAGAATGATAAATGCTCCTCTGCTACAGTATGTTTGCTTAAAGATTTACATAGAGATGGATTTGGATTGGATAATATATTTTTTCCCTGCATTTGGAAGTGAATTATTCGAATATTGTAGGAGAGTATAAAAGGGATAAGAGGAAGAAAAAAAAAGTACTTGTGGTGACTTGGCTCCTGAGGACTTGGGACTGTGGGACGTTTACATTTGACACGGAAAGTGAAGACAAGTCGATTCGATACGTCGGGAAAAGTCTTTGTGTGCTCCGTTGACGGTTTAATGCGGAATTACACTAGGATTTTATGTGGGAGATAAATGAATGACTTTTGCATTTTTATAAGAATGTCCCATGCATATATAGATGGGACAGGATTTGGTGATAGTGATAAAAATCTTCATTGAGGATTAAATCCATGAGGTTGTCAGTGGACGTGGATAAATCTCTTGTCAAATCAATTCCATAGTGTGCTTGTCAACGTCACAGCATCTTACTTACCTTCTTGGTTTCCTACGTCTTCCTCGTTCGTCATTCTGTCCGCATTTCCTCTCTCTTTCTCTCTCTCTCTGTCTCTCTCTCTCTCTCTCTCTCTTTATACTCTGGCCATTGAGACTCAACTTGTTTTATTTCAACTTTTTTTTATTACTTCTTGTTACGGAAATTTATGTTTTTCGGAAGTTGAAAAAAACTTATTTAGTTCCGATACTCTTACTACTTGAATTTCTCAAGTATCAACAAGTCCCATATAATTACCGTAATGAGACATTATTTTCCCCCGCTTGACGAATCACACATCATCCAACATATTTAGGAGTGGTGTGGTGTGTAAGTGCGGATGTTTACAAATTGTAATAATTATTATATGTAATAATTATATATGAGCGTGCGTGAGTATGTGTTTGTGTGTGTACAGGCAATTTAACGTAGTACTACTGTTACATGTTCCCTTAGTAAGCCTGAAATTGAAACTATCTATATATAGTAATTACTTACATATGTATATCCTTGCTAAATCTTTCATGGGGTTTGAATAATCGCGCTAACTTAATATTCCCAAGTTGAGGCACACATCTGGAGGTTTCCAACATTCGAGTCGGTCTTCTATTATGGCTTTGACTCAGATCCTCCTCAGTTGTAAATGGATAATTTGGTTTTGGTACATAGTAAAATGCATGTACTTTGACATGCGTATTATATAGAATTAGTTGACTGGAGTATGTAATTACTATTTTTCAAGTTAGGGAGTTTTGAAAAAGGAAGTAGAAAGAAACCCTTGGCGTAGGGCTAAGAATTGTAAGGTTTTAAGACGTATAGATACATACATACAGTATATATGGAGTGACGCTCACGATTTCTTGCAGCATAAATGTGAAACGGAGCTTTTTCTCTAAAATTGTTCAAGTGTTTCTCCAATGTATATCCTGCACATGGCTTTTCTTTTAGCTGCAGAAGGTATGTTCGATTTACCATTCGATTCAATTCCAAGTTGGTTTGGACGGAAGAGCCCAAAAGGGGTTATATTATTATACCAACTGACTGTAAACAAAAGTCATGGTAAATTGTGAAGAGTCTTGGTGAAAATTGTGGCATATGTTGGCTATGTGTGGGTCTCCTTTAAGAGCCGCCTTGCATCTCTCTCTCTCTCTCTCTCTCTCTCTCTCTCTCTCTCTCTCTCTCTCTCTCTCTCACTCACTCGCTCACTCTTTCCATTCCCCTCTCTTTCTGTCTTGAAGGACTCAACCATGGATTGAGAGTTCTTTTGCTCATGTTCTCTTGTTCTAACTGTCAACAGTTTTCTATGTAGTAAAGAATGGATTCTTGTAAGCAATATGCCATGCCGTCTGCCAACTGGAGAAAATCATCTGCTTACTTTTGTTGTTGTGCTTGGATATTCTAAAACCATGAGATATCATGTACGCAAGGCATCATACAGATTGTATTATACTTGAAGTTAGAGCATCCTCAGGTTTGAAAGATCCGACCAGACGTTTGCACATGTTTTTCGTGCTCATCTTCATACTGTTAAGTGTTCCATGTGTGTGTGTGTGTGTGTGTGTGTGTGTGTGTGTGTGTGTGTATGTATGTATGTATGTGTGTGCGTATTGTGTATGTTTTGTGTTTATTGTAGAAACGTGACATACCTAATTAATTGTTCAATGCGGGGTAAAAGCCTTCATTCTAGTTTGTGTAAAGCATCTTCATATTCTTCTTGAAAAGTTGTGTATTCATAATACACAGCTTGTATCGTGTGCTTGGTACAAGTAACAATTAGATCCTGTGTTTGTGTTCTTATTGTCACTACTACTATGTAATCATGCTGATGTTTGGTGTGTGTGTGTGTTTGCGAGGGAGAGAGAGAGAGAGAGAGAGTGTGTGTGTGTGTGTGTGTCTGGAATCACCCATCACGCTCATTTGTCATGATTACTCAATAGTTCGTACTTTGTTAATAATATGTAATTGAATGGGCCGGACCCTGGACCAAGAGGCCACATCTTAGCTCAGATTTTTGAACGCATACGGTGTCTGTGTCTGATAAATAATTTATGGACGATTATGTACATAATTGCATATAATGGATGCTCTATGAATATAGATCCGCTCATATGCATGTAATGACATATGTAATAATTCTGTTTATGTTGATGTGGTGAGTTTGAGTGAGCAAACATGTCTAAATGCGGAGCTGCCCTTTCAAAAGGGAAAACATTTTAAGGGCGGAGTGCGGAGCTTTTTTTAGCTCATCCGTTTTTTTTTATACTTTCGAACGAATTAGATTAGATTGAATTGAGTTTCTTTTGCAGATGATTTCAAACCATGTATGTATGTATGTATGCAAGTTTGCTGCAATTATTATTACATTCTTCTATACATTAATTTAAATAGCTTTTGTGTACCTAATAATTTTTCCATTCAGTCAAATTAAATCACAATAATAAAAATAATAACTTCTTAGAAACTTGGTCACGAGGAGGCGAGGAGCGAGAATTATTTTTGCCGTAATTGTGTGTGTATTAAGTTGTTTTTTTATTCTTAATTACATAATTAGTATGTATATCTCCATGGAAGTCCTTGCATTGAATTTAGTCCAGTCAACAACAGTTTATTTTTGTAGCACATGCACGAAAGTTCTCATCCAGGCGGTCTAATGTCGGATGTCAATTTCCTATTGTCCTGCATATGGAAATAGAAATTTGCCTGCCGTAATAGGAAACATTTGGGATTGTTGAACGTCTGGTAGGCATCGTCGTTCCTTGGATAGATATTACATCCTATGTATGTATTAGTATCTACTATCCTAGAACTAACACAATACAAGTGATAGGTTAATAAATCAACTTGCTATATTAAATTTTTAAGTTAAGGATTTACTTAGGATTTGGCTTGACTTGGGATCCTCTATTGCAACGGCCTACTGCTTGTCAAACTGATGATTGCCCTAACTTGTCTCTATTTTATCCAAGTAATATCCTGAGCACAAGGGAAGTGAAGTCCCTTTGGTAAAATCTTTGGCCCATTCCTAAATGTTACGTACATTGAAAAACATGGTGAAGTTAATTGTTTGGTTCCGACCGTCCCAGCGAGGGGATAGAGAAGAGCAGAAAATCATTTTACGTGGTGTATCCACCTAATAGCTGGATATGTACCTAGCCTATAGGTATTATGTATTTATATGTATGTATCTGCTCTTATCTGTAGAAGATAGAGGAAACATGGTTTCCCACAACTAGTCTTACAAGATTGCATAATGCACCAACTTTGGATCTTCCTTCATTCACGATTATTTGCTTCAGGAAAGGAATTGCAAAAAATATCCTGTGTGCAAATTGGTGCTTTGGTGGAGGAAAAAAATTCCCAAGTCACGCATTGAATTTGGCTGCATTTTAGGATAAATGCATTGGCCACGTTTTGTTGGACTCTCTGTAATATCCCTTCCCTCCTTGGCCTCTTACCCATGAGTGTACTTGAGTTTATTTGACCACGAAAGTGTAGGGAAATATTAAACACCACCACACGACAAAATAAAGTTATTTCTCTTGTAGTCTCTCTTTCTCTCTCTCTCTGTCTCTCTGTCTCTCTGTCCCTACGTTATCTAGAATTGTACAATATACCTATGGATGTATGTATGTGTACACATTTTGGAGTCACTGTATTCCTGTGAACGGGATTTTAGGACATATTCCTCTGGGATGAGTAAAGCGTCTGTTCCATTTTAATGTTTAACTTTTTAACTATATCCACGTCATTACATTGTAGTTGTACACTTGTTTCCCTGGTTGTTACTCAAATTTACAAATTAAATTGAGTGGCACATGTTGTGCATACATGTATATGCTATTAGAGCCCTTGTAATTACGTATAAGAATATTTGTATGTATGTATGTATGAGCGGGCTTATTGGGCATGGAAGGAGGAGTTTCATTGAGCTGAACAAATAGAACCAAATGTGTCCTTTCAGAGTGGTGGCAGTAAATGGAGAATGTGTAATTATGAATATGTATATCAAATATCAACCTTTAGTATCTACATATCTATCTATGCATGTATCCGTGTGTATGTAGATGACTGCCCTGACTCCAGCCGAACATTTGTAGAACACCTCACCGTGAAATTGTTGGTACAACTGGAAATTATTAGGTATTCGGCATGACCTGTCGACAGGAAATTAATGAGCACGAATTAGTAAGTAGTAGTCAGTAGTCAGTCATATATGTATGTAGAGACAGTAGTAATGATCCTAACTCCAACCATAGAATAGACTTATTGTGAGGCACAATGAACATTTTAGTGTATTAAAATATCTACATACACACATAATTACATATGTATACTACATATTTTTTTTATATAGGAACGTACGAGACCCAATAAATTGTTGATCCGGCAAATTATACATATATGAAAAAAGCTCTTGTATGTAAACGTTTTCATACTTATTGTATGGGAAATGCCATGTGTACATACTTATATTTTGTAGCTACTACTGTTACTTACTCCTCTACACTACTACTGTTAGAGAATTTTATACCCCCTCTGTAATTTTGAAATATTGCATATAATATGTACTGCACTGTGTTTGTTTATATTGTAGTTGTAGCCCTAACTCCTAAAGGATCTACCAAGAGAATCCAGTTTTGAGCTGATTAAATTGATCACGTGAAATTACCATCACCAACTTCATGTTAATCTCGATAAAATCCTCACGTTACATTGTAGTATACAAATAATTACAGATGGACGTGGACGTTGTAGATTTTCGATTAAAAACTTTTTGGGGATGGTAATTTGTTTTGGGAGGGCATGTGGAGAGCCAAAGGGAGCCTTTCTATGTAGATGGAAAGAAGGACAAGTAAATAAATACAGGGTGACATTACAAAGGTTTTGAAAGATCGGGGTGTCCATGTAATTACCCTCATTTCGTATTTCATGTGACGGGAGAGGGACTCAAGGAAAGAAAAAAAGTCTTTTAAGGAAACAACGAACCAATCCTACTCCTGCCGTGTACAAGTGCATTACTCATTATGACTTTACACAAATGTTAGGATAATTTTTGCATTCTCTCCAAAATTCCGCTCTCTATCCTGGCCAAGGATATTACACTGCAGACAATCTGCAGCCCTGGTGAAACTGTGCTTGCTGGGAAACTGATAAAGTTCATGGCTGGGCTCTTTATTTAATCCTGTACGTGTAGGGAGTTTTTATTAAGTTTTGTCTTGTTGTGGGGATAGTAGGGGTACATAGTACCTGGTGATAATAAAAAGTTGAGCATCATCATTTTCCGCCATGTACTCTTTCTACTGTATGTATGTATGTAACCGTGGAGGAAGGACGGAAGAGCATCTAAATTCGTGGTGCTCTTTAAATTAATCGGTGTGCTGTGCGGTATAACATGATCGTTACTACAATGGTTTTGGACTTTCTTTAGCTTGCCGACTATATACATAAATATACGTATCCATAACTATGCATACACATATTCTATATTATATATAAATCTACTGTATCTATATCGTAACCTTTTCTCAGGCTTGAAATGAAGCTACCTCATACACACAAAAGCTCCTCGTACCATGTAAGAATCCAGTTACAGGAAAGTTGTTGGCATCTTTGCACGCAGCTCGGAAATTTCTATGATTTTGTATGTGTGTGTGTGCGTCATGGAATTTAAATATTATGAAAAAGAAAATTAAAGTTGGTTTTAAATTCGTTCAAGTTCGTGACAGATAGAATTCAAATTGTCAGTTTGTGGTTGGGAAGTAATTCGCTTCACAGAATATGTAAATGCATAATTTAAATATTTCATTCACAATTTTGTTTTAATATCAGAAGAAAGGAGGATTTGAGACTAGAGTTATATTCCTGAGCGTGTATCAAATCCAAGAGTTAACTTTATGTACACAGTACATTACGTCTCTGTGTGTTTGTATGTGTAATGTGTGCTGTGTGTGTGTATATATATATATATAAAGGTGCATCATCGGAATTGTATTTTTTTTTATTCGTGTTCCTATATACACTAAGTTTCATCCTGTTGGAATAAATGCATGCATTTATATATATTAACATCCCCATGCACCTTAGCATTGACTTTTTGGGAGGTTTTTCGATCACTACACCAGTCAAGTTATGTTTTTAGGGTGTCAATCCATAATGTGGATTGATTTTGAGAGAACATTAGCTTGAAAGGAAGGTTCGCGGCCACACCCATAAAATGTAATCGGAAATAACTTTAGTTCATCTTTCTATTTTTCATGGTAAATTCGCCCGAGAACTGCATACTGTTTTGGTTTTGTATACATTGTTTGTATGTGTGTGTGTGTGTGTGTGAGAGAGAGAGAGAGAGAGAGGGAGAGCTACACCTCGTGATTCCCTTACATGGTGTAAAGGAGGATGCTTATAAGAAATGTTGTGTTCATTTCAGTCTCCTATGTATAGTATGACTAGTGCACATTCATATTTACTGGTACAGTAATTGTGCATGGTACATATTACGTACATGCACATCCCCTGTTTGAAGCTTTGAAGGTTGGCCACAGCTAAGGGTTATTTTTTCGGTTACTTAATTTTTGGATGCTTAAATTTAGAATTAAAAGGGTATGTTATTAACTTTAGGGATGATGATAGGCTGAGAGGTGCGGGGGATATGATAGTTGACGTACATATGTACATAAAGCCGGTGTTTGCCACGAAGAATGAGTTCATGTCTTTGAGCTAAAATACCTACTATACTTTTACAGTAATTATTTTTATAGCCCCTCAGGAAATGCTGCATGAATTCTCCCAAGCTTTTATTTTTAAATGGTTTTAGCTACTATTAGTATTTTAATATTAAGATTACTTCAATTATTATTGCTCTCTTCGAATCCTTTAACTCCGCCGGCAATTATGGTTGGTAGTTGTGTTACATATTGTCTTTGCTCTTTGTACGATGAAAAAATTATTTGAAAGATTATTTCTTGGAGGTTTCTGAAAAATAAAGGAGGGAAACAGAAAATCAGGTATGTGGAAAAGCCTGGATTTACTAACGCAGGTGTATATTTTTTTTTTGGACGAAAAGTTTAGTCTCTCCCTTCAGTTAGTGACACTACAGTATACATAGGTACGGATACATAATTATTATTATGTAAACAGCGTGTACTACAGATGAGCTAGTACTTACTACTACCTGCTCAAAGGATTTCCAGGATGAGGAAACGCATTTACATTGATTCACGTAATAAGAGTCCATTGTATGAATCAGTGTATTTGTTGGAACTACCATGTTTTTCTTTATATATAATAGGGACGTTAGCTATTTGTGCTTTTGTGACTCTTGTGAGTTGTCCATTGTGTGCGTCCTTTGTTTATTTGAATCAAGAGCAATAATACTTCAGCTTAGAATAAGAGAGAGGTTTTTTTTATAGCAGCAATTAATATTAGGTTAATCACTCCCAAGTATCACTCGAGTCGGTGAGTGAGTCACGACTTGACCCCAGTCATTTCTCTCTACATTTGGTAAAGTACCTCAAGCTTGGGGTTCTCTCTTACTGCGACGAAAGGAAGATACATAGAGGACTTCCTTGACCGAGCAATATTACATATGTATATACTGTTAAAAGTCCTAAGTAAGTAGTGTGTACTGCTTTCATTGTATGAGACATTCTGTTCTTTGATTTTACCTTTTGGATGTAATGTATGAATGTATGTATGTGTCTGCCTGGAAGCCATGTAATAAGGGGCCGGTTTACTGCATGTGGAAATATGCATCAATTATTTTATAACCAGATTAAGTTGTTTTTAGCCACAAGGGATTCAGATTTCGTATGATATACGCTTGAAACTACAAGGGACTTTTATAACTTAAAAGGTTTTCTCTCTACCTTCTCTCTCTCTCTCTCTCTCTCTCTCAATCTCTACTTGCGAAAGTAATCTCAGCATCACTCAGAGTTAGAGTTGCATATATATCTATAATTATTATTATATATATATATAATTATATATAGACAGATAAATACATATTTGTACGTCTGCTGTAAAATAATAGCACGAGGAACACAGTAACTGGGAGTGAGCTTACAATTACTAGAGATGTAGTGTAATATTATGCTATATGCTATGCTATAAGTATATTCTCTCTCTCTCTCTTGAATATTTTTTATACTCAATTGTTTTTTATTATTATTTACCTTATGTCCGATAGTAGCTCATTATTCTCGGTTTGCTCATTCTGTGATGGAAAGTCTGCAATAGTTAAAG
Organism: Allacma fusca; assembly: GCA_947179485.1. Taxonomy (NCBI): domain Eukaryota; kingdom Metazoa; phylum Arthropoda; class Collembola; order Symphypleona; family Sminthuridae; genus Allacma; species Allacma fusca. The sequence continues at coordinate 37,551,873 of OX359249.1, forward strand.
ATCAACTCTGTAGAGAGAATTATTGCAGAATTGCAACACCCTTTTTTTTGGAAAGGCCCCTACTGTATTTTAGTAGAAATATGGTATGCATTTTAATGGAAGTTTTTTTTTGGAAGAATATTATACACATGTTTTTTATTTTGAGGTATGGATCACTAAAAAAAATGCAACCCACTTTTTTTTTATTTGTTGAGTAAAGTACCAACTACTTAAAAGTTAGTGAACTATTCTTACATGGAAGTGTCAACTTTCCCCGATTGCAAGATACTTAATATGTTAATAGTACAGAACAAATACATAAGATTGCGAGAAGGAAGAAAGGAGGAAAAGATTTTCCCGAGCGCTAAATTGCCTTAAGGTTGCTCTCGCATGCTAATTTAATGACTATTGACTTTTACCTTGATCCTTGGCTGGGATCCTTCTCCGTACTTTTCCTTCCTCTGCCCCACCATACCATACGTATCTATGTCTCTAGTAGTATTTCGGAAATTTGTGAATACAAGGGACTGAAAACAAGTCAAGAAGAATCAAAGAGAAAGAAAAATGGGTGAGGCCTCCTCTGGATTACATATATATCTATAGCTACATATAGATAGTAGTAGCTATCTACTCTACAATCTATAGATATGTATATATTATAGCATTGCCGGATTTATGTATATCTATAGATGTATATATCCCGTATGTAAATATTGTAGAATGACTCCTTTTTTTTATGTATTTATATAGTTATGAGTGAGGAATACGTGGATACCAGTTGATATGATGTGAATGCAAAGTACTGTATATTCCTGCTGGGTTTTGGGAATTCTGGAGATTTTTAAGTGGAAAATTGAGTTTTGCGTGACTTTGCTATTAATATTCTAGTAAGAAAGTCTCTTGTGTCAAGTTAACTGGATACTAGTACTCTGTGTTTTTCTTTCCTGGTCTTCCTTGTTCTGTTCACTGTGCCTGGATATCCCTAGTGGATATACCTAGAGGACTCTACTACTTGGAATAAACCGATGGTTCATACTTTTGAGGATATAGTATGTAGATGATATTCTCCAAGATACTAGAGTGTAGGGTAATACCAGGGCTTTACGGAGCTCCTCTCTCTCTCTCTCTCTCTCTGATTTTTTTTCTCGTTTAACAGTCAAAGAGAATAACCTGATGTTTATGTATGTTGACTGGAAAGATTGTACTTAATCAGCCTCTTGTACTTTGATTTCGACGTATCCACCTTCTATTCCCTATATAACTGTTACTGATATCTCAAGTTAAACCTTTGATTTTGAATTTACTGGGAAAATACTGGAGATTTATAAAACATTGATATTATGTGCCTGAAATTTGCAAAAAGCTAGTTACATGGATATGTAGATTGTATCAGTACTAGATAGGTTGAGATATAGATTGTACATATAGGAATGTTGGTTTTAATGCTCCTATAAAGATTTAATAGTGTTTACAAATCCTGTGGCCCTTCTGGAGGATGAATCAAATTATTTTGTACACTGTCAGAATTTTTGAATTTTTGTTTTTGAGCATAAAATCAGGGTTTGACATCAGGGGCTTTCATCATATTAGTATCTACTATCTACCTTGACTACACTTGAAGAAGAACCTCTGCTCCGCTTGTATAATAATTCTAATGAGAGGAGAAGGAGGGGATTTGCTTGTCGATTCTGAGACACAGGGACCGTTGTCTCCGTCTCTGTGCCTTGACATTATTATTATTATTAGTATGTTGTATTTCGTAATTCCTCATACTGTAGCTCTGTTTTGAATGTCACAAACTACATGGGGGTACATATAGATATAATTACACAGGATAGGAAGGACGGGAGACATTACTGTAAGGGCAGAATTTTTTAACTGACCGTGGTGTATGTAGATAGTACAGTGGTAGTTAGTTGATGGTAATTTGCTAGCTGGTATAAGAACAGCGTGGATAATAAACTCAGGTATGACTTGGATCAAAATGTTAGTTTTGGAGGAATAGTGTGTGTGTAAATTCTCACGTAGTCTTGGTTATTTGCCTACAAGTCATAAAATCATTATTTGATTATTATACTGAAGTGCACATCCACAACTACAAGGAACATCAGTGAACTATGTAATAGTATGTATAAGTATACCCCCTGGAAGGATTTTTTTTAGAGAGAACGTACGCTAGATATGTATGTAGTTTGTACTTTGGTATCTATAGTTAATAACCGGCGTCATATATTTTTGAATTATTAATTTAAGCAAAAACGATGTACAAATTGGACGTTTGCTCCTTCATCCTGTGTCTGATACGAACTTATGCTGTACCCATATGTGTAATTGCATACATAAAAGTACATGAATTCCTGTGAAAATGATTTTTTTGCAAAGTTTTATTGTACTGTCAGAAAAATGTTGTGGTAGACCTCTCTCTCTCTCTCTCTCCCTCTCGCTCTCTCACCAGAAATAGTGTGAATTTCAAGTTTTGAGTTTCATGAAGACAAAAAAAAATTTATGTGTACATAGATCCTCATATATGGATTTTTTTTTATTTGTGTTAAATATGAACATATGTATATCTCTTCACCCATATAGTATGTATGTTTTCCCGATAGATAGATAGATAGATACATATATACATATTTTGTGGATGAATTGAATGTGAAATAAAGTAGAGATACAATGTAGACAGAACGACAGTCCCATTTCATGTTGAGAAGTCTCAGGGAATAAATTTCAAAGTTACGAGGAGAGACAGCTTATGTTGAAGGCTGGAGTGTCAGGTCGTATAATGCTCACGATAAAACTACTACTCGGAGGAACACATTACAAATAATGTGATCTTTGCATAACACAAGGAGAATGTCTTTCGGATAGTTGATTTTTTCCCCCTTTGCATACTTTAAGGATTCCTCCATTTCCATACGTGTTTGGTATTTAATTCGAGTTTTTTTTTATTATTCTTGCCATATCTCTCCTAGGTTTTGTCCCTTTTAGATATGCATCCGTACATACTTGTGTAATTTTTTAGGCGAAGATATACATACATACTTATATGTGTGCGTACTATTATTCATCCCACTCGACCAGCCCTGCTGCTGTTGCTACTCCTGCTCCTGCTGCTAGTAGTTGAAAAAATGATATTTTTTTTCTTTCTTTAAGAAGAAAACGAATTTGTATGGGGCCTTAGAGTTTTGCAGTATCTGATTTGGATATGAGATTAATTGTAGGCGGTTTATTATCTCCTCCTGCACACAACCACATTCAATTCAACGGGTTGTCTCTCCTTTGAAATAAATGGCCATTCTTTGGACATTCTGTATCACATTTTACCATCATTGAATGTACTGGGTTTCTTTGTCCGGTAGTCATAATTATGTTTTTTTTTTCTTCTCTTCCTCCTTCTTCTTCTTCTTCTTCTTCTTCTTGGTGAGGCATTAAAATGCGGAGGGTCATTTTTGTTATGGTCTGGACTTTTTTTTCCCGCTTCACTTCAAGTCCCACTTCTTTTCTACTATAACACTGGACTGACTTTCGTAATGCAAGGAACGTTATAACTCAGCTCGGGTTTCTCATCTTACTATTATATCAGTATTTATTTACTATTAAGTGCATCCCTGCAGTAGTCTCTCAAAGACAGAGAAATACGCATACGTTTTAGGGATACTGTGTAATGGGAATGTAGAATAGCATGGATGGTCGCTACTGTTGTTATTGTTATTATTTTTATTATTATTATTATTATTATTATTATTATTAAAAGGTGAGTTTTTGTACGTGAGCTAGACGTCTCTGTTGTGTGAGTGTATTTCTATATACTTATACATAGGTATCCTCTAAGTGTACTAGTAGTATTCTTGACTATTTTCTACTTGACATCCTATGGTTTAAGTACCACTCATAGTCAAGTTTGTCCTCTTGAAAGGAATTCTGTTTTTTTTTTATTATTTTAGAATCATATAGGGGAGAAAAAAATTGGAGTCTAGAAATCATATATGTATGTATATCTGTATATATGCTACTTGAGTTTATTTATAAGTAGCTATGTTGTATGGGGTGCATCAGAAGAGATTTTGAAGGCTAGGAGTCTGGAAATCGGCTCCATTGGCTTCTCTTTTCCCTGTTTTTTTTGTATATAATATATATGTATATATATACTGTGGTGACTTTAGCAATCCTCTTGCTGGAAAAAGTGGAGAGTACTAGATATGTGTGGCTCTGTTCTGTTGTTGGCACACTTGAGGTCTTCGCTGCTCTTTGCTATCTTACCCTCTGACTCATAGTCTCCTGTCTGACTAAACAGAGATGAAATGAACCCAGCCTTTATTTACTTGGGTTGGTGGTTTCCTTGGTGTGTGTCAGTGTGTGGAGTTGGCATCCGTAAGGATATATTGTATGTATAAGTACCTTTTTGGTATTTTTTTTTTTGAACTTGAAGAATTTTGTAGGGAGTTAGTTATTTGACGATGATGACACAAGATGCTCTCACATTCTTTATTTATAGTATACTTATACATATATGCTATAAGTATGTCATCTATTATATAGAGGCGGTACTCCTTCGGGGTCGTTTACAAATAACAGGATGGATGATCTGGTAGGTTAGTGTGTTCGAGGTGTAGGGGAACCCTTGGATTTTAAGGCAGAGGCTGGCTGTATGTATGTCCCTCAGAAGGTTTTTGAAAAATGTTTGAAAGCTACATAAATGGGTTGGCTCTTTTTGTAAATTTCATGGAATAATAGTATGATTGGGAATTGTCCTCCCCTGAATAATAATTAAACAAATCAATTGGGATTTTTTTTAAAGATGCGTGCTCTTATTTAAAGTACTTTGGGTGTGTGGATGTGGATATGTATAATTAATTATATGTATGTATCTATATGCATATATAATTAGATACTAAACCTACCATAGACCCAGCCAACCTGATAACCTGACGCCTCACATGTGTGCAGTGTGCAGTCTCTCTAAATATCTCTGTATAATGAATTCCTTGGAACTAGTTGTACATCTATGCGGGGGCTGTATGTAATATCATGTAAATTTTTACTAACGAGGAGAATTTTGAGGATTAATAAGCTCTGCCCTTATTATTCTCGAATTTCCTTGTGTGTGTGTGTGTGTTTGTGTGTGTACTTATATACATGGGGACGTTCGTACACTTACTTATGTATGGATAGAGTGTTTTATTGTCAGTGTCCTGGGAGAATGAAATTCCTGTCCCATGAGCTCGATTTCTTGTTCATATATAATACCATTAGGTCTGTGTTTATTTTATTGGGTTTCCACGACGTGACAAACAAGAAAAGTTGATGACTCTTTATTATATCGCTGTATGTACTCGTGTGGGGTGACCGACTTTGTTTCATGTGAGATGCTTATTAATCTGGGAAGGAAAAGCATTTTGGTCACGTTAGCCCTAGGTCAGCATGGACTTTGTAACGGCTAGGGCTAAGTGAGTTCATACAGATCCGTATGTATATTTATGTCGAGATTATGCACATGTATGACATGTACATGTATCTATGTATATATGTATATGCATATGATGTGTTAATTTTGAGGGTAGGAATTTCCGCGTAGTGTTATTTTATTTACTCCCGCGGCCATACCACCAAAGTGGGAACGCTGACACTAGCATTAAAAGATGGAGGTTATTAAAGCTTTATGAGGAGTAGCTTCACCAGGATCTAGTCGTAGACAGTTGTGCGTATATCTACATATATAGTGAATAAATAGGTATGATGTACATATGTATCTATGTATGTAGGGGCAGTAGCGATATCTCAAAATGAGACCCATAGCATATTATTCCTTGGGAATTCCTATAAAAGTATATATCGGCGTGTGCATATTAATCTAAATGAGTGATTTGGAAGTAAATGTGGCGTGAAATCAATGGAATGGCTGAGCGATGAAGCCGAAAGCACCATGAAGGAATCCTGAATCCTTGTTTTTTTTTTACACACGTATTTTGTGAGTGGGTGGTGGAAGTTAACTATTTCAACGAGAAAAAATTGTGGTCGGACCGGACGGATCCATTGGTAATTGTGAGGCTATTTGTAAGCAATTACTTATTTATTTACAGTAAAATTCAGAGTCTTGAGACTTGAATGTACATGCATGACTGATACCATACATACATACCATCATAATCCATGATCCTGTTATTCTGTGGGGTCTCCCATCCGTGAGCAAGTTTGTGAATTTTGTAGTAGATACTTTTAAATACCCACAAATGTAGATACACAAACTACTCTCTTCTCATATGCATACATACATAGAAAATCCTTACTTTTGAAAGATGATGCATTCAGGAATATTGTTGTTGTGTACAGAGCACAAGACCAGCCTGCAAAAATTGAGAATATATCGTAACCATTTATTTTCACTCCAAGTGCACTCTACGAAGAAGCCGAGAGAGTAAGGGAGGGACCACATCCTTGGCATTGCCTTCTCCCCCGTCTCTGTGATTATAAGATAAAATTTGTAGTATTGATGGTTTATGCGAAATGTGAGGAAGAGAGGGAAAGAGCGAGAGAGAGAGAGAGAGAGAGAGATAGTATGGTGTGCATTAAGTGAAAAATACTGTAATATATGGACGGTGTAAAGAAAAATGGGAAAACGAACAGTGACAGATAGTCTACGGGAAGATTTACAGTATTTACGTGTCCCATCCTGCATACTTGAGTATTTTTGTTTACATTTACTCCTTAAAACAAATGATCCTGGGTGAAAAATTTATGCTTCAATAATTACTTAGAAAGCAGTATTCCTGCAAATCTTTTTTTTTTTAAAATTTAGACTTTTTTCCCTCAAGAGTATAGTTGAGTAGTTGCAAGTCACAATTTTTAGGTCTTGGCTAACTGGTACTAAACTGTGGAATCCTGAAACGGGGAAGTTCGGAAGAGATTATTTGGATCTACATATGTAATAATTATATGTGCGTGTATTTTTGTATGTTTGTTTTTGTTTTTTTTTTTTGGTACTTGAGAAAGGAAATAGAAATGAGGAAAGATTATTGTATAAATATAAACTTATAAATAGGAATTCGCCAAGGTAGTAGTACAGCTGATTTTTTGATAATAGTACGGGCTGTAAACTTGATGGTAATAATTTTGGTATACATACACTACTATGTGACTGGATGATCGTATTGGAGCAAGTGTGTGTGTGTGTGTGTGTGTGTGTGTGTGTGTGTGGTGTCAACTCCAGCATGGTATTTATTTTAAATGGAGAGTGGTACCACTAAAAAAAAGTCTATATCTATGAGTTTTACTCAAAGATATATACAAGTATATCTATAGGAAGGATTTTTTTAGGGATACGTGCCTTTGTGCGTGCGTGCGTGTATGTGTGTGTGTGTGTATAAAAATATCCGCAAAAGCGTGATTTTTCCCGAATTTTCATATTAGTTTTTCCTTTTCATTGAAGTACGTGCACAAAGTTGGTGTCAGGATGAAGGGAAAGAAATGATTGAGTACGTGGAAAGGGTGACACAGTATGTCTGATTCGTTTCCGTTCCATTTCCAGCCACTTAAATTAATGCGCTTGTCACATTCTCGCTTTTGGCGTGGAAAATCTTTTCAGGGTTTGATCATTTGCTGATGTTAAATGACTCCTTCCCCTTTGTGCCTATCCCTTACCTGATTTTAGTAGCGGCAAGCAAGTTTTTTAATGAACTTATTATACTCGGGGTTATGCATAAACACACTAACTTAGAACTACATGACTATGTATGTATGTATATCTACATATACATATGTAGGCCTGGAAGAATGTCCATGTATAAATTAACCTGGCTTTGGCTAATTTTCGCGTCAATCATAAATAGTGTAATAGGGGACTGGGATTGAAATTTAAATAAGTTTTTAATTTCTTTCGTGGAATTTGTCTATACGATACCTTGGGTCGATACCTGTAAGTGTGTGTATATGTAATTACATGGAGGTACAGGTACATACATAAGGTACATGTTCTCTCATATCTGGAGATACCGGATGGACAGCTTCTCTTCTACTAGGAGTTGAGTATGTGTCCGTAGTGTTTGTGTGTGGCAAGGGAATTCTTTTGACATTTAATTCCTTCTCTTCTAAGTTGCACTTCTTTTTCTTTTTTTTTTACATTATCAGTGTAATGAAGTAGACCATTTTTTTTGTCTCACTCGTTTTGGGTTACAATGATAAATGTGCCAAGTTTTTGTATTAATTATCGAGATACGTCTCGTGGAAACTATCATCGAGATAAATTGTAACTGTGCATACATCACCTTTTATAACCTTTGGGTTGATTGGTGGCAGGAGGGAAGTGTGCGAGGAAAATTCTTTTCACCTTATTTGAAGTCCGCGCTGATTGTCCCAGTATCTCACTACTACTCCCCTACATGTATGAACATTACGTAGATATATGCATATCTATAGGTAGGTGTAGTAATATATGGAGGGACATAATCTACTCGTACATTAGATTTTAATTTGCAGAAAAATAAAGTGATGAAAAGGTGGTCCACCTTCTATGCTTCAAACAATTTTTCAAATAGTTGTAACTTCGAAAATGGGAAAAGGGCGGAGGTCCTTAGTCACCAAATCCGTTTTATAAAAATGTCTGCTCGATTTTCATGCTTAATGTATGTTCCAAGAATTGAGATCGTTTCCCATTAAAAGATCAAGTGGTACATGTATGCATGTATTATGTTGTGTTCATATGGGGATGTGTGTATCTATCTATGTATGTATATGTATATGCGCAGGGATAATTATCTGTAATGTGTTTTGGAGGTCTACTTGAAGGAACTTGATGCTGGGATCCGAATGGTTCTCAGAATCAGTTTTGGGGCACATGGAATAATAAAAAAGTAAAATTTGGATGACTTTTGACACATTGTGGGACTCCCTCGTCCTGGTCTATGTACCTATATGTAGAATTATGGAGAGGTATTTTATATCTGCATATGTCAGCTGTTTATTGAAGGATTTTTATGTAAACTCCCATATGCCACATGTGGACAAACCCGAGTATGTAGTGAGAGAGAGATGTGTGACCTGGGATGTTCAAAAGACCAAGTTGGTTGAGACAACATGGCGGATACGACAGATTTGTTATTAGTTCCGCTTACGCTTTTGGTATTGGTAATTTGTGGGTTCTTTCTTGTTCTTACTTTCTTGAGATGCAAAATTTCTTGGAGGATCTTTCAAAGGGCTAGTGACTACGGGACTCTTAGGGAGGACATGTATAGTACCATACTCACACTACTCACGGTTTTGGGTTTTTAGAAGACTTGTTCAGTATCTCTCGCCTCTTTCTTGGATTACTATCTACTATCTAGGGACAGGGAAGAAAAATAAGTGTTAGAACAACATCCAGGCAGAGAGAGAGAAAGAGAGAGATAGAGAGAGAGAGGTCCGGTGATATATTTGTGATGACGCTGATCTGTCTGGAAACTTGGCAGGGGTCTTAAATGTTCATTTTTGATTCGCTTAATATGGCCTTTTCATTTATGCCGAGTCTTCTAGCTCTTGAATGGGGATACATACATAAATAGATATACATTTGCTATGCTATGCTAGCTTAGTGTCTTCCTAGTTTTGTTTTATTGATGGGGTATTAGAATTGTACATACTTGGTCTATACTGTACATACAGAGGCATATAATTTTGTGTTATTATATAGAGACTCATGTAGAAGCTTTCCCTTTTGTAGGTTCATCTCTGGAGATTTTCTATTTGGGATAGTTTTTTTCCCCTCTCATCCTGATAGCACTTGACACTCGCATTGGTAGGCTTAGAAAGTATCTACTGCAATTATTACCTAAGCTGGATTTTATTAATCGAAGTGTGGGATCCGACAGAGACGTATCTTCGTATGTAATTATTTATGTACAGATGTAGTCGGTACTTATGTGTATCTATGTATGTGTCTGCTCGTGTGAAGTCAAGGTGAGGGAAAGCAAGTGAGGAAAAATGAGATGCACACGACAGTCTATTCTCCTCTGCATGCTATCATGTGGTTTTATTATTGACCACGCCAAAATATTTGTGTGCTTCAGCTGTTTCTATGACTAGAGCATGTATGTATGTATGACTGTTGGATGAGGAGGAACTGTCTGCTAAACACACTCCTCGAACACTCGTACTATATAATTATATAGACATAGACACGCTTCTACATATATAATAAAATAGCACTGGCACACTAGGGTTACGTAATTCTTTTCTATGCCTTTGTACTCAGGGAAAATAGGAAAAAGGAGGTAGGTTTTGAGCCAATTCCGTAATACATAATTGTGCATTCGTGCAAGAACGATTACTATATAGATCAGGAGGGTAATTTCTATTTAACTGGATAGCTACTTAGAGGCGGATATAATATGGAATTTGAGATGGAGTAAATAATGCTCGGTTGAATGAAGTTGCTTTGAGCAGTTTTGGAATACATGGTTTGTAGTAGTAGTAGTAGTTGTAGGGGATGAGCATAGTGCATGTGAATGTGTGTATCCGTCTATTCTATGTGTAGGTATATGAACATGATAGTCAGTGTGTATATGTGACCACGTGTGTCTTTCTGTGTGTGTGTATGTGTGTATATGTCTCTGTGTGGTAAACAGTAGTTAGATATTTGACGCGCTTCCTGAGTACCTATTGTTTGAGTAGAGCTTAATGTGAAGAAATTAGAGCGAAAGAGAAGTCGTCAGTGGTGTATGTAAAGGACGGAAATTTCTATGGAATCGTTTAGCTTGACTTTTCTCCATTATTAGTTCTATATTGTTTCTCTTTGGTTGGAGAAGAGAATTCCCTTCTTTTATGTAAAGCTCCCAGGGAAAAAGCCTGTAGGAAGTATGCATGGTAGGGGGAAAACCGGACACTGGTAATGACGGGCCCTAGTAGTAGCAATAGTAGTAGTAGTAGTAGTACTACTACTACTACTATTATTGTCTTTCTTGGTTGAAGCTGGAGTGAGCGAATTGTTGGGAGTTAGTTAGTTGGTCGTTTATATTGAGAGAGACAGGAATAGAGCGAGAGGTTGATTTGCCCGCAGACGCTTCCTTGTTCCTGTATGGAAACGCATGTTAGTGTGTAATCTATAAGTGTAGGCTATAGTAGTGGTGAAACAAGGCTTCTTGGGTTGAAAAGGAGTAGTATGGTGGAAAAGGGAAGAAGGGGGAAGGAAGTTGAGAGTAGTAATGGCCAGATGAAATGGATGGATCCCACCGGGCCGAAAATAATGTTCTCCTGCATGTTTTTCCCTCTTTTCTGGCCTCTCTCTCTCTCTCTCTCTCTCTCTCTGTTTCTGTATAGTTCTCTGGGAGAGAAGAGAGGGAATGATTCGGGTCTGAGGAATATCTGCTGTAGCATGGCATGTGAGACTAAAGTAGTATTCTAGTCCAAATATGGATTTCCAGGGCGTTTTCCCCGTAAATGCCAATGTGATGTGATAGTAACTAAAGAGGTGGCTGCCTAGCCGACTGAAGCATCAAAACATGAACGGGTGAATGTCGACATTCTGACTAACGAATGTACTACTTACATGTATCTACATATTTTCAAATACTTACAAGTCATATTGGAAAAGTTTCTAACTATATATGTATAGATATGTTTCGTCGAGATGGTAGGGAAAAGTGGAATCTATCTCCCTATATGTAAGATATTCTGTCTCCGTTTCTCTCTCTCTCTCTCTCTCTCTCTCTCTCTCTCCACCTCTCTCGCTCTCTCTCTCTCTCTCTCTCCTTTCTTCTACATGTACAAATTCTCTGGATCTCTTCCGTGAATATCGAAGGTAAATGGAGGTTTTTTGATGCAATCACGTGCAACTCCATTGTATATTGGAGGGAGCTGTCGGTGTAGCGTTGAGAGGAGAGACTCTCACAAAAATATATGCGGGGAGAGAATTGTAATATTCAAAATATCTGTGCGTGAATATCAGCATGAGGCTCGGATGGCAATGTACTAAAAATCGGTGGAGCCAGGAGGGTGTTTTCATTTTTGAGGGTGCTTTATTTTTACGAATTGGATTTGTCATATTATGATAATATTATATAGAGAGTGCAAAGGCTAATGGATTTGTGGGCGTTATTTTTGCCCTTTACATGCATGTTAGCTGAGTGTCTTTATGGACATGAAATTTATTATTGTTTGGAGGGGGGAAAAAAACTCTTAATGTGGTCCTCTTCCTCCTGTCCTACTGAAAGTAGAAACTACGGACATACAGTGCTCGGCCAATAATTTGCATTATAAGCTTGTAGAGATGGTCTCGGGTGGATAACTCCAACGGGACTTGCACTAAAGGGCTGAAATTTTTAGAACTTATAAACAGAGGTGTTCAGACGAGATATGTAGGGGGAAAACATAGATTTTGTTGTTTATATCAGTATTAAAAAATTTAAAAACCAAAAAGGTAAGAATTCCGTGTGACAAAAGTTTGCATTATGCGTAATGTATCCCAGCTCTTTCTGCACAATTCACGAAAAAAGAGCTCTGGATTTTAGACCTTATTGTTCGTATTTACAGTATAGAGTGTCGTAATCAAATTAGCTAAGTAATTATGATATGGAAAAAAGATTTAAGCCAGGATTGTACAGATTTAAATGTCCGGGGGTACATTGACGGTGCTTCAATTAAAACACCCTCTGAATTGCTACACGTTCCGTATCCAGCTGCTGAAACAGTGTTTTTCAGGTGCACTAGGTACGACGTAATCAAACGCTATCTCACACTGGCCTACCAGGGGTTACCAGCAAGAGGTTGGACCGTCAAATAATGAAGACAGCCATAAAACATAGGAAGTGGCGACCTAACCTGAACGCTGGCAGCGTACGAAGCGACGCCAGTGTCAGTATTAGGGACCTTACTGTAAGGCGAAGACTCAAGGAAGTCTAATACAATGGAAATAATGCTCGGAAAAAATCTTTGATCACCAAAAAATATGCTGACAAAATAAGGTAGCAAAGGACGAAATTTTTCCAAATGCGAAGGTACGCATTGGGCTAAACTTCATCGGTCTCGGGATTCCAAAATCTATAGTTTTGTAACCAAAGGACAGCCAAGAGTGTGGAGAAGCCCAGGAGAATCACTACAGCCAGGGTTCTACAAGTTTACCGTAATTCGCGACGAATATAAACTTGCTTACAACAACCTTAAATAAGTCCTCCTATAAGCATGACTTCATCCCATGCTCATTTTCAGATCTCTTGACAGTATGGGGCGGTTTTTCACCCAATATCGTAGGGAATCTTGTTAGCGTTCATACCACCATGAACAAGGAGACCCATCAGTCAATATTTGAGAAATATTTTAAGGAATCTTGCAACAAATTAAAAATTTTTAGGAAATTAATTTTTCACAGGACGAAGGATTAGAAGCATACATCCAAACCTATGCAACCATGGTTTTAAAAGAGCCACATATATGTTCTCCTGTTAATTACTGAGTCGGAAGACCTGAATCCCATTGAACATTTTTGGATCGAGCTTGTTCTTACGCTCCGTGGTGGCCCCCACCCGGCCCAGAATAATGGTGAGATACTGCAGATTCTCACTGACGAGTGGTACACTATTCCACCCAAGAAGACGCGCAAGCAAGTGTATTCCGTCCCCCAAATTATTTAAGAGCTTATTAAGGCCCGTGGTGGGGATATCCGCTATTAAAACTAAAGGGTGACGGAAATAATGCAAACTTTTGTCACACGGAATTCCACCTTTTTTTGTTTTTAAATTTTTTTATACTGATATAAAAAACAAAATCCATACTTTTTTTATTCCCTATCTCGTCTAAACACCTCTAATTATACGTTCTAAAAAGTTCAGCCCTTTAGTACAAGTCCAACTGGAGTTATCCACCGGAGACCATTTGTATTGACTTATAATGCAAATTTGTGGCCACCGAGTGTAGGAATGGGCTAAGTGGAGGGTGACAATTTATTACGATCAGCAATTCATTTCTATTGACAGGACTTATTGAGATTGGATAAGGATTTCCTATTTTATTGATGGGACAGGAGAGACAGACATCTCTTCTCGGATGATTGTGAGTCTCTCTCCTTCCTCTCCTTCCTCTCCTACCCCCATTCTTTACCTCAAGTCTAGGGTCCACCTTTTATTATTCTAATGAAGCAATTGGGACTTGTACTGACTTACTGAGAACAACTGGATGACTTGTAAGGGCGGTAATTTATAGTCCTCGTCGACTTCATCAACCTTTGACATTTTGCACTTTAACTGCTTACCTTGTTTTTTTTTGTCTTTGTGTAGATTGTGATGTGTGGCTTGTAAAACTTCCAGTCGATCCTCATTGTTCTGTGGTTGATGATTCCGCTCCTTGTATAGTCTAATGGGTAAAAATGAAAGCATCATACAGATTTTCAGGAGATATGTTCTTCTCGCTGTTCCGTTTCTCTCTCTCTCTCTCTCTCTCTCTCTCTCTCTCCCTCATTCCGCAGTTACTCAGTTAAATGCGGGATGTACATTTATGGAGCAATTGTATGGAAAACGGAGATGTTAAAAAAAGAGTATAACCGAATACAGAGAGAGAGTGAGAGTGTGTGGTGAAAAAAAATGTGGATGTCATATAATGTGGATGGAGACGGGGAAGCTATTCTAATGATCCTCAGAGATTTCATAGAGAGGTATTTTGCGTAGGTGGAAGATTGTGATTTGTAGATTGGATGGGATCATTCAGTTTGGGCTGGGTTGCTTTTTGTACCCCGTTTGTCGTCTTGCTGGCGCTCTCTGAGTTTGGTCTCTCTCTCTCTCTCTCTCTCTCTCTCTCTTGTCTGTTGTGTACTCGTAAGTGGAAATACTTATATGTGTTGAATACACTGGAGGATTTAGAAAATCTTATATTTTATCTCATCATCATATAATGTTCTTTTCCTTTTGGTGTTGCTGTTAGTAAAAAAAAATCGAACTTTGTCTCATTTACTTGTTCCAAGGAATACATGTAATGTCTCTCCCCATTCTCTATCTCCCTAAAAGTGCAATAGTTAGGAGAATAGTTCTTCGAAGGGAAGTGAGGAATGAGAGGAGGAAGAAATACAGCTATAAACTGACTGACGGGGCTATAAGGAGATGAAATCCATGTTATTACCTGTGTCTGTATGTGTGTGGGGATGGTAATAAACATCGTTAAGGTTCTACATACAAATGGGGAGTCATACAATGAAGAATCCTTTCGAATGATTCCCTTTTCCCTAGTTACAGTATCTATATAGTTAGTTGCTTTCCTTTTCTTGGCTACGAACGTCTCATTTGGAAGGAACAACAAGTACAACCATGGATGTGTCATTTTTTAAGGTTAAATAATTACGCTCCTACCATCAAATACCAGAGTGAATAATAATGACTGAGTCAACTCTCTGCTTGGGTCTGATCATGCCTCTATGTATGTATATGTACGTAGAGTATGCTGGATGTATGCGGGTGTAGATACATATAAGTATCTACATATGATGTATAATAATCAGGTGTGTTCACCTCTCTGTATTTGGTACTATATGTGCACTGAAAACAAGTTAGAGTGTGTCTGGTTGTCATTGTTAAATATATTGGAGACCATGGAAATTGGTGAATAGTGTATGACTTGATGAAGATGATGATGATGTGGGCTTTGAGTGAGGCAGTTCTAAACTCTCCATGTCTTCATTCCTCCTGATTCGAGTCATTATTGAGTTCTTAGAAGGAGACGGGGGATGTTCTTTTTTGTCTTTTGCTGTAGATCTACTACTGTAGAGATCTCTGATTCCTACACGGTTTTTATATACATACATATAATTCTCTAAGTTTCGTAATCTTTTCCGAGTTGTAATCACCTCACCGGTGTTTACCCTGTACGGTTTAGATTGAGTCAAATTCGGTGTGAGGAAGACGGGGGGAAGCTTAGAAAGATAAAGTAGGGAGGGATCGGAACAGTGGAGTTTGTTTACTCTGAACTTTGATCTTTCGAGTTGCATTAAATCCTTACAGATTTTCGAGACGTCCTACCTGTCTCACGTACATATATGTATATATAGATACATATAATAGTCTATACAGAAGCGGATTTAGAGAATTACGGACTATTGCGTTAATTTATAGTAATGTGACTGTGGGTGAGAGTGGGTAATTCGTGGCTGCGGTTATTTTAATTCGGGCTTTTGTGTCCTTTGTAAACAAAACGTCTCCGTCTGAGTGTCATTATTGGAGTTGGGAAAATGTCGTTTTTTTTAAAATAGTTCCATAGTGTGCTGAAGAGGGTAAAAGTCAAGCTGGTGCTTAACAGTGGTGTTAAATCCAAGTACGGTGGTAGCTGTAGTTGACTTTGTGGTAGTTAGGAGAGTAGGAGAGGATGTTGATATTTCGAGAAAAAAAGTGAATCAGTAAGGGAAACGGTGGATTTATGACAATTTATCCCGGGTTATTTTATACCTATTGCCAGATGCAAAGTACCCACTTAAATCCCTTACGAAGGAAACCCAACGTTCTGAAAGTAAAAGTGAAATTTTAAATGGTTTTAACGTGACAGGAAAATCTGTCTACGGGAAGACATTGCTGACTTATGAGGGGATGTTTCTGGTCGGAACTATCACTTATTATACCTACATAAATCTTGGAAAAGTGTGGATACGGTTTGGGGAGCTTTAATTCTTGAAGCTACTACTACTATCTACTATTACTTCCAAGACCGAAGATCCACTACTTCTCTAGTTACATATTGTAGATACATAATTATATCTCTCTACAGATCTTGTGGGAAGTATATGTAATATATGTATCTATATATGTATAATTATACATATATGCGTGTACCTACTCCTTACATGAAAGACGACGAAACTGTTCGGTGAGGGACATGAGGATCAGGAGAGACGTAGTGCATCTGGTTTTGTACATAGGCTTCTTGGTAGGAAAGCAGTAGGAGATGTGTGGAAATTCTCCCTATCTGGAAATCACATCTTGGAAATCTTCTTGTTGTTACTGTCTGTCAACTTGAGAAAAATTGTATTTTTTAACTCATGCCCCTCTCGTGTTGTTGTTGGTGTGTGTGTGTGTGTGTGTGTGTGTGAGTGTGTGTCTATGTGTGTGATATATATCTAGAGTCCCTATCTCCTCACACGCCGAGAAACTGAAGGTACGAGAAAAAAAAGAACAATGAAGAGAAAGTAAGGTGGTAGTTTTAAGGTCTCGGGAGGGATTGACACAACAGATACAATGATCGTTGCCGTCGTTGGTGGTGCTGAGAAAAAAGTTTCTTTACACAAGATTCGATGAGTGCCGGTTTGGTTTCGGGTCGTCAGCTTCGATTTGTCTCAACTTTTTCAACATTCTCGTAGTAGTTTTTCTCTCATGGTATCCATCCCTTTTTTCCCCCTCCTAGGCCTCTTTCCCCTGGCATTGTTTGAGACAGGAATTCTGCAAGAGACTTAGTATCCATGTCTTTTCTGCTCCACACCACGCTCTTACTGTACTACATGGGAGAATCTCGGATTACGCTCTTAAACTTGTTGGACCAAAGACCAAACGACCTTCCATCAATGAATTTTAAGTTCTTGTCCGGCCTGTTCTGAGAGATGAGACGGACATTCCTACCTTGAAAATTCTCAAGTGCATATACATACATATACTGTAGATAATTATGTATGTAAAATTGGACTGTATAAACTTTGAATGATTTTTCCCTTGAATAATTCATTGAGAGTGTAGTTTTGTATGTGTGGTATAGAAGTTTATATATATATCTACATATACCTATAGATACATAAATAGTGCAGAAGGACATCTATAATATTCAAGGCAGAGGGAAGAAGAAGAAGAAGAAAAAAAAACTTTCCAAGAAAACAAGATTGTAGTTTGTTACATGAGGAGGATGAAATTGTATCAAAAAGTTCTTTTTCCTACTTCCTTCCTCTTCCTCCCTGATCCTAAAAGTTGAGATACTTAGGCTCTTGTGTACTTCCCTCCACACTCTCTGACTCTGACTGAAGCTTGTGAATCATATGCGTTTATGGATGTTTCCATAGTTTTGAGGGCTTGACGAAAGGATGGGAGAAAAGATATCAAGTGAATCTTAAGACACTTTGTGCGTCTCATACTGAATTGAATTTTTTACTAGATTTTATGGATTTGTGGACCATTTCTCTTCACTGTTCGTTTGGTTTGTTTGGTTGAGGTTAGAAACTGACGGAGAAGCTAGGAGAAGAGCAGTAGTACGGAAATCTGTAGTATAAAATACAGAAAGGAGAGGGAGACGAAGAACATAGAACATTGTACATCTCTAGGATATCTCTAGGATAGGACCATAGGAAAAGGGGGAGAGAGAGATTTTTTTTTTCCTTTTTTTTTTTTTTTTTGTTGATGTGCGTTTTCGGGTGTTACCGATGTGATGGAGGGATAGATGTTTATACATTCTTGGCTTTACTTTAGGGCTGACTGGATTGCCTGCTCTGTGTTTTGTGGAAATAAACTTGAAAGTATGTAAATGGATTTTTTGGGAAAGTGTGCACGACGACCATGTCTGGCTCTACTGCTGTTACTGTTGTTTCTCCTGTTGCTGTTCCTTCTCACGGAGAGTGAAGAAGGAAGGGAAGGGAAACTTGTGTGTAGAAAGAAGAGCAAGGATCTCTCTCTCTCTCTCTCCTGCTGTACACTCACTCAGTTGGTGAAATATCTGGAAAGGACATTGACATTACCATAAGTTTGCCTAATAGTTGAACTAATTCTGATGATACCTTGGCTGTCTGAGGAGATTTGAGTGTTTCCAGTAGTAGTGTGTGTGGATGTTGGAGGTTCTTTCCAAGAGAATAGCTACTATTTGTTTTGTAAGACCATGTTTTTAGGACTGCCTTTCCGGTTAACCGAATTCAGATAGCCTGCTTTCGGAATTAAGCTACGAACATTTATGTGCTCATTCTTGAGGGAATCGTCGTATCTACTTTTTCTATATCTACTTGTGCTCTAGGTTCTAGTAAAGGGATACATAAATATATATAATTATATATATATATGTATAGATATCTATATATCTCCATGTATAGTTTTGAAATGCCTCTCTCGTACTTTTCTCCCTACTACATACACCATCAGTAGTTGAACACATATTGTTCCGTCGTGTACCTATGTATGTATGTATGTGTATGTGTGCGTTCCCCCCGTGTTTTTGTCTGTCTGTCTCTGTGTGTACATACATATATGGAGATTATCCGGTACAGTTTTAAATCCGTAAATGAACCATCTTCTTACTTATTATACAGAGCGGAATAATTGAGGAAAGAATTTTGTTTCTTTTATTGCCTGCTGCTCCTGCCTTCACTCTTGATGTGTAAATAGGATTTTTCTTGACTGCCAAACTGTTCAAAGGAAACTGACATTTTGATTTTCACTGTGTGTACATTTATGCAATCTCAAGTTTTTTTCTTCCTCCCCTTTCCATACGCAGCTCCGTTTTTTTTTCTTCCTCACTCCTATTTCGTTTTCCTGTTTTTTCGTCTGTGAGTTTGTCATCATTTGGAACGTAGTCTTACGGGAAGTCAAATAGAAAAAAAAATTGGAAGGGATGGAGTGAATTAAACGGGAAAAGTTTGTCAGTTGAGGGAGGAATATAGAAGATACGTGCCTTCAACCTAAAGGATTTCCTCGAAGATCATTTTCTGCCCTATGCACCAGAATCCTATATGTGTGTTTCTTTTGTGTATCAACATACATACACATACATATCTATAGTATGTTGACTTGACTGGAAGGAAGGAGAGAACTACATCCAAAAGTACAGTTTTGTTTGAAACAAACTTGTATATGTGGAGTAACTACGGATCCTGACTGACTCATATAATCGTGATCATCGTCATCTCTCCTGACTCCTTCTTGTGTGTTTTCTTCTTCCTTATGTTCTACTATGAGCTTTGATGCTGACTGTGGTTTTGTATTAACGTGACTAAATTTAACCGAAATTGGTGAGCAGCCAGGAGCAATAATCTTGATGTGCTGTACTGTTGAAAAACGTGTTTACGCACACATTCAAGTCAATTCTTTTCAACCGAATCACATCTAAGGTTAGGTACTCACACACACACACATACACCCTCACACACATAAATATACACAGAGACGTCATATGGATAGATATACATACATGCCTGTATTCATGTAATTATATACTTACATACATGGATCCTATGACATGTTGAAGATGAGATGTACACACATTTGGACGCCTCTATATTAGAGGGTATGTGTATATACTTATTTGATGATGCAGGAGGTAGTTTGTAATGGTCCACATGAATTACGCACTCTATTATGGGTATCTCTATTATATGGGCGTGCAGTTTTTATCCGCAATTTAATGTGTTGCATGCGGTCGGTCCAAGGTACTCCCATAACTTACACATGTTTAGCTACTTGTAAGTTTACAAATGGGTGCAGGAACTGTTAATTGATCTGCAACTCCCTCAGACTTTTGTCCCTATAGGTTGAATTTAAATCTAACCAAGTTGACTCTGATCGTCCATTTATTTCCCATTATTTGTATTTCATTCATGTAATTATTTGTGTACATGTATAATTATTACATTTACAATTGGAACTCGGCATATTACTATGTGAGGAGCAGGGCTGGCAGGGTAGTCAGATCCATAGGGAGGGTACACAACACAACACACCAGGTACACAAATGTGGAGTGGTGTCCTGGTACTGTATGTAGACTTGTATCTACTCATGTAGACTACTACCATGTGTAACGGAGCATATGTTCATATGTATATCTCTGAGTCTCCTAATTTGTAGCATAATTTGTTATCTCTTTGTACTAATCAACAGTTTACGTGTGGAGGGTCAAAGGCAAGAGGAGCAAAGTAGGCGTGATTTTGATCGAGAGAAGCGTGTGAATAAAAATGTAATGTGTATGTATGTGTGTGTGTGTGGTGTGTGTGTATGTGTGTGTGTGTGTAGAAAAGTTTTTACCATTTAGTAATAATAGTACATATGTACTATGAGACCATAAGAAATGAGTAGGAAAAAGATTGGACGTGCCCATTCATTTCCATTAGTTGAAGGCAATAGTTTCGCTACACCTTCACGTGGGTGCATTCTTAAACAGGAGAAGAGAGAGAGAGAGATGGAGTGGAAAAGTCCTTAAGATGAATATTGCATGGTCTTCAATACCTATGGATACATATATATACCTATCTATACATGATTATTTGTGTGTGTATATGTGTGTAGACAGAATTAAAGAATCCATATGGGTTGCTTTATAACTTTCAGTATTGGATCTCATTATGGTATGTAGCCCCATCAGATGGGAACCTGATATGTTTTCTCTCTCTCTCTCTCTCTCTCACTGTGTAGTTGTTAGGGCTGATCTTTTAGTTGAGGATCTAACTGTGTGAGAGAAAGACGCATCCAATATTATATCTCTCTCGGATCAACGCTTGCTTCTGCAATAATTGTTTAGAACTGACTCTATCTCTGTCTGTCTCTCTCTCTCTCTCTCTCATTCAAATTGAAACGTCTAAGGTGTACATTTTAGATGGACTCTGTACGTTACGTACTTGAGAAAAACTAAAATTTTCACATGTTGTGTATTTTTAGTATCTCTACGTATCTTTACGGCTACGGGAAAGTGGATGGATATATGATTATTATATCCATCTGGAATATAGAATTGAATTGGTGCAATATATACTGTATTACAATTACTGTTTCTCTCAACTGGTTCCTTCAAAGTCACTTGCCTTACGTATATTACTTTGAGATAGTACGTTAATACCATTGACGTATCGTGTGTTGTATCAACAGGAAGCCTTCAAAATGGAACTTACTCTCAAGTTATACTGACACATACACTTAGGATTGATGGAATTTGGAAAATATCTTAGAGATCAAGCTATTAAAAGTTATACTGGCACAGGGCATATTAGTATCTATCTCAGGGCATGAACTCATGGGTTATTTAGGTGTGCTTCAAAATAGTGAGGAGTATTGAATATATGAACATCACCAAAACACCATCCACTACTGACTCCAACCAAGAAGTGTTTTTTTTTCTACGTGTATCTATCTGTATCTATATGTAATTATATATATTTATAATTATATATAGATCAAAATGTTCACTTGTGCCTGACCGACCCACTCTCATCTACTTATTTTGGGATTAATAATCAGAAATTTAATTTTTAACTTAATGAACTCTTGAGTGGGTATTACTACAAAAGTTTTGTAAAATTATCCGGACAGTGTTTATTGAGGGTTCTGTGTTCCTCCTTATAAAGGTCGGAGATGTGAAGGCTCCTTGAATATGAAAAAAGTTAAATTTTGTTTGATAGAGCTCACACACACACATATGTGAATATTAGTAGAGACATTGAGGTGATGAGACACATAAATGACATTATTGCTTGTTAAGTCCCAAAGCATCTCATTCCAAAAATGACTTGACGTATCTAAAGTAGTACGAAAGTCATCTACTACTCTATCATTACGGATTGTAAATGTGTTTCAATTTTCTGATAAAGAAAATAATAATTGAGAGCAGGAATCTAAACAAGAACCATTAAGAGGAGGCTCTTCGTCTACTACTACTACTACTACTCCTATATAGCTAATGGCACTGGAAGAGTGGTAGAAAAAAGTCAAGTGCGTGACACATAACTGCATAAATGTTATTTACTTGAGTCTACACCTCATGTTTGTTATTGTATTCCATATAGAACCAAGACTTGTGTCTATCTATCAGAGTGCATGTATGTACATATGTACATTGAAGAGAAATATTTGTATGGTTTTTTAAGAGTCTCCAGAGAGAAAGAGCTAGTAGCTAAATTTTTATAGGACGTGGAGAGAGCACAAGAGAGTTGGTTTAGTATTGAGAACATGTTAAATTATTGTTGATCATTTTTTTGATTAAGTGATAGGAAGGCGGGAGTTGATAGAGCACTCTCTGGACGTAAGTTATCGGGTCTTCCCTTGAGTATGGCAGAAGTGAGGAAGGAGCCGTGTTTATTATGTATATGCATTGATGCATATGTGAGAGGGAACTTGGCAGAGAGTTCGTCTTCATCTTCTTCTTCTTCTTCATCTTCTTGAAAAAAAAAAGTTTTATTTTTTTTTCTCCTCTCCCTCTCTATCAATTGATTGAAGATTTAAAGAAGATAGACTGCCTGCCAGTACATATGTACTGAAGTGGGTTGGAAGGAGAAAGGGTGTCGACTCCTAACGTCTTCTATATGGATTTTAATGTGAAGTCAATGACAATGGAACAAGTTGAGAAAAAAAATTGTAATGCATTCTCTCTCTCTCTCTCTCTCTCTCTCTCTCTCTCTCTCTCTCTCTCTCTTTAATAGTAATGAAGTGACAAACGAGGGATGAGATTGTCCAGTGTATTTGGAATTCGTAATTATTAGAATTTTGATCCCAAAGAAATTATAAGTATTGACGGAGACGTTTTGTTTGAAAGGAAAGTCGTGCCTTCCTTTTTTCCCCATCTCCACAAAACATCTCTTGAAGTTGTTTCTGTTTTATGTTCGTCTTACCATTATTAGCAAAGGAGAGTATTTTTTTTTTGACGGCTCGGAAAGGAATTGGGGGGAGGGTTTGTGTCAGCATGTTGTTACATTTGGTTATGCTGGATAGGGGAAGGTGTTCGAACATTTAAAACATTTGTTTAAATTTAATGTTTGAACGGCAAAAGTTATGCGTTGGTCTGGGCAGGGAATGTAAGTATATTATCAGTGTCTATCTATATCTACGTATGTATGTAGAATCTATCCAACATGTGTAATTGACTATATATACTCTGCCACATCTCTGCATTTATTTTAAGAGTATCTATGTATCTATATGTAGATACAGAAGTGCGTGTATTGATGAGTTGTGTGTTAGTGTGAAAGTTTGGGTACTGTACCAAGGACAAGGATACTTATATGTTTTTAAATGGATTTTTTTGAGGGAAAAAACAATACACAATATACATAGTTGAGGCCAAGTATGGTGAAGAAATAAAATTATAATTTGGTGTCGTTGGAAAACATCAGGTCGGATACTTATGATTACATGTTTTGTCATGTGTTCAAGCGTGCTTGAGTCGGAGCATTTAAATTTCAAAGTGGAACTAAACACGTTTTTCAACAGTTTTTTTTACCCGAGCTCTCTCTCTCTCTCTCTCTCTCTCTCTGTCTATGTGTGAGTATAGACAAAGTTGAGTCTTGAGTCCCCATAGTTCATCCATTGTGAGGATTATTTTACTTTCATCCCTGCGTAGGCTTGAGTAACTCTCTTTGCTTTTACGCTCAGTTAATGTTGGTGCTCGGTGCGGAGAACAAATGGGAAAGTAGCGGCAGTTTCCTTGTTCTCCTTGATCATCATCTTCTTCTTGTTCTTCGTCGTCGTCGTATTTTTCTTCGTACTCTCCGTATCTACATGTACTCTCTTGTGTTGACTTACAATTGCGATTGCGACATTGATATTTGTTTGTGTTTTTGTGTGAGTGTCTCTCTCTCTCTCTCTCTCTCACTCTCTGCGTTCCCCCGTCGTCTGCTTATGGAGTTGATGAAATCAGAGAAGAGAGCGGAGTACCAGTTTTTGAGTTATTACTTATAACCTCGTCAACTTTTACTGCACTGTGCCTGTGCACTGTCGTCGGGTCCCCATCCATATGTATGTTAATACATACATACGTGCATGTCTACACCTCCTATGTGTACATACATTATATGTATGAGTACAGTGTAACATTACGTTTTCCCTGGAACACTGATCTGACCAAGAGAAGCCCAAATAACCAGGATAAGGAGAGGAGGACTCCTTGACTCTCTTGTTTTAAAGTTTTTATATTCCAGTCAGAGACTTGTTCAAGTTGGAATATATTTTCGTTATAAGTTCTAAGATTGGAAACACTTAAATGGCGTGAGAAAATTGTAGTTGAAGAATTTTGTCCCCCCTTTCAAGACATACGTGCGTAGTTCCTTTAAAGAAAAAAATTTTTTTTATATATACTTATATTTTTTCTTTGGGACGCAGGGGAAATTCGTAAAGGTCGAGTGTTGTACGTTGTAGTAGTCTCATATATAGTGTGAATTTTTATGTTGGCTTGTAAAACTCAAGCTGTAGTAGTAATCTTGAAATTGTTGAAAAGAAGACCGGAGAGTTAGTTTATGCGTGGCTCTCTCTCTCTCTCTCACTCTCTACCCGTTTGATTTCATATTATCGAAGTATTACGAGGGAGAGAGCTAAAAGCGTAAAATTTTTTTGACATGATGCCCTTTCCACCGAGATCCATGGCATCGACTTCGTCAAGTACGAGGGCTTGCTTCCCTACCTCTTTACCACCGCGGCCTAAAGTAGCTAGCGGCAGCAGTCATGGCGGTGGCCGCAGTATATCTCCAAGTACCCCTACCGGTACGTCCTCCTCACGCTCATCTTCGATTGGGAAAAAGGACAAAATTTATTACTCACAACGGAATGGGTTGGTCCCAAAAACAAGTCATAATAATATGAGCGCGCGTGATTTCAATCAGGATAAGAGAAAAAGTGGGAGCAAGCAAATGATTCTGCATGTCACACACAAAGACACCGCTGGAAACGTAGATCCAGGCGTAGTAACCTTCCATAATGAATCGTCAAGACCAACGGCTACCATCGGCCGCCGAACCCCTACTAATAAATCTAAATTCAAGTCAACGACAACAACCAGCAACCCGAACAGCATCCACAGCATCAACAACATCCACAATAACAACAACAATAATAACAATAATAATAATAATGATTTAAAAAATAACTTGTATAGTAATCGAGATGTTAGCCGTCAGCCATCTCCCGATAAATCTTCCTACAAAAGTTACAATGATGGCTTCAATGGTGATTTATATGCGGCGGACACGGATGACAACAATAGTGTTGCGGATAGGGATCGGAGCCGGGCTATCCTGGAAATGTTATATGGGAAACCTGGGGAGGTTAAGGATAGTCTTCCGGACAGGAGTACCTCACCTTTTGGTTTTGTGTATGGGGTGGAGTATCGGGCGGAAAGTGGGACAGGTAGAGACAATCCCGAGACGCCGACGACGTCGACAACCTCCTGTACACCCAAACAAGCCAAACGATTCTCCTCATTTCTCAGTGGGCTGGGGATGAGAAAATTGGATAGGAATCGTTCCACGTCCTCCTCCTCCCTTCCAGGCAGTTGGTTATGGCAGAAAAGTTTGTCAGAAGGGAACTTGTACTCTGCGAGGAAAAGTAGTGATGATGAGTATGATGGAGAACTTTTAGAGGAAATTAACGATCGACGGAATAATCATTATCATGTGAGGCCGACTTCCACAACTTCTCCCGGCCTCCTCCGTTCAAGGAGGAAAAGTCAACAACAAGTGGAGTCTGGTGCGGAAATAGTAAAAATGAGTGGAATGAGGACGGACCATGAGGTTGTTGGGAAAAACAGGATGGAGTGGGAACGATCCCCTTCATATGAATATAGTTTGGAGGGGAACCGTTCTCCTTCCACCACCATCACCACCACCACGGATCCTCTTCTGGGAAGAACATGGCTGAGGAATTCCATCTGTACCAACAACGGGCGAATGGACAGCAGAAGTGATGTTAATGCAATGGCGATGAGGCAAAAATCTGTCCCGAAATTTTTTCGCTCCATTAGTCTTCGAAATCTGCTACCAAGTGAGTAATACACCCCCATCTTCGTATGTTAGTCTCTGCCTATCTCCGGGTTGCGTAAATATATATATATATATAGATAGACCATCCGCATTTCCTGTCCAGGAGAACACTCCTGGGTTTGGTACATGTAGACAGACTCCCTAATTTACAAATTACACCCTTACACTTGCTTTAAGAATCTCTCTCTCCCTCTCTCTCTATCTCTTTCTCTCACTCGAATCAGAGAATCACATATGCACTAGACCTTGTCTGTAATCATCATTGTAGTTTTTGTACACATTAATTTTACAAAGTACTTCCACACTTACATGCTCACATTCCATGATAGGTTAACAGCTTTGGAATGTAAGCCTCTCTACTAGGGAGACGTCTAGAATGGGAAAGTTTTGTCTATAATTTTAATTGCACTCCCTCGCCCTTTCTCTTCTCGGTGGTATTTATACATATATTTACTGGTATCTGTTTGTCTTGGAGGAAACTCCTCTTCTTGTGTCTGCCTTTTACAGGGAATTCCGTTGTTGTGTTGTTATTACGCATACATACACACACACACACATACATACACTGCTTTGAATTCCTTGAACCCTAGAAATGGTTGTAGTACAGTACTACTACTAAGTACTTACTAGGAGTAATTGCAAGAGTTCCTTCTGTTAAGGTTTTGCTATTATGTATATATGTAATTACTACTTATTACATGTACAGCACGGAGTCTGAAGCTGAACCACCACCAGACTTGTTCATACATACATATGTACATACATAATTATATTATTATCTACATATGACTCGGTGGTGGTTGGAGTAGCAACTCTGGGTGAGCGAACGTAACTTTTCATGGAATCGCAGACTTAATTGAGTGCGATTGGCGTAATCTTGATTTCCGTTATCCTCCGCCTTGTTTTTTCCAGTGAAGTTACGCATGTAGGTGGATATGTGGATGTGATAAAATGGTGTATGTGAGTTGTGTGTGTGTGTATGTGTGTGTGTCAGAGACGCGAGAAGAAGATGTAATTGTACGCTTTTTGTTTATTTGAAAGGCGAATAGTTGTGTACAAAGGCAATGACGAATGGTTGTTTGTTTTCTGTTCTATCTCTCTGGCGTGGTGCCAATAGCTCCACTCGCCCTGACGGAGCATCATCCGGAAGGACTGTGTTAGTCTACCACTGCGTTCTACGGATACTAAATTAGTTGAGATGTGCATACATAAATCCTTGGGTTCATACATAGCCCCATATATGTACTTTTGTCACGTAGCTTGAGCAAATAAATATGTACTGTCGATTGTACACACACACACACAAAGAGTTTCTTCCAAATGCAGTCCATGTATGAGTACTTAGACAGACTCATAGTCTCCCATACATATACATACATGGCTCTGATAATATAAAATGTTTATTACTTGTTCATCTTCTTTTCTGGAGGGATTTAACGTTTTGTCGTGATTTAGGTATTCTTAAACGAGGAATGTACATACGTAGGTGCCACAGATTTGGGGAGGCTTTAGGACTTGAGCATGACTGACGAAGATGGTTCCTATAGTTCCTACACTCTAGTACTACTACACTACTACTACTACTACTACTCCTAGAAATACGACTCATAAGTTCATACAGGATGGTAAAGGGCTGTCATGCCCTCGGCACTCAAACAGAACCATAAAAAAAGTTCATTTTGATAACGAGAGACTTATCAGAAGTAACTTATCATATTATTATGATTATTATGTAGCAAGATAGTTTTTGAAGGTACAGGAATATTTGATTCTGCTTGGGAAATTCTTGTCCTGGCAGTTTAGAAAGAGAGAGAGAGAGAGAGAGAGAAAGAAAGAGAGGATGAGGATATGATAAACGTGTGTGTGTGCCCGTAGTTACTTATTGAGGGGAACTCTCTGCTGAGGAATACAAGTACTGGATTAAAATTCCAAAGAATTAATGATGCTTCGCTCCTTTTTTTAGAGTACACGTCAAGTGTGTTTGAGTCGGTCGTCTCTGCTACTTACTGTATCTATACGGCGTAGACCCAATCACCAAAACCAAACCGGAGTGCATTAACTACCGATATGGTCTTAATATATTAACATAAAAATATTTTTATGCCCGTCCTGGTCTCCCTCCGTATGGTGACTCTCCACCAAGCTGTATATAGATAGTTTAGATAGGGTTGACTTTGTGAGGTTCACTCCAGTGTCTTCCTATTATGGATACCTTATAAGGGAAAACCCTCATCTCCTCTTGCTGAGCAAAGAGAATCATGCTGATCATGCATTGAAGCTAGGGGAAGATGTGTGGCTCTCCTAATGGCTTAATGGTCTCCGCCATTACTTATTAGGTAGTTTTTGTGTTGCTCGTATTAATTGTATATTCGCTAATTCATTTCTCAGCTAAGCCTAATTTACGGGGCTGTTGATTTTTAAGAACTGAGTTTAGAGGTATCTCGTGGTCTGGTATCATCTAATTATATGTAATTAAGTGTATATATCTACCATGTGTTTTTATACTTTTCCGGCGTGAAAATTCCGGCACAGATGATGGATTATGTAGAGTACAAACGTGTAGGGGAATACTTTGAATTTATAGATACAAAAAAAAAGGAATACGAAGGGAGGTGCAATTATAACGTGGGTGTTGTCTAGCTCACTCAGTCTAAACTGGAACTGATACTCCTTGCATCAAATTTGATAATCGTGTAGTAGGGTCAAGTTTTACAGGAGGCCAGGATTTAGAAGGGAAAAAAATTAAATTATAGGTTTGTTATGCATTCATTTTTATTGGTGCACTTTGAGTAACCTGCACCACATTTGTTTGCTCAGTGTGGCTAGATCCACATGGAAATCATCCTTAAAGATGTTGTTCCACGAAAGGATCTGATGTGTTGGCTCAAAATGAGCTGTAAGCTGTAGCACACCTGGTAAACCAGTATTGAGGCTTGTGATATAAAACTTGCTCTGATATTATAGAATTATGTTATATACTTTTATATATTTATATATCTGTCTAAAGTATATAGGAACTAGCAAGATTTATGGTAGTGCAACCGAGTCTTCAACTTGATTTGTAAGTATCTGTGCATAGACATTGCTCTGGTTTTGCGGTTAACGAGCATTACAACCACAATATTGTACTCACCTGACCGTGTAGATATTTGACTGGAGCTACTGGATACTACTGTGGTATCATTTTGATGTGTAAAAAGTTGCCTGGGGTGTGTGTGTGAGTATTTTTGTGTAGGCTTCATCAAGCAGACGTAAAGGGAATGTGTGTGTTTGTGTATATAATATGCATCTATGTGTGTGTTATATAAGTCCGGTAATACAACTGTTATTATTTAGAAATCTCATATGAAAATCAGCTGGGAAATTATTTGTGCGAAATTATTCCAACTGAAAAAAAAATAATATGGGGAGCAGTTATTATGGTATATAGTTGTAATAAATTATTTGAAATAGCATTATTAGAATATCTTAGATCTTTAATCAAGGTAATTCAGGAAAGGATGTCGGAAGAGAAAGCTGTTATAAAAATTATGGATCCCTTAGCGCCACATGTGCTTTGTGAGTGTGTGTGTGTGTGTGTTACGTTTTCCTGATTGTGCAATGGAAGTACAGTAGAATAAATAGAAGTTATATGTAATTGTATAAGATATATACTATCCCCTACTATTGAGGATACTCGACTTCGACTTGACTTGTAATTGTATAATGAGACTAGAACAGATGGTTTAGCCGTCCCTGGTTATTTTACTATAGTAAGTATATACACTATACACAGACACTGGTATAATACCACATACATACATAATATCTACATAGGTTGGATTACTATTTCCAAGGATAGATAAAGTTAAGGTAAATTTCAGCTGATGTAATTTGATCCGATAAATGATGTGTCAACGATAAGTGTTGTGTGCTATGCCACTACTACTAGGTATATAACTTGTGAAGGAATTCCCAGTCCGTGAGAATGTAAGGAAACTGAATGTACCCTTCTTAATATATTATTAAAGTATTATTAAAGATATATGAGATTTAAAATTATTATATGCTGTATGCATAAAAGTACTTATTCATGTATCTATCTATCTATGTATGTATGTGTTAACTCGGGAGTGGAGTCCATGGAGTGGCGTTGAAAGGAATTGGATACATTGTGTATAGTATCTAAAACTCTGTAGTAAGTAGATATCTGCCTCATGTAATAATTAATTATGGATATATGGGACGAAATACAAGAAGGAAATGAAGGTTCAGGAAGAAATTGTGTATCTGTGTAGTAGTATTTGCCAATTCCTGTGAAGTATGTATCTATCCCGATGCTTAAATTACATGACAGTGTAACAATGTACTTGAATGAATAGATATTTTATATTCAGGGATCCTCCAAGAAAGTCAAGTGTGTCTATATAACCGTCAGCAGGAATGACAGGATGAAATTAGGAAAGTTTTTTCAAATCAAATCAATCTTACGTGAAAAAAAATGGAGATTGACTCTGTGGATACAATCCACCTTAATACTATATTCATGTTTCCTCCAAGTATCTACTCACTAGTCAGCTTAAAATAGATCTTTGGATTGAACAGGACCATATGCTTAATTTATGAAATGACAGGAAAGAAGAAGAAGAAGAGTAAATAATGAAGCAAGGGCTAGTTCAGATCAGTCATTGTATGTAATACACAATAACCTTTAGTACTACTATGTACTAGTATGTAGAGAATGGTAGGTGAACAAGGGCAAACGAAACAAATCTACTGAGTGCCAAATGGACCGATTACGTAACAGGTGGTTCTGGTCTTAATCTCCGACTTGTGCAAACGGAACGTCAGAGTACTCTATAACTCTGTTAGTATACACAGACACTGCACATATGTGAGTAGGTACTAGGTAGGAAGGAGTAGGTACTGTTTCCACTAAAAAATATACTTACTTACTCTCTGTCTATCTGTCTGTCTTTCTCTCTCTCTCTCTCTCTCTCTCTCTCTCTCTCTCTCTCTCTCTCTGTATCTGGGAATGAAATGTAGCATTTCTTGGCAGATACCACCTTGTTATATGATGACATGGAGGAAGTCAGGAGAGTCCGTGTGGTCCTTGTCGTGTAACAAAATTTTTTTCCTCAAAATTAGATTTGTTCTGTAGGTTTGAGGCTAAAGTTCTATTGCATTGTGTAGCGTAGTTGAGTTCCCAGTTTTGGGGTACACGGATACAACATTGGGGAAGAGATACATCGTCAAAAAAAAAGAAGAAAAAAAGGCCAGAGGGGATACGTATGACATCCGTTAAAGAAAATTAAATTCGAGAGGGAACGGATCAATGATTTGGTTTTTGCGAACTCTATGAAATAAAATAGGATTTTGAATGATTTGTTGAAATCAAGAAAGAGGGGTAGGTAGGTAATTCACGGATAATAAAAAATTCTAAGGAATACTTTTTCAAAAAAATAAATAATACAAAATAAAATATATTTGAGAAAATTACTTGTCAGTTTTGAGTACAACTACCATAACTTTTGAAGGACGTGGAAACGTATGGATAGATAATTACATATGTATCTACATATGTACAACTGCACATACTTAGATATGTACAACAGCAGAGAACCTAAAGCATGTTTAGTTCAGTATTACTTGAATTTGGTGACACCAAAAAAAAATTGGATTACAAAGAAAGGCTTGTGCGACATAATACATAGGCTTACTTTTAATAGTACTAGCATCTAATGAAAGAACTTGTACTCCCTTTTCCGTCCCTGTACGTCCTTACTTACTTACTTACTTACGTACGTACGTGCAGACAAAGACATGGAAATGTAGCTAAATTGAAGATTTTTTTGTGTGTCGAAAGGAAAAATTACGTATGTAGATATAATGGACTGGGAAGGAGTTGAGTTTCATAATAATCAGAGAGATAAGTATGAAAACGAACTGCGTAAGTGCGTTACTCGGAGTATGGGATCTTCTACTGGAAAGTTTCCTTGCACAGGCATTTACATTGTAGTGAGTATGTCTATGGTAATAATACATGAATGTACTACTTATCCGTGGAGTAGTGAGATGTATTCCAAAAGTTTCATCCCGGCTACATTACATAATATGTCAGTTCAGTACTAAAGTCCGCCCGAACTTTTCGTGATAAAAGGCTGGGAGACATGAGAAGGCCGGTCGTTCATTCTTCAAGGATGTTTGGCCCTTATTCATTGTATGTAATATCGTGTTAGGGAAGGCGGGTTGGAGTGTTCTTGTGTATCTATGTGTCTCTCTGTGTCTGTAGTCTGTAGCTATACTATACGTATTTATATATATACATGTAGATTCTACTTTCCTGTATTACCACTGCTGCCCAAGTCGAGTAACTGAGCGGATGATATAAAAAAAAAATCTTGAGG
Organism: Allacma fusca; assembly: GCA_947179485.1. Taxonomy (NCBI): domain Eukaryota; kingdom Metazoa; phylum Arthropoda; class Collembola; order Symphypleona; family Sminthuridae; genus Allacma; species Allacma fusca. The sequence continues at coordinate 37,584,868 of OX359249.1, forward strand.
ATAAAAAAAAAAGCTAAGTTGATGATTTTTGTCCCCTCTTATGCTCGTCTTTGGAGTGTATACAGAGAGAAGAAGGAACAATGAGAGAGGAGAGTAGAAAGAAGAAAACATCTCTTTGAAACTCTCTTTTGAAGATGCTACTATCTCTACTCTTTTAAACACGGGATTCTATGGTACTGCATACGAGTGTTTTGAATACAACTAGCAATGCAGGGAAGGGTAGGAACTGGGATGTTCTCCTCTTGTTAGTATTCGGTTACAATATGGTTCTTGAGCATATGCAGAGCATCTCAAGATGCTCTTGCATCACGGAATAACAATGACCATTTATGTATCGGGGAGAGTTTAAACTATAGGAGAGATACTCTTGATGTGCGTGTGTCAGTTGTGTGTATGTATGTATGTATGTATGTGTGTGTGTGTGTGTGTGTGTGTAATGTGTGTACGTAATTATGCATGCCTCTCGAGATACAGTATTTATATGTAAGTGTACCAACTTATTTATTATGATGGGAGTTGAGCATGCATGTAGCATGGAGCATGTATCTCCATTAGGTCTCTTCTATCTGCCTTAAGGGTGTATGTGAATGAAGGCTTCAGTTGAGCTCTCGAGTCGTGCATGATAAATTCATCGGAATAATAATACCGCTCTCTCCAGTCAGATCCAAGGAGATGCCAAGAAAATCCAATGGCAAGAGAGCAAATATGAGAGTGTATGAAGAGATCCTAATTCCTGGAATTGTGAAGTCGTAATTTATTATTTCTGTTCCAGTTTGACTAATTACAGAATTACAGATAGTGGGCGCTCTAGCGTGGATATACATCTGGGCTTTCAATATATACTTACTTACGTGGAATTCTTATCTTAATTTTGTTTCATAGGATTTGTAGATTTTGACTGTGAGAGGCTTCAACCTCTCACATTTATTATAATCTAATTTGTTAATTCATCTCAAGCAAGGGGGTCACTTAAAATCCATGAATGCCTTAACATTGATTTAGAATTGTGCTGGGGCTCTTTTTCTAAAGAATATTTTGTTGGATGAGTCGGAAGAAAATGATGAATGAATGTTATAAATGTATTTTAAGTTGCGACAGTGGAGCGTCACTATGGCTGGTCAGAAGGTTGTTGTGAAGGGCTGAAAGATTGAATTATACTGTGACATGGTAACACCCTACGAGACATTTCCAAGCGTGAGGCTGTCGGGAGTTTTCTTTAAGTGAATCTTCTTAACTGGAAAGCGTCCTCATCATATTAACGTACCTCTATTCTATGGAAGACAGGATCCTGGCTCTTTATTGATATCTATGTCTATTACTTTGGGGTAGATATAGATATGCATGCCTGTCTTTTTTTATTTTATTTTTTAAACTGGCAGTATGAAGTCATGAAAGAGTGGACCAAGATTCCTGATCACACAGTGCTTTACTTGGAGTGTACTAGACTCACACAACTGCGTACCTATTATTGCACAAACTGTGTCTGTACATGCATTTTTGTATTTATTTGTGTCTACATAATTATGTATGTAATTATGTTATATACGCTTCCTATGTTTTGGTGCAGGATGAATTTTAGATTCTTCTCCTTTTTCCCGACAGATCCCCATACATATGGATACATATATACATCTGTGTGTTGGTATTTTCCATGAGAATATGAATTATTGTGGTTGGTACAGTAAGGTTTAAGGTTTTAGTCCTAGCCATTGTAAGTTAGGAGGAATAGAGGTAGTAAGTTTACTTATACCTATCTATACATAGGGTACATATAAGAAGAAGGAGGAAGCGGGATTGTGTCCTTATAGGTTTTGAAAGACTGAGTACCTTCTGCATGGCATCATGTGTCCCCTTGAAAAGCACATTAAATATTTATGAGGCAGACATTTATTTTTTGTTTGATCCTCCTTGGAGCTGACAAAGGTTAGAGAAAATCTCACCAGCAGTGCATCGACACATTGAACAGTTAGTTTATGGTATGGTTGGTTGTGGCTAACATTTTCATTGGTTTTCAACCCAGTTATAAGAGAGGGTCTTCTCTGAGTCTTAAGGCTTTTTGCAGCCTTTCAAGGATTTTTAAGGGTAGGAATTGATGCAAGTGGTCGTATGGGGATGCATTTCCATGTAAAGCATCCTGATCCTGAACATACTAGTACACTACTTCCATTCTTTCAATGCTTATTGGTGTACAGAAGGATTTACTGTAGTATTGTCACTCTCTTCTTTCTTATACGCAACCTTTTTTTTTCCTCTCTCTCTCTCTCTCTCTCTTACCATACGTGGCGTGGCTAGTGATAGTTCAACTCTAGTATATACTAGTTCTGGAAGAATTGGGTGGGATTTTTGTCGTTTCTAAGGAAATGTGTAAAAATAAATTGATTTTCAGTTGGAATTTATTGTCTTGTCGTCATTGTATCTCTCTAAATTATGTGTGTAGTGGATGTATGTATGTAGTTTTGTAGTAGGACATTAGACGTTAAGTTAAATTATTGAGGTAGAGTATCCCGGAGGTTAGTGGAATTTGTGAGTGAAAAGACTCGGGTAAATACTCTCCATGAGCCCAGTCTATGACTCATGTTCATAATATTTATGTTCACAACTAGTTATACTTCCTCTACTCCTAACGTGTGAAATTTCCTGGAAAAATAATCAAGTCCAGCAATTCAGAGGAAATTTTGGAGTAAACGAAATTTTCCTCTCTTCAATGCTTTTATAGCTTAAAAATAAAGTCTGGACGTTGCTTGTTCCTGATTCTTGGCGTGACTTTAGTTATGTACGTGTAGTTGTGTACTATATCATTACTACGTTACTATTACTACATACATATGTGATGGAACTATGAAGGGGGGAAGGAAAGTTTTTTTTTTTTTAAACTTTGGAGTTTCATTTCCCCCGATCGTGGTCGTTTACAATCCATATAGCAGAAAGGCGTGTGGAAAGGCATGTCTTGTTGACTGAAGTTAAACTTGAGAGGAACAAGGTTCAGTTGAATTCAATCGAGTGGAAAAGAAATAATGGAATGGTAATAGATTGAACAGAAGTCCAACTTAACATTCATGAAGAGTCGAGATGAGAGGGTGAGCTGTTCTTCTTCGATTGATTTGTGGTTCTCAGCTTTCACTGTCTCAATATACATACTCTATACTGTTACAATATGCTGGTGGCTGGGCTGGCGGAGTCAAATAACTCTCTATATCGCCGAAATTTGAATAAAATTCTGGTATTTCAGTGAATACGTCCCCTCCTTCACCTCTGTGACTCTCTGTGTGTGTGAAAGAGAGAGAGAGAGAGAGAGAGGACGAGAGAGAAGAAAAAAGAATTCCTTTTTTGTCATGATTTTTTGTCCTGAGTAGTAGAGCATGCATATATTTTTATAGGGCGTTTCGGAATTAATCCAAAGAGGGTAAGTATAAAGGAATGCATTACCATGCTTCATTTTCGATTGCAAATCTGGAGTATCAGGAAGCATTAGTACTTTATGCGTAGTCAGTATTGTAGCTTAAATCAGGACGAGAGATCTTCTTGGAGGAAAGCTCCGGGATTTAATTTTTTAAAAGAAGCCCTGCTCAAAGAAATATATTGTAGTGTATAAGCTGTGAGTGAGGTTTTAGTCCCACACATTGTCAGATAAAAGTCTGCTACACACTACTTAAGATTTTCTCACCTCCCCCAGCATAACTTGGGCTTAGAATAATAATAATAGTTATTATTATTATTATTATTTGTCCTTTTACTTTGAAGATGTTGAATACCTGAAGATGTTCACTGTTAAAGTGTTGAAGTATCTCTGTGTCCATGTGAGTTGTGAAAAAAAAACTGTATATAATTACTTATACATAGATATACTATATGAAAATAAAGTTAATTGAGAATAAGGTTGCTGTCATGTGAGTGATGGTGTGAGGATTTGTAGGGGACATGAGGGAATAGATTGGGTGATGAGAGGAATGTTTATTTTGCCAAGTTGATGAAAGTGAAGAGAAGAATTGAAGAGAATTGTGTAAAATAATCCAGCCTTGTGTTTTTGCTGTGCGGAATAAATTTGAGCTTTGTGAGAAGTTACTATTGCAATTACCATGAGAGATATGTTAATGAATAATCATAATCATGCCGCAACAAATTGCTTCATGCAGCGTAGCCTGGTCATATTTTAATTTTTTGCATACTTGGCAGACTATTTAGTTGTACTCATGACAATGTTCTGTAGTTTATGATACTGCTGTGTGTCCATTCTCCCTGTTGGTATGTGTAGGCACGACGTACATAATGGGATGGACGTGAGGATTGGGTTTTTTTCTACTCTATATCTGCGAATATATTCATGGGGATGACGATTATTGGGCAGGTATGGTATGGTGTGGTATGGTATGGTATGGTCTGTTATGGTGTGGTGTGGTGTGGTGGACATGCTAGGTAAATAGCAACTGTTCGGTTGTTGCGTAAGTTACACGTGAATAGGGTACATTGAAAGAACGTACTGGTCTCTAATAATTGTATTTTGTAAGCCTACTTGCGTACTCTCTCTCTCTCTCTCTCTTACTCTCTTAATGCTCAATTGTATAGTGAAAGAAATGGTTTTCATGCTAAAGCGCCCTCCTCACCTGCACCTGCTTCTTTTACTTGGGAGATTTGAATAACTGATTTTTGAAGTTTCATGTTTTATTAATTTACATGTAATGTACTTACTTAGTTGCTGGAAGCTACAGAGAGTCATACGAGTAACAATGTACGATGACGGAGTGACGGAGTTCTTCCACGAATGGAAATGGAAGGCACAGATTTAAGTTGATGTGTAAAAAAAATACGTATGTTACGTTACAGCCTTGAGAGGTCAGATGAGCTAGTCATTGGAGTCATCACTTTAATAATAACTTAACATGCGTCTGAGCCGTCAAAGTATGTAACATTTTTTTTTGTACGTGGCTCATCATTGGTACTTTATGTCATGAATAGGATAGATACTTACTTGTTGAAGATTTTTGAGGTACATTGTATTGCTTGTATGTATCTATTTGTACGTAGCTATTCTTCAGAGTTTCTCTCTCTCTCTCTCTCTCTCTCTCTCTGTCTCTCTCTCTCTCTCTTTTGAGGTATCCACAAGAAGGTACAAATATGTAGTACCAAGTAGAGCTCATCTTGTCCCAGTCTGGTTGTTACCGTTGGGCTTGTAATAATATCATGATAATTACTCCATTCAGTATTTATGGTCCATTGGGTGTAATTTAGTTGTCAATCAAGCGTTTGTTGGGAGTCAACTGATTGTAAGGAATGTGATTCTTGGGAATATAGGGAGGATCGGGCTTTAGCTCTGATCTGAGAGTGATGATGTGCCCTGTGAGTTAATAATAATTTCTCCGACGAAGGCTAGTCCTGTTGTTCGTAATAATTATTATTGTTGTATGTGTACTCCTGTCTTCGGTCCTTAAGTATGGTCATTCAAGTGACAACTACCTCTTCATCTACGTATGAATAAATGACGGAATCATGGGACCCTGTCAACGCCTCTTCTAGATAATTACAAGATTTCCTTCCACGGCTGCTGATCCTACCTTTGAGATTTTCATTCATGGGAGAAATTTGTTCAGAATCTGCTGAGATATGCTAAGTTGAGGGGGAAACATGGATTTTCGTGTTAACTATTTTCTTGAAAATCTTATCTCTCTCTCTCTCTCTCTCTCTTCTCTCTAGCTCTCTCAGGGTCTCTCCTCAGCAATCTTCTTCGGGGTCTGCCAGAGGTGATATTTTTTCGTGTAGATCGGATCCACCCCCTTGTCGATTATTTAGCTAGTGCTGAATTTAATTTTTTTATTCTTCCTAGTGTTGAAATAACTACATGGGTTTCTATTCGTATACATATAGTAAGTGCACCTTCCAGTCAGTATTATGGGATGCAAATGATGTGTAGCCAGTTTTGATTCCGCGACCTTTGCTAACTAATGAGATGGTTCATTTACCTGAAATAATCATGAAGAGGGGGATTTTGTTTCGAGTAAAAGATTTTTTTTTTGTTTGATCCTGAGATCACATCCCACATCTAACTCATGCAAATTAATTAACTGAGTGAACTAATGCGAATAAATGTAAATGTGTGTGTGTGTGCATGTATATGTACGGAACCTGTCAGGACTTCTTTTAACTTGTAAAATAGTTCTGTGAACTCTCCCTGTAATAATGAGTTAGACAGTTACATATGATGATGAAATGCTTAATTGAACGCTTTACGAGAAGATGGACAGAATACAGTAGTGAGGGCATGCATGATTTACTCTCTCGTGGAGATTTCGAGATGGATACTTTTTTCTTCGTCTGCTTCTTCTTCTTCTTCTTCTTCTTCTTCTTATGAGGATCCGGCCCACTCGCATGAATGGATCGAGATCTTATTGTTTTGTCTTGTGAGCTAGTAGAAGAGATTGTGTGGCTGAGTTCGTAAGCTGCCGATTTAAGGTGTGAATTGAATTAAAGTGAAATCAGCAGGGAACTGTGATGCTAGAATCGAATTTCTCAGCATGAAGTCACATTCGAGCTTATTCGTTCTTGGCATTTTTTTTTGTGGGTTGTATGGATCCCTCCACAGTATCTACATAACATACGCGTTTTCATTTCAGTTGGCACCTTCCACACACGTCCAAATTTTTTGGCAAGAAGGTTTAGCAAATGTTATCCCATGATTGAGCTCATGGAAAACGTTTTCTATGTTGAGTACCCATCTCTCATCTCTCAAGAGAGAAGATCTGTGCAGATCAGGTTTTTTTTTTAAATCGGGCTCATATTTATTTACTTCATGTAACTGATTCTAATTAGACATAAATCTTGTTTTCTGGAACACCTCAGTGGCAGTAGACATTTATTAGTAATTGGTTTTTTAATGATTTGGATTTGATGGTACGTGTATCCACGTCTATCCACATGTATGTATATTTATGTACATCTACTTTGACATGTTAACTCGGGAGCAAGTTGTAAATTCATGGAAGATTTGAAGGTCGTAGATTTTTTACATAAGTCATAAGTATATGACTTCATGCATTGGGGATAATTGAATTTGGGAGCATATGCTAATTTTTTTTATCTCTACATATATAGGAGTTGTATGTAGCTGTAGAAGTAGCCAGTTGAAGTGTGAAAGGTTTGTGTTTGAGACCTAATAAGGTCAAGACATGTTTTTAATCCATATTGCCATCATGCTTTTGACGCACTTTACAATGAAATTTCATGTGAGGCAGGACCCTGGAACTAAAACATATCGGCAATGCGGCAGTCCTCTCCCTCACAGTCGATCGTCATAAAAAGATCCAGTTTGTTGATAAAACTCGGAATCGTGGTCAGATGTATCTACGAACGTACGAACGAATGAACGAACGAACATACACACACACATGCACATATGTACACACACACACACACACAACATGCACTCTGGTTAGTATCACATGTAAGTGTCGTATTTTTGCTGAAGCTACGGTGAAAGAAACATTTCATAATGTGCTCTGAAGAATATTTTCCCCTTCCTGTTTGATAACTATTAATTTAAATTAGGACATTGTGCTTCAGTACGAAGACTTGCTAGTGGATGTATCTACTATGAATTCTATATAATACACTACCCCTCTGCTGCATGTTATTTTATTTTGGTGACTCCTGCCAGGGTAGTTGGTAATCATAAGATTACATATTGCCATGCATTGGGAAAGACATCTATCAAGGAGTAAATTATTCGCTGTTAGATATATTATGTATGCACAAGTAAGTGTCATTAATATTAAGCGGATCTAACAATAAGATCTAAGACACTACTCCATATGTACGCACATATGTATGTACAATGTATGTACGTGTATAAATAAAAGAAAGTCGTAACTCTGGAGAGCCATAATCGGCTAAATCGACAAAAGTCCGAAGAAACCCGATGCGTGGCAAATGCTTGGCTTTGAATTTGTGTATGTATATAATATATATGTAGGTGTATGGGTGTGTGTGTGTGTGTGTGTATTTGTAGTGCTTACATGACGGGAACGGGATTTTGGTTTTTGTTCCTTTTGATGATTAAATATTATTTAGGAAGTTAGTAGTAGTAGATACATATACATATTATACGCTACATGAGATGGAATCTCCCTCAAATTGAGGTTTTCTGAAGGAGTGTTATATGTTACTACTATTTATTTTAGCATGACTGCATTTCCCTACACATGTGAAATAACAATACGATCTGACTACCTATACATAATTGCTTTGACAGGAACATTATTATCGGATTATATCCTTTTGCTCTTACTACAGTATTAGGGATTATGTTTTTCATAAGTCATACTCAAAGAGCTTACAAAATAACCTCGAAGCTGTTCTTCTAAGGGGTAAATGAAAGAAGAATTTGCTCTGTGTTGTCAGTGGTGCTTCTGGCCTGACTGAAGAATGTAAAGAAATTTCTCGTATGGGTGGTGTAGTCATCCGGGGTATTTAATTCGCGGTTTTATCAAGCCTCATATTATGTGCTCTTTATTCTTTGACGCTCATTTTTAGGTATGTAAGGGTATTAACAGAAGGGTCTGCATACTTCATTGTCAGTGCATAAATAATGCGGATTTTTTTTTTCATGTGTGTCATGACTCCCTGTTTATGACTGCATGAGGCGGCTGGATTCATCTACAGAACTGGCCTCACATACAAACTGCGTATTTATATAATGTCTTTTTTTGTGTAAGTATATGTACGTTTACGTCTGTATGATGGGGACTAGTTGCTAGTTGCTATGTGTAGCAAACCCAGTAGTAGTAGTAGTAAGTAGTTGTTGTTGTTATACTGTAAATGAATTTCTTGGTAATAACAGACCAGCAAAAATGGAATTGAAAATCCTCGTACATGTATAATTTGCTGTCCTTTCCTTAAGTAATGAGTTGATTTGTTTGCAAGCGACTGCCTTAACTGTCTTGTTTGCTGCGGCTGCATGATGGAGATTAAGCCTCCAAATGTTCATCTGCCTTGTTTTTATTCAAGGTAATGCAGTAGCCAGCTGTTTATATATGTACATACTAGGGATGACTGTGAGTATGATCTTTCATAGTCCCCACACACATCTTTCCATTAATTTGCAGTCAAGACAAGTACGGGGCCTGTGTCGTTGTAAAGAAAGGGCATTACTTGAATGTAATAATAATAATTATTATTATTGTTACTTGTATATTACATTTAATTTCTATCATTTGGAGCGAAATATATGTGGGAATTAGTTATTGAATTACATTGGCTTTCTGTCTTTTGGGGCGGGTGGGGGATGGGGGGGGGGGGGGTTGGAGTTAATGCCGACAGAGGCTGTGAGATGTGTGGTTGAGACTTTGTGGTTCTTTTTTTCTTGGTCGACGTCTTTTTAATAAAATAACTGTCCATATGCAATCAAGGGAAATTAAAGGAATCTTGATTTAAGAAGTACTATTCTTTCAATTCATAACTGATGCAGGAGATTTCCTTGTAAGGATCGTGAAAAAATTGGATGCGATCCCTTAAATTTCTTTGTGTGCGTCCAGATTGGGGATGGATGTTTCGAAGAGGGAATATTATACACACACACACACATGGAGAGAGACGTTGCGAATCTCACCAACGTGAAATATCTATTAGACATGGGAATAGAAGTTTTTGGTGAGCGTGTTACTGTATTTGCGGTTGGTGGAGAATTGGGGTCAGCGCAAGTAAGTAAGTTTACCTGTGTGGAAGTGTCTATAGTGTAGAAGAGATGGGAAAAAATGTTTGAAAGATAGAAAGTCATTAGGTATTGCTGGCCTTCTTCTTTTGCTATTGCATATAAATGATTTACTTCTCAGAAAATGTATACTTTATATGTGTAGATATATGTATACTGTTTATATTAGCAGTTGTGGGTTTCCAGTAGTCAGAAATCTTGAAGGAAATATTGAGAATCAACTCTTTTTTTTTTTTTTTTTGCATAAATGAGGATACCATATTTACTAGCGATGATAACCAGATATTATCAGTTCAGATGGAGCTGATCGTGCGTTGATCTACATCAGGAATTCATTTTGAAGCTTACGAAAAGTAGCAAAAAGCTGGAGAGAATAATTCTTGAAAAAATTATGACACTTCCAATCATGGATGAGATCTATTTTTTTTTTTTTGTACATTTTGCATTTTGTAGAGAGTCTTGTTTACAGAGAATTTATTTCTTGAGATTGACTTCTTGCAATTCGAAAGTAATTTCCTCGGCTTAGTCTGTATAAGATGTTTGTGATGTAAATATTAAAATACCTTAACAACTCCCGAAATGACTTGGCTGAGGTTTCATTTGAGTGTGTTCAAGTATGTTGTTGAGCTCATCTAACATTATATTGCTCACGGTAGCCATGAATACAAATATGCCAGTAATGTTCATATGGGCTACAGACAGCTCACAGTTGGAGAAGTAGGGAAAAACATGACAGTTTTATGATGAAACCTCTGGTCCACTCTGCGTCGGTACTTACTTACTTATACCTAGTTAGGGATATTTATGGAGTCATAGGAATCAGTGTGTCGGTGTGCACTGAATTTAAACTCGAACAATTTCAAGACATTTAAAATTTGACAGCTGTCCAGATTTTTATGCGAAAGCATCAAGGTTGACGGGGTAGTTTTTATGTGCTCGTAAATCCACGTGAGAGAGTATACATACTTTTCATACTTTTTGAGTATGGTTTTTGAATTGCTAACTATCTGTGGTACGCTCACTCGGCTCTCTCTCTCTCTCTCTCTCTCTCTCTCTCTCTCTCTCTCTCTCTCTCTCTCTCTCTCTCTCTCTCTCTCTCTCTCTCTTTGCATGGTGGCTCACTCGGACTCATAAGTTGAGTATGACACATGAAATGGAAAAGAAGATGATGAGGATACATTCCATTATGGTAATATTATTACCAAGGAAAAGCCATTGGACGCTGTGTGCGAAAATCATTTAGAAATCATTAATATAATTATGAAGAAGTTATGTCAAAGCTTCAAGATCAAAGCGAGCGCTGCTGATGGAGTATAGTTATTAATTAACTCTACGTAAATGGCTGACTTTGAGTTGTTAAGACGGGTGGGAATGTGCATAATATGTGTGTCTCACTCTATATCGATGTACATGTGTATGTACATCGGTGGAGTTGCCGTATGCAAAGTGTTAGGAGAGGAATGTGGACTTCTCCGGGATCCCGAACTAAATGAACTATAAGGAAGTGTTAGGACTCATGTAGATACTTATACATGTTCCTTAAGAATTGAAAGCTTCTTTTATTTAATAACCAAATTGAATTTTTTTTTTTTATTGTTACAGTTGGTGGGATGAATAAATCCCGGACAGGTCCCCCCCAGGGTAAACGTGTCTCACCTCCAACCGTACCGGGTCTAGTATCATTCTCCTCATTCCGTGTTAAAAAGTCACAGCAACTCGGGCATCCTACAGGAAGCGACCAGCAGCTCGCCTCACCCTCGTCCGAGTCAGGAGATACACATCATCTGATTGGGTCCAACTCTCATAATAAAGAGACGCAAAGGTATTCAGGAAGTAGCTTAGGCTCAGCTGGTTCCAGCTACGCCAGCTCTGCTTCATCTAGCGATAATCGAAGCTCCATTGGAACAGATGATGGATTCCTCCCGCCACCCTGCATTCATTCTGATGTCCGTTTGAAAGGTAAATAATCAGACAATAAATCTTGCGTGCCTTCTAATCATGTGTCTATACTTGGAGTTCTCAATAAGAGCTCATGTATGTAAACATTCCCTATTCCTAACACTCACACATTCTCTCCTGTCCATTAACAACATGTTATTTATATTTTACATTAAAATTTTACGTGTTCAGCATTTTCATGATTGTGTCTAGTAAGAAAGTAATGTTGTCTGTTAAGTATCTCCTTTCATACCTTTTAAACTGATGACGAGATGCTTTTACGAAACGACTAGAAACCCTTTTTTGTAAATAGTTAAGGAGGCTCCAGGTGAGATTATGTATATCTACTTATATTTTTATAGTTAAAATGTGTTTCTCGAGTGTTTTACTCGTTCATTGTAACTTCTAAGTTATAGTTAATTGTGAGTGTGAGTACGTGTTCACATTTGGTTGTGTTTGGTATCGACCTACTTTTACAGCTTTGTATGTGTCAGTAATTTTGTTAAAAAATGTAATCATTATTATTATTATTTTAAATTATTTCCTTGTGGTATGTAATTCCCAAGAACAATTTGATCTCAGACTCAATATAAGTCAATAACAAGGGTGGTGTGAGTCAGGACTTCAAAGCAGTTGAAATTAATTAGCAGTTTTAATTACATACATGAAGTGCTTATATTTATATGTGGGATGTCCAGAAATATTAACTTGGAAATGACTGTAGATTGTAGAGTTTGGAGGACATTATTATATACAGTACTTAGTAATAGCAAGAGTATGTGATAGGTGTTTGTTGGATATTATTGTAGCGTAGGATCGTCTCTTCGTTAGATGATAGTGTTTTTCATAATCCTCAAGGCCCAAGGATGATTTAGAGTACTTGAGAAGTAAAAGGAAGAGAGCATTGGATAAATATTGAGTGACATTTAGAGCTGAAGGGTTTTATAATATTATGGATTTGTTGTGATGTGTTTTCTAATGAAGATGTAGATTTGTGTTAGTGTTAGTCTGATTAGGTCTTATGAGAGTGGGATTTGCCGAAAGGAAGGTAGGAAATGTAGACAGGCAGGTATTGAAGTATAAAGGGGGGAAAGACAGTGATGAACGAGGTCACTTTATTACTGTTTCATGTGATGTGATCCTCGCTCCGCATCAGTTATCTGGCATTTTCTGATGTACTACTTAACATCAGGTAAATCATTACTATGTTCCATTTGGAAGTTATGTACTACCTCACTCGTAATCGTAAGAATGCAAAGTCAGCTGGGTAGAAGTAGTTTGTTTGACTGACAATGAATTACCCTCCGGAGAAAATCAAGTAATATAATAGTTTTAGGTGGTTGAGAGATTCGAACAAAAGTTAAGTATATATGGTGAACTCTATGTGTGTGTGTGTATGTGTAATTATATGTAGTGTATGTATGTATGCCTACACAGAGAATATTAAGTATAGGAGACAGTGGAACCATCAATTGAATGGGCGGTTAAGAGTAAGGTAGGTTTAAAGTTCACAAGCCGGTTCGTAATTTCTTTCAAATGGGGAAAAGTCTATTTTCTGTCTAGAATGCCTTACGATTAGTTTTTCATTTAATTGGAATTCGCGTCGACTGTGAAACAGTTACATTTCATTTTACTCCTATCTCGCTACGTTGACGATCAATTGTAGTTTTTATTACATTGTAGTTCCATTTTGACATTTGTAACATTGTGTAGCCAGTCTTGTGCAAAAGTAATTATATAAGGGCATTGTTGTGCGAGAGCGAGTTTAGACAATACTTTTAAATCATTTTGACAAGACTCAACCAAAACCATGCTCAAAACTTAACGAGTTCAAATATTTTTTCCTGTCTAACCCTCTCCGTACAATTTCATTACTGTAGGTGGGTTCGTTACATCTATTTCTTCGATAGGGATGCCTATGCTTGGGGTTCATATGTATAGCAAAAAGTAAAACAAATCTGGTATTATGGCAACTGTTATTGCAAGAATTGCACTAATTGTGAACATAGTCAGTCTCTCATTGAATCCTCTGTTTTGAGTGGTCATCCCTATGTATATCTATCTTTTTGTGTTAGCAGATGTATCCTGGACGTAGGTTATTATACAATATCTATCTACTCCTAAACTAATTGTAAATAATACAGTTCAGAGACTGTTAAAGCAGTTAAGGACGAGGAGGTAAAAAAAAAGTAGAAAATGGAAGAGCAGAGGAGATACTAGTGGAGGATAAGAAAACGTACGTTATTACTTAAACCCTCCAAGCTAAATTCGACTATAATTTATCGTTAAAAAACTAATTTTGAACGTGTGCAGATCTTACATATGTAAATCCTCAAAGGTTAATGGATGTTGTTGCCGAATTTTAAATTTTTGCCAATCCGGTTTTATATGAGTAGTATATCGATTTATTAATTCAAAAGTGTGCTGATACTTTTAGGTAGTGTGCATATTGCATATATACTTTCGTAGTACATAAAAATACGAAATTCATGAGAATTATAAAATTCTGTAAAAATGTTGAAAACAGGCTGTTTTAGTTTTTTTTTTTTTTTGCTTCAACTCTCGTCCAACGTAGAACCTTGTCCTTGGTAAGCTGTATTGTAATAATTAATCGTGAGTCTTAAATCTTAACCTATAAGCAAGTGTAGCAGTTGAGCTTTGAAAGTACAGGGGGTGTTGTTACTTCAATAAAAATGAGTGAACTTTTTATCTAATAAGATTTCCGAGACTTCTTCCGGTAGAAAGTTCCCGAGAAAGAATCCAATCTTTTTTCTTGAAGGATTTCGAGGATGAATCAAAATAAAATATGTAACTACGTACTTGCATTCTGCTGAGACTAAGAATGAAAAAAAAAACAGGGTTCGGGTGGATCTAACAAATGGATCTTGAGAGGAATAATATTTTGGTTGTTTGTACAGATAGGGAATGGATCTCAAAATTGTAGTGTTTCTTTGCTGAGGATCCCAAATGGAGTGTGCTTGTTATGACTAAATAATCAGATAGGTAGAGGGAAAAGAAAAAAAACAAGACTGGAAATTAAAGTTTTATATTCCCTAAATGCGCCGTCAGTGTTTACTTGTACATCCGGGAGCAATTTAAGGGATTTCAAATAGGGAAAGATGAGTTGTAAGTCCATAGCTATCTCTATCCAGTGTAGTTTCGATAGAACTGGCCGACTGCTGTGCCTATTAAATTAAAAAACTCAATCAAAATCCCTAGCGTTCTTTATAGATAGAATAGAAGCGTTTCGCCTGGTCGGATTCTGAAATGTATAGGGATGGCGGAGGATTGACTTGAAGGTCCTCGTTGCAAAATTCGAAGTAGGGTTGTTGAGAGAGCGGGAGCGGGGCATGTATGTATGTATGTATTTCACTTTAAATGGGTGAACAGAATGCCGGACAATTGGAAGGTGTAAAGCAAGGGAGAAATATTGTGCGTGTGCTATATTTATATGTATATCTAATTATATATATTTGGTATATATGATAATAGGAGGAAGTGAGGAATCTAACTAAGTGAGTCTATAACTTCCTGATATGTCAAATGGAAGTTGTTGAGAGAGAGAGAGAGAGAGAGAGTAGTAATAACATCACCAGCAAGGTAAAATCAACTTGTCTCTACTAAAATGGAGCCGGAGTTAATTAAAACAGACAAGTGCCAATGAAGACTCGACACTAGATTTCCTCTCTCCGTTTCTGCGCCCTAGACCATCTTGGTAATTATTTAGGGAACCACTACCAAAAGCTCATCTGTTTTTCGACCCTATGTCACATTTCCCGAGAAAAAAGGTTGTTAAAATTTTCGTCGTTTGGATGCGATGTTGATATATACTCGTTATAGATGATGTAATTAATATAGATACAGATATGCCTTTCCAGCACGTAGTAGGGTCTCTCAAATCTGATTCTGAAGCTGGAGTCTTTTAACTTTGTTTAGTGTAATTATCTATATATACTTATATGTTATTATTTCGAACAAGGTATCTCTGCTTCTATTAAAAGCTGAAATCTGCATGGAAGAACCGACAAGAGCCATCGGAAATTTTGATATTGCAAATGACTAGTAATTTGGGAAGGGGAGACCTTCCTCTGTATACAATTACTTACCTCCTCATTAAAAGAGCTTAGGAATAACATGGACATGAAATTAGCAGAATTCAAGTTGAACCATGTATCCATTTCCCACAGGGTACTCCAGTGATTTATTAAACTGTTTGGCAAGGATAGTCTTTAGAATATGCATAATTAAATGTACCTACATAAGTATGTATGTATGTGGGTTTCTCTATCATCTACACAAAGCCGGCTTTGAAGGAAAACTGAGCGGGCTGAATGAGTGTTTTTAGACTATCTTTACATTGTTTTTGTGGGAGATCTCTGAATTTTGTGGGGTTATGTATAAGTACTGTGTGGTTTGGTATATGGTATACATGGTTTGCTTTATGTTTATATGTCTATATTCTGTATCTCGCTCTGATTATTATAAGCTGTGTTGAAAATTGTGGTTTTTCTGGGACATGATATCTGAATTAGTACGCATAATAATTATAAATTGTATTATTATTATTATTACTGTATTATTAAATTTATTAATTATTTGTAATTTGCATATGGGGAACTGTTGCTGGAGGAGTTGTGGAGGATTATGCAGAAGTAATGCATAATTTCCTTGCGGATGTGCTTCAAAGCATGTAGAGTCTCTAAGACAGGGCCACAGGGAAGCTCGTGTTACATGTGGCCGGCTTTGACATGAACATTGGATGGGCCAGTGGAGGAAGACAACTGCTAAGCCTTACTTAGGATATTACGATAATCTCTTTTTTACTCTTTGTGTATGGCTCGTATGATAATGAGAGGAGATTTGGAGATGCATAGGTCAGATTATTTCATATTCAAATCTCATTAATGAGACTCCGTGGTGATGCATCATATCTGTAGCCATGCCTGTCTCCAACAATAAGTCATGGCAAATCTTTTTAGATACAAAGTTTAGTTTACTTCCTTTTACAGCGGAAACAGTCGGTGTTTTTCGTTCAGCTTACACACACACACACACATACACACGCACCCCTCATATATGGAAGTATGCTGACATATTAACTGGTGTAAGCTGTACGTATGTATGTAGTATGTATGCCTGTAATAAAAAATACTGTCTTTGTAACAATAATAATTATATTAAACCTTGAAGAAATGTCATCTTTTTTTATGTGTGTAACGTGGCGCTCAAAATAGTTGGAGCAGTAGTGAGAGTGAAACTCTATATTTCGGAACTGTTTGAAGAGTATTGTTCTTGGTTTTTATGTATGGTAAACGTGACCGCTAACGGTTCAATTTATATGAATTTACTGAAGTACAGTAGCTCTTGTAAATTGAGTTAGTGCGGCCTAATAAAAACCTTGTAAAAGAAACTGTACACGTAGAGTATGCTTGGGACAGTTGGGATGGATAATAAAACAAAGGGAAAGGAGTTAATGTATGGTAGAGCGTGTAATGAGGGTGTTACAAAGCCGACAATTCGTATATATGTGGGTTAATTCAAGTGAGTCCATGTAATGTAAGGGAGAACGAATCCTAAACACTGTGAAATGAAGTTAAAATTATTTAATGTAATTTGTCGGGACAGACAAAAAGATTTAAATCGAATAAAAAATGTGTATAGGTATAAAGTCCATGTGCTCTAATGAAAAGGTTGGAGTAAACACCATGTGTTTCTGTTTGTTTATTTGACAGACGTGGAAGAAGGAGTTTTGTATCATCCCGCTAGTCAGCAGATTCATCTTCTGAAGAGTTCCAGTTCGGTTGACTCGTTCTCCTCCGCCTCTACCACATCATTTCAGCATATTCCTCCGCCCTGCTCGTTGCCACCTGCAACTCATCAGATTGTGGATATGCACCAGGTATGCACTATAAGCAATGGAATTTTCAATAATCTTATTTGTATCCCTCGCGAATTATTGTTGTTTTTTTTTTCAACATTTAGCCCTTCCTTGATCTTAATTTGGTCCTGTGGTTAACATCTATCTCTATACCTGGAAGTTTAGTATTTGAAACAGACGAAATTAATTAGTACTAAAGGCCGCCGAGAGGCATAGTTTAAGACATCCCTGAGAGTAATTTTATTTATGTAAAGTCAAATTTCGGGACCTCATTGTCGACTGCAGTCAGTCATGTCATTGGGGGTATATATGTGGAATTGCAGGGGTTGGAAGGAATGGGATATTTCATATGCACAAATAGAATGACATTTAAAATGGTGATATTTGACAGGTCTTGCTCATGTATGGTGGTATTTACAAGTGCTAAGATCTGTGTAAATTTCATGAATTTAAAAGGAGATGCCATTTATCATCATTATTCACACAGTTGTCAGCATCTCTATTTTAGTTGTCGCTTAAATTTTAATTGCATTGTGCATGCAACTTTATGATTTATTTGTTCACGCTGATACGACCACAATGGTAGTTTTATGTATGCAATGTTTTTGCTCGTAGATGATCCAACTTGGATATGTGCAAGTTACTGCATAATAAACTGTATTTGTGTGTACGGAGTTATGTACACACATGTATGCATGTATGTGTGTAAATGTACATGTGAGTATATTTGAGCATAAATTGTTTTTTTTTTTTTTTGAATATGACTCTGTCTCTCCTCCACCATGTTTACATCCAGTTGGTTACCGATCATATGTAGTTTCTATTCATGACTAAGTTGTGGATGAAAGGCTTTTATACGTACTACGTAGGTATTTCCTTCTGTGAGTTCCCATTTGTCGGGGGAAAAAAAGTCATTTTTTGTTTTTGCTGATTAAACGTTTTTTTGTTTCGCCTTCTAAATTAGAGATGTTCTTTTTCAGTAGAATATTGAACGTGGGGCACGTTCTCGTCAGTAGTTCTTCTGAGTGAGTTGGTCTTCAATGTGTGCTCAAAGCTACTGCATGCTGAGACACAGTAGCTGCAGTCGTATCTCGTAACCTAACGGCAGGAACAACATCATATTGCTTATAGAAGTAGTGCCGTTGAGACTATCTGTGTGGTACCCTCCGGTTTTGACATTACTACAAATTCATAATAAATGGTTTAACTATTTTGACTAAAATTGTGAAATGTGTTAGACCATCTTTTCGAATTTAAACTTCGTATTATTTATAATATATATTGTCAAACTATAATCACAGCCCCATGGTATCTTGCATACATTATATTATGTATTGCTAATCGGAAGATCCGTGTGATGGGCTGTTAAAGAGAATTATTACAGTCCTATAATGTGCTCCTGGAGTTTAATTTGGAAAGTTATTTAAATGTAAATAATATTATGTATTTATTTGTGAACGTCAAAGAACACACTACGAGCTGCCAACAAATAAAACAGAGGTGGCTTCGATTTTCTGTCAACAACTTTGTTCGTGTCAGCATTTTCTAGCCATCTCCTGCTAAGAAATACATACATAAGTACTCGTGTGTTATACATATAAAGTAAGTTAGTGTTATTTATTGAGTCGAGTATAGTAGTCCATGGACTGGTGGGATATTTCCTGTCTTGTTATCCAATCTATAGCTTGGCAAATCTGAGTTTTTCAGCGTGATTACTATTCAGAACTTATAATGGCAATTTGTTGTGACATTAAAGTAACACGTTCCAAATTGCTGCAAAGGCCACTTTAGTGTATTATCTTAAATGAAATTTGCAGATAGCACGAGCTTGAAATACTATCACCTCTACTTCATGGGAACCTTCTGGTATTTATTTGATGAGGGGCAGAAATAAAATGACTCCTTTGGTGCTGACTGCTGACATCAACCAAGAAAGTCACCAGTGTAATTAATATGTAATGTCAAACTTGACGAACATTGTCACGCAGTTTCTTAATGAATGAGCTATAAAATTAAGTGTAATCTATATTGCATTGTTGTTGTACAAGTTGTGCTATTCTTGACAGGATAGGAGCTAGAATTTTCCAGAAATAGAATCTTAATGTTTTTCTAGAAAGCAACATTAATACTACAAGTAAGGAGGGAACAGATCTTTGTTTTATTTTATCGTATTTAATTTCATATGAAGTGATCCCAGTTCTTGTTTTACTCGTTATGAGATGGCAGTGTGATTATTATACGGAGCTGGAGAGAAAAAGTCGAGTGTCTTTGATGAGATTTTAGACTACAAGGGAGAAAAACGCTAATAATATCAAACCACTCGACTCAATGGAAAATGAGTTTGTTGTGAAATGGAAACTTGAACGTAGACTGATAGTGCAGCAATTTTTCCCTTTACTGAAATGTGTAGTTTCGGAATAAGTAGTTACTCCAATCCAAGTGTACTGGAAATGAGACGGTGGGAGCGAGGCCTGGGTCGTCACAAGTTACAAGTAATGAAACAGCATTCGCAATATACTCGACAAATGTAAAACGGGTTACTACTACTACTTCTACTACTACTATACTACTACGTGCATGTCTGAATTCAGATTAAGGGAACAAGATACAAATGGAGGAATTAGAGTGGTAAGGGAAACAATGTCCTTTGTTAGTGACACAGCAGCGATAGGAGTTGTCAATCCTGAGTGAAGCTCAAATGTACTCGGATAATTTTGTTTTTTAAGTTACCCAGTGTTTTTTTTCTGCTCTTGCTATTCCCTGTAGGAACGGAAGGAATGTGGAGGTCTCGAGTCCCAATGACAAAATCTCTGAAATCTTAGTGGTAGTTAGTGTTGACGATGTGCATGGAGTTAGGACGTGGTAGCAGTCATGGTTCAATTGCAACTAGCTGGAGCTTAAATTTGATCGTTGTACAGTACTTGTAGTTGGGGAATACCAGAGCGTTGCATAAATGGAATCCATGCATAATGCGTGAAAGCATAACGTGAAAGGTAATGTCAGGATTTAAATAAAATCAATGTGGATAACTAGCAAAAAATGGGCTAGCATTTAGTATCTCTACAGAGTCTTCCACATAGATATTATATATGTATGTAGGACAAAGATTTATTAGATTTTCACCAGTCAATGGTAATATCTGAAGTATCTATGCTGTAAGTGTAAGTATTTCAAAGGCCTGGTTGAGACGTACAAAAAAATCTATCTTTTGACAGTTTTCAACTTTATTTTTTTGCAAGTTGTCCCAGGAGTTCTTTCCCAATTTTTCCTTGTTATCAAGTATGCGTATTTACAGTACGCGCGTGTATTCCGCTCGACACAGCTCTCAAATTTATTTTGTGATCATTACGTCCCGACTTCTAAGTAGGATTTTTTTTATGATGGTTTCTCCATCATCAGGGGGCGAGGATTTAATTTTTTTTTTACCCTTGTAAAATCACCCGAATGATGTACATCCGTAATGTTCGAACGCCAATTTCCTTGTTTGTATCCATTAAATACGTGTTGGTATGTATGTACATACTTACAAATGCTGTGTCTTCAGATTTTGGCTGGAATATATTATGTCAAGGCATTACAGTAGAGGGGGAACTGATTACCTTAAGTTGAATACTTTTTCACAGAGTTAAATGGTTCTCTATATAACTATCATATAAAGTAGGATACTTGGTGGGTTCTGAATGCTCAGCAGTGCTGTTTGTCGTTCAGGAAAGAAAGATCTGTACACTTATGAATAGCATTTTGTGTCGCGAAAATGGGCATTGTCAACTACTTATTTTGAGCCTTACTCCCAAGCATTGTGATTGTGAGAGACGAAGACAACTACAAGTAAAGAGGGAAGAATGTTTTATTTATTTACCGCTGACTGCAGTAAAAAGTCAGGAACTCTCTTTGAATGTAGTTGTACAATCGTTTTTACGGCTGCCAGTCTACAGGATAATAATCTCATCCGATCTTCAATCTGCAATGGATTTTGCTCAAATCGTTTTTTTTTTGTGTGGAAGTACTTCTGTCTAAGGACACAATGACAAAAGTGCAGACAGCAGTCACCTACCCAGTCTTCTTAATTCCTACTGTAGACCAACTCCATAGATGTGTAATGTACATAAGGGTTTCCTCTGTTAAATTTGTTGAGTACTTCCTTCCATTTCACAAACCGCATTGCCCTCGTTCGCAAATCTTTTATTTTTGTTTGCAATCTCATGGAGATGCCATTTATGTAAACGAAGGAAAGAAGTTTTCTCTAAAATGGTGTCTTCTTATGTCAGGATGTTCTCTCATCTCTTTGGAATGATGGTAGAATGAAATGGTGTAGCCTTTAGGAAAGTCCAAACATGAGTATGTATTGTGTTTGAAATGTGGGTATCTGTATATGTATGCTGTTTATATCCGTAATAAGGATTAGCATATAAATGCGTAAAATTGGTCTTCATAGATGCATGTATGTACATATATATGGTCGGTGAAGAGTCAAAATGTTTTATGTGCGCCATATGGCGTAATTTTTTCCTCTTCGTCGATCATATGAGTATAGTAAGAGGTTGAGGAGGCTTATGTAAAAGTATCTTGGATTTTGTGAAGTCTAATTCCATCATAACAAAAGTAAAATACATAGGTAGAATATGAGCTTTTTGTGTAATTTGTAAATCCTAATTGTCGTACATTGCATTGTTCAGACAGAATGAACCAACTAAACGCCTATTTAGTAAGAGAAAACAAATTTAATTCTTCAAATCAGCTCTGTTTTCTGTATACATTTACCATTGAAATAGTATACAAAATGGAATATAGTTAAAAAAGAAAACAAAACGTTCTAGAATGTTTTATTAGTTATCGTATATTTACAATATTGATTACATTCAAAGTTTTATCTTCTATATTTCCAATCAGTAAGATTAGGGAAGTTTTACCTTACTTTTATATAATATACAGCAATATAAATTTCAAGCAGCGGAGGGAATTATTGCAAAGGAATAAGTGTTGGAAAAGTCCATTGAGTTTGTGAACCGAAGAAGATATACATATATGTATATAAGTCCCAGATTAAGAAAGTGAAGGAAATGAATGCACGACTGACTCCCGGAATTTCTGCTTATTACAGCAAAGCTAGTATACATATGGTACTTCAGCTTTTTACTCCATGATATGACGTAACACGGAGTTGTCACAGTTGTTGAAAGAGTTTTAAACTTGTAAATAATTCTGCATTTTGGGTAATGCGTAGGTGTATGGTCTCCGTTCCTCTATAGATTTTGGAGTAGTAAAATTGAGAGTAGATAAAGTTATGATGGTACTGGGTTTTTTTGTACGTATTTCGGAAAGGCGCATTGACTGCATAAGATTGAGACCGTGTATTTCTGTTCAACTGTCAATGTTACGAATGAAGTTATGCAACAAGTCTTTCATTATTAGACATGTCATTGACAAAAGGTTTGGTCCTATCTTACTGACATTTTTTTGGTAATGGCTGATTTTATGCTCCTCTTGGCTAATACAAATACTATTGCTGGGAGAATTTAAATACGTGCACTTTCTTATCTTTACCTATTGGCTTCAAATAGGTAGGGAAACATCGGGAAACGATGTGGTTATGGCATGGTAGGGTTAAGGGTTTTTTGGGGGTTGATTTCATGTCTTTAATGATGAAATATGGGAAAGAGACTCGAGTTTTGCCTCATTTCCTGTCTACTCAAAAAGTTGATGTATGTGCGTTGAAATTGTGTTGACTTAAATATTCCATATTTTTACACTTGTATGGTTGGATTTGGAACAGGGATTTTATGGGAAAGTTGGAGGGATCAATAGCGGCAGTAACAGTAGCGGTGGTTCGTCAGCTAATACCAATGGCAGTAGCATCTCCCCTCATGTGACGGTTCATGTCGATCCTCATCCGGGCAGTGCCAATGTCCAGCAGCAACAGCAACACCACCCTCAGCAGGTCCAGAATTCCGTTGGAGCTACAAATGGAGTTAATATTGGAAGTGCTTCAGCGAGTACATCAGTTGCATCAGGAAATTCTACTATTGTTCATCATCAACCCCACCATTCCCATCATCCCCATCATCATCATCATTTGCACCAGAACCATGTTACTTTCTCAACACCTGCGACTGCCTTGTCTATGACCAATACCTACCAAACACAAATATCCTTAGATGACCAAGGGATTGACATGACGCAGGTATGTGTAGCTACTGATTTCATTTGTTCTAAAAATATTTTCGGGAGCTGTAGCATTGGAATGTTTTCTTTTTTTCTTTTGACGATGATTAGAGTCCTGGTCGTGAAAGTCCTAGCTCAACAGCTTCGTCAAATACGGGATCGGGTAGTAGCTCGGCTATCGGAAGCGTTGGCAGTGGTAGTAATGGATGTCGTCATAGTACAGCAAGTTTTGACTCCGGCCGTGCCTCATCTACTATCTACCAACAAGGGGTTCGCTATTCAGGTCTATCGTCCGAGTCATCATCAGGGAGCTTTCGTCATTCGTATCATAGTTCCAGTTCTAGCTTAGGATCCATTGCCCCAGAAGAAATATGCAATTTCGATGTTGCTGCAATGATTGCTCAAGGAATTCCTGTAAGTACAACGATGAAAGTGGACATTTTTCTGTTTCTTCGTTTTAAGAATTTCTCCTTGAGCATCAATATTGTTGATATAATGAGATTGCTAGCTTATGGATTCTTTTTTTCCGCAGGATCATGAGGTTTTAAACGCCTGGCTTACTGGAATACATTTCGAAACTTACTACCAAAACTTCATTCAAGCTGGTTATGACATGCACACAATTTCGAGAATGACACCGGAAGATTTAAATGCTATTGGAGTTACAAAACCGCATCACAGAAAACGACTCAAATCTGAAATATCCCAACTAAATATTTCCGATGGACTTCCTGATTACATCCCTGTAAGTATTTCCTGATATGATTTTTTTTTACTTCAAATGAGTTTTTATTACCATATTTTTCTTCCGCTTTGCGCCTACTGAAATTGTTATTTCGCCGTTGCGGACTTTGTAATTACGGAAGGCGACTACTTTTGATTTAAAAAATTCAGAGGCAGAATTGGTTTCTCGGAAACTATTACCTTTAACTGTATTACATTTTGAATGAATTCATCCTACTGTACTGGTGTTTCATTTTTCTCTAGCGATGAATGCGGTGATATACGTTTCGTTGTGCGTTGAAGATTGATTCTCTTGAAATATGATAATGTTTTATTTTTTCTACAGGGTTCTATTGAAGAATGGCTGAGTTTGTTGAAGCTCGACGAATACACAGCAAAACTCCACGGCCAGGGGTATCACAGTGTTAGACAGGTGTGAAATTACTTTCTTGTGTACTTATTACTTACGCATCCTATCTTTTGATTCAGGATTTTCAAGGTTTGAGGAAAGAATAAGTTGCCGTCCTATTTTTCCAACGTATACCATGTTTTTTAAATTCCTATGAATAAGTATAATCTGTGTGTGCAGAGGCAGCGATTCGGATTTGAATCTATCGATCTACAACCTTGTTAAAGGGAACGAAAAAGGCTAAGGGCCGTCAGGCAAACTAAGTAGAAATTATTTTGAAAGAATGGAGAAACGAAACGGAATTGTCTGTTTCAGACATGAAATGTTGTATTTCTTGTGGGAAGTTATTTCTGATTCTGACTAATATGCTTGGGAAGGGTACGGTGTGTAATCCTATGAATGCTTATTAATAATAAATTTTATTTCATGTACTGCACTCATTATCATTTTCCACGAATGTTTTTTCAAAGGTCATGCTAACAGTTTATTATAATTCTCGTACAATGAATTCTCGTGTGGTCTTAGTTTAGGAGCTATTATTAGCTAGAAACTTAATAGTCCTTGGGGAGGAATGTTATGAATGTGTTAATTCATTAGTCTTGATTTTTATGGAGCCGTTTTTCAAAAGGAACCTACTTTATTGTTTGGTGGTTCTTTCTAGACATTACAATATCAATATGCATTATGCAATGTTGTAAAATTAATGGTAGTTAAATTTCCCATGGACGAAACACTGCATTGAAGTAGTTGCTTTAAGGGTATGCGGCAAGTATGCGGGTTCGTGCTACCCTTCACGTTTATTCAATTAAGATATTCTCGTTAAAGATTGAATACATTATTTTCAAAACTATAAAATACCCCTGGATGTGATTCATAATGAATGAGAGTGTCCATGTTAGGTCTATTTTTGAAGCTGTAATATATTTCTTTGATAGTACTAAAGATATCTACTACTAGTCAGCTAATGTCATTTTGAATGAAACGTTGGTAACTGTTTTGTAGGTCACTAATATAACTTGGGAGGATCTTGAAGATTTGGGAGTTTTGAAACTGGGTCATCAAAAGAAATTTATGCTGGCCATCAAAAGAATCGAAGATATTTTGGCTGGTAAACGTATCCCAACTTCTAGTGCGCCCAATGCTTACCTCACGCCTATGGTAAATCTAATATTACATTGTATTTCTCGTGGGTATGTTAAACTCTGTCGTTTTCATCACTGTTGTAAAGTGGTGCTAACAAAGTCCGGAAAACTTCCTATTCACATAATGACTGGTATCATGTATAAGTTTTTGGTTTTAAATGTATAACCAGCAGGACTCTTTCCCGCGCCGAACTGCATCGAACACAGGAAATACCTCTGGAATGGGCATGTCGCCTTATGGAAATCTCAACGGAGTTTCCCAGTTACAGCAGTTCCATCCTATCTACAGTAATTCTCGTTCATCGGGATTGAATCAACCGCATCATCAAAGTCAACAACAACAGCAGCAACAAATATGGCGTCAGAGCTCACACAATGCATCCTCGGGTATCTACGCTCATCTTCCACCCCACACCTTGACACACCAGCCCCAGCTCCACCACGTAAATAATCCCGTGGCCTCTACATCAGGCGCTCCACCGTCAACTCCAAGCCCAGTGACACCTCAGTACTATCCAGACGTGATCTCTATCCAAGTGAAAAATGGTCGCCGGAAATCCATGGAGAATGTGTCGGCCCAGGAGCCAATTTACGGTACTTCATCATTCCTGCCAAGCCAGAACCAGAATCAAGTTCAACCTCAGATGGGGCTTGGTAGTATGCGTTCAGGAGGTAATACGGTTAAGTTTGAGGAAGGGGACATTACGCCTACCAATGAGACTGTCTCTGTTGGAGGATCTAATGTCATGTCAACAGCGACTTTGCCTCGCCTGATGAAAAATAAGCCTATTGCCAAGATAATGGGTGGTGGAATGAATAGTGTGAACTGCATGCAAGATCGTTGCCCGTCTCCCTCTGGGGGATATCAGCAGTCGCAGCAAATATCTCAATACCCCTACGGAGATGGTTACAAAAGTTTACCGAGAGATATAGGAAGAATGTCTAAAGCTGGATTGAATCTGTATTCAGGGGGTAATTATTCCGGTGCTACAAAAACTCTAGGAAAAACGAATAGTTTCAAAAGTGGTCCTCCACCCCCACCAAGACGGGGAAGTTGTTCTGGAGCCGAAACTTCCAGTATGTACACCAGTGGACAGCAAATTTTAAGTTCGTTTGGGGCCGGAAACAATGTGGTTGGTCGTGGTAATATGCCACCTCCACCCCCAAACCTATCATGTGATCAATTTAGTTGTTCTCCGCCCAGTTCATCACGTATTGCTGATGAATTTCCACCACCTCCGCACCCCGATGACTTAGTTTTGGTAAATCAACCTATGCCAGCGGGAATTTCACCGGCAACACGACAAGGAGTAGCAGCAACAAATGCCGTCGCAACAGCTGTGAATAATGCTAGTCCTAATAATATTGCACTTAAAATGAACGCTGCTAGTGCTACAGTCCATTATCATAACAGTAGTAATAGTAATCATCAAACCTTGCGAAATAGTCCTCCTAGTACTTCGACCAAATCACGCGAGCCTTCTCCTGTCGGAAGTGACTTCTCGGATTCGGATCTTCCTCCCGGTGGACTATTGTCCAGAGGTGTCAGACGAAACGGTTCTGATGCAAGTTTTAAGGTATTAGATTTAGATATAGAAAAGCTATCAAGCTGTAACGGACTCTAGTTGAATTACTTCTTCCTCATTGCAAAAAGTGCGTTGCTATAACAACTTAATTTAAATAATGAATGATTCTTGCAATTTCCAGTCAAATTCGAGTACGGAATCGGAATCTATCCCGTTTGCTAATGATAACGCTGGAACCATTAAGCAGCAAAAGCCCGGTAGTCGCACACAGCAATTAGTCTCTTCCTCGTCAGTAACTTCGAATACTACAACTGCTAGTAAGTGTGGATTTATTCAGACAAAACAATAATTTAACTTTTATTTTAATTTATTTTAATTGCTGGTGTATGTTTACTAGGCAATCAAGGTACCGGTGATGTTCTGAATGACATTGGAAACATGCTTGCAGATCTAACAGATGAGCTCGACGCAATATTGGAACAAGAAATGAATTCAAAGCGTTGATGTCCACTGTTCCGAAGCATTATTTCATACCATTGAATTAACGCAGATTAGTTAATTGTTGAAGCGTATGATCTTCGTTAGAATTAAACCGAATATAAAAGTAAGTTAACTTCTGAGTGATGCATGTGTCGCCGAAGTCGTCTTACGAAAGTAAATCAGTTAAAGAAAACAGCATGATTCATGTCAAATGCGTGTAATGTTAGAATTAAAATTGTATAGCCATTATTTGGAAATTGGTGTGTACATGATCTCGAGTACTTCAAGCGAACAGATACTTAAGTTAGTCTTGGAATTTTTATTAACATCTTGATGTTATAATTGTAAATACCATGTCTACATAAAAGTTCTTACAGAGTGAAAATTATCGATGTTAATTGTTATTTAACTAAAGACTGAAATTGAGAAAAATTTGCTAACTTATATTTCATTCAGAAAGAATGCTTTAATACCTGTTTCTTTCAAATTGTATCTCGAAATGTTTGCTTATGTTGGTCAAAAATATACTTTCAGGTCTTCATTACTATTTAACAATATATTGTATTGTACAGTATCGTTCCAGACTACAAAATGGTTTGACGCTAATTTCTCTAAAAAATATTAAGGGTCAGTTAATTTTGAATTTCTTTCTTTGTACTAATCGGCTTGGTTGTATAGGCACCTGCAATTAAATTTGTAATAGAGTTTGAAGTTTTTTTACCTGGATTTTGCCAACAATTTTTGTATTTTTTACATATGGTTGCGTACTTATCCTGGTTCTACGGTCTAACTTAAACGTATTTTGAATATATGGTTCAAAGTTTGATTTCATGATGTGCCCTATAAGTTTGTTTTAAAAAGTATACGCAGACACATACGTAGTGGAGTAAATCTCTAAGCCTATAATAGTTAAGTTCTAATAGAAATGAACCTTCTGGTATATTTTTGTTTTAATTAACATGTTGTGAAAACTAGTGATTAACCATTGAACCTTCTAGAATTTTCTGAGGTTCATTCTAAAATGTATAATTAAACAGAATGTTTTAACACTGCGTGATGAGCAGCAATGCCGAAGCGCACTAGGATGCACAAAGGTTCATAAAATGTGTAGCATAAATGTCAATCAATGTTCATTGTAAATGTTGTTGAGACTGACCGTTCCTTATCCTGACATTATTACTGTTACGTCATGTCCACTCGTTTTAAAATACAAGACGAGTTGTGCTCTAATATTACAATATACCTTTTATATAAATCCATATTTCGAAATGTTGATGTTGCAATCAACATTTGAATTACAAACTATATACAACTTATTCTTCGGAAATTCATCATCGTCATCCCAGCCCAGCTATTGTTACTTTTCGCACCTACCAGAATTTGCCTACACATTGGTTACAAATGACTTACAACCCTTGCTAGCACTCCGATACACGTACCACAAGCTGCTATTTCTCGAGTAAGCACCAACAACGTCGCTATTTCAAGCTTTCTACACACGTTTTTTAGCAATTATTAACATAGTTGCTACTCCGATAGGTCTAAATGTTTGTAGATGTGGTTAATGTAGGATTTACAGGTGAAGAACTTTGAATATTATTGGTTATCAATGGAATCATCTAATCAAGCTTTTCACATGTTCCTTGGAAATCAAATTTAAAATTAGCTTTAGAAAGAAGGAAGTAATAAACATACATATTCATGTAATGCATTGCCAATTACCTTAACCTGAATAGTTAAGTTTTTTGTAGGAATTACCCTTTATATTATTAAGAATTTCAGTGTGAATGTTGTTCACTACTTACATATGCTCAGGTGTTACTTATCCAATCCAGTAACGTCCTGGCATAACAGTAGCTAACCATATTCAAATAACAGTTTATCTGTTTTCCTTTCAGTAATAGTTGATTAAATGTGACGACGGAAGATGACATTTATGCTGTTCTCCAATGTATGATTTTTGTATGCAAGTATACTACTTGATGTAACAGCACTTCTGCACTAATATAATGATCAGTGGCTAAATGGCTACTAAAGAATATTCGTCCCATTTCACTGACGTTTTGTATTTTTCACACTTGTGTTGACGAAGGCACCATGTGGGCTATGCGGTATTCCGCTTTCGGTTCTCAGTTACAACCATTAATGCTGTGAAAATTCTATAGAAAATAAATTAAGAATACAAATAGTAATTAAGTAACTGAGGAAAAATTGTATCTGAATAAATAATATTAATTGTATGAGAACCCAGTATGAAGTGCAATAAGTGCCATATTAACAAATATTCTTTTACGGCAGAAAGTGGGAAATATTTCATGTTTCCACCATCCAGCATAATTTGTAATTATACCTGCCGGTTTTCACATGAATTTTAAAATTACAAGAGGAAGTTACATATTAATAACTGTAAGCACAGTAATAATATTAAATATATAATTATTATTATTATTCATACTACGCGTTAATGGTTTCGCCAACCCATGTGGAAAGTAGAAGCAATTTGCTGTAGTTTAAGTAATCGGAGAAGATAATTTGAGGCCCGTTCACGTATTTAGTTTTACCAGATTATTTGTTATGTAGACGTGAAATACCCTAATACTATACACATTTTGTCAGATAATATTGTGTAATAATATATTATGGTAACGTGCTGTACAGGGAAAAAATTATAAAAATAAATGAAAAACCTCCATTTCGTCTTCAACAACAATAGCCGGACATTTCGTTTTATTATGTATTTAGAACAATTTCATCTTTTTGGGGAGTATATTAAACATATTATATATGTACATACATATAACATTTTGCATCATCCCAAAGTCATGGAGTGGTTTTTTTAGTAGCTGTTTCCCAAGATGTTGCCTTTTAGGGCGCAATTATTATTCAAGTCTTTGTGTACACACCAGTATGTCGGTTTCGAACATGTAAAATCTCCATTAGGTATACTTATGTTGAAGAATTTCATTGTATCCTTCCATGTAATTAATTAAAATTGTAAACTAAACAGTTTGCTCACACACAATGAAGGAGGAATTACAGGCATTATTTGAAACAGGCTTCACTGCCTGTCCATATCGTCATGGAATCTCAGGATATGTATCTATAGATTCCTTGCTGTGAAGCATCACATTGTTTTACTAATTGTAAGTCCCAATTGTGGGTAACCTCCCCACCTCACAACGATAAACCCTATTAACATTGTTTAGTGTTGCTAGTAAAAATGTTAGAGAATTTTTCCAATACTCCAATATAATATCATTTGAATTTCCTATTATTATTCCAGTATTATTTCAGAACTGCAACCGCATCATTTACTCTTTCTCTAACCCCAAGTTTGCAGTTTAATATTTTTTACATAGTGTTTGATGAAACCTAATCCTCATAAGTTTTCCGAATAAATTAAAAAGTAAATACATATTATGTAGCGTGTTTCTTTCCCGCTCGTTTTAGTGATGCTGGTTAAAATGATGTGGAAGGCTATTTTTTGTCGATCATACAGCAGGGTTCGCAATGAAAGGTTCTCAGAGAAATGTTAACAGTTGTTCCTTCGATGTGTCATTTCATGTAAATAAGTCAAGTTCAGCTGAGGTTCAGTTGATGGTCTTGAGAAGAAACAAAACTGAAGACAATCTTTCCGTTGACAAAAACAATGCACAGCAGTGTCTTCACGTCACTGTCGTCCGTCGTCCCTTTGCAGCTGTTTTCCTCCTCACAGCTGGGGGCATTCGTACTTTAGGACACTTGCATTTCAACGGCACGGACAACCTAAAACTTACACTTACTTGTACTAACATCCATGTTTTTTACTCATTACTTTCTTGCTAAAAGGCGTTTACAACAAGTCTACTGACAGCATACAGAGACTAGATCGATTCTCCGAGTGATGTGTGATGTCGTGCATCCTCAATAATATTCCCAGATCGTGATTTACTGTTTGACTAAGGCATTATATATTACCTTAAGACTTAATGATACCTTGACTTTTTGTAAACTAGAGATGGAAAGAGGGACATGATTTATTGATTTCAGGATGCCCCAGTTCCGTAGGAATTACTTCTGCATTTCTTAAAAATAATAAGTGTATGTTGAACGTCCAAGAGTGTTACAGGTAAGTAATAGTTAAAAATCTGGAAACGCCATCATGCGATAGGTACGTCAGGGAGGTATCTGTTTTAGAAATTAAAGTATCTCAAATGAAGAAAAGTTGATGGTTCATATACAGACTCAAGTTAGTTTTGAACAAAGCTGGGAGCTAGAATATTTGAATGGATAAAGCACACTCTGATTCTAACGATTGAAAAGCTTTTGGAATAAAATCTCTCGGAGGAGTTTCTCAGGTTGGTAATATTTTGATGAATGAATAGAGAGTGTCGTTCGTCGTTTGGTTTCCTCCAACCTGGCGTTTTAAGGGGATGGCAAGTCTCGTATCTTTTCCCGGCGTATCTCCCACAAAAGAATTCATCTCCCAAGTCCCGACCCGACTTTCCAAAAATAAAAACTTACGAATTGGTATGTAGTTCCATGTAACTACAATGGCTGAATAACCGTTCTTCCTTCTGACTCAGTCATTTTAAGATGACTGCAAACGTACGCAAGTATACTTATAGCAAATGTTCATGTGTGGAAGTGGGTACATAAGGAGGCAAGAAGGGACATTTTTCTCTTTCGCTCTCTGTGTTCCACCGAAATGATCCTATAATTCTATTTAGTTGTTCTACGAACTATTGGTGAAGTTGTCTCAGTCAGGGTGAGCTAAGAAAGACGGACGGAGTAAAGAGAATTGACTCACTTGATTACTTCCTTTCAGTGAAGAAGTTGAAGATTTGTTTTTTACATTGGCACTTCTGCAGCTGTAAATACACATCCGTGATTAAGTCATCACCATGATGGACGACTTTGTTGGTAATAATTTATTAGAACTCAAATCCAATTCAGAGTTAATTAAATCCGAGAGGCTTTCTCCGCCCAGTGCGTACTATAATTCCCATCAGAATTACGAAATCAATCAAAATATTAATTACGAGGATGACGATCTCTTGGATGGGAAGAAGCAACGTGGTTACAAAAGCAACAAACAAAATAGGAAAAATCTCTCTAACAATAACAATAATTGTGGGGGTTTGGGAATTAGTGGTGGGGGTGTTGTGAAAAAGTCGAGGATGAAAACCAAGAACTATGACGATCTTCAGAACCAGGTAAACGAATGATGTGATATCTACGAGGTAAACATTGACAAAAATTTCCCTCAATGTCTTTATGCATGCTTACGTTGTTATTAGTGTTGATCCTCTGAGGCTCCTATTGTCGCATTTTATTTCATATTAAAGTACTCAGTTACCCATAATTCCCCTCAAAAACACTGGCGTCCAGAGAGTAATAATTGTAATATTTTTTCCGTGCAATTACGGGCGGGACAGCGAGTAATGGCAAATGTTCGGGAGCGGCAGAGAACACAATCATTGAACGAATCCTTTGCTGCTCTCAGAAAAATCATCCCAACTCTTCCTTCCGACAAGCTGTCTAAAATCCAAACGCTCAAGCTAGCTTCCCGCTACATTGACTTCCTCTGCCAGGTCAGTTTGTTATTTTGCGATGTTATTAGTTATTAGTACTAAAAAAAATTATGATACCATGACTATTTTCTTAATCTTAAGGGCCTAACCAATTTCTAACATTTTATTCTTCATGGAAAGTTCCGGCTGTCTGTAGAACTCATAATAGCTACGCTTTCTCGGCATGACTCCTTAATCATAGGAAGCAACAGCTGGTTGTCAAATCCTGTTCCTGATTCATTTAGCTTTAGCAGGGAATATTTTCAAAACATCTTTTACCCTCACGAGAAAAAAAGTCTAGAAATACTTTCGTTTTTATAACAATTTTACAAATTGAAAGGAATAGGACTCTGACATTGAACTTTAAAAATGGATTTCATCTTTCGAAGACCAGGATGCTGAGTACAATAATATTAAATACAAATATTTTTATTCACATAACTTCACTGAAACCTTCCATTTTTCAATTCATATTTTATAGAAATTTGGTGCGAATGGCAAGCTTGTTTGTTCATTACATTGACTGAAGCTGCCTTCTTTTTCGTAGGATTGGCGTCTAAGTACATATTTGAGCTCCGACCCCTACTATATTTCTGTAAACCTATTTTTCATCATTAAGCTATTCCTGTTGTAGGCGAAAATTTTCTCTGAAGGGCTGTATGTTGAGAAAAGTAATCCTTTGTCAGAAAAACTAACTAATTGAGGAGTGGTGAAGGCATTGCAACCAATCAAAGCTTGACTCTTGACGAGATCATTTTTAAATTCAATAAAAATGGCGATTCACATGCTCCGATTCATTCTCTTACAAGGCCTCTATTTCCATCAAAATTATGAAGACTTTATTGATATGAATGGGTGCATTGTGCGTTTATTCACAAATGTGGACTCCTGGAATTTATCAATCCATATCGTCGGTGAAGAGGCAAAATAATCTAGATACATTGCCAATTAAAATCAAAGTTATCAACATGCTATAATGATGTATAAATACATCATAGCATGCCGATAATTTTTATTTTAATCTTACTACGTACAAATCATTTTGATTTGAATCAAAAATGCATCACGGTCATTTTGAATCTTCGCTAACGAATCGCTCTGGCTTAAGAGAAATTGGAGTGAAAGTACTTGAAATAAAAAAAAGATTTTGATTGACTTTCAAAAGTTGATGCTCATAGTTTTTGAAATCATCTGAGGAGATTTAGAACTTTTTCGGGGTTTAAAATTGGCATTGCATCATCATATTTCGGGAAATTTAACAAATCTTGTATACGCACATAGTAGAGCTGTGTAATGGCTGTATAAGGTGATCGGGCTAGGAATGAAGCTGTAAGGTGAAAGGTCCGTAAATTAGATATTGTCTGAAAAACTAACTCTCCAACCGCAGGTTCTGCAAGCTGGTGAAGATGACACTTCCTCTTCCGAATTCGCGTCTCAGCTGAGCAGTTGTTTACAGCAACACGAGCGACTGTCCTACGCTTTCAGCGTCTGGAGAATGGAAGGAGCTTGGCAACAACAATAAACGCCCAACTGGCTGCTGACAATCGGCCTAGCCTTCATTCACACCTACACTGTTCATCTGAGTTGACAATCCGTGACAAAAATTAATCCCGAATTAATTTTCATGATGCTCCACATCACATTCGCGCCCATATGGCATCATGCGATGTGACGGTGTAAGATTATACCTACTAATTTCATGTAATAGTTAAGTTCCTGTGAGGACGTCTGCTCTGAACGCATCACTTCGTCTTGTAGTTTTACTGTAAGTAATGACATATGCTTAGTAAAATGAAAAAAAAACACGGTGAAAAGTATAAATGTAATGTTTGTGTAAGTAATCCTCCGAATGAGAAAAAAAAGTACTTCTGTAAAGCATTTAATTACGTACTATATAATTACTTATACAGGATTAATATCAATGAATGATATAATTTGGTATTGATACTAGAAACATGTGCCTTGTGGGCCAAAGTCAGTGTTTTCAAATAAACTCTAATTTTGTACATCGTTCCAATATAACCGCAATTGTTTTCACTGCTCCCTGTCATGTAGGTTTTCAACCGAAAATAATCCCCATCAAAAAAAAAAAAAAAAAATTATCCCACAAGTACATACACACCCCTCATATAGTTGAAGACTCAGTGTCACCTAGTCTTTCAGCATGTGGCACTGGAACAGAAATTAAGTGGTAAAAGTAAAGGAGTTATGAAAATGAGCTACGAGGGATTTTCCGTATGTCCATACCATGTCATGTAATCCCGACCCATGAAGCAGGTAAAGTTCCGTCGGAGTGTCATGAATGCAGGGAACTTACCACGGGAGTTGAGTTTGAAGTAGAAAAAGGTACACGGGGAAACTAAATAGCGTGAAGACAGCCTCCTTCATGAGACAAAGAACCCAATTGCAATTTGGGTTTTGTAAAACAAGGAGGTTGAGCATGGAACGCCAGAGACAATATAAAATAATAAGACGCTAATAAGGTCGCATAGGAGATTTAGTGCAAACCATAGTATCTCCTTTCGTTAGTTTCTATTTAGATTCCTACTTGTCTTCTTGTTTTAGTTATTCCTGTGAGTCTTCTTCTCCCTGTTTCCCATTCGTTCCGCTAAATTCTTTTTCTCCGTCGGAAAATGTCTTTTGGATCGACGAAGCGTAAGTTTCTCAGCCAGGAACATAGAACCGACAAAAAAATTCTCTTAATGAAGCTGCTCATGGACGGCGGGCTACTTAACATAGACTAAGGTCTAACACGTATCATGTACATACAGAACATCGTTCTTCCGAAACACTGAAGTTCAAGCTGACTCCTTCCCTTACACCCTACTACAAACATACCAACGAAGAGAACTTAACTGGTCTGTACTACTGTACAATGTTCAGCACATAACCAAACTTTTCAACAGAGCCGATTCTCTCCGTGACTATATGCATCTCAAGAAAAAACATATGCAAAGAGCATTGGATTGCAGGACAGACAAAAGAAATGGCAAGAGAGCAAGAGGAGCAAGAGCGAGAGAGAGAGAGAGAGAGAGAGAGAGAGAGAGAGTGAGAGGTGACAAGTACTGTACATACATATGCAACGATTCTCCTGCAGTGTCTCAAATTTCTTTCCCAACTTTCATCATCAACACATTCTTCAAGTAAATTATTTAACGTTAATGAGTAACCGGAAACATGAAAATACCAAATAACGTCAATTAAGTACCTAGCTCGAGAGCCTTCCCCGTTCATTTTATGTCATGTTATGTACTCGTATTGAAGGGATATCGCAGTCATACTTCATTTCTCTTTCCCTCCAAGATATATTGCCCATTTTTTCCTTCTAAATTAACAACACACCAACATTTCCTACTTCCTCAGAGGGGATTATCAATTTTACCAAAATTATTTAACTACTGCATGACTTGGGGCTGATGGTACGGCTCCGGCTCCAGCTGACATCCCCTCCTGGGCAAAATTGACGGCTTAACCTTGGACCTATTTGCACGATGGGATAACATATTTCAGGCAATCAACAAGTATGTAGATATGTACATTCTGTGGGAGAAAAATATTCGTAGAGACAATAATACACTAATGGTTTTGAGCTCCCTTCAATAAAATTAATCAAAACAAAAATCAGGCTGAATCATATCAAAGAGCAGCATGCCCTATAAGATTGTTAGAGATATTGTTTAGAAAATCTGAAAATGAACTGATGGGAAGTCATGACATCATCATCAGTATTATTATGACTCGGTGTCATTTTATGAAGGCGAGAGAGAGGAACGAGGTTCGAAACAATTTATTTCCTACTATGTGGATGGGTATTTATGTCTCAGAACTGGGAACATATGTTAAGTAGATGAGTACTGCGAAGGGAAGAAGTACCAGTGAGTTTCAACTTGTTTACACATGAATGAAAAGTTAAAAAAAAAAGAGAAAATTCTGAAAATTGGAAATTGAAAATAGAGGTAAGAAATAAAACTGCCTCTGTTGACAAAATTACGACTGGAGCAGGGGAAAAAGAGAATTAAGATGCTTGAGAAAAAACAAACTTACGATGACGTTCAGTACTCAACCGACAAAGTAAATAATGCGAAATGCTTACTCCACTTATCCTGTTGACTTTTTGGCAACCTTGCAATTTTTGCAAATAGCAAGAACAACAAAAAAACGCGCATATGCTCCATAAAGGCAACTATAGGGCTAGAGTCAAGAGAAACAAATAAACTTATTTATAGATTTTTTAATTCTCTCTTCTGTTACTTTTATTCGATATAAATCCTCAAATGTAATCACCTTCACGATTCAAATGACCGCAGTACCCAGCCCTACATATCTCAGAGGAATGTTAGCTGAGAGGGATCTACACAATCAGAATAGTATAAGTATATAGTAATGTGTTCTCAACTCAAATGTCGAAACAAAGTTAGAGAAAGATTACGGAGGGCTCACAGACACACATACCCGAGCTATGTACGACTACACTTCAATGGGAAATTTCCTGGTGTAACCAACCGTGTCAGTTGTCTTGTCAATGTTGACGGAATATTAAAGCACACGTGTGAAAATGCGAATGTGTCACATCTGAAGAAATGAGTTGGGATGAGGTTGGCGAAAAGCATGTTTCCAGAAAAAAAAATCTTCATGACAGGAATGCCACCGAAAGGCATTTTTGTTGACGTTGGCTAGAAGTCTTGACGAAAAATCATCAAAAAACATTAAAACATCGTGATACATATTTCTGTGGCTATGAATTTTTCCAAAATCCTTTTTCAATTCCTCCGGGCAGACACATAGATATATATCTACCTTTTAAAATAAAAATGTACCAGTCTGGATTTTATAAGCCCGTTCGTCAGAGCCATTATATTACACCCACACATCTCGCACACATAACATAAGTACTGGTCGGATCCACTAACAAATCCTATTCTGCTCAACTTAAAATCTGGGAATTTAATGAAGATTCTGAGATAACCATAATGTATTATCTGTTTCTTCCCACAAATAATTATTGAAAATAGCCAATAGCAACAGGAACAGCTTTCATTAGGATTGTGGGGAAAAACCGTGCATTTGGTGCACTTAGCATAATAAGAGAGTCCAGGAAACCAGGAATCCTCATTAGAAAGGCTGCCGACCACAAGAATAATAAAGAAAGATTATTTATTTGTTTTTTGATTCCATTGAGCTCTCATGACTCTAATTTCGTCTCCGGTGGGGTTAAACGAAGCGGCAGCCATCAATGGGAAAAGCTATGAAATTGAAAGTGAGTACGTATTCTGTTTATTTTCTTAAGGAACGTTGTCGGGATTGAGTCTTATTTTGATTATAACTGCCGCAAGCCTATTCTTTGTGAAGCTTACCACTGTCGAAGCAAACAAAATCAAACAAAATATTCCTTCTATTCGTTTCGGTCTCAGTAAAGTACTCATCAGTGTTGAAGATTATTTCCGGTGTACGTAATTGAAACCGTAAATGTATGTAATTGAAAAACATCAAAAGTGAAGATGTAGTATTTGTAGTTATTATTAGACACACGTAAGTAATTACTTATACTTGGATTTCGAATTTTAAAGAATAGATAACTATTTCTAGACCTAATACTACCTGAATGTGCGTACAGTTCCATAATAATTTTGGAGATTAGAGTTTTCCCTGGACTGTCTGTGAAGGATTGAAATAAGTATTTGGAGTTCATATAAATTCTTGCGAACATTCTTTCAGAGACGATACAACTGACAACAGCTCTGCGACATTTACAGGACTTCATTGTTCAAATTATATTTTGGAGGAAAATTAATGGTCCTAACCCCTAATTGAAGTCTAACTTGGCAAGCTATTCGGCGGCTTCTGTTCTTCTTGTTCCCACTCATTGGAAACTACACGCCAATAAACGAAAAATGTCAGCAATGAGAAGAACTAATGAAAGATTACACGATATATTATTTGCTTATTCAAATTACCAGAGTTTAAACGATCAGTCATAATGTCACACACGTCTTTTTAGTAAACCTCGGCTCTCTTGTCCCTCTCTTGTTATTGTGACAAGAGTTAGGGGGAACAAGCACCTCAGTGTTAATATATATATTGGGAATATGTCAGAAAATCCAAAAATATGACTGGAGCGAGTATCATTGAAAGATTCTATGACTGTACAGGACAATCTTTGCGGTCTATTCGGCATCTTTGAGAAAGATAGAAGCAAGTCGGTAGGGATGCCTATGTTTAACCAGAGCATACTTAAAGGAGGGCTGAAGGGGCGGGGAACATTTCGACGATAAGGCTATGTGGATACGAAAAGGATCTTATTTAGTCCCGGTTCAAGTGAAAAGTCAAACCGATGTCGGTCGCAATATACGACGTCCCGTTCCACCCATTCATCTTAATTAAAAGGCTTCGGATTTCTATTTTCTAAACCTCTCTCATGCTCCCTACAACCCTATTCTCAACCTGGTGGATTGTGGTCATTATTATCTTTCTCATTAGTTCAAATATTGAGAAAGCACTATCGCTTAAAGTATTATTTAAAACGAGAATTCCCACAGCAGGAGAGAGCAGTGGACTTCAAGTTAAATACTACTTACATCTCAGCTATAATAATGTGATGTTATCCCGCATCCCACAGCATGGGGAGTTCAAATGATTTACAAAACATCAAATCCAGTAACTACTGTTCTTATTTTAGTTAATAAATGAGATTAGCTTATTATAAATACACAGTGACTCCACATTGGCAAGGCATCAGTAAAACTGTACTTCCCCAATGCTTCAGGATTATTGTCTTTTGAAATACGTAATGATGTAAGAACACGCTTAAAATATTATGCTGTCCTAGGACTATTATTTTGAGCATTGAATTGTAACAGTAGTGAAGGTAACTATGTATATAGGCATTTGGGCAATCTAATAGGAATTCTGTATTTATAGCTACAAAAGTTGTAAGGACGGACAGAAGTCATGTACACAGTTTCAGTTTCAATGGTGCCTTGCTTTGTCTCTGAAATAATTAGTTTAGCAATTGTAACTGTGGAAGTCCGTTGTGTTCTGTATATCTATAGGTACATATGTGTTTCTACTTTCTCTCCATTGATGCACACAGCTATTTACATGCACTGTTCATTATGGAGGGGGACAAGTGGGGTGAGAACAGAACCCTTGAGGCCGGATGGTTGGGATCAAGTTACTGCTTCCCATCTCCGAGTCTGCAGATATTCTCCGTGGAGTTTTTTTTTCCTATTCTTCCCTGGACGGCTGGAAATTCTTCCCCATTTTTAATTTCCCTCATTATATTTTTTATGTCATCCATGAGGAGGTCATGGTTTGTCCCTGGAGACCTTACGTTAATTTCTCATTTGGAATTTCACTGGAAGCATTGTTAAGTAGAAAATGACACATGCATTTTCAAAATTTACTTGAAAATCGGTAAGTATAAGATCTGCATTTACTTATTTTTTGGGGAAATGATTCCAAAATTGAAATCCAGTACCGTTTGTGTAATTCAGAAATCAATTGACAAACAAGGAAAAGTCTTGCCCCAGGATCTATGAATGTTTTCATGAAGGCTGTTGTTGTTGGCTGACCTGATGACAGGAATGGTGAGAGGTTGCGATGCGTGACTACATGTTTGTTTCTGATCTGTTTATTTTAGCCTGTCGTGAATGAAACCTGATACTTCTTAATGGATGCTGGCTCAACGGGGTATAATGAGAATCTTTCATAAAAGAGCATGCTGTAGTCTTGCAGTTGCTGAATGAGATTTAGGGGCTCTATCTAGTATCTATCTATTAACAATTCAATCAGTTAATGCAATGCACGCACATGGCTAATTGTAAGATGTCTCAAGCTTTATGAATATATTAAAATTCTGTATTATAAATTATGCTCAAACTGTGATTTTTAGTTACGGGCGTTAGACTTGAGTGTGCAAGGAACAGTTCAATGTTCTGAACTTCTCAGGAGACTCCTCGAAGGTAATACATAATTAAGTAAGTACACATAAATAATTTATGCTGATAAACTGAGTAGCTTTATTCTTAGAATGTCCGATTCAGGTACATAATAATTATTTTAATATTACTTACATCAGGGAAATAATGCTCGTAAGTGACAAACGCAGGTGCACACAAGTAATTACTTTATATGTTATAATTGGCTGAAGGAAGTGAATGAAGATATAACGAACTGAATGGAAATTATGTATATTCAAATAGTTTCAAAATTCTTGGCTGATTGTGGCTACCGTCTAATTGCATACAAAACGTCAGTCATTCCGTATGTACATTGACAGATTTGAAAGTGGCTTAAAAAGTATGTAGTGAGAATTTCGCCCTTGTTTAATTATTACAATTAATTGTAAGATACTTACATGGAGATCACTTGAAAGAGTTGAACAAGAAAACATTATAGACAGCTTGCAGACGTGGCATGGCGTGGAAGGTTTAGAAAAACGTAGCTTATTATGCATTGAGAAAAACTGACTTGACAAAAAACATAAAGCGGTCTACAGAATTAGCCATTTAAGCACAAACTGCATTAGTATAACTTACTACCGGATCTGGAAATATTTCCTTGGAGTTCTTCACTCATTGTGAAGATCAAGCTGTTCTTTACCTTTAAATAGAAAAAATTTAATGGAGACTGTTTAGTTGCATTTGGCTCCATGCACATCTCTGTGATTAATGATTCCTCAACCCTCCATTAAGTACAGCTGACGATGATTTTCCGTGTTGCGAGCCAGCTGTGGGAAAATAAATTGATAGTAATTTAAAACATAAGCTCATTTGGGAATTTAAACTACAACTGTGCCTACATGGTAAAATATACTTTTATCTTTATCCTCTCTCCGAAGTAAATGGCCAAACACTGGATATTGCTTTTGCCCCATTCCCTTCTGGGTTGCCCTAATATCAAATTTTTAGACGCGAACCTGAAGTTTCAGCTCAGAGCAGCTAGAGTTTTATTAGAACTTTGAGCAGAGTCTATGCGTTTCAGATCAATTTATAAAAAGTTTTTCTGATTAATTTGCCTAAGTAACATTCCTCAAAAAATGGCATTTCCTGAACCAGAAATACGACAAAATTCCCAGTATCATCTGATTTATTCCCAAACACCCCAAATTAGAGCTACCTTATAAACCGTATTCCACTTGAATACACTCGTCCTTAATTATCTCCATTAATTAAACGATTATGACAGAAGTCTGAAGTACCCGGCACAAGTGACGGTTCCCTTCGGACAATTTACCAATTTACCATAATGGGACAAATTACCAATCAAATTTTCCGCAAAAGCACTCCGTATTAACCAGGATTATTTCCTCAGATTGGTACGGAGGAGCAATTGTTATCGTACAATGGGATCCAGTGTAAATATAAATTTTTGCATTATGTTTCAGAAGTGCATAAGATAAGACCAACCTCAAGTGAACCAAAGTTAGCTTACCTATATGCTGGTTATGATGCATGTTAATGTTAGCGGAGCTAGGAACAGCAGAGACTGATGGAGCAGGAGGAACTTCCACACCATGCATGATATTATTCGCGTGTTTGATCTCTTGCCGCATGATATGATCTTGAATATGCGTTGGGACACCCATGGACCTAGCCATTCTGATGGCAGTATCATGAAGTTCCAAATCATCATCATCATCCGGATCATCTGACCCTAAATCTGAATTGTCACCTTCCCCGTCAACCAGGATCAAATCTGACTCTGACTCTCCGGAATCATCCCCTCCACCCAACATGGACCCATACACCTGACGTGACCTTCCCATTGAAGTTCGATTTCTAGACCCTGCAGTTGCCTGAGGCCTGACAGATTTAGTTGGACCCCGTGATCTCATGGAATCCCGGATGCTGGAATTCCGACTTGCATTACCATGCTTTTGAGAATGGGCCTTATTAAA
Source organism: Allacma fusca (assembly GCA_947179485.1). Classification (NCBI taxonomy): domain Eukaryota; kingdom Metazoa; phylum Arthropoda; class Collembola; order Symphypleona; family Sminthuridae; genus Allacma; species Allacma fusca. The sequence goes on from OX359249.1 coordinate 37,628,273, forward strand.
AGCTTCATTTATTTGTGAATCTTCATCATCGGAGCCAGACCCGAACATATCCCCTCTAGAATTTTTGTCCATGAAAAAGTAGTCATCACCTTCTTGCCGCAAGGAGCGTTCTTCAGCCTTTCTCTCAATTTCCATCCTATTCAGCTCCTCCATTTGCTTTTGTAGGAAACTTAAGCACCGGAAACGATTTACATAGCGTTTGTACGCTGCATTCAGCTCCTCTTGAAGTCTTTCGTATTCATCCATGAATGCAGGACGGACTTTCTTCAAGGTTTGGAAACGTTTTTCACTCCTCTCAATCTCTTGTTTCTTTTTTTCAATTTTAATATCAAGATTATTTATATTCCCCTCAACCGTTGCTATCATAGATACAAACTTGGCGTTTTCGGCTTGAGACGACTGAATCGCGGATCTAATTAGACGCTCCACTTCTTCTAATTCAAAAGCTTTGACCAGCACTGAATGTCGGGCTTCCCGTAGAGATACCTCCTTGCTGAGCATATCGTACAGAAGGACACCACGTTGTGTTATCTCTGATCCAAGAGCTCGTGCTCGCTTCAATTTTTCCAACTGTCCAAAATTCAACATAGGTAAATAAAAGCTGTCTTTTAAGGAGAGTGCCTTTCGAAAATCCATAAAATAATATGCATAATGAAACATGTACTTACATTTGAAGCAATGTCAAAGTTTGCAGATTTATTTTCAACATTCCTGGCTATTCCAGACTCAATTTTCTCGGCCTCTTTCATCGCAGAATGTAATACTGATGCTACTTTTATAAGCTCCTTTACAGCATAACCATCTGCTTGATACAGGCGTTTTGTATTCAGCTTCACATGAACCTTCGTAACCTGCATGGACAAGAGAAAGTCCTCAACGTTTACACAAGTGAAGCCTAAATTTCTATTATGCATCCCATTTTATTCTGTGTATGTGTACATATACGATTGGAAGACACAGTGGAAAAATTTTCTCCGCTGATTGACACTTACAATAAATTCAGCAAACATTCGTATAAAAATCACACGGTCATGTTCTGTCTCAACGGAGTTCGGAAATTCAGCCTTTGGTTCGTACTGTCTCACGAGCCATAAGCCGATGTCAGCAACAAGACGAAAATTCGGTACTCGGAAATTTTCTAATGATATTAAACGAGGGTAACCCACGGTTCTGAGTATTTCACTCATGTCTAAAATTTATTTAAAAAGATTCATGGTCAGTGTGTGAGTTCCAGACGAACTAGGGCATCATTGCCGGAATTTCTGAAATGTCTAAAATTAATGCCTGGAATTTCAGTTTACTAAAATGTTGTACGACGAAATTCCAAAAAACTTACTCCGCAAGTCCCGAAAAGACATGATGTTACTGTCCTGTAATTCCGCAGTTGCTGTTCCGTAAGTGAAATACTACTTTCTTACAAAGTGGTGAAAGGAAGCAAGTAAAAGACTATGGATTAATGACGAGTGCCTAAAAATTAAAAAACAAATTCATCCTTTCACCAGATATGTCCAGGAATTGCGATGGCTTCAATTATCGAGTAAGCACTGGGGTTAGAGTGTAGGAATGAATGTAAGATTGCAGAACTTGAGAATGATAATAATTAAAATAAATCTGACAGAATATATATTGTGATTCGCAATGTTTCGTCAATTTGCCTAGCAGCACTTCTTATATTATTTTGTCATGATGATTGATGATGATGTGTGCTTGGTTTCTATATTGGATTGTGGACATGGTTGGTTACCATGGTGACCGCCAAACCGTGTTATACATGATGAATCCAATAACATCACCGATCCGTGTGCATATGTACGATAAAACATTAACAACCAAAAGCCTCCAAATCGTTTCTCTCCGTCCGCCTTGTCTCATGCCCACATAGAAAGCATAAAGTTGTTGCGGCACTAAAGTGAAAATAAAAATGGAACAGTTTACCCCTTTGCGAAACTGATCACGGAAAATGAATGCATTCCGGTGTTGCTACAATCATTTGTGTTGTTCCTAATATAAGACGGAGTTACGAGTTCGAGCTCCATAATCTAACATTTTTATTGCCGTTGAGAGTCGTTGAGACTTTTGGAAGTAATAATCATATACGAAAAAGCATGCTGTTTGTAAGTCACATTTAGTACTTGTACATTAATTATTTTCAGTACGTAGGTACTATACTTACACGGTCTATGCGCTCTGTAGTATTTACTCTTTTGGAACATTGAACTACAGCATTCTGGGCATTAAATCCCAAGTATGCATGTATGTATGTATTAACATGGAGTAATTCCTACTTGAGGGGTAACAGGATGTGAAGTTGAAATCTTTCATTGCATGTACAATGTACAAACATGTATCACACTAGTACTTTTACCATATGAAAAGTTCTTGATCGAGATTCTCTCCTTGCATCAACCCATATTTTGACGAACTGAAAGGCACTGGGTAGACAGTCAGTCCCTCTATATTAAAGACGAGTGGAAGCATGAGATATAAAGTTCTCGTTCGTAATGATTACAGGCATCTACTGTATGTAAAAATCTTTTGCACAACATGGATTGGTTATTCTGAAAAAGCGTGAAGCCAACGTGTCCTTTCAATGTGGAGACCTTGAGTAAAACCAAGAATGACGAGCAAATTAGATGCGCCGGGGTGCCAGGGAGTCACAGTGAAACATTAATTTATTGAAATTAATGCTTGCCCGTAAACACAACATATCTAGAGGTAATTATTGTGGAATAATAATGTTTTTGATTAGCAAACACCCGAGTAGTAAGTTTAACGTATATAGTTTGGAATTTATTCCCACCGTGATTTTGACAAGATAAAATTGAAACACGCGTTTTAATAACTATTACACAGAATTTATTATCGCATAGATAATACTGTAAATACGAACAATGTTTTTTTAAACTCAAGGTAACTCACTACTAAAGACTAAAAATGCGTGAGATTCAAAATAAAAGTACGATTTTAAAAGAGTGGAAACAAAGTAAAAGGGAAAAAAATCCCTTTTGAAGAATGGCAACAATATGAACTAATTGACTAATGAGATTTTCTACGATCACAATCGAAACGGAAATATTATAATGTACGCCCGCAAACATGTGCTTCCAAATGCATTTTCAATACAGTAACTAGTTCCCAGTTATTACACCGAGACCAAAACCAAGTACAAAGCTACCGGTATAAAGTGCCACATCTGTAACAACCCTATCCTCATCTTCTTTGCCAACAAGAGAATGAAACCAACGACGCTGTTTGCCAACTATTTCTGTTGTCTTCGCCTCTAGTTTCTTCTCCAACTACATAACACAGAAAACATACTGAAACAGTGTAAGAAAATTTTCACTTACCAATACAGCACCACAACCATATATAAATTAACAATAAGCAGGAATGATAGCAGGCTGGACATAAACGCTAGTTAAATATTCACAAGTTTTATTAATCTCAACATATAGCTTGGATCAGTTGTGTTAACATGAAATTTTGAAGTTGTCTACAGATCAGAATTGTGATTTGCGGGTGCGAAAAAAATTACGAAATAAAAATGGTAAAAACAACATATTGGTTAAAACTCAGCTACGATTCATGAGGACGCTGCACCAAGTAATAGCCCAGCAAAAAAACTAACGGTTCCGTAAGTGCTATCTTGCAACATTCCACGTACCTAGAACACCAACAAATACATGTACATATTTATAGAAACATACACCATTGACGATAATACTTTGTCTCGAAATTCCAAAAACAATCCACCAAAACTAGCGTCATTAACTCATATATACTGCTCCATAAATGAACAAGAAAATTTTTCAAGCTATCAAATACTCACTCGTAATAAATACAATCAACGCAAGCTTACATTTAAACTGCAGCTGCAATTAAACTCCTATTTCCAATACGCAACTCACAATAATTTTAATGCTGAAAACGTGGACGAAATTCAACCAACCAACCGTGGACAAACCATACCCCATAAAGAAACATTTCATCACATTCCAGGCTAGTCTCTACAAACTTTGACTTCCACACCAACCCAAAATTTACACGATGTACTACGAAACACCCTCATTTTAAAATCTCAATCTCAACAATCAATTTCGAAACGAAGCCTCCATGATAAAATCTCCCTCTACACCCCCACCTAAAATAAATCCGTACCTTTTCAGTCCAATCAGCTTTCTTTCCCGTGGCTTCCTCCTGAAGTTTGGTTTTGACCTTCTCAACATCCCTATTGACACGACTCCAATTGATCTGTAAATAAAGCAAATTTTGTAGCCCAGCCAAGTAAATCACCTTCCTCCAATAATACCCAGCTAAATCAAACGTAAACAAATAATTTAAAGCTAATTACCTTAATATACCCCTTGTGATTAGCAACTTGCAAGATGATAAGAGCTCCTCCAATGGCCGTCGCCGCTACTTTCCCTACTTTCATGCTTACGAATCCTGTCAACCTAAAAGAATCCCACAAATATCCCATTAGACCCAATTTCATACAATCCTCAAAAATTCCTCCCAAGGCAAGGTTTCAAAATACAACAAATATAATACACTATATCCATTCCAACATTCCCCTTAAAACAATTTCAATTTCATGACGGTAATTACAAAATTCGTGTTACAAAATCCAGCCTTCTCCCAACTATCCATCTTAAGTACCACGGGGATTATTTCAACAAAAGAAATCCGAAAGTATTTTTAACAAATTGTGAGCACCAATCCCAAGAATGTAAAATACAATTTACCATCCTGAAACACCACCGATGGCAATTTGCTTGAGGATCTTCTTATTCTCGTCATCCCCTAGTTCCAAAATAGTTACTCCAGAATCCGAATTTTTGGAAGGCATCCTGCCTAGAGTATATTTTAGTTCACAGAAATATTAACAGAAGATGATATTTAAGAAAATCGATGCTCAAGACTGGTTATGGATCCGTCAGTCACTGGATGATGAAAGACCTTTTCGTGTAGGAAGGGAAAGTACGTAATATTTTATTTTTTTCGTGTCGACACTGTCGGGATACTGTAATCCTGTATATTGCCTGGGCGAAGTCAGGTCCTGTGATTTCAGGAACTACCTTAAATGTGACCATTTGACGTGAGCAGTAAAAATATAATCAGAGTCGCAAAGCCTCTGTCTTCTACGCCTGTTCCTCGCATGTGACTTAGCTCACGGCGGGAAGGGGACTCCAGAACTGTTTTTGTTTACAGACCTGAGCTGTGCTGTGCTGTGCGTCCCCTAAACGCTTATTGTATACACTACAACGTACGTGTTTAGTTCACTTAATTAGCTTGTGTTGGATGCTCCATGTTAAAAAAATTAATGCCGTTTGTAATCACAAATGGCAATCTTCACTAATAAATAATTATCTACCCTTTTAAACCCTTCCTTTAGAAAGGATGTCTTCATTGCTCATATTTTGTATTTAAAAAAATTTAAATTGGGGTACTATACGGCTATGCATGCTAACCGCAAGTGATGACTCGAATGCGCTAACTTTCCTCCCCGGAGCTGATCCATGACAGCATGTTAAATTTTGAAATAAATTTAAAACTGACATCACTCGGAAATTATCATGTTAAACATTTTTACATTCATAGAATATAAGCCGAAGTCGCTAATTATTGAGAAAAAGGAATGAGGGAGAAAGACTTCAAAAGTTATGTCAGTGAGTGGAGTATGTACCTCAGATTTTAGTATGGAATAATAATGGAAATTAAAAGCGATTAATATTTTAGGGATTGTTTTTTTAGAGAGAATTTTTGACTGGGGTGGGCCGGTTTAAAGATTTTAATGGTGATGAGATAAATGTAATAATTATGTTGGATGGTAGGAGTTTTAAAGTAGGTCAATATTTTGGGCTGAAGGCTGAATTCAAGTCACATAGCCCAAAAGGTTTGAATTGCATGAAGCTTAGAATTATTCTGGGGGCAGGATTGAGGGCTGTGTAGCTTTATTATTTGGTCAAGAACTCATTGTAGAAGTGACTGAAGTGAGAGTATTGCCAAACTTTATGACCAGATGCCTTTCGTGAGTCTCAATATGCGCGAAACCAGTGGGAAAAAGAAAGCTTCAATGCATATGCATTGAGTCTATGGTCCTTCTAGTAGTGTTCATCTTCAGCTTCATCCCTGAACCTTACATTCGTGGGTGTACATCCTGTAAATGACATATTAAATCAATGGAGACGGCGCCACTCGTGTGAGTAAAAGTGGAGGGTAAATCTATATACTCAAATTGGGCATGGTCTTACAATACAATTAAAGGGAATAGTAGAGGGTAACAATTTCACTGGGACTATTGGAAGCAGGCGTCGGAGCGGAATGATGTGTTAATACTAAGGGTTACTCTTTTTTTCCAATTGGGTGACTCCATGTATAGGATGAGATGAGGATACGGGATGGACAGCTGAAGAAACAATGAAGCCTCAGCGGGATGAAGTGAGTGTTTGAAGTACAGAGTGCTCCAAACTATATTATCCCCCTGTGTAGACCCTAAGAGGGAAAAACAGTAGGAAACATTCAATTCCTATATTTAACAGGAGCATTATTTTCTACAATTTGTTATAATTGTAGATTTGAGGTCAAGTTGTCTAAAATTTTCAGTAATGATAGTGAGAAATATTTTGTTTAAGTTCATATACAATCTTTAGGAAAATATCGGATGCCGCTCTTTTGTAGGAAATTTCATGGGCTTTTCAAGTAGCTCCGAGCCGACGTCCGATTCGGACAGGTTCGGTTAGAAAACGTTTATAATTGGGTACATGACCGGTAAATACAGTGAGGCAGGCTGAGGACCAAGTACTCCTTTAACCTCCCATATCCCCAAAATAATTATTTCAGACTGTTATTTCTATAGCTTCACTTCAAATAGGGCTTTTATGTCCATTTTTACCAAATTCTTGAATACCTAAAATATCCCAGTAAACAGTTTATATTATTTTTTATACTTATATTTATTATCTTCCCTTGCTCCCTCTGTACCCCCAAAGCAAAACAGCATTGACTCACCCCTCTGAGTCACTTAACTTTCACTGTTGGCTCGTCACTGTCGTGTCATATTGGGACTGGTACGGAAGGATTAGTCACTTCGTGATTCGTCTTCGTAAAAACTTAAATATCACTTTTACATGATGAGTATTACAAGCATAATTTAGGCTTGCAACTTACGATGCTACCCTTCCCTTGAATTTTGTCATTCAAACAGTTTTGAAGATTTTGTCAAGCGTTCATTTGTCCAGGAATTTTATCAAGGACAAACAATTATTTGAAAATTCATGTAACTTTTACCTTAGGAAATTCACTTCATTCATTTTATTTCCAAAAAAATCCTGGAAATACCAAAAATGACTTAATTCAGAATGTTCGTCTTTTCCAGTCTTCTTAACTGTTTATTACACAAAATTAACCTTTACTTTAGTATTGTTCCGTCGTCCAAAAATTTTTTCCGGGCAAAATTCTATCCTATAGAGTTTCTCCTCCTCATAAGATACATCTAGTCCCACAAAAGGACACGGGGTCAAAAAATCATTACGCTCTATCATTAAACCCCCAAACAGAATGTTCCTGCCCAAAACATGAAAAATCGTTCATAAAATACTGCCAACTGATGCATTCATCCCACCTGAGTCCAATGTCCCCGCACACAAATGTCGTAAATAAAATTTTACGGGGAAAAAAGGGAGGAGTTTCCTTAAACTCTCAAGCTTTGGAAATGAACAAAATAATTTGCGCAACCACAAATAAATCAAGTTTTATCCAACAGCGGGATGCATTACGAAAATCGACATTTGAAGCAAGACTGGTATCTTTGTTACTATACCAGCGTGACAAATAAAATTCGTATGTAGTCGACTCATGAGCCGCTATCTATACATGAATTATCTACAGGGAAAAAATCTACTTTTCCTCTAATTTATTTCAAGTAAAGTAAACTAATATTTCCTAAAAATAAATTTACTCTATACTTGCAGAATGTTCCCGTTATTATTATCATTTGGGACGAACGACGACGTCCGTACCGTAAACTAAAGCCGTACTTGTGCAATAGGGGCTGAGCCCCTTCTGTCATTGGCTACGTATAGGGCAGGACACTTTGGATGTATGCGGTGAATAATATTGAGTAAGGAAAAAGGTGTAGATGGGGAAGTATGCACATGTCAGTTCAGGTCTGTACGTGCACGAGAGAGAGAGAGAGACGAGAGCGAAAGAAAAAGAAAGGAACGAAACGGATACAATGGGAGCATTGAAATCCCGCGTAAATGATTTCCTGCCCTTGTTTAATGGATAATTCAGCATCATTCCTCCGTTGTATTTACTTCAAGTCAAATGTACATTCTTTTGTTCAAAACTTTTTAGAATCCCAAGAAATTCCCATAAATTCCTGCTCTGTAACAAATTGAGTCAATTTCAAATCACAGGTAGAAATATTTTCAGCCATTCTTTAAATTTATTCATTTTAGACTCTACTTATACAAAGTATCGAGGAATATTATTTAGCTTTTGTGTATTGCCTCATTTGAATACAAGCTCGCCTCCATATTCACCAAATAGGATAGTCACAATAATTGTGAAAGGATTTTGTTCCGGTCAACTCACTCACGTCCAACGAACGCTTCCATTTCTTCAAAGGAGTCAGTTCAAAATTTTAAAATTAATTATTGAAGGGCCGGCATGACAACTCATTTTAAGTGAATTAGCTGAGACCTGTGGCTGTATGGGATCAAAATATTGATTCAGAATTGACGTCCTGAAAGTAGTGGTAAAAAAGATTCATTTGTTTGTGTTCAAGTGTGGAAAAGGGATTGTGTTCATGTGGGAATTTGAAGCAGACTCAGAGAAAGGAATTTTGTTGATTTTTGGGTACATCTAGTATCTTTGTATTTGTATGTAATTGTTTAGGACGATGGACGCCTTATGGAATTTGAGAGGACGTTTGATTGAAGACACTGATTGAGAGGTCTCTAAAATTGGGGAAGGTTTGAAACATTTGGATGTGAAAATTGGAAAGTCTGTAGGGTAGAAGATGACGGGAAGGAAATTCTGTAGGATTTTTATTTCGTAGGATGTGGGGATCTTGGAGGGGGTTTTATCATCTTTGTCAGATTAGAAAGAATATAGATAGGATCCTAGGGAGGGATGTGGTTGTAATTGATTATTTTAATTCCAGGTGAAGATTTAGGACCGAAGAGGGGCAGTATCGAGGAGTGTTGGAGTCAATTTGGCAGCGATCTGGATCTGGAGTACGTCCGTGTGTAAGTGCCTGCGTTACCTTACTGGGAAGTGATTTACTTGTCCCAGTGTCAGTGTGAACATGAACCTGTGAGTGAAGAAACCTCTGAAAGGCTGACAAACAAGACTGGTTAAGCTCGTGGTAAGTTTTATTGTTAATTATGTTCTAGCTTCGGAGTTGTGCACTTTTGTAATAGTAGTGTGCAGATCAGGGAAGTTGGACTGGTACAGTTTGAATCTTTTGATAGTTTGTAGTGGGTGGGGATGAGTCGGGAAGTGGGACTGAAGATCGAATTAATCACTCATGCGATGCTAGTTCGTGGGGTATTGTTAATTGGTATTGGACTAATTCATTTGATTGGTTCTAACAGACTAGGAAAGTTGTTGGAGGAAATGGCTTGCAGCGGTGGTCAAGGTGGGGGAATCATGGGAGCCAGTTCTCAAATTGTTTATGCCTCCAGGAGTAAACCGCCTCCGAATGTGTTCGCTTCGAAAGGCAGGTCATTTCCATTCAGCACCGAAGAGTCTCCTGAAACAGCATCAAATTTGCTAACATTTCGAATGTTATTTGGAGATGAGAGTGAAGACGTAAGATATCCTTACTGTTATTAAGTTTATACTATTATTTCAAATAGATTCGTAGAATTTTGTTTGTAACTATTGATTCCATTTTCAGACCGAAGAAAGTGAGGTTTTTCTTGGTTTCGAGAAAAAAGACGAGCTTCGGAAAAAATGCAGACTGGCTCGCGACGGCATAGCTCAAGAGATCTGCAAAATGGAGAAACAGATTAGGAAAGCGAAGATGGATTTAAAGAGAAAGAACATGCCTGTGGAAAAGCAGATCAAGAAACTTAAGCTTGAAAGACAGTCACCTGTAAGTTGTAGCTCCACTGACGAGTCTACAAAAACCAATTTACCAATAACACCGCACGATAAACCGCTAATAGATTGTTCAAGTGATCCGAAAAACATCCCTGTCGGCGAAACGAATTCACCGCTCGATACGCAGGAGCTGTCTCTTCCTGCAGTCAGTAGTAGCAAATTTAGTAATTCATCTGAATCTACGACTTGCACTGAGACCAATAGTGTTAATGCTAAATCCACTCCACCAAAAGTGTACTGTGCAAATTACACCACTAAAGAAGACTTGGCAGTCGGAAGTACGAGTCTATCTGCTGTCCCAGCAAATTTTGTAAACACTAATTCAGCAAAGAAAGATTCAAAAATTCCTTCAGGCGAGTCCTTTATTGGATTCCCGGTTGATTCTCCTCTGCTCCTTAAATGTAAGCGCAAACTAGAAAGTATAACCATTGAACTCGAAAAAGAAGATGATTTCCTTGGATTTCCGCAAGATCATCCATTGAGACAAAAATGTATAATGAGGCTGATTAAATTGAAAGCAGAGATTAATAGAAATGCTAACTTCATTGGATTTTCGGGAAATGACCCGCTCCTTAAATCAGTATTTGACAAGTACAAGGCGGTTGTATCGGAGCTATCCACCGTCATTGATTCTATCAAGACCAAGCGAGAATTAGCTTTAAAGAAGCTTTCGCCTATTCAGCCACAAAAATCATTTAAGATTACAAAGGAGATTCAACATACCGGTCTTGGTGTGGATTCAGGGATTGTTGTCAATAAAGCACCCGTATTGAATTCGATGTTGGTTGGAAGTCGATTGGAAACCTCTCGGGGTGCTACGAATGTGCTGAAACAAGAGTCTAGTAAGAATTCCAGCACCAGAAAACAAGGTAATTTGAATTAATGTTAAGGAGTAACTAAGAACAATCGATTTGTAGGATGTGCTACGATCATATTCACTTCTGAGAAATCCTTTGCATTGACTTTTGCTTACGTTTGAAATAGTTAAAGTGCTGCATCCGAATGTGAAAGCGAATATAAAGCATGTGAGGCTGGGACCTCGAATCAAGAACGTCAGGTTTTGCGGAGGACCAGGTCAAACACTTCCTCTCTCTAAATTCTTACCGCATCAATATCCTTGGAGTAAGTTGACAACTTTGGAACAGTATATTATTCGTTTTCTTCTAATAATAATAAATATTGTCAGGATGATCGAACTTGCAGGCTAGTTATTAATATTATATACTTACTATTGGTTACATGAACGTTTGCAGATCAAGATTATGGAGAATCTACTGGAACTTATGAAGAAACTTCAAAAGAAGTTTTCGTCGATCTATCTTCGGAGCCTGAGTTTCAGCCTGACTCAGGAGCTGAAGAGGAAGTAAGTATCTTAGTTTTGATAGCTTCAGTGTAGAAAAAGGAAAAGTCAAATATTCAGCTAGAACGTATCTAAACAATTCGCTGGTGAATGTCTGTGTAATAAATGAAACATTGATAACAGATATTATTGGGCAGGCAGAGAGGAACTTGGGGCCATAGGAGCGGTCTAATTAATGCAATTATTCCATTTTCACCGGAAGAAATTGCAGAATCTGGATTTCCTGTTATTATCACACAACCCTTCCCGCCTAAGCCACTCTGCTTCCTCTGCGGCTCCGCTGGAATGACACAAGTATTTGCGTTTTATATCTTTTTATATGTTGATTTTATGAAATATAGCACGTAGCAATAATTAATGCAAAAGATTTTTAGGAATTGTTTATTTCATGTGTTATTTTGATCTTGCGTATGGATATCTTTAACTTGCCCTCACAATTGTTTTATGTAGTTCTGAAAGAGAAATGAGACTGCAATATAAAAGTCTGCTACTATTCTGTATGTGACCATAATTTGAGTTATGAAACATTTTTCATGGTGTGCTGGCTGTAAGTTTTCATCCTTTCATGAGTTCTAAATTATCCCGTTACAGAATTTTTCACGGTATGCATTTGGTAAAGGGTTGCTGCATAAAAAACCTATGTAATTTTACGTTTTCTTGGGTGGTAGTTTTTTAATATAAAGACCTAATTTTTTTAATTTCTGAATTTGTCTATATTTTTGTTTATTTTTCAAGCACCAGGTCGCTAAACATTCCTGATTACGTATGGTGAAAATACACTCGAAAGCTGTTGTTCTTATAGTAAGGACAAAGTTGCTGGTGGAACTCATTGATTATTATGAATTCGTTGATGTTAAAGCTTGTGATTTTTGTGGGCTGTTTTCATGGCCGATCTTCTATTACGCTGTGCAGGATCGAGACAGTATGGTACCGGGTGTAATGTTATCGCATGGTTATTGGGTAGTTTGAAAGATTTTATCCGGGAGTACAGTACTAGACCTTATGTTCTATCGTCTAGTTTGAGTTAGCATACATAATTCATTTTTTAGTTACTACGATTATGCGCATTTGGAGGTCATTGTTATACTTTTTACGAATAGTCCTGCAGTAGTCACGGTACGATGATGTGTGATGGACTAAGTGGTAAACAATTGCTAAAGTTAGTTGTTAATGTTGTTTCTTGTTGAAGCCGATTGTCTAGATGAAAATATCTGATAGGGTAATAATAACGTAGAAATTTAATACTTTTTATTATACTGTGGAATCACATAGAAATGGACCCTAGCCAATTAGCCATCCAGGTGTGCTGGCACGCCTCCCCGGACCTCATTGGCCCGTTATTCCAGAATGAATGTTTTGTATTATTCAGCGCGAATTTTACGGCACTATGTACGTATACGTACCATGTAAATTACACGACCGATTGTTCACAATGCAACGATGGCTTTAACATTTATGTAAGTGATTTAATTTAATATAATTTAAAAACAAATACGGCTAGCAAATCGCAACTAACAGTAAGTGATCAACTTTTTGTAAAAAACGTGTACGCCTTTTTACAAGGGATTAAACATGACATTCGGTGCATTGTGAAACCAAATACATAGTGTGTTCTGGAACAAACCGTCTGAAAAGCAGAGATTTTTGATGTCGGCCTCATTGTCAGTACAGTGAAACGGGTACTGAAACGAAAATGTGACCATGAAAAAGAAAATGTCCATCCAAAAGTTCCGAGACCAATTAATAAACAAATTGAATGTGATAAATTTACAATCGCGGAAATAAGGAGAGTTACATTAGACTTTTAAGGCAAAAAATAAATTCACAAAAAGCCTGTATTTGGAACAACAGGATATCTTGCTTCATAGGGAGCAATATCTTCTATCAATTAATTCCTACCGGGAGAATAATTTTAAGATTTTAAGATTTTTGAGTACTAACCTAATTTTATTAGTACATACAATAAAATCCTAGTTGCTGTAGTGCGCTTAACATATTGCTTTTTGTCACAAAGTTGCTCACTTACTGTTAGTTGCGATTTGCTAGCCGTTTTGTTTTAAAATTATATTAAATTAAATCGCTTAAATGTTAAAGCCATGGTTGCAATGTGAACAATCGGTCGTGTAATTCATATGGTACGTACATAGTGTCGTCAAATTCGCGCTGAATAAAACTAAACATTCATTCTGGAATAACGAGCCAATGAGGGCCGGGGAGGCGTGCCAGCACACCTGGATGGCTAATTGGCTAGGGTCCATTTCTATGTGATTCTACAGTACATAGCTCCTGTTTCGGTTTAATTTTTTATTATGCTTAATTTTTTCCACATACTTAAAGCTCAAACCGATTATGACATTGGCTGTGCATTCTGACTTATAATTTAGTGAATTTGGTGTACTTTTAATGTTACAATTAAGTTGTTCATCCCATACTATGTAAAAATACCGACTAGCGACTATTTCAACGAAGTATGTATATTATCTCGTAAAAATATATTTCAGTTAATAAATTTAGACCACTTGTATTTAGGAGACTTGTACATGTATTCCTGTATTTAGGAAAGCCTATTGATCAAACTTTTCAACATTTATTTCTAACTTGTGGATTTTATGAGTGTATCCAAAGTAATAAAAGATGTTACATACCTTCTAAAGTATTTCCTTGTAGGATCAGCCATATCCGATATTAGTTTAATTTATTTAGACTGGAATGAGGACTATGAGTATTGAGTAGAATTTGATTAACATTCCGCCAGTGTACGAGCAAACACATTTTTCCAATTAATTTGACTGTTAATTTATTTTTGCACATTTAGCTTATTTTCTGCTCCATTTGCTGCGAACCTTACCATCCTTACTGTGTTGGTGATGATGTCCTTATGGCTTCATTTGTTGTTCTTGCCTGCCTTTCCAAGAAAAATGGAACCGTATCTGCGAATGGAGTAACTGACAGGTGTTATGCAGAATCGAAAGGAAATGCCAAACTAGCATCATCTTTGACCTCACACCAGGAACCAATGAATGAGGAAGCTTTAAAACTTCAGGAGAAATTAACCTCATGGACATGTAATCGTTGCACAATTTGTGCTTTCTGTGGAAAGAATAGAAGAGATAGTGGGAAAAATAAACACAGATTTGATGAAGACAAGTTTGTGAAATGTTCGTGCTGCAAAGACACTTATCATACACAGTGTCTAGGAAAACGGCTCGCGGACGGGTTAATTGAAGATTTTGACGCACCTCCAGACAGTGACGATGAAAGTGAGAAGCAATGGTTGTGTGATAACTGTGCAAAATGTCGAAGCTGTGGCGTAAAACTGGATAGAAGTTCTTATGAGAAAAAGAAGAAGAAAAAAAACAACCTTATGCTATGTTTGGAGTGTTTCAAGAGGAGGCAGCGGGGATCATTTTGTCCTATTTGCAATGTATCATACGATGATAATGACTATGAAACTAGGGTAATCCAACTTTTCTGCTTTTTCCATCGCTTTTTCATTGTTTATAGAATTATGTATCTACGGTGGCACATGACATTATTCCAGCAACATATGATGTCGATCAGTGACTCAGCCATGTTAGCCTATTGCGTTCTTTGCAGCTTTAACATGGTTTCATACTTTATTAATCTACCGTAATACTGGTATTTTTTAAATTTGAAGAAAATGTGAGTATCTTAAAAGTGATTTGACATGGAAATAATATTGGGTTCAATTTCAACTTGTAGATGATGGAGTGTGGTAAATGTCAACGGTGGATTCATGCTAAATGCGAAGGAATATCGGAAGAGCAGTATCAGGTGTTGAGTAGTCTTCCCGAAAGCATTGAGTTTGTTTGCAAGTAAGCGTATTATTTAAAATATCGTAAAAATAAACTTAGGCAGGTCCAAAAACATTCTTATTTTATTGGACCTTTCTTCATTACCCAAGTAGAATTTAAATTTCTCAGTACAGTCTATAAGCTTATCCGTGCCGTACTTGCTTACCAAAAATATGATTAAGTGGGTCAACTAATTGAGATTATGATCTTTGATTTTCAGGCTTTGCGATGAAACTGGCTTCCCGTTGTGGTTACACGCTATTCGGACGGAAATAGTGAGTGGTTGTGAATCTGTTTTGCGCAGATTTGTTAAGAAGGCCTTGAGGGAAACAAGAAAGCGTAGAGCTTTAAATTTTGATAAAGTATTATGCCTAGAGCTCGATAATTCACAGGACAGTAAATCTGTTGCTAAAATCCCTAAAACTGACCTAGCAGAAGAAAATCAACATCCAAAGAAGGGTTTGGAAGGTTTCATAGAACCTATGGATGTAACGGCGTCGAATAAGGATCACGTAATGCCAGCCATTCCATTGGCGAAAGTTGCACCCGTAAGTCAAGGTAGCACGACAGAAACTATCGGTTTAGCTGTCAAATTCGCACCAACAGGAAGCAGAGTGACTCGGCGAAGCAGACGGAAGAACATTTCAGGCAGTTGTAAAAGCATAGGGAATGTTTCTCCTAATCCGGAGCCGATCCAAGTTTATGAAACTTCTGATGGAAGTTTGATTTCCATCATGGAATGCAAAGTACTTGTTCAAGATGTGCTGAAAAATTCCACCAGCGGGGCTTCCAAATACGTTTCTGTGATGAAGAAACTCAGTTTTGATAATTGCAGCATTCTGGACACCGTGGATTCTTGTCTAGAGGCATCACCAGGTTCTTGCAATTCCAAACCATCGAACAATTATGATTCTGGATTTGGCACGTCGCCAGGAACGGGCTTGAAACCTTCGCAAAGTGACCTTGAAATTTGTCAAAGGGAGAATTTAGAAATAACGCCAAAGAAAATTAATTCACTAGCTTGTTCCGGTATTAAAACTCCTATTGGGTCTACTCCACATGTTCCTTCCACCCCTTCTAGAAAGGTTGTGGAATTTTCTGATTTGGTTAAGAAGCAAGTTGATATGGACACTACTCCTTCAGTGATTTATTTTCAGGAAGAGTCATTACTTATAATGGGTGAATATTTTGTTGAAGAGGATGACAACCGTCTGAAACAACTGCGGGATGAGTTTGTACGTGCTGTGAAGGAAGTATTTTCATGGTTTAATCCAGAGGCAATAGCAAACTCTGATTTACCAAAGTTTCAGCGCCGTTTAACTCCGCTAATGGATCAAACTTCTCATATTAATGAAACAAACACGGTATTTCCCAGTACCAATCCGTTCGAAGATACATACTGGAGTGATATTACAGTGGACAACAGAATTTGCTCATTCTGTGGGAGTTCAGGCGACCTATTACCAGATGGTTGTGGCCGGCTGCTTTGGGCTGGATTAAACGAGTGGATTCATGTGAACTGTGCGCTATGGTCATCCGAAGTTTGGGAAGAAGAAACAGGAGCTTTACAGCAAGTTGGTCAAGCTTTAAGTCGAAGTAAAAATTCGCAGTGTGAATATTGTGGTAAGACTGGAGCCAGTGTTTCCTGCTGTCATAGCTCTTGTCACAAGTCCTATCACTTTCCCTGCTCTCTGAAAGCGAAATGTGGTCTCAAACTGGACAAGAAGGTTTTCTGTATGGACCATTCCCGCAGTATTCCACATTCTTCTCTGCAGCTCGAATATCAAGTTCAACGAAAGGTTTTTGTCGATCTGGATTACATCAAAAAGAAAGAAAAACCCGTGATGTCTGGTGAGGTACGAGTATACATAGGATCCATGAAAATTGAAACCTTGGGTGAAGTTGTGTCAATTTCAGTCTGCCCTGACCCCAGTAATATCCATTCGAAATTTAATGACACTATTTTAATACCCAATGACTATCAGTGCACTCGCCTGTACTGGTCACACATCAATCCATTTAACAAATGTACATACGAAATTTCTGGTTCAGTTCAAAAGGATTGGTTTCGAAACTTCGCCCTTAACAATTCTCACGACGATTTTAATATTGTCATTGACCACTCCGAACCGTATCCATTGATGCGGGAGAAGATTCTTCAAATGAATAATTTTCATAAATGGATTAGTACTGCGCCCAAGTTAATTGATGAATTCAATGTAGAATGGATTCCGCAGTTTATCCCACAAACATCCGAAGTGTACTGTAATGAATCATCTCAAATGGAACAGTGTTGTAATGTTGAGTGTCAGACATTTGAAGAGAAATTATGCAATGAGTTTTCCAGTATTCCTGATGACGTTTGCCTTCAGTGGGAACGATTCCGAGATGATATTGCTAAAAGCAGCATGTTTCCTTTGTGCGATGAGCCTTTTGAGCTGGAGGAGTATATTTGGTTGTACGAACGTTTAAAAGATATCAGCAATTTGTTGGATGAAGATTTACAGAATTTGGACAGTGGTGTCGATGTTGATTGTAAAGTAAATATCTTTAATAACCCGGAAAGGCTAAAAATGTCATTCAGTCCACATAGTTTCGTGGATAATTTCGTTGAGAAGTTGGGCGTGAAAGCTGAAACAGCAATGGATCCTCATTTCAAGCAAATGCTAATTTACAACATGTTAGATGGTGCGGTGAATGATTCGTCCTCTGACGCAAGTACCTCCAGCTCAAGTTCGTCTAGCAGTAGCGATCCAGAAATGGACGACGGTACTTCAGATTCATCATCAGAGTCCGAGGAAGAGGCAGAGCGTGATCACACAACAGTATCACGAAGATTAACCCGAACTCAAACTCAAGCCACGGAAACCGCGTACAAGGGTCTACCTATTCATCCATCTGGGAGGCTACTCCGACGTAGAGAAAAGAAACCAGAAATATTTTGCAAAACCTGCAAAAAAGTTTTTCCAAGTAAAGCTTCTTTGTCAAAGCATGGTAGGTGGTGCAAGCTAAAAAATTCGTCGAAAGGTAACAAGAAAGAATCTGACCTTCACGTGCAGCAAAAACCATCAAGTTTGTCCCCAACTTCAACGACGAAAAGAAGCCGAGGAAGGCCTTCGAAGAAGTCCAAATTGGAGTCCACTAAAAATCCAGCTAATAAGGAGACTCATAAGAGAACCACTCGACAGACGAGTAATCTTGGTAAACATGTTTCAAAAACGGCAGAAAGCAGCAAAGAAGATTTTAGCTGTGTCGATAAAGAGAATTCTTCCAGTAGTAGCAGTCGTAGTGAAAGTGATGAGCAGTCAAAAACATGCCCGAGGTGTCATTTGGTATACAAGACGGTAGATAGTTTGAAGGTGCATCAAACAAGTGGAAATTGTTTGAGTAGTGACGACGACGAATTCAGTGAAGGAGACGCTGTGCGAGATACCACTCAAGTTCTTTTATCTTCACATGAAATAGATTCTAGTACCGGAAGTTCATCGCCCCAGAATTTGTCTGCTGTGACCGCCAGTAAGGCTTTTTTGATTTTTATAATGCAAGAATGCTTTATTTAATGTTTTAGTGCTCATTATACTTATGTATTTTAAATGTTTTATTAGATACTTCAGAATGCAGAGAGATCTTTGATGAAAATTCTCTGCCGTTGCAAATTTCCGATCAAATCAGCACCAGTTCAGCTTCTAGTGACGAAGAGGACAAATCCGATCCGGAAGCAAATCCGATCATGTCCTTGGATGTAACTGGTGATGCATCCAAGGACACAATGGACTGGACAACTAACGCCACTACCCCACAGGATAGCAGAAATTCAATGGATGAGGAGCCCCAAGTTGGGCAGGCTGATTGTAACGCTGATTCATTAGCTTCGAATGTTCAGTCGCCGTTGGTAGCTCAACAGGAAATTGATAACGTGGCGGTTTCATTGGATGACCTCGAACAAATAGATGAGACAGTGTCTATTTCTAGGAGCAGCGTAGCTGAAGTAATAGACGTAGTCATAGCTCCAGCACTGGATCACCCTGAACAACCAAGTCATGTATCTGCTACTGCGTCGCATCAGTTTCCTGCTTGTACTTTGAACCAGAGTCCGATAGAGTTCTTCCAATCGTATCCAGACGTCTCTCATAATGAGTCTCAAAATTCATCTCTTCGACCCTATGAAGCCAACTACTTCAACAATATGGGCAATTTTGTTATACAGCAGGCTTTTAGTAACGATCCCAGAAAGATTGTGGAGCCAACAAACTACTCGAGTTTTTCACCTGTATCTGAAATGCCAATTCCAGTGCATGACCACAATGCCAAGCTACCGCTGCAAACTTTACCACTTGGAGAGTCATCTAGTCAACTGAGTACTGGTAACCTGGAAATGAGCGCAGAATACCGGATGCTTCCCAAAATGCAGTCTGGCATGGCTGAGGGTTTTTTGACCCGAGATAATGCTTATTCAATGAACCCGGTAAATTACACCGGAGTTTCTGTTACACCAAATCCTGCTGATTTTATCAGTTTTGGTACTTCCGAATCGACTGGTGTGCACTCTCCGTATCAACAAATAATGGACTCGGGTCCACCAGTGCACGTACCAGTTGAATATAGTCATGTCCCAAATCCACAGTATCCGCATTCCATTGAATTGCAACAGAGTCACGTGCCCAGTAGCAAAATGTTCTCGTGGCCCGTAAGCGACCCTTCTCAAAACCCACTGATAGTAAATAATAATTTACATCAGTTTCAGCAACAGTATGATCATCTTTTTTCTATTCAAAATCAGATGAGGATTCCACAAAATCATCACGGTATAGCTTCAACTCAAGTACAATCTTCACTGCAGCATATGAACATGTGTACACCTTTAGTGGCAGAAGGTGTAGATCATTCCCCCAGAATTTCGCAAGGCTTCCCAATCTTAGGTTCAACCCGCCCAGCTACAGGTATTGACAATAACATGGCAGTGATCGTTGTCCAGAATGGTAATACCTACTCCACAATTCCAGTCAGCAACCTCCCACACATTGGTTCTTCTGCTCATTCCCAACAGAATCACTCCAACTTAGTCTTACCAGAAAATCAGAAAGTTCAGCAGAATGTCTGCATGATGATTAACTCACATTCTCTTCCACAACCACCAGCCCAACAAGTGGTGAACATTTACCCATCAGACCAACCAAGCAATATGAATTCTCAATCTGTTGAGCCCTCATATTTAATACAACAAGAAATTCCGAGTGCTGTATCGCCCCTAAAGCCTTACTCTTGCATGCGGTCTTGCTCTTGTGGTAAAGGTCATGACCAGTGCATATCTGCAAATACTGCCCCATTTGCTTCCGTGCAAATGAACCCGCTAGGCTCAGCTTGCTGCTCAACAGCTCAAGGTCCTAAGCAGCATTTGCGACCTGTAAAACCTGTGAAGCAATTAATGAGACAAAATAAGCCCATATCATCAAGACCCCCGGAATGTCTGCAGTCTAATATTTTACCTCCTTTGTTTACATCACCTCGCAAGCGGGACGTCTGTAGTAGTAATTTAGTCGGCGTGGTCTCGCTTGGATGTGGCAGTAATTCCTTGGAATCGACCACTCTTGGAAAAGTACCAATGTCCAGTCCGAATATTGCAGTTGTGAGACCGATGGAAAATCCATTACAGAAAATGTCTAACCAGGTGGCGCAAATAGAGGTTAACTTTAATAGTCCGTCGGCAGTTGTTCCACTGAATCAAACCGAAACCTCAAGATTTGCTTTATCGCCTTTTGAAGAAAGAATCTTAGATAGCATCTCTCCTTTACCGAATGAAAGTCTGTGCAAAGATAGACAGACAATGGCAGAAATTTCGTCAAAATTTGTTGCAGTTGTGGAACAAGCAAACTTAGAATCACGATTGTGCGAACCTGTTCAGAAGGATAACATTCTGCCAAAAGAAGCTGAAGTGTCGAACCAAGACAGTACTAATAAGCCTGAGGGGGATTCTAAAGGAAAATCTATTAAAGTTACTTTGAAACGGAAAGAGGGGGGAGATTCCTATTCCATAAATGATATCAGGGAGACGGGAGTCGAGTCCGCTGGTGCGATGAGGAGTTTGAAAATCAAAGCTAAAATCACGAGTGGAGAACAAGCAGGTACAGCCACTGACGTTGTGGTTACTCCTGTCATCCAGACAATTCCTATAGTTTCTGAACTGAAGACCACAAATGGGCAACAATCAAGTATTGGATATGATGAGAAACAAGGTCTGGTTTGTACAATCACAGTCCCGGGTCAAAGTGACCAAGTTAATGACGTGAGCAGCAATATACAGTCGTCTTTACCTCTGACTGGGGAAGGATTCAAGCATACTAGACAACTGGTAAATTGCTGGTAGTAGTTA
This sequence comes from Allacma fusca, assembly GCA_947179485.1. NCBI lineage: Eukaryota > Metazoa > Arthropoda > Collembola > Symphypleona > Sminthuridae > Allacma > Allacma fusca. The sequence continues at coordinate 37,649,931 of OX359249.1, forward strand.
TTGAATTATACTAAATTAAACATTACATCAAGTACTAAAGGCCAACTTGTTTTTTTCCAGACTCATAGAGCTGTTATTGTATACGAAGTTAAGTGTAATGATACAGTCCTTTTTCGCTCCAGCGATGTCCGAGCTGTTTGGGGTCATATTTTTGAAGTTGTGCAAGGAACAAGACTTAAGCAAAAATTGCCTCCCTTACCTTACCCGGCTACCAATATCTCTTTGCCTGGTAATTTCTTGCATATGCATGTAGTAGCCATTGGATGGTAAATTAGGATTACAAGAGTGCTAAATTGATGTATGTTACTAGAAAATCGAAGAGAAGCAGCTAATAGTTTCAACATGCTCGGTCTGACTCACCAAGCTGTACAGTTCTTATTGGAGCAACTTCCCGGCACGAATTCTGTAATGGAGAAGCATAAGTTTAAATTCCATCATCCAAAATCTGAAGAAGAAACTTTGCCTCCAGCCAATCCTTCAGGCTGTGCCAGAACTGAGCCTTTCATTAGCAGGAAACCGTTCGATATGTTTGGATGGTTAGCTTCGAAGCATCGAACTGTGCCCGCAACAATAGAAACGTATGTCCACTGCTAATATCTAAAACCATAAAACCTTAGCTAGTATTCCAGTATTCCTCACCTGGACAAGTCAGCTCTTGAATAGTTCCTACTGAAAGTAGCAGTCGGAAAGGGAAATTGAAACATTTCGAAGGGAATTTTAATTTTGTAATAATCGATTTCTATATGACCTCCCCCTGAGTAAAGTTTTGTTGTGAGTAATCCCATCCCTTGATTCATCCCTATTTTATTGTACCGTACGTAATACCCGTGTATACTCCACAGGGTTTCGAAACCATTGTTTCATGAAAGTATAAATTAAGTTTAGAATAATTTGTACTCAACACAATTGTTCATAGGTTAACGCTATATTCTGATTATACTTGCAGTCCGACCGATTGGGCTAGGCAGGACCTTCCCATAGCGATGCGTTACCGAAATCTAAGGGTGAAGTCATCAAGTACTTTGGGAGTATTTTACTCAGCGATTCATGGTCGTGGGTTGTTTACCCGTCGGGATATTCAAGAGGGCGAAATGATCATTGAATATGCTGGTGAAGTAAGTACTTCGCATGTACAAGGCCATAATTGCAAATACTATCACTGCATAAAAGCTGTAGTTGAATAGTCAAGCATTTATTTGTTAACCCTTTTGATTTTTTTGTTTTCAGCTCATACGTACAATTTTAAGTGACCTAAAGGAGAAATACTACGAGTCCAGAGGAATCGGATGTTACTTCTTCACTATTGACGAAAATGTGATAATTGATGCAACTATGAAAGGAAATGCAGCTCGGTTTATTAACCATTCTTGCGAAGTGAGTCAAATAAACTGAAAATTAATTTCATTACTTCAAGACCTTTCACCTGGAATTAATCTGTTTTAAATTGAATTGCAGCCAAACTGTAAGTCCAAGGCGGTGGATATTTTAGGAAAGAAACATATCCTCATTTTTGCAGAACGTAAAATCTACGGAGGTGAAGAGCTCACATATGACTACAAATTTGCCTTAGAAGATTTCGACAAGAAAATTCCATGTACCTGTGGGGCCAGAAAGTGCCGGAAATACCTCAATTGAATTATTATTACTTTTTAACTTAAATACGACAACATTTTTATCAACCTGAAATACGCTCAAATTTCAGATACGCAATGAAATTTAGAACTACAAGTAGTTTTAAAATGTTGCCAATTTTTCCACATATGTTTGTAAGATTCAAGTCCGCTTGAGATTAATACAAATGTACCATGTGATTTTTAGCACGTTGTGACTAAATCCTATAGGAAATAGTTAGTTTTCGAATTAGAAAGAAATAATTATTATCATTACTCAAGATTTAAAAAAATAATATTACTAGTTGTATAAACATTTAATATAGTTGATTATAGAAGAAACGGAAACAAGGGAACCATGAACCCTTCAATACTGTAATAAGTCTTAATGCCAATCAGCTTTCATGCCTATTAATATGGAATCAAGAAATAATTATTATTGAAGTCCGTGTTTTTTCTTTCACAAAAGCACCGATCGTCATCCAGTATGTTACCCAATGATTCTTACTAATAATTGTTCGACTCATGAAACTACTTATGTTCGTCTTTTGATCCCACAGTTACCAGTCTTTCACTTCAAAACAGTGGGTCACTGTATTACCTCATAAGATATTCCATTCCCCCCGCTCAGGGTTTCTCTTGTATTTTGTAAAGTTGCATTTTGCCCTTGTGCTGAACTGTTCATCTTATTTCATCAAGCGCCATAAAAGCCTGACATTTGGGGTACTTTCTGTGATTTTACCGGCGTTTCCCTGTCCCATCTCTTAGCTAATGTCCGTGAGTACTCCGAAACTCTCTTATAACGTTCTAATAAAGCATAAAAGGAAGCTCGTGTTATCATAGTAATCCTATCTCATAAGTTTTGTTTTTCGAAGGGCGTATATGCTGTTGTGTATTACACCCGCAGTGCCTATTTCATAAACATAACAATGCCTCACATACTTATTATTATATAGCACAGGCCGCAGGCACAGTCCCGTATGTCTTCTATTAAAAGTCAGTTGAATTTTATTAAGGTCAAGCAAGGAACTAGAATAGGTTCATCTGACTGTCTGACTTAAATCTCGTACCCCATTGGGCAAGCGGAACTACATTAATTCATGAAATGTGTGATATTGCTTCCCCTACTTTGTGAATGGCCCCGTACTCATACGCAGTCGAAGGATTATTTACAGAGTTGGAGGGAGACTGACACAACAGTCGAATAAAAAGGCGCGAATCTGAACTTGCAGTAGCGAAGAGCGGACGTGTACGTAAAGCCACAGCTAGACCGTTTGCAGTGTTAGCGTTAAGAAAGTGTCTGTGTAAGTACTTGTTTATTAAATGACAATTTTAATTGCGTACTGAAGGAAGATTAATTATTACAGACTTTTCAATTCAAGTAGAGATTCAACAACGGGCTTTCGGATTTGGGTATGAGAAGTATTGTAGTATTTAATATATCTAGTGTAAGAAATTAATTTTTAAATTTCTAGGGTAAATCGCATTTATTTTTTATAGTCTGAACAGCCATGCCTCCCCAGAGGAAGAAGAAGGGTCCAACGAAAGTTAAACTCCCGACGACAATTGGAAAAGGAGTAAGAAAGGAGGTGTCGATCCAAAATGATAGTCATGAAATTGAAAATGTGTCAGTGAAGAATAAAAATCCTAGACGTTTGTCCCGGTCTGCTTCTGAAGGGTTGGAGGAAGAACGGGAGAGTGAACGGGAGTCCAGTCCGGCTCATCCTGCTGCCCGTCATAAAAAATCGAATCCACCTCCCGTTCGAAAATCGTCAAGGGGACGATCCTCAAGAAGTTCGAGAAATGAAGGTTGGTGAGTTTTTGTTTCCGGGTGGGCCTCTCCGTCGTAGGGGAGTGAAGTAACGATGATTTGAATTTAGTGGGGCTAATTACTGGAATAATAAATATTTGTTTTGGAAAGCTGAGGGGTAGTTTTGTTGTGATGTGTGGGAGATGGGAGTTACATACATGATTGGTTTTTTAGGAGATGATGAAGAGAGTGATAGCCGCAGTGGGAGTTCAGGAGGAAGTAACAGTTCGGAGAATGGCGACAGGGAGGAGAATGACAGAATTGAGGGAGAGGACGAGAATGGTGATGATATGGAAGAAAGACCCATTTGGGAAATGTTCAAAGACTTTGTAGTCGACACTCGAACGAAGGAGCATAAAAAGAGGAACACTTTAATTCAAGCGATTAAGACATACCAGAACAAGGCGGGTAATTGGCTTATTGTGAACTATATTTAGAGAGTGATTTGTAGTCCTTTATTTAGGTAAATTTGTGTGACTTTTTTGGGATCTGATTTGTTTTTAAGAACAACCTCTTCGGGCTGAACTATTTGCTGTCGTGAAATCCTATGTAGGCAGTAAAAAGGAGCGCATGAGGTCACTGGTGAACGAACTCAATGTGGATTTCGATGATGTTGTTCAAACGAAATCTTATTTTAGTAAGACAGAAAATTTGAAATACGGAACGTTGCGTGTGGTCAAGTACATGATGGTATGTTGTAGATTGTAGACACAAATGTTATGCGTTTCAAGTATGGAATTCAATATGTATTTGTTTTTGAATCATGTGTTATACTACTCTTTACAGGATACCCTAGAGAAGAAACATATCTTCGGTTTCATGTGCTTTCTTAATTTAGAAGGTGCTATTTTTGTTGTTTTTGATTTTTGTTCTTACAGGTTGAGTCGCACTGCTGATAATTTATAGGCTTTTTATCTACTTTATTCAGTTGCATTTGAGAATCGGGAATCTATTGAATGGAGTGCTTTTGAACTGAAGAAATCAGAGAATGCACCTAATCACAAGTTTGATGTTGCACCGGACGACTCACCTATGGAACATGCCAAAATTGAAGGAATTCGTCATCAGATACGGAGGAGTCTCCGACGTAATTTACGCTTGAAACATGGAAATGATAATGTGGTAATTAGCATCAATATCTTAACTTCTCGTAAGTACTATAATGAATACTTGTGGATGAAAAATGAAATTTTGAAATTACATTTCTATGCATGTTACAGTATGTGCACACGTCCTTAAAGGAAAAGTTCATCTTCGCTTCTGTGATGTCTGTTAAAAGAACGTTGGCTTCTCGTGGAAAACACAACACCAAATTAAAATGCTCAACGATTGTATTGGCTTTTAATCCGAAACTTCCGTACATATGTTTTCATGGGAAATTTGTTTTACAGGAGTTATTGGTATGGAATACATAGCACTATTTATTATTGAATGAGTAGGTTTTTGTGGTCGAAATGCAAAAAATTGTAAGGAGGGTACGTATAATATTTAGGATATCATTCATTCAATTCCTGGTGACTACCTATTTCTTCGGAATATGAACTTGAAGGATAATGGTTTAAACCCTATATACACCTCTTTGTGTAAAGTTTCAAGGTAAAGTATATTTCACCTTCGATTGTAGGATTTTAAAACTCAACTTGAATTTCAGTTTCAATGTTTTACCCGTTCACTAGCGCATCCATAATGTTGTCAAGTACTTTCAAACGTCGACTTGAAGAGGAGGAAGGGCTGGAAGAACAACTGAATATTAGAGAACTTCCTGCCTTCCATCATAATTCTAAAAGAAGGAGAACTTTGAAGAACCTCATAGACGACAAGCAAGATGGAGGCTTTAAAACTCTTAGCCTGCAATATACTCAATCAAAAGCACCAGATTTTCCTATCACTTTCAAGTTCAAAGCTCCTGACGGAAACATGGATGGGCTAATCGCCGATTTATTTGAACGACGCTCTTGGACTAACCCTACGCCTTACTTAAAAGCTAAGGATCTGAAAACTAACTTTTTGAAACTCCAAGTAAATGAAGATGATGGAAGCATTGTGTACGGTTCAGATAGTTCCGACGAAGACAGTCCTTTGTAATAAGCATGTAGCCATGGGGACAAAAATTAACGAGGTATGTAACGTGTTTTAGGTTGATTAGAAATGTGTCGCCTTTAGCACATCTTTCATCCTTGATTACGTGGATAGAGCTTCTTGTATTTAATCAAGTTCATTTAATCTTTTTCAGAGGCACTAAATAAACTTCAGGCCAGAAAAGTACTCTTTGAGTCGAATCTTTGAGTGTTTACGAATCTAGAAGTAACTAAATTCAGTATTATCGATCCGTTATTATTTCAAGCCCTATTAGTACACTTAATTTATGCATTTAGAGAATACATTAGTCCTTGATTTTATACAGATTCTGTAGAATCACTACGTATATATATTTCTTTCGTTTAATGTTTAATCTTACCAAACGCAAACCTCAAGCAAGTGTATATATTTGAGTGTCAGTTTGATTAGCAAAAAGAGATACATCGTCAAGACAAATAGGGTTCGTGTACCATTCCTTTTTTATATTTGAAACCACTACAGGACTGCATCTTTGTTTCTACCACACTGTATCAATATCTCGCCTATCACACTGAGGTAAACCATCAATACGTTTTAAATTTTGCGGTTCAACGTTCGTGACTGTGTGAATAAAGGAAATTTAGTTTAAATTTGCATTGAAACTTTTGGGTATTTTGTTGCATTCTTGTTAGCATTCTTGACGGCCTATTCCAACTAGCTAAATGGAATTCTCAAGTGGCATACTCCGATGCAGTTATTTTGGCGTATGATTTTATCCTCAAAATGCAGAATGCAATGCAACGTGTAATTCCTCTGTTTGGTTCATATATGAATTCTGGTCAGGTAAAGGTAAAGCTGGTTTCTTCTTTCATGGTAAAAAATAATATACGTTGCTTTCAAATACTCATGCTGAGCTCTAATTTCTTTGACTGCGTTGACTACATGTAACTTAAAAATGTTAGAATGTTTTTGTATTTGAAAAATACCATAGTTTTAATTTCAAGCTGCAGAGAAGCAGTAAGTACTATAAAGCACTCACGCAAGCTGATTTTCAGGGGCAAGGTGCTACAGCTGTGATCATATAGTGCTTTGTTCAGTAATATATAACATCCACAGTATGAAGAAAAATAGTTGATAAGCACATTTAAATATTTTTTAAATCTGCAATTTTATTATTGTTCAAAGTTGAATATAGTATACTTTTTCTCTGCAACAAGAATCTGATGGCTCCGATTTTACGTGGATAATTATTTTATTTAGGCTGAAGTATACTTACAATGCTAATTTTATTTTAATGGTTTTTCATTTGAATGGATTTATTTTTTGTGCTTTAGTTATAGGTATACTTGTAGTCTATAGGCTAAAAGTAAACTCATCGTTTTGTACTTCAAAACAGTGAATTTCAAGTACGTAAGTGATTATTTTTTTATTTGCATAAATAACTTCAACAGAAAAGAGGTGAACGACGATCTAGGATGTGCGTAAAAATTATTATTGGATCTCAAATATTTTAATATATGCACCCAATTGAGACATTTAGATGGACAGAAGGAAAATGTACTGGGAATATATACACAGTAAGTACGTACTTAGTGACTGTTTGCTTACAGGCAGCAAGTCTCAAGACTGCTTGACGAATTTAAAATTATATTTAATTCTGACCTAATCATCTCAGATGCTTGGAATGCATGGGGTTGGTTTGTTTGTACTTTTCGTCAATTGCAAGTTGAGTTTGGCAATTAAATTCATGAACATTTGCGTATAGCATCATCCTCATTCCTTTCTTATTTCTTATGCTTGTGAGGAACTGTGAGCTCTTATGTTTTTATATAAAATCTCCTAACAATAAGCAGACGAAGTTAGCGCTAAGTGGCTTGTAATAATGTATGTCACTACACGTACAGTGCTTTAATTGGCGTTTTAGTTGAAATGCTTGAGGAGTATAAAGGGAAGCATGGTTATTATGTTTGTCTACCTCTCTTGAGTTATAATATTTAATTAACATTTCAGCCCACGCTTGAATAGAGAAAATGCATGTAGTAGCAAGTGTGCATTTACAAGGACTAAACTTTGGCTTGGTCCTTCCATGCAACGTGCTGCACCTATGCATAAGGTTTTGGAGGCAATTATTTTTTTAATTACTATGTTTCCCCATTTATAGTAGTTTTGCGATAGATCTTCTTGGGAGCTCTTATAACAGCCCCAAGAAGGAGTTAATACATGATACTACAGCATTACAATATACTTAAGTGGAAGCTAATTAGGTATGCTGTTGCAACGCTGAGTGAGAGATGAAGGCTTGGAAGTGGCTCATTTCTGTAGCTTCCTTCTGAATTTATTCGACCAGGATAATTTACATGTATTTACAGCAGTCGTTTGAATTTTTTCGAATACGAAAAACTCACAAACACTGAAGATAAATTTGCAGCAATCTTTACTAAATTATTCTGATTTTTTACCAGTCGGAATTCAGAATGAAATGAAAGCACAAATTATACATTTCATATTTATATTTGTAACAACATATTCTACATGGATTGCGTTTTGGAGGTAAAAGGTAGGACAATTTTTTGAAACTACGACCATCATCGGTCTCATTCCTAATTGAAATGGTTTACATTTGATAATAGAACCATAATAATTTAATTTTGAGTATCAGTTACCCATTCATCTTTCTTAACCCTCAGAATCGAAAGACTGAGGAAAAGGTGCGGTTCCGTTAAGAGGAAATCCCCAGCGATATGCGGGCCAGCCACCTCTAAAAGACTGGTTCAGCCTTAATTTTTAATAAAGAATTCAAAAAGCTGCAAGACGATTTATAATATGAACTATAATTTATACGAGAGTAAATATATGTACATGTTGTATTCTTAGTGCTCAAAGAACTTCAGAGACGGTGTATGTATGCACGTAAATTTAAAAAAATAATCATACAGAATTTCCCTTGAAGCAGCTATCCTAGCGATAATCTACATTCAGGATTCTTTGAGCAAATATATGATCACACGATCAAATTCTATAGTCGTGTAGAGTATAAAGCATAACTCAACGATTTTACTTGACACTATACATTCCCTCCTCTCACGTCTTAGTGCTTAAACTGGCTAATAAAATATGAAAATTAGAATAAAAGCAGCATGAAATTTGCCCATTGAGTTTTTGTCTCATCTTGTTTACTAGACATCAGGCATGATTTTTTTCGTATCCTTCAACACCCAAAGAATCCTTGAAGGACAAGGTGTCAGGAAATGTAGAGCGTGCGAGAAGTAATGAACAATGCAGCTTTCGGTTTCAAAATTTTCGAGAGTCTCTTACTACTTGTAAGACAGTAAAAGGGTTGATATTAACTTTCCTACTTTGGTGAAACCGTTTATCCTCTGCAAGAAAAAACTTCATCTTCGGGCACATTTCAAATCTATAATGGTTTTACCATATTGCTTTACACAGTGCGAGCCCACGAGTATATTTATACAAGAAAGTTATTAGCTATATCACCTACATATAATGCAGGTAATACAAGCTGGGACGGTCATAAGTTGGTAAGTGTGCAGTAAAGAGCGGCAGGTGAGGGTATGTTGAGATATCAACTTTTATGTGCCTATGTACAAAGATATATCTTTTTGTGTACTATTATAATACGAAACTATTGGACTTACAATGCCATTTTTAAGTAGTGTAAGCAGTGCTGCGAGGGTGGGGGTAAGTAAGGTGTAGCAAAACTTTTTTATCTCAAGTTCTTCATCATAGATACGAGAAACGACCAGTATACATGATTACCTGAACTGCTATTATATATCGTGCATGCATGTACCACAGAATCTCTATGGATGGAAAGCTGGGGGAAAAATTCTCCTGTAATTTACATTTAGTGTATGATGTGTATGTAACAATGTATTCTAACTTCTAACTCTCAAGTATCGTGGAGTAACCATGAGTCACTATAATTTCTGAGGTATTTTTCGCGTATAGTATTCACTACATTCACAGTCACAACTCACAATCACCTAGACAGAGATGTTCTTTATCACGCTCACCGCTCACACTCGCACTACAACATATTTTGACTACATATACATAACGAACTTATAGTTACTGCTGTTATAGTACCTGTGTATCAGAGGTAACATTTTACAATCTGACGAGAAAAATACACATTGGGATATTGGGACTATCACCCCAAAACGCAACACCTGCCTCGATACCAAACATATTTATTGAAAAGCTAAAACCATCGTTTGTGTTCCTAGTGATGGGTTTCTAATCCCCCGTTATTATAACATACAGGAGTATATACAGTATGGAGTCATGTTTACTTTTGACATGCGAACTATTTCAAAGTAATTTTGCGTACAATAAAACCCCTCAATATTTTTCTGCGGGAATGCGGCATACGTGAGACAGTTTACATTTCTCTACTGTGCGTACCCATTCACAATTGTGGAGTCTCCGGAGGGGAAATCAGTCGGTGAGTATATATCAGTGTGACCTTACATTTTGCAAACAGTAAAATCTCGTGCAGACACTCAGAAGGGATTAATTTCAGTTTTGTCCCATTACGATAAAGTAATGTAATACCCTTGAGTGTTGTCAATCTTGGCAGTTGTAATTCGAACCTCCTCCTTGAGCTTCTCACCTTACCCTGAAGCCTCCAGATATTCTCTTCCGAAGTGCCGGGTTGTTGTGATATTGTTGTAAATTATTTTATGTTACATTACATACGCATAAGAACTCTCAAGCCAGAAATGCGTCTGATGTGCGTCAATACTTAACCCAAATTTTTGAGGTACTAAATTTGTTTGTGGTGCCGTGCCTTCTTCAAAGACCCCCGAAAATGATTAGCAGATGTATTTCTTGACCTTAACCCCAATGTTTAAAGTTTACGTAAGTCTTTTGAAATTCATTCCGGTCAACTTTTCTAATAGCATCCTACCAAGGAGCATTAATTAAAATTAATTTGACTGTACATGACTGTCCCCCACAATAAAGCAAGGCAATTCTATAAATGTCAACGCCTTTACCATATTGACACTATACATGCATGCCGTCTTCCCTAAAAGTTTTTTTTTACTTGACGGGAGGCAAATAATATCTTTGCTCAGTCCTCACAGGATAAATACAAGAACATACTAAAAATGTGAGTACAAGTGTTTCATGACATATGAGTATATACAGAGACGATACAAACAACAGCGTGAGCACATGTTAAAAGTTCTCACACAAGTCTCTAATCTGCATAAAGTTTACGTTTCTTTTTTAACTTAATTCTGCCCGCACACACACACAAGCCTTATTAGAATATACACAAGGGCAAAATTATTTGTATCCAAAATTTTTCATTCCTCAGCATCATTCCCCCTACTCTGCATAAATGTCATTACGTCAAGTTCAATAGCAGTGGGTTCCTATATATACATACGGGAAGCTTATTCCCTATGCGATTGTCTCTCACAATAATGAGCTTAAGCATATAAAATTATAATAATAGAACAGTTGCTCACTGTTCTGATTGCAAGCTTCCATGGTTTCATGTTCATGCATTTTTTAGTAGTAGATACCTCCAACAACTAAAGTACCATCTAATAAGGACTAGACGTGACTGTATGTATCCCCAGCAATGTGTAGTGTAGCCTCATCCCAAAAAATTAGCAAGTGGAGTATAATGTTTGTCGTTATAATTTTTTTCCCCCTGCAGGATGGGACCACATGATCAAAATAGAAGTTAATCAGATGAAGACACTGTATAAATACCACATATCAGGAATAAGCGAGGAGGACTGTGACCTCATTTCAAATCTCTGCGATAATTCTCCGCAAATATCTACTACACGGGAAAAAAACGTTTTTTTTTAAAAAAAGCAAACATTCTTTTTGAGAGTCTCGAAATGAGACAAATAAGTCCCTCATCAATTTCCTGTTGACCAGTTTTGTATAGTCTTGGAGCATGTGATCCTGTCAACCGTTAAAGTACTATTTATGTCAGTTGGCTCCAGTAGCCCCTCTTCATGTATTGACTACTAACTCCTCAGATGCGATTGTACAGACGGGGTTCAGGTACTTACATAGGGGAAAAAAATATCGTGCTAAAAGTTAAAGATAGTCTGTGGTCGTGCAACATTCATGTAGTTATAGGAATGAGACGTTTGGCCCAACCAAGAGAAATTCACTGATTGTGGTATATAGGGTTTTGATGCAGTGGATGAGAGACAGTTGGTCTGAACCAAGTCAGTTGGACGCGGTGCTATAGGGCTGAACAGAATTGATCCCTCCTGTCACTCGTCATTCCAAAAACATGAGAGGCAGAATATTAAACTATTCCTATCCAGTGATCCAGTACTGGCATTGATTTGTATAAAGTGACTACTACAACTCCTGCACTGCACTAACTGGCTCTGCTTATTTTGCAACCCATACTTTTTTTTAATCCTCCTATCTTCGTACCGTCAGTGCTACTACACACGTTGCCAGCCACTACAAGGAGAAATAATAATATCAAGTGAGAAAAATGTTAATAGCGGAATCATACCTACAGAAATGGTATTACTAAAGTGAAGGATACAAAGTAAATTAAGAATTCACCGCGAAGCTACAGTTGAGTCATCAATCCCGTGTGAGCAGTCAAAAGTCCAAAGTATAATAATTATTCTACTGCTGTCCTAAAGCAATTGGGATTGCTTGGGTGAGAAAGAATGTCTGGAAATAGCGGTCGATTGTTACGCTCCAATTGTCGCAGTCATGGATCTGGATGTTCCTGCCCCGTGCAAGAATTGCCTTCAACGCCGAGGAGGTGAATGATTTTTTTTTTTTTTTTTTATTTATAATTTTTTAAATAATTCCATCAATTTTGTACCTATAATTTTGTGTATTTAATAATAATGTCTTAAATAATAATTATTGTTTGGGTTAATCCGTGTTCCAGGTCCAGGTCCATGTCAAAAACTCCCAGTAGGGCAAGCAGTGTAGCTCCGGAGCTTACTTTCCATCCCCTGGAAACCTCGACGAGTCCTTTGAATATAAATGGTTCTGTGGCCAGTTCCCTGTATAGTAGTAATAACCACTCTAGTGAGAGCCTGTACAGGACGGGGAGTCACTTTGAGGAGACCAGTATTCAGCAGATCCGTCGGAATTATATTAATGAGGAGATCTCGGCCAGATCAAGGTATGAGGATGATAACCGGAGTTCCCGAAGTTTGAGATTCGATGAGGATGACCGACTATCGCATGTGAAGCTGAGGCTCAATGGACTGGGGTCGGAACGGGGGTCCTCACCGGGATCCCTCAGGGATTATAATACCCGGTCCGGGCAGGAGAGATCCAGAGGTGTACAACGAATGGTCAAAGTCTTCAGCATTGAGGAAGAGGAGGCGGAGGAAATTGACAATAATACAAATCTTTGTGATGATAATGATTCATCGTCCACGCTCCAAGTGGATGAGCTCAATGGGTGAGTGCTCAGATGTTGTGAATTAATTCATGAGTACAGTTTACAGTTATGACTGATATGAGTATAATTTTTTTAATTCTCAATTAATAATTTAATTTAATTATTTTGGGCATGTTGTACTGTACATATACAGAGGAAGACGTGTTTATTGATCAGTAAATTATATTTAGTTGGATGTTGAGGAATAAATAGAGTAGGAGCAAAAGAGCTGGTTAATAGCGTGAGAGGAGGCGTTCCGCTTCCCATTGAGGCGTGAGTAGTGGAACGGAAGGAATGGCAGGCCGTTCTGGAGTCATATTACTTTCACGTTCACGTGTAAATGAGCAGCAGAGCTGACAATGAGAGAGGAATTTAACGGGAACCGACACAGGAAAGAAGCGAATCACATGGAACTGTTTACCTATGACGCGCTCTTTTCTTGCTTGTCCAACATAAGTTTGAATTTGAGTTTCTCGGAGAAAAGTAGGACAGTAGCACAAAAGCAGAAGCAAGAAGGGGTACAGTACAGTCAGTGCTAGATTTTGTAAATCGTAATTATTTGAAATTTTATTTTTGAATTAATTTCAACATATGTACGCACAGTACAAGAGGTGTTACTTGAAGGGTTCCATGGTTTATGTACATGCCGTACGGACTGTTTGTGAATCATGTTCGAATTTGGAAGGTTAAAGTTGAGTGTTGAAAAAGTATCGAAAAATATTAAGTAAGATATTAAAAGCCCCCGTTACTGATTTTGTCTTCAACAGATCGATGGCCTTCTCATTAAATTCCTCATTTAGCAGCACAATTGGTCACGAGACAAGCCGAGTTAGCACGTCGAGCACCAAAGTGACCACTACAAAGACTGCTACCAAAACCATCCAGAATGGACATCATGTTTCGGAAGAAAATCGAAGACTAATATCCATACTTAGAAGCTCGGATGCGGATAGCAGTGGGATTTATGGCGGCTACAATAATAACTTTGTCAGCAGAATTAAAGAATCTTGCAGGAATTACGACTTCAGTTCCAGGACCACATCGGTCGTGACATATATTCAGAACACACTGCTCTACGTCCCAAGATTAATTTATTGGAGTCTTGTGAACATGTTTGTTTGCGAGAAATGGCTGTTACATCAGAGCGTCACCTCTTCCTCTTCCAATTCTTCCCTTCTGAAGCGCCTCCTCCTTTTGGGGCTCCTGTTATTGTTGAGTAAGTCATGAGTGTAAAGTTGTGATGTAATGTCAGGGTGAAATAGGATGTATAAATATATATGATTTCGTGGTATATGTGGTAATTGTATGTATTTGTGGATACTTTGTTTCAATTATTTGACTTTTTTTGATGTACAGGTGGGTTTCTGTACGGCAGTTCTGGATTAATAGCTACTTTATTCGACCGGTCAGTGAAAGTACCGGTTGTCCCTAGTTTCCCCGAATCTGGTCCTCCCCCCTCTCTTCCCCCCTCTCTTCCCCCTGAAGTGTTACCAGTAATCCCGAAGTGCTGTGAAGTGCCTCAACCTATAATTGAAATCGATAAACTATTAGAGCGACTAACAAAGCTTGAGAAGTCACAACAGCAGTACCAGCAGCTTACCCAAGAAAATTATAGCCAACAACTTAAATTAATCTCCGAAAATTTGAAGATAAAATTGCAGGAGGAGATTCAGAAAATAGAGCCAACTAAGGTTATTGTTGAAAAGCAAACTGTCATTGAAAGGGTGACAGATCCTCCACCGGAGCCTGAACCGCTGGATCTAGATAAACTCAGCAACTCCCTATTGCCTTTAATTCTGCCTTTGGTCATGGATAAAGTAAAGGGGCAGGTGGATATCTTGAAATCCGAAATCGAGTGCCCGGATAAGAATGTTGTAGAAACCAGTGGTTCTATCTTGCCGGCTTATATCTCTGGTGGGCTAGATTTGGATGCCATTGAAAAATTGATTAGGGCTGCTATTTCCAAATATGATGCAGATAAGACGGGGTTGCCCGACTTGGCTTTAGAACCAGCTGGAGGCAGTATTCTCAGCACCAGATGTACCAAGAGCTCACAAAGTAAAAACAGTGTTCTCACTCTATGGGGCTGGCGAGTTTGGTCATTCAGTAACTCCCCGAGATCCATTATTCAGGTAATTTTGCTGTAAAATTTAGTATGTACTTTCTACATGCAATGATCATTTTGTATGCTCATGTAACTTTCCGTTCAATTTGCAATCCTTCTAAATGTTTAATTATGGCTACTTGGGTGATATCCAAGAGAGTGCTGAAAATTCATTCTTAATGTTTTTTATAGCCTGGAGTGGTGCCTGGAGAATGTTGGGTGGTAGAAGGAGCAACTGCTGAAGTTGTAATTCAGTTAATTTCACCAGCCGTCATTACTGGATTCACTCTAGAACATATCCCAAAATCGATCTCCCCGTATGGTAAAATTGATACTGCTCCAAGGAAGTTTCAAGTAATGGTAAGTCGTAACAGTTTTATGTACTCATTTTCTTTAATTATTAAGTGAAGTCTTGTAGCATTTACTTAAGTTATTTATATTGCTCGGTCAGTCCTAATGCTACTCTATGTTCCGTAGGGTCTAATGAGTGAAAACGATTTGGATACACTCTGGGATTATGGATCTTTCGAGTACCTTGACAACAATGAGCCTATACAGTATTTTGCAGTTCAGGTACATGCTTGAAAATTTAATTCATCCTTACATTGAGCCAAGAATCGCTTTTATTTACACTACAGTCAACTTTTTCTCTTTACAGAACAAAAGTGAAATTGCTTATCCTATCGTCGAGTTACGAGTATTGTCAAACCATGGAAGTGTCAAGTCAACCTGCATCTACAGATTTCGTGTTCACGGAGGGAGAATCGACTTTAAACACTAAACCTCATCTGCTCGCTTATGCTTGTACCAAAAAACTTTTCAAGTGATCCATCACTGATGCTACACGCCTGCACCAAATAGTCATTTCAAATGTACAAAAGTATGGTTTATGTTACTTAATTTAACCTAGTATCTGAAACTATATCGGGTCCTATGATAACTTCGCAGGATAGCAAACTATAGTTGCTAAGTATTTTTTGTGTAGCTCACTTTTTCCTGTTTTATATTACTATACTTTATTTTTACGTACAACTTCACAAATAATAGGTTGTATTTTGTATTAGTATTCGTACAATTTTGTAATTGCCTTCCTAGAATGAGCTAATGTGTTTGTATTCCCATTTTCATTTTTTAGCTGTTGTAGGTATCTAAAATAAATTATTGACTAATGACAATGACTACACGGACAAGCAGACTAACATCCTACGTAGATGAAAGAAGCCATACTCCCATGCACTGGATCTTCATGAGATTTCGGAAATGCTCTTTATGAAAATATTTCAACTCTATCAATCTACTTAATTTTAAATAATTTACTATAAATTGACTAAATTAATTAACCTTGAATTTATTGGTAATTGTAAAGAAAAACCGCACTCCTCGGGTAACCACATTTTTGCAGTGCTTGTGTAAACAATGCATTGTGACATGGTAAAGATTTGCATATAAAATGACTGATTCTTAGAGTGCTTTTCTGTGACCCCTCAAATATTAACTACCTGTGCTTACATGAGACAATTTACCAACAAGTTACGTTTTTTCGAGTGTTTCAAATTTTGTCATCAAGTTTGTAATGTACAATAATCCACAACTGTCATGTTGTAACCCTGCTAAAAATCAATAAAATACATTTTTACTACAAAGCCCCCTCATCAATTTTCTACTGCTTTCTTCTCCAGGTTATCGTTTTGAAATGTTAATGTACCAATCCTGTATTCTAAACCGTAATCTTACATTTCATCGATGTAAGCAAGACAAACAGCAGCCTGCAAATTATTTGACAATCTCCATTTAATTGCACATTTCTAAGAACTCATTCTTCTGTGGTTACAATGGCACTCCGACTCTGACTGTAATAATTGTTACTACATTATTTTATTGTCCATTACAAGCCCACCTCTTACTCGGATCAAGACTATCAGTACATTACATTTTTTATCATTCGAGTCACTCATCGTCCATTGTCAGTAAACTTCAATAAGTACCTGTAAAATTATATCTGGAGAGATGGCACGTAATAATTGTGTTTTGCATATATACTGTAATCATTCATTCGGTCCCTTATCAGACCGCTTAATCAGGAGATATGGCTACATCACGATCTAAGTCCATCTGATAGCAAGCAATTACCTCCAGGACAACTTTAATCTCGTCATAAAATAAATTCATGAATATTATCTTTACGGAAGGACACACGCGTACTCGCGGCTGCCAGCATTCGAAGAAATGCATAACTACACTTCTGGTGAAGTTATTTAACATTTTTTTGGTTAAAGACGCCTTCTCGCAAATGTGTAATGCGTTAAAACCCCATGACTCTATTCGGGGTGGAATAAGTTAATGAGAGGAAGCGTTAAAGAGTTGCTGCGAAAAAATACTACATACATATTCAGCTGGCTCTCGTGGTTGGTGCCGAGTGCAGAATGCGCGTGGACATGTATAAGCTTGTGCAAGACAGTGTGAAATAGATTTTATTTCAATCCAGTCAGGCCCGTAGACATTCTCTGAGCAATAATAAATTAGTAGTAACTCAGGATGGTCAGTCAACCGTCAACCCCCTGGCTCCAGTAGTATTTTAATCAATTCCTTTAAATATTGCTGAAATTGAAAGTACATCAAATAAATGTCTCACTTAGCCCCACCTGAAAAAACAATACTCTAATCATGGTCTCAATCAGAAAAATAGCAGCGATCCAGGCTCCTTGATATGTGATTGTAAAGGGGTGAACGCCAAATCTGACGGAAAGAGGAACTGAAAATACTTAATACCGAAAGATTCGGTTAATTTGATTTGCCAGTTACCATACCAACGCAATAATCAAAGAAACAAAAACACTTAAAAAATTCAACCATATAATAATGTTAAGGTTAAGACAGGATTGCTCAACTCTATACTGAACCGTATCTTTCTTAGCTCTTCAATCCACCAGCTGGCATCCCAAACCCATATTCTACATTATCTAAAGTTTTATTGGTTTGGTAGGAAAAGGCCTTGCCATTAACATGGTACTTATATATCAGACTCTCCCTATGTACACACCACACGTTCGAATTCATCTGAAGGAAAGTAATCTTACAGTCTTCATATACTGTACTTTCAACCATCAGAGTCATTTTGGAATCAAAAATTCCCCATCAAACAACACGAGCTCGTATGTTACGCAATAAAATATGAGTTATACCTTCTCATTCCAACATCCAATTGAAATATTGAATGTTAAGCTAAAAACTGACAACAAGCTCCAAAAGCCGGAAATAAATTTGGAAATAAAAAATAATTGTGAACACACAATAACGCTTGACAAGCACCAATGCAAATCCCTCAAGTCCGACAAGCAAAACCAATATTAAATCCAGCACATTTGAGAATCCCTATAGCTTAACTACTACAAAATCCTCACATTATGCAAAAATTCAGTTCACATTTTATACCCCATCGTGCCTCACCATTCCCACCAATCTGTTGACAAGAAAGTAAAGCTTTTTTTCGCCAATTTATTAAAAATCAATAAAAACAAACTAATCATAAATATTTTGTCGTTTAAAGTCAAAAACGTACCCGGTAAACTTAAACTACTGCCACAGCATCATCTCACTCCTATTTCCATCCACATGCCTTCAAGCATCCCAATTTGTGAGCCGCTGCCCATTGCCCTAAATATTCTACGTTCTAGTCCCCTCTAACCTTAGTATTTTACTATATACAATAATCCTATACCTCGAATTTTACGAATTAAACCCCATTTAAAAAATCTCTTCCCCATTAGGACTCTTCATATACACTATCTAATTTTTAGCACTTTTTTTTAGTTTTTGTTAACATTTTAGCTTAATACCCATCATAAAGCCCATTAAATAATAAAAAAGAACCTATTCTTCATCTTCCCACAATAATTTCCTCAGTCAGCCTAGCAAAAATTCAAAGAGCCTAAATCTGTTGAACACTGCTACTGAGACAGATGAGTGTTCACATGAAATGGCCAAAGGACTCAACTCCTCTCATGTGAATTCAGGTCGACCCACTTGAATTACTGGGATTTGAAAATGCAGAGCAATTTCCTATAGGCGAACCCTTGACTGACTGATTGTGAGTGCGAGCGAGGAGTGAGTAGTGCAGTGTAAAAAGTAATAAGTACTTATATGAGAGCGTATGTATTTAACATGTGTGTAGACGCTCACTAATAAAACTGATTGCATTGAAGCTCCTACTGCTCCTAGCTCTAGCTGCTATGCTATACGTGCTAGAGTGCTACCTTCTAGCCTGAGAGACTCAGAGAGCCTGACTACATATACAGGCTAGTTGGTGTTGGTGTTGGTGAGAGTAACTATACAAATGACTTATACTATCAGCTCAGCGTAAAGTAAAGGAGTAACTCTTTTGGCTAAAGTTTTTGTGCCCGTGCCACATGATCTTTCTTCGCAAGTCAAAATTCCCGTGGAGTTTGTAACTTGTTAAGGTTGGAATTTGTGGGATTGTTGAATATTCCCCGAAAATATTCCCTGGTTTTGACTGGTGTTGAAAAAAAAAAAAAGTGAGGATTTATATAAATTTCCCAAAAAAAATATAGGATAAAATTGGAATTGTGCGGATATTAAGTGGCAATCGAGGGAATGGGTTTATTTTACCTGCACTTTTATTGGATCTCTGTTGTGTGTGGACGGAGAAGGTTTATTCGTGATAGAAATTCCATATGAGAATCCTTGTGCTATAGACAGATATTGAAATAAAAATAATTTGAAAGTGACATTATGCTCCATGGGATGGAAATATACACTATTAAAATAATTGCATCCCAGTATGTACATACATTAAGTAATCTTTCGCGTCTCATCTCACGTGTTTTTTTTCTTCTTCTTCCTCTTCTTCGTCTTGTGCAGGATATCTGTGTGAAAGTCCCTTCCAGTGAAATAAGATAGAGATTTCATTGACAAAGTTGTTGGGCCAAAGTTCTGTTTATACAGAATTAAATTGGCAAGGAGCAGTAACCACCGTAACAAGTACTGAGAAGCTTGCTTACTTTAATACAATTGAGTAGGGACTCACTAATTGACTTTCACTTGAGAAGGGGAGAGGGAAATAGACGGCTCATTGTTTTTATTTGGCAACTAGTACTTACTTATATATTGTAAAAGATGCGAGGTTTCTATAGTTTCGACATTGCTAAACAAATCACTGCGTAGATTTACTCCTTGAAATTTCATCTTCTCTGGGATCTATCCTACGGTCACGGAGAGGGCTTCATTTTTTGAGAGATGCAACTCGTTTTTGATATGTTGCTTTTTGTCAACAGGGAATAATGGATTTTTTTTATCATGCAGCAGGCTCCCAATCAATACATTGCAAAAGACAGACCATATTTCAAGTCAGAGTGAGACAAAAGGATTATTAGGAGTGTATCATCCTCTCGGAGTCAGTCCTGATCACCTTATCTTGTCCGAGCAGTATAGTTCGAAGCTTCAATAATAATTTATTATTGTTAGAGTGAGTGGTTGAGAATTGAACGGGGTTTGTATACGTGGATTTTTTTTTTTTTTTTTTTGTGTGCTCTTGGGACATTTTTTATGTAGTACTTTTAAATCTGTATATTTTGTGTGTAATTTCTATATAGAGAGCATATGTAATTTGTTATCGCAAATTATAACTGGGCAGGATCTTTGAGCTGTATCGCGGCTGTATAGTACATGAGCACATTGAAGGTATTTTTATTCCTCATGCCTGTCACTGTTTGATTGAGGTAATAAAAAGTGAAATCTTGAGATTAGTCAGGTCAGGTGAACCTTTTCAAATTGAAGATTGCCAGGTTGGGGATATTCACTATTTTATTCTTTATTTTTAGAAGCTCTCTATAGTCAGACAGGAGTTTTTACATGACGTTAATCTCATTCGGTAGTGTAGATTACTCAAATTGCTAAAACATGCATCATTTTGATGGAGGCTTTCCCAAGTAAAACGATTTCTCTTTCCTTGGAATCCAGTTTTTCTTGGGATAAAAGTGTATAAAGGAACGTGTTCAGGTATGTAGTGATATATATAAAAAAAAGGTACTATTTTCATGTGCAGTTTGTTCATTTGAAGCGTATTTTATTTCTAGATTACCTCGACATGTTTTTTGTCCATGAATTTAAGCTGGTTGTGCAAAGTTGGGATATTTCTGCTCATTAAATTACCTTGTTGTAAGTCAGAGTCAATACAGTCTGTACCTTGGAGAATGTGAGAAATTGAAGGGATTGGAAGCAGCATGGTCACTTGATATTTGCGCAGTCAGAATTAAAGTTATAAAAGGGAAATATGGTGTAAACAATTGTATACACGGAGATATGCGGGAATGCTAATAAGAGTGTAGTATTTCCGTTGTTGCTCGAAGAACAACCAAGTATAGTTGAACAGGCTTAAATGCAATTCTGACGAATCAAGTGATACAAACATAACAAACGGCTCTTTGAGGCGTGTAACTATTTCTTCCCTTAATTGTGACTTGTGACTCTGATATGATACCTTTTTAAACTAGGTGAAAGTTGAGCTCAAGTAGAACGGGAAAAAAAGCCTTGGTAA
Organism: Allacma fusca; assembly: GCA_947179485.1. Taxonomy (NCBI): domain Eukaryota; kingdom Metazoa; phylum Arthropoda; class Collembola; order Symphypleona; family Sminthuridae; genus Allacma; species Allacma fusca. The sequence goes on from OX359249.1 coordinate 37,671,486, forward strand.
ATATATATATATGTATGACTGATTATGAGCCTAGTCTATCAACTTATATGACTTTACGATTGCATTGTGTTACTACCAGTTGATAGTTGATTGTTGAGTTTGAGGTTTGAGTATTTTATCCTTTCGGCTTTATATAAGCACTAAATCGTACAATATACACGCAGCTCACTCAGCTTCATATATAGTTGGTCTCTGGTCTTGCTTTAATGAAGTGTTCTGTTTTTGTGTCGTCATCAGCTATACATCATTCATTCGCTTCGTCAGTTGATTGAACTCAAGATTTTTTGCCTTTTATTATTCTATGTGAACTTATTAGTTGAATTGAACGGTCGCTTGTGTGGTTCCTCTGTGGTATCTATAGGTTCGTGCGTGTATACAAATGCAGTGACTACAATTCTTAATGGTAAACGTTGTTACTTTACTTGAGAGTAACTTTGTGTTATAACGTCAAATCAAAATATTGTTGGTGCACGTACAAAACAGGAAATTTAAAAAAAAATATTTACTCTTTCCAAATCAGATTTTTCAAAGTTTGAGCAATTTTTCAAAGTTGCATTTCTTCAAACTTATACGCAAAATATTCCTTTCAAATTTTATGGAATACATTTTGCCCGGCTGTTGAGTCTTCAGTGTGTCTATGCTGCTCAGGTGACAAGCATCTATGTATGCGTGGTATGTGTACTCTCTTATGGGTAGGGTTAATGGAGTACTTGTTGAAAGTTGTTGGTCTATTTAGGGCAACTCTTTCAACTGGAGTGTTCGGAATTTGGATGGAATAGTACGTAGCTAAAGTAATTAAAAGTAATTATATTTGAGCTCACAGAAGATCAGGGTCTCTTCCTGTTTTGTTTTTCTGATAAAGTATAGTTAATAAGTTAATTACCAAGTATTCCCAAGCAAATATGTGGTCACCGGTACGCTGCTGATATTAGTGGTTATGACTTGTGACTACATATTGTGAGCAAAAAGGCGAGCAGAGTCCTAACATACTGTAATTCTGTTGGATGGAAATGTGGATAGTATGTCATCACGGAATGTTTTTGTAGAACTTCAAATACTGACGGACTGCAGGTGATGCATTGACGGAACTATAGTTATATGTTAAATGCAAGTGTATAAAATGAGCATTTCCATTGGTAGTATCATTGCCGGTAATTATAGGTATTTCATTTAAGTAAACTGCGGGGCTACCCAGATATGTATGTTTTTTTTCCGTTCGTGTGTTTTAGTTGTGAGTGAGCATCTATTTAGAGTCGTCAGACACTGATTATGACATGAGGTAGGAGAAAGGTTTCAAGTGCGGTAATACTGCAGAACAGTAGTGCATTTCAAAAATAGTACTACTTTTGCTAATTATAGCCGTTGGGATTTAAAATACGTTGTAAATATTTCCAAGTCTAATATTAATTCAGTAACTACAGTAAGGTCTAATTTATATTATGTATTATTTTTGTTTTCCAGGTATTCCAGTTTTCAGGGAAGTGAATCTCCTGAAGCGTAAATATTTCCAATCTTGGTAATCAGAACAAATAGTTTTGAAGTCACCTGAAGACAGACATGCCTGTCAAGGTTGACATTTCACCCCCTCCACCCGCCAACTCAAAGCAACCTGGGGTAACCCCATCTTTGCTGTATAATGGCTCAAGATTCCAGGGCCACCAAAAATCTAAAGGAAATTGTTACGATGTAGAAGTTATTCTACAGGTAAGAAGTAAATTTTCTTTAATCAAAAAATATTCAATACTCTTTGAGCGTTGAAGATTTTGGGTCTATCTGTATTTATGTAATGTGTTACTAACGTGTGATTGGTTTATTTACAACAGTATGTCGATGAAGATAATGGATACTTATGTGGATACTTGAAAATCAAAGGTTTAACAGATGAGTATCCAACATTGACTACATTCTTTGATGGTGAAATTATTAGTAGAAAAAATCCTTTCCTGACAAGAAAATGGGACGCAGATGAAGAAGTGGACAAAAAGCATTGGAGTAAATTTACAGCTTTTCATCAGTACTCCAAGACATTTAACTCGGATAACTATGATTATGATGCCCTGAAGAAAACAGATTTTGTTTTCATGCGGTGGAAAGAACATTTCTTGGTTCCGGACCATACTATTAAAGACATTTCTGGAGCTTCCTTTGCTGGATTTTATTATATATGCTTTACCAAGTCAGATGCCTCTATAGAAGGATATTATTACCATCGAAGTTCTGAATGGTAAGTTTGTAATTTTGAATTTACACAAGAATTAACTCACTTACTCCAGCTAATGTGTGTAATAATCTAATTGAAAATATTTTTAAACATTAAAGGTTCCAATCCCTGAACTTGACGCATATACCTGAGAAGAGCATCCAGATCTATGAATTTAGATAAAGTTGATGATCTTAACAGTAACAAAATAAATTTATGCTACCTTTAACTTCATATCCAACCAGAGTAATAACTCAACAATCTTAAAATATTTTCCAAATGAACATGGGAGAAGAGATTGATTAAGAGAGGTAAACTTGTCCCTTGAACTGCCTGGTCCCTCGTACTATAAATAACAACTTTTGAATAGTGAAAATCCCTCTCCATTTTGTACTTGTGTCTGTTTCCTTCCTGACAAAGCATCGTTGCAATAATATTCATATACATAGTGAATTGAAAACGAAGAACATTCTACTTGTGATGAAGGACTGCATTTTTGATTGGTTGACGAAAAAACGACGTAACTGCCTTGCCATTTCTTCCTTTCACTTCATAGCTACTGCTTCGTACTGTAGTTTACATTTTACACGGAAAAGAAGCCAAAAACAGTCAGTTTTCAATAAGTGCATATGTGAATAAGTATGAGTGTTGTAAAATTTGATTGAAGATACTCGGTGCTGCAAGTATTTGTAAGTTTAATTAATGAAAAATCATTTTTAACCTTCTTGGCTGTGGCTCATCTCCCTGTGTTATTGTAAATCTGTTGTTTTCAATTTAATGCTCATTCAGCCTTATTTGTTGGTTACCCTTTTGTTTGACTATGTATTTTTGGTTTGGTTTGCCATTCACAGAAATACGAGGTCCTGGAAAATAGTAAGTCAGAAATGCAATGTCTAGTGTTTAGTTTGGAATCAATACTTTAATTTTATATTGTTTTACAATACCAACAACAACCACAAATGTTATTTAGTCATTAAGAATTTTTTTCGAAAATTATTACTGTGTACTTATGCTGAGAAACGTGCTACTGTCTGCTAAAATGTTTAAACCATTAAGAAGGCTAAACTTTAGAATTGCGCTTATTATAATTTTGGCTACAATTTTAAAGAGCGCATGTATAAGGCAACAGTGTAATATTATAAATATTGCACTGTTTTGGGTGGCAATCTCGTGGTTTTTCTCTTGCTCTTAGGTTTTAAGCGTACCTATAAAAATCGCTGACTATGTGATTTGTTCTTTTAAAAATGCCAAAAAATTCAAATTCTCTAAGTTGATAATTTGTACACACTGAAGTCGTACTTTGAGGTACCATCTACTTCGGCACGTAAGCCTGTATTACCTGTGCTCAATAACTTTAAAGGGTATAAGAAAGAAGCCTGTTTCTTCCCGAATATGTGCGAATCGTTAATTTATTAGTGCGCTTAAGTGGTTATGTCAATTACTAATTTCCAGAGAACAACTAAAAGCTATGAATGTATGTATTCATTTATTTGGGTTGAAGAAACGGAATGCTAATAAGTTTTAGGACTTGTGCAAACATGGTGTTTGCCATGCTGCACGCTACAAACATATTTTAATTTGAAGCTGGTGGTTATTGACTATCAATTTTTATAACAACTTTTTCCTTCCTTGAGATGGCTTTAATAAAAATCATTATAGAACGTTCTTCTATTCTATTTTTATTGACATTTACGTATTTACTCTTTTTTGTATTTTTAATTTATTACTCATGTTGAACTCCTCGTATTTGAAATGCTGGGTTAATTTTCACTGACTTACTCTTTAACTTTTACTGTGCAATGTTTTATTTCTCACAGCTGAAGGACTGTACCATGGTGCCCGTATATTGTTCGTAGATTTAATAATGAACTTACGTTGTGTTGTAAAATAGAAATCATTTTGTGTTGTATTGAATGGTTGGGTTGAATAATATTTTTGTGGTTGACCACGTTTAGTATTATGCATAATATACTGAATTCAATGACTGATCGTGACATTGATTATGTATCTCGTATCATTCATTACTTTCACTGTAACGCAAATCCAAACAATGACCAAATGTGGAATGTACGATGTTTCAGTTGTGTTAAATAATAAACCCCCCCCCCCACCCAAGTTGGACCCTCTATCAAGTACTTATCATATTATAGTACCTTACCGTATTTCCTCGGCACTGGAATTTCGGAGTGTAGAAAAAATATTCGTGGATTGTTTTTGTTTCTAGTTTTCAATTTAATGTGTAATTAGATTCTGGATCTCGCACTATTGAAAATTGTACTTATTTTCAGGAGTTTTCATTATAGGATAAGAACTTGAAAGACTGAAGACACTGATATTTTACATACTAATTCTAAATACGTAATAAACTTAAAAAATGTTGTTTTTACTAACTGCCGAAAGAAGGTTTTTCAAGTACAAAGGTAGTATCTAAGCATCAAGAATACTAAAAGTTGTTGCGTAATTTGTTCACTTATATGGTTTATTGAATGGAGGAAATACGGTCACGGTGAATTAACATAAAATAACGAAGTAAGCAGTGAAAGTGTTTGTTACGTCATGGTTGTCACAACCATGATGTCTAAATCAGAAGGATTTAATTATAACGTTTCATCTCAAAGTTAAAGGAATAATTATGTGCTGAGACGTTCAAAGGTTAATTTTTCTTTCACTAAATCAATGTATACCTAATTATAATTTAGAGGGGTTGGCGTTTATCTAGGAGGGTGTGGTATTTTTACTGAACTGAATTTCGACAACTAACCTTTTTCGTGCATCAAACGAAGGAAATTTAGACAAAATAAGTAGAATCTACTTCTAGACATAGTGTTCTTTAAATGGCGTTGTTACTTGAATAATAATTACTGTTATTAATTTGTTTGTTACATTGTGTCTAAGATAACTTTGAGCTGGTATACATACAGGCCTTAATACATAGATCTATACTTGTGCTGTATGTGCACTTTTATATGAATGCACATGCAGGTCTATCCTCCAAGCTTTACTTCATCATTGTTGACGAAGAGGATATTAGATTTAAATGACTACCCAAAAAAGCCTGGTCAGACCTTTACTTAAAGAAGCTCATTTATGTGTGATGTGCGCTAAAAAAATCTTTAATTGTGCTAATGTTGAGATGGTTTCTTCGTTATAAGGTGTTCGTCAAAAATTGTGCAAGTGAGATCCAGGGAAGATTAAAACTACGACGTGGACTGTACATATACTTGCATGTAGAGTAGTGTGCAACAAGCTGGACTTGGTTTCAAATGGAAAACAAAAATACTTATAAAAGGAATGTCTTTTGATTTCAACAAAACCTGGTTGTGCAGTTAAAATATTTCATAGTGACTATGTTTGTATGTACATGTATTCGAACAAATGACTGTATGACATAATTGACTTGATTTCAAACGAATGCTCACCAATTAAGGTCGTGTAAGCTCTATTGCACTGCAAAAAATGGAGATTAATCTGTACTAATCTCTGGATACGAGCTGTTGTGAAGACAACGTGGAGAAAATTCGCATTTGACCCTGGCACATTCTGCAGCCTTTGAATCCGTACATGAACTCATGCACGACTTTAGACAACGTCAGTAGCAGTTATATAGTACATATATAGCTACTAATTATTTAATGGTTACATTGATTATGTGAACAGCGACGATTCTCAATAAATGTGGAAGACTATATAAATTGTCCGTATCAGTGAGCAGGAAAGACATACTTAAAATGTTCTATTGTAATAATTAAATACTCATGACAAATAGAAAGCATACTTCATTATTTTACAACTAGTAGGCGATTCCTTATGAGGTGCTTAAAATGAATTTAACTATTATTTAACCCCTTGGTTGGTGTTTATGTCGGGTTCCTATACCTTCCGTAATACAACTCGGGTCATTTACAGCCACGGTACCCCAGACCCCCTATGAATAACATTTATTACTTCCATGGTCAGTATTATTTGTTGAAAGATGATGATGGTCTAGTGAATCCATCCAATTTGTCCAGGTATAATTCCAAAATTTGGGCTCTCCCCTTGAATCTTTTGGCTGATTTCTGGGAGATACAGAGGATTTACGATACCTGGCTAAAATACCCTTCAGTTGATCGACTACTTGTGGCAAATTACTGGCTAAATTTGTGTACTCGCAGGGATCTTTAATTATATTGAATAAGCAGTACTGTCCAGATTTTAATTCACAACTGTTCTCTTTCGGCCTTGGAGCTTCACAGACTATTCGGGATTCGTTTAGGAGTTTCATCATGGTTGATACGTTTGGTAATGTAATTGTTCCAATTTGAAGACTCTTAACAGCTTCGGCGGAATAGCTCGAGAGTATTTGGTCATATATGGTTGAATTTTCAATCGTTGGTAAACTGTTAATTTTAACTCCCGACTGTGATTCTGGTTCAAAGCCCGAAGGACCATACCAATTATCCCACTTTCCGCCATAAGTGGTACCTGACGCATTATAAATGGGTATTTACATATATCATATATATGTGCATGCATCATCTAAATATGGTTAGTAAATAAGAACATCTACTAACTTTGACTTTAAAGGAGCACAAGAAGCAATAACATTTAGTTCATTGCTCCCAGGTTAGATGACTTAAGGATTAATCTTACCATGCATAAGCTTCCATTCATTATGACGAACAGCTTCATTTCCATAGCTATCGTCTATATTGTGTAGAAATTCAGTCCGAGGTGAAGGAATATCGGGATCGTTCAGAGTAGTCCACAGATTAACGCCGTCTAGCTTCCCCGAAAGTTTGTCAGGAATAGTTGTTCCAACGGCTCCCAAAATTGTTGGTAACCAATCTTGAATGTGCATCATTTGAGTAGAAACCCTGGGAGTGGATTTCAGTAGAGGGCTCCATATGAAACCTACACCGCGGACACCGCCTTCATACAAGGTGTTTTTTACCTATTTATTTTCAAATAAAATTTACAGATCTAGAGAGTTAGGATTAAACTACAAAAAAAAACAATAATAAATCCTCCTGGTTGCTTACTCCTCTCAGAGGCCAATTGGATGCTGCGTTACCATTAAAGCCTGCAGCAGGACCTCCGTTATCAGTTGTAAAAATGACTATCGAATTCTCAAGCATGGACTCTCTGGCTAAGGCTTGCATTACTTTTCCCACAGATTCGTCGAGCTTGTGAACCATGGCTGTGTAAAAATCCGGGTACATATATAATGACCGAGAAAAAAGTAATAAGTACGTTCAACTAAAGATCCATAAATCTAACCTGCATATGTTCTTCGGGCAGGGTCCTTTATATGAGCAAATTTGTTTACGTCTTCTTCTGGCGCTTGGAGTAATTTGTAGGGATTAGCTGAATGAACTGCTGTGTGCGATAAGGTTAAAAACAAAGGGCTTCCATTTTTGTCTTGGGAATGATTCCTAATTATATCTATCGCCTCATTAGTGTACACATCAGTTGTGTAATCACCCCAACATTCATAGCTAACTTCAAAATTACGCCTGTGGTCATATCCCCAAGCTGAAGGCTAAATACAAAATGATACTTAATACTTAAACTTGAGAAAAAATGCCAATCATTGTACTCCAGTTTTTGCCATGGTTAATATGAGCAGTAAAAAATTGCTAGTAAGATTCCAAAGTATTCATACGCCGCTTTCTTCCGCCATATTGTCGTAATAATCTTTGTGTCCCGTCCAATGACCGAAGTGACTATCGAAGCCCCGACATGTTGGAGTGTAGGCTCGGCGGAAATGGCCCAAATGCCACTTCCCCACCAAATGAGTGGAGTAGTTCAGATCTTTGAGGTATTGAGGCAATAATTTTTCCTCCAAAGGGAGTCCATAGGGCGTCGTTCCATAAATTACATTGTGCTGCATGCCTTTTAAAACAAATTCTGAATAAGTTTTTCAATAATCTACCTTGTCTGGAAACTGGATTTGTTTACCTGTGTGCACGGGATGCTTGCCCGTGAATAGTGCACTTCTAGATGGGGTACAGATTGGTGACACATAGTAGCTATTCAAAATTACTCCTGAATAGGCCAACAAATCCAAATTAGGGGTCGGTATTTGTTGAGATCCATGAAAGCTAACGTCATTATATCCCTTTGGAAGGATTTCACACAATTTGCAAGAAAATAAATAAGAAAGCCACTTACAATATGTCTATGTATTATAAATTTATCTACATATGTACAATTAATTAGAATGCTTGTTACAAAAATTAAATGCATGACTTCACACGCCTTAGTTTAACTTACCAAATCATCTGCAATTATCAGTATTATGTGAGGAAGTTGATTTTTAATGAGTGAGCTATTCACTATCTCTACTTGCAGGAATACACTTAATGTGAGTACTATCAGGAACTGACAACGAGCAGTTTTCGTAGATACCATTGTAGCACTTCCCCCCGTCACAGAGTTTTGTGCGTAAGAAATACAGTAGGAGTATGTACTTACCTACTGAGAACACACTGTACATGTACTAAAAATTATATTTAGTAATTATGTAACAGAGTAGAGGTATGAGTTACGATTACGACTTCTTTTTTTCCGGGGTAATATCTTCCTCCTCCTCTGAGAAGACAGCATTTGAAAATAAAATTATAAATAATTTAGTTCCTTCAAGATAATCCATGGTTGACAGAACCGCGCAAGACGCTAATGTATGGATGGTTTATGAGCCAAACTTGTTTAGAAGAATGCTACCCCTCGTTTAAAGATATATATTTTTGCATGTACATACGCATGTCAAATTGATATGACTGGTTGCTTTTATTCGGTGAGCGGCGTTGTTTTTTTATTTATGGTCTTCTTCTTGACCTGATGTCGAAAAATCATTACGTGAAGTCAGTTAAGAGACAAAAGGGAACGTACGCAAGTGATGCTGGAAGAAAATGAGGTTTTGCGAAATTAGGAGAGAACTTTCACAAATGCTAATTATTGTAAGTCATAATGATAAAAGATTTTCCCATTATGCTGCATATGATTACGTGAGAACTTGTCACAACGATAATGCGCTACACAATTAACCCTTGGGACGAGTTGGTGAATAAACTTTTTGTGCAACCAGTTTTGTAGTATTTTGTATGCAAGCAATGCATGCAGAGGGTCATTGTTGTCATAAACATTGTGGTTATACATACGTGTTTCAGAAAGTAAGTAAATACCGTGAGCCTGATACTGCTGATGGACCACGGATGAGTTCAGTTGTTTATTGGGAAATGAATGAAATAAAACTTAATTGATGTGTAATTGAAAACTCATTTTATGAAGGAGCTTAATTGATTTTTGAGATCGAAGCAAAGTGAAAAATGTGCTGTGCCAGGACTGAGTTCTGATGGTTGACAATGGTATATGACACGAATGCTAATATTTGATTGCCTGTTGAGGTAAGCTTCGAAAAGTTTGAAAGTAGTGTGGGACATGGAAACACACATCATTAATGACTTTTTGTTCTTCGAGCAGGATTCCACAATGGATTTTATATCTTTCAGTGAGTATTCCTCCAACGGGGATCCAATGAACATGAGCGTTTTTGCTGGTACTTTCTCAGCCATCCAAATGATGTCTGTTTTTAACATGGGGGAGCCAATCGAAATTGTATGAATTCCTGGAGAGCATGGAAAGTCCTGGACGTTAGTGATAGATCCAAAATTTTCAAAGTCAAAGAAATGAAATTCCATCCCGAGAGAAAATTCGTGCAAGACCGTGCAATTTTTTAACACGGAACAGTCAAACTCAGCAATTCGTGGGATAGTAATCTTGCGTAAAGTATTGGAATTATTTTGAATGACAGTAGAAAAATCAGAATGTGAATTTCGGTATCCATAGGGCTGATTTATGTCCAAGGAAGTCAGTTTCTGCTGGAATCCCACAAGCTTTAGGCCTGACAGGGAGTTGGATATAAAGTTAACACGTGGAGATTTCATAGTAAAAGAATCAAAGAAGCAGGACAAAAAACTCACTCATGGTCAAAAATTCTTCGTGGTCTATAAGCCATAAACTCAAGGTGTCCAACTGAAGTTTCTTTGCATTACTGAGAAAATTAGCGTAGTCTGGCTGCATCTCAAAATTTTTCCTGTGGTAAGATATTACATGTTGGAAATCCCTAGCGTACACATCCATATCCGAATAATGTATCAAAGTCAGTGATTCCAAGAACATAAGCTTTACAATCCGGATGGTTCGGTAATGCCTAGCTATGAAGTAATGGGCAGAAGCATAAAGCCCATAGTCTCCACGACAATGAATCTGAAGAGATGTGTCCATCAACGATGGGAAAAATGTACTGCGGAAAAAATTTTGGAGTTCATCGCTTTCATTGTATGCTCCAGGACTCATCTGAATAACAAATTATTATGTTTCCTTCCGGAAAGAAACGAATAAAATTCCATAAGTAATTGTTCCTATTAATTGCTTACTTCAAATTTGGTTACATATTGCAACACAAATCCTTCAGGTAGTTGTGGTATTGGCGTCTTCTCGAATTTGAGAGTTTCTATCCATTTGAAGGCTAGAAGGAATGTTTTTTTAACAGCTGATGATACTCCTTCCATGAATTGGAGAATTTTTACTGTTTCTGGGCACACTATCTGTTCTTGGAGATTTTCTGGAGTGAAAGGTGCAGATAACGTTGTCATGTCTGTGGCAATAATTTTACATATTTTTAATCTCGGGAAAGCAGGATCTGTTTTGCGGATGCGTAGGAACGGCAGCATGGTCATATCTGACAAATTCACTGCAAACTTTAAGCATTCCGTGAAGTGGAAGTTCCAGTTCCGCGATACCAAACGACAATTCTTCACATCTCTCAGTGGTAAACACTGCGTTATTGTTTTCACTACTTTCTGTAAGGGCAAAAAATGTGTGTAAGCCTCCAGTCTGCTGGGTTTAATTACCTGATAAATTGGAATCTTGCAAAATTCCCCCCATTTGGGTTACCAGCTTACCAAGGATGGGAGTGCAGAAAATTTCCCTGGTTCTGTAATAATAGTTTGAGTAACAGATGGCGACATAATTTCCATGTTCGTCAGATGTGTACCACACTACAGGATATCACCTTTGTGAAGTGCGAAACAGTCGGAATTTCTGTAATTGAATTATGGAAATAGATGGGGTTTTAAATGAACATGATTTCAGTTGACACTGTGTTGATGATTAAGTTTTTTGACACATTTTAATGATACTAAATAGTAGAATATGAAATGAAGTACTCTCATCATTACTTTTACAAGCATGCATCATAAATACTTGCGGCATTTGACAAGGTAGTACATATTTTTCAGCTTTTTAGCTTCTCAGGATCTTTTTGTAGCTCTCTTCTGGATAGAGTTCTACACATGTACATGGCTTGGCGTCATTTTGGGGGACTAAATGTTGATGACTTTGATAATATTACTTATGAAAATTAAAAATATTTTTAGCTGGTATTGTTAGCAAATGTGTACTGCAAACTGTGGTTTGGATACAAAGGGGGAAATACAAATTTATTGTATTACTATTGAACTTACTTTGCTTTACAGTTGTTTTTCTGTTTTAAAAATGACAGCAAGTTATGTTATGTTACAAGTTTGAAGTTGGGTTTGGGTTGTTGTTAAAATCAAAGAGTACAATCAGTAGACAGTACACTACGGTAGGTAGGTAACTGTGCTACATTACATTTGCTTGAACCGCATTCTTCTGAAGTCCTTCGCGCGATGAAAAGCATATAAATAATGTTTTTGTAATTTCGAGGTTTTAGAGAGTTTTAATAATCGAATTTCGAACAACTTTTTCACAAAACAATATAAAACAAAACTGTATGTACTTAATGACATAACCAAAAATCTACCGCGACAACAGCATAGTTCATTTCCTTGGTACCGCATTTTCCATACACCGGATTTACAAGAATTCCGTTCTTTGGAAACACCTTTCTGAGGGAATAGATTCAGAATAAAAAATATATGGTGTCATATTTCATTTTGTAACCGATTAATGCATGACCTCCCAAATTTTTTGCCGCCAGTCAGCTCAAACTTTTAGTGCATTGAATTCTTCTTCTTTTCTTTGGATTTCTACAAGACGTTCAGTTCACTACTTCTTCCTTAACATGCTTTGGCGTTCTGATTTTCGGTCTTTTTCTTTTTGGTTTCGGGGCTGCTTTGGAAGGGATAGTCTTCTTGGCTTTTTTCGATTTCTTACAAGACAAGGGATTTGGCCCTGCTCGTTTCCTTTTCTTGGTTCCCTTGTGCTGACTTTGTTCACCTTGATCCAAATTATTTACTTTTTTCATTTGCTCGAGTATCTCCTTTTGATAACCCACAATATCTGTTTTCCTCGCAGTCTTTTCACTTGCCACAGCCTGACTCTTTTCGGAAGGTGCCTCCAAAGTTGGTGCGTTTCCATGAAGATAAATAAGCGCAACTCCAGCAACTTCACGAAGTTTCTCTCTAAGCCCTATATCTTGTGTAGCCACAACGTAACGACTTGGATTATTCGGTACCACCATGGATTTTATGCATCTGGAAGCTCCAACAGGCTTCTCCTTATGAGAACATTTGTGAATAGGATATCGTCGTAAGATCTGCAAGGCCCCGGTCAACACCGCACCAATTCCTTCCGTTTCTATTAGCACACAAGGGGTGGTAACTACCTTCACCGAAGCATTCAGGTATTTCGGCAGCTGCTCCTTAATATTCACTTGGTTCTGCAAATTAATAAGATGCATTTAAAAAAAATCCACAAACTTCCTCAGCTCCGTAAAAGACCCCCACATTTAATACAGTATGGAGGTAAAAAATAATCGCCGTACTTGCAATGCTGCATTGGCGAAAGTCCCATCGACAAGCACCTGGTATGGGGTCCTAAAGCCAAAATTCTTTTCGAAAAAGCCAATATGTCGCTGAATCTTCTTGTAACGCTTGATCTTCATTGTCTGCAAGTTCATTAAATTATTTTATCATCAAACAAATACTACATTTAAACATACTTATACCAAATATTGCTCCTACTTCAGTACAATCAATAACTGTTGCTGAAAGTGTACTCTTAATTTCTAACTAATCAAACCATCCCTATTTTACTCACCTATAAAGTCGAGTGGTGAAGTCCGCTTGAATGTTCATAAAATGCCTGTAGGATACAGCGTATATGATATTATTAATAATTATTATTATCCAACAATAAGTACATAACTACGAAAAACAATCCACAACATGCAATTAAATTATATATGTGCAATTATGTTTCAAAAATATTTTATGTACAAATTACACAAGATTTAATTACATACACTTTAAAACTCACGTTTCAAATTGCAGCTGTCAGGATAGCAAGTATTCTTGAATAGTCTTTACTAATATTATTTAAAAATTAACTCTTGTGATTAAATATAAATTTTCGATATACTTTTTTCGAAATTAATTCAAATCTTAAGCTAAAATTAAATAAAACTCGACTTCGATACACCACACTTCGATGAGATTAACGGATTAACCACATTTAGGAATTTATTAAAATCCAAACGCACGTTGGAGATTCACGAACTGGCGGTGTTTTGTGCACAAATGCAACTCTCTACTCTGACATTGGATTCAAACCGGGAACGTTTGAAAAGTATGAGTTGCAGAAAATCAAGCCTGAGAAGAAGTTGGAGATTGGAGCACTGTAGTGAAGAAGGTCCTGTAGTTTGAGTTTTGCTCCGAAGTAAAGCTGTCATACCTACGCTTAGTGTGTGCTGTTGTCACTCAGGTAGCATTTCCGCTCTGGTTAATTCAATTAAAAGTTAAAATTCAGTTTGACAACTGTGAAAGTGATGGAGTGTCTCATTGGGATCCGTTTCAAGGACTATGTCTTGCTGGCCGCGGACAGAATTGATGCCCGGTCAATTGTTGTGATGAAGCACGGTAAGATTTAGGGAACTACCGGCCCTCTAGAAAAAATTTTGTTTGCAGTAAATGAATGGATAATTAATATTTTGAAACCTAAACTATTTGGAAGTTGGTTGTCTAATTTCTAATGAATAATTTTTGGAAACCAGATGAAGAGAAATTCGTGAGCTTGTCAGACAACTTGCTGATGGCGGTGACTGGGGAGGCCGGGGACACAGCACAATTTTCGGAGTATATTGCGAAGAATGTGCAGCTGTACAAAATGAGGAACGACTATGAATTGTCGCCCACGGCTGCTGCTCATTTCACTCGGAGAAACTTGGCTGAATACTTGCGTAGTCGGGTAATGAAGGATATTTCTTATTTGGGGTGTGAGGAATTTGAGTGTTGAGAGGAAAGTTCCTGTGGGGGATTCATGTGGTCAAGAGAGGAATTGTAATGTGGTGTTTGTATGATTTTGATTCATTGTTTTGTCTAGGAGTTTTTTCGAGTGTTTTGAGACTGAGCGGATCAGTTTTTTCTTTGGAGTTTACAATATTTTGATGTTTGAATTTCCGTTTTTGCAGAGTCCGTATCAGTGCAATTTGTTGCTGGCTGGATATGATAAGGGCACTAACACTAGCCACTTGTTCTACATGGACTACTTGGCGACACTTGTGGAGTTACCTTATTGTGCCCATGGGTATGGAGGATACTTCACTCTGTCAACTATGGATGCTTACTATAAGGAAGACCTGACACCTGAGGAAGGTTTGGCACTTTTGAAAAAGTGCATTGCGGAAATTTCCAAACGACTCATCGTTAACTTACCTACCTTCCAAGTGAAAATTGTGGACAAGGATGGAATTCGTAACTTCGGTGAGAATGACGGTATTGTCGAGGCTAGAAAATTAGCAAATTCGAGTTAAGCATCGTGGTTATCAGTTTGATTCAACTGCGGGTATCCTGTGTTGTTGATTTAGTACTGGAACAACTTTATGAAGTTTTTTCTAAGTTTCAAATAATTCATTCATAAGATTACAATTGTTTAAATGTCTCCAAATTCATGTTTTAAAAGCTGGGAAATAAATTTCGGATTTTGTGTACTAAAACAGCTAAAGGTAATTTTTTGAGAATGATTGTACTTGTACTTCCTCTAATCATGTACGTCTATGCAAAAACAAATTCATACGGGATAGTGACATTTTGAAAAAATTCGCTCGTTTTTTATTTTACATATGAGAATCTCGTAACAAGAAATTATGAAAATCAGTGCAAATTGTTCAAAGCTGTAACATTCATATAGAGCATTACTCAAATAAATAGGTAGAGTACATTGATTACTAGGATATTCGTCACGTCGATTCGTTGGAACAATAACAGAAATTCACTAGAGCATTTTCAATAAATTACACAATAATAAATACAGTGTAACATATATGTAGTAACATCCCATGCAAAACTTAGGGGATACTAACAATTTTGACGACTGTCGTCATCGCAAAAGGCTTGTCTCAACACCCTTGGTTCTATGGGAACATCAACTTTTCCATGTGGAAATCTAAAAAGCTAAATGTATCAGTACAATATATAATGCATTAGATAATACGAGCAATCCACATCAACATATTATTATACTATACCGACTTACTTACACGACGCAATACAAATAATATTAAAATATGAGTTATATATGTATATATATATATAGATATATATGATTTATGATTTTGTTTCCGATTCCGGAGTAGCCATTTACACAGATCCATACAGATGTCCATAATTATTAGGAAACGTGTCACTCGTATGCATTAAACTACATTGCACATCCATACTTGACATTGATTCTCGTACTTCAACGGTACATGTATATAGTAAACGACAGAAACAAACGAAACGAATCACACAAGAAATCTATCAAAATTGTCGACAAACACACATTCAAAGAACACAAGAGTTTCTATTCTACAGAAAACTTTGATCTGTAATATGTAAGGGCAGCTTATTTGATTTTTGTTTCCTTGAGAATCGTTTTCTAATTACTCAGTATAACAATCACATTCACTGTAGTATTTACAATAGTTCCACACGGTAATTTGTATAACACTAGGGTAAATCGAAGGTCAGACAATGGAACAAGATTTCTTGCCCCCACATGAGCTCTGAGCAGCGTCGTTTGGCGTGAGAAATTTAATTTTCTTAGAAGGGAACTTGGCCGGTAGGCTTCGATACTGTGTCGAGTATCGTGTCATTGCGTAAGACTTTAAGTAAGATTTTAAATTATTTGGCAAAGGCAATTGGTCGATTCCGTAAACGGTTGTATGATTTACTATGACTCGACAAGACAGCTCCTTCAATTGAAGAACTAAAATTGTTGAAAAAATGTCACGTTAAAAAATAAAATAAACCTTCAGTAGAACTAAAAGTATTCAGTATTAAAAAATTAACTTCAAATTCAAACAAAATCTCATTTATACCTTTATTAGAACGCCATAAACGTTCCATCCCATTTCTTTGTAAGGCCATTCTACTGAGCTCCACAAAGCTTTCGTCAATATTAAAGTTGCATAGGTGACTGACTTCGAAGAAACCCATTTTGTGCTTGGCCGCATACTCCTCCGCTTCGATAACGGAGACTTGCCGTTTAAATTCCAAATGCAATCGATTACCTATCAAAACTTTCGGGACTCCCGGTGCATGCTACAAATTAATAGTTATGACAATTAAAACTCCTTATACAAAAGTTACAAGGCTGAAATAAAACACTGGCAGTATCAGAAATAACCAAGTCGAACATGAAAGGCGTAAATAAGTTAAACATTTTATAAGATTTACCTCTTCAACTTCTTGAAGCCACCTATCCAGTCCATCAAAGCTCCACTTATTAGTAATATCATAAACTAGAAGAATCCCTTGAGCTCCACGAGAATAGGATCGAAGAATAGTACAGAACCTGCCTTGACCAGATGTGTCCCATACTTGTAATTTGACTTTTTTCCCGTCCAAGAGGATTGTTTTGGTTTTGTACCCAGCTAGTTACAAAAAATCGAACGTTAACATGCAAAACAACACTAGGCTAAAAACCGTTCCAAAAAAGCAACTTGAATTAGCTGCTTGTAAAAAAAAGTGTAATGATGTAACTGTTACAAATAATAACGGCCTAGCAACAAACTAATCTCGAATCACAAACAAGACTTGTCAGATTTCACAAAAATTCTTTAGAGTACAGGTTAAAAGACTTACTAGATCCCGAGCAAAAAGGAGATTCGTGGGATCCATCTTGAAATGAATTTAGTATTTCTTGCTTCCCTACATCACTATCTCCGACCAAAAGGAATTTGAGTAGGTAATCATAGGGTTTGTTAACCCTTCCTCCCGAAGACATTTTTGAATTTGCGCAAAATTAGAATACGAAAAATCCGGTAGGCAAGAACATTCAAAGTGTCTTTTTGTATTTTCAACTGCTTGTGAATTACATTCAGTAGGACTAGACTTTTCAGCTATACGTCCAGTAATTCCGTGATGATAGTTCCCAATAAGGCTCCCGCATAATGTCCAATAATGAATGACCCCATGGTGACACATGTGAGGTATTTCCATTATACTCGCCAACGCTTCATTGAAGAGTATGAGTTTGATTCCCTTGAAAATCCTTCAAGAATCTCCCCTACAAAGAAATCCAGTAACAAAATAAATTTACAGCCACCCCACAAATTTCGAACATCCCAACCACAAAGCCGACAGCACAATAGTTTACTGATTGACTTCAATAAATACCCACTTGGAATTTTACATCCCATACCTCCGAACAGACCCTGTATATATATATATATATTTAAACTACAAACAGTCCTCCCATCAAAAAAAATATCTCTCTCTAATAACTTGCGAGCAGGAAGGTAGATTCATTTCCGGTGCGAGGCAGGGTAACTCATGATTTCAACATCTCAGCCCTTGATGTGCACTATCCTGTTCATAACTAAGCTAATTGAATACAATTCTCACGGTATATTTCTCATAATCCTCCAATTATCCTCCTATACAATAACACATCCCAACCATAATCACTACCCACACTCTCTACACACTCCCAACGTTGATCTGCGTCCGTTCGGCCTATATACTAACTCCACTAGAAATCAATCTGATACCCTCCCCCCCCCTCCCCCAGTTAATTAGCCCAAACGGAATTAGAACACATGAAGCAACTGAGGATTCTCCCACTAGAAAATTAAATTCATTAATTATTCCCAAACATCTTTTTTCCAGAACACCGCACACACACAATCACCCCAGCAAACACTTCCTGCTCATCCTTTTCCTCCCTCCTAATTACCCCTCAAATCCCTCATATCTCTCAAGAACGAAAGATTAAAAAAAAACAATTATTCCAATTCACAAAAACATCTTATCTGAAACAAACCTCCAGAATTTAAAATTAGCACTTGAAGAACCAACAAATCTCAGAACAATCCTTCCCAGTCTAATCCTCACACTCTATCCTTCACACTTGAACACCATCAATTATCACAACATAATTTACCACAACAATAATAATTATCACATAGCATTCAGTAAATACATGGGGGACTCAATTCCCGGAAAATTTCCCAATAACATACCTAAAGTGGTACGGACCAGTAACTTGTTAGATTCTTGATGACACACAACCACCGACACACCATGCAGACTATACTTCACGGAGTAATTTTCTTGATAAACCTTTGTAATAAAAAAAAACAAAAAATATAAATTTGTGCGCACTAATAATTATTACAAACAAACCAAGACGAGTCGGGGATATTGGGAGAAAAAAAAACGTGTTCCTTTATAACATACAAGCACCTTATATATTAGATTTGAAAGCTTAAGCAAGAAAATAAGGAGATTCACTCACGACTATACAACACTACCAC
The DNA here is from genome assembly GCA_947179485.1 of Allacma fusca. Taxonomy (NCBI): domain Eukaryota; kingdom Metazoa; phylum Arthropoda; class Collembola; order Symphypleona; family Sminthuridae; genus Allacma; species Allacma fusca. The sequence goes on from OX359249.1 coordinate 37,690,451, forward strand.
AAACACTAATCAAGTGTGAAAGTAATACTTGAGTTACTTTACTAGATATATCTCAAAGGTCTACTCTGTAGAGATACATAAATAAATACAAACTCGTACCTATTAACAACTAATAATAATGTGAAGCGAGTAAACACACCAGACCAGAAGAGATTAATAGCGTATGCACAGATGCACTCTCCTTATCAGTGTTCATAAAAAGTAAATCTAGCTTGAGGTTGAAAAAAGTGTGTGTGTGTGTGTGTGTGTGTGAGTGTTGTGTGTGTTGTGTACAGACATACAACTCTCGTCTATACTGTATACTCATCCACAGAAGAATTTAAAACTCTGTTTAAAAAGGGTTTTTTTCCCCTGTAAATAACTGTATTCCACTTTGGACTTGGTTCGTTCCAAGCTTCTGTGAATGTCACATGGAGTTTCTCTCTCACTCACACTGCGTATGCTGACGGACCCCGTTGGTAAACTTCTAGTTAAACTTATAGGCAGAGAGAGAGAGAGAGAGAGAGAGAGAGAGAGTACACACACAGAGAAGAGAGGCTGCGATCAACGATAGCTCAACACTACGCGATCCTACTCAATCTTACGCTATACGCAAGTACCCTCTCATACATGCACTCTATGTTGTATGTGTGTGTGTGTGTGTGTGTGTGTGTGTGTGTAATTTAACAAGCTACTCCCTAAAGCCCAAGTCCCAACCTCTGCACTTTTTCTTATTCCTCACCATATTTTTTTTTTGACTTGAAAACCCAGCATAAAAGTATGTAAAATTCGTGGGTAAAAATATAGTTTGTGGAAGATTAAGAATAAATTGTTATTATTTTTTGAAGGGAAGTTATATAGCTGAGAGTATATATGAAGGAGCTGGTCGTATGAGGCAGAGGGGCAGATGTGATGCACACGGAGACGCTGGAGAAGGCAGATGGCAGATTGATTAAATGCTGGGCCTTTACATATATAAGTACTACCGGAGCTCATTCATCATGAGAAATATATTGTTTTAATGGGCTGGGATGAAAGCGTAAACTTTTATCAAAATGAGACCCTTTCATGTCCATAAGCTCCCTATTTAATTTTGGGGTGAAATGCAAAAGGAGATTTTGAGGAGTGAAACTCCTTCCTGGAAAAATATGTTTGGGGTTTAAGGAGCTGTTGTGTTTATATGCTGTATGTGGATGTTTTGTAGGTGTTTTTTTTTAGATTTTTAAAGCTGAGTGAGCGTGTTGTGGAGTTGAGAGTTGGCAAGTTTTTGATGGACTTGGGAGCTTTTTGATGTTTATGGGAGCTGGTTTTTGGAGTTGGGTGTCTTTCGTGTGTTTTTCTGCGGTGGTGGAGATTGCATGTTTGGAGTCGGAAAGAGTTGCATGGAGAGTAATAGTTAAGAGTATTTTAGAGAGTAATTTAGCTTTGGCGTGCTCGGTTTTTGATGTGGAGAGATTTCCGATTAGAGGCTCCTTCATTCCTTTGGAATGGAAATGCACCCGGGCTTTATGGATTTTGGTGTTGGTTGTCGGGAAGTTGGGAAGTTGGGAGTTTTGGAGTAGGAGCGGGTATAGAGTGATTTGAAGCGGTGTGTCAGCTGGAGACGGAGTTGTTTATGGGAGCTGAGGTTCCTCTACACGTAGTATGTATAGGGGCATGTCATGTAGGTGCTGGCGTGTGAGGGATGTGGACGATTAAACATACTTGAGCCCATTTGTGCAACAACTGCCAAAACAGTTGGGATGGGGCTAGGGATATAACGTCAATCAGGACAGTTCTTGATGCATTTGTCTTTTAAACCCATGACCTCATTAAAAATGGCCTGATCAATCATAGGAATTCCTTCGGGGTTTATTTTTAGTTTTAAGGGAATCTTTACGACGGAGAAAAAATTCTTTGGGAAAATAAACAGGATGGGTTGTGTCATATGGAGGGAATGTGTGTGTGTGTGTGTGGGTTAGTTGAGAGGGGAAGTGAGTAAGGAGTGGAGCAATGGGTTAAAATATAATGGCAGCACGAGCTTCAAAAGTGTTTATTAATTAATTAGAATTAGAAGGGAAGCTTGTGAGTGAGTTTGGAGGAGTCGTTGAATGAACATGTAAAGCAAGTAAGTGGTGGTTTTGAGAGATGTGAGTGTATGTTGGGGGCTAATGCTATGTATACTAAATAGTGTTGAAATTAACACAGGAGCTACAGTTTACTTTTATAGTTATGACCCCAAATGCCAACTCATTGCGTTAAGTAGGAGTGCCGACATGTGAAGAAGTCTTTCGAATTAAAGCTTGTCATGCGATAAAAATATTATGATGACAATGCTCCAGGGTAGGTGAACACGTCTGCAAAATAGATTGTTACGTCTTCCACTTATACTCACTTGCACTGTGACTGTGAGCTGGTCGTGGTAGCTGTACAGTAATTAGGGATACCTATACACTTGAACAAGTATTGCCATAATGTAGTTTTACTTTTGTAAGGGTATTTGCATAGGAATTTGTGGTTGGTTGTGATGCAATCTCAAACAATGCAATGGGTTTGATTATGAGAACCGACTGAGTCCATACAAAAAAAAAGCTCAATTGAGAGTAGCTTGAGGTGCCTTTCCGTTTTGGGGTAACTTGCGCTCATATATAGTTGTATATGCAGTTGTTATTCGCACTCTCAACAGAATTGAGATTTTTGAAGTGATGCCTTTTTTTGTATGAGGACAAGCACGAATGAATCACGTTTAAAGAGTTTTGCATATCACACGTAATTACACAAGCGTATACGCATTCACTTTTACAAAGTTGCATAAAAATCCCTAATGGAAGCCAAGGGATACAGAAGGACAATCAATTTTTGCCGACAAGGAATGATTCGAGTCAAATTCGTGATATTTTTGAAACGTTTTCCTAATGGCTTTTACTCCCTACTCACTTTACCATGTCATGGTAATATCCTCCCACCATCACCATCTATTTATCTTCTTTTGAAACTTAATGTGATGGTCATTGATTTGTAGGAATTTGTAACAGCCCTATAAGTGCATACAATTGAGTTATGACTTTGTTTTTAGATTGCATTCCTCTTATTTACGACAAAACATTATTGACATGAGGCGGTGGATTAAAATAAGTGCGTTGTTACTTACCCATGAAGGTGTCCCACAAGTACATTTTATTTCTTGCGACTAATGACAAGGAAAATTCCCTAATCGTACTAGTTCAATTCTCACGTACTAGTTCAGATAAAATATATGCCTATTTATTTTTCGGGATGATGTCCTTATAGAATACACTGGCGTACTCTTTATATGGAGGTTGTTTAAGTCACACAATGTGGCTCACATGAGATAATTGAATGCTGTAAAGTGTAATTACACAAATCATATTTGATGTTAGTAAAGATGCCTCGGACAGGGAGTAATTTTTGGAACGTGTACTAATAAACTAAGCAATATAATAATTTACCTGCAATGTCTTGATGCCTCACATTAATTATACCCGTAGTGTGAGTTCCAGGTGCAAAAATGTACGCGTACGGTGAAAGGCATTGAAATTCAAACACTGTCCAGTTTGTGTAGATATGTAATCACTCCAGGGCATAGGGCACGGTAACTCTCCTAATTGAATTTGAATTGGAAATATTCATGAAATGTGCCATTAACATTATTTATTCCATTTATGACGCATTTAACTGAAGTTACCATCACCCCCTTTAATCATGCTCACCTTGAGATGAAATTTCCTAGCTAACCGGCAGTCCTCCCGAATTTTGAGACGAGGAAGGGCACTGAATTTCTTTTCCTAGTTGTATTATTTTGTTTGTATAGAACATCATTCTGGCAGTTAGAGATTTTTTAAAAAAAGTTGAATTGACTCTAATAATGGCCTTCCATTGTTGTTTCATTCTTCCAAGGATAAAAATGAAGTTTTTAACCCTTGTTGTGATTGTTCTCTCATTAGTTACACATTCTTTGACCATTACATACGGGCGTAAGGAAAACTATTTTTTTGTGTTTTTATGTTCTACTTTTTCAGACCATTAAACTTTCGCTGTCGTAGCAAAAACTTGTAGGAAGCACTTGTGGAAATAGCCTTCAAGTTATTACGTGATGATTTTGATAGGATATAATAATATGTGATATTTTACAAATTATAGCCTCAATTGAATTTCTAACACGTGGAAAAAGCACTACGGCTCAATCCTCAAAAACACGTGGGAAAACTTTATTTCTGCAAGAGTATCCCAATAAATCCGTTGTTGTTCCTTTACTGGAGGGGAAACCCTCTGCTGATGCCAAAGTTGTGAACAAATTTTTCCAAAATTTCCATTATGCGAGGTTCTTCGTGGAAGCTCCAAATGGCTACCAAATCATGGCTGTTATTCAGTCCCTCCAATTAGCTACGAGTTCTGGAACTCAATCGAATTGTCTAGATCATATAATGGTAAAAATTTCACTAAATAAATGCTGCTGTATAGTAGCTACATGACAGCAATGCAATTACAAAAAATAATGCGATAGTCATGTCACCATCTAAAACTGTAATTAATACTGATTATGAGTGAGATATGTACCAACTTCAACCCTTCAACTACAATAATATAAATTATTCCATGGGTTCTTACAGTTCTATGACATTAACTCAAGAAACCAGAGCTCCAGCATTTGTGGAACAGTCACCAAGGATGATTTTGACTACGACCCGGCCTCTCTGATTGGACCCAGGTATTTCCGGTCTACTGGTGACAATATTGCAGTGGAAATTTTAATTCTTTCCAGTTCAATACGGAAAAGACAACTCACAGTTGAGATTGCTTTCACAGCGTTCCGTGGTGACGAAGGTGCTAATTGATTTAAAGAACTAAATGCTCCTCCAGAGTTGGATTCCCATCCCATTTGATAATGTAATAACTTATTAATTATTACTGTTCATAATATCCTAAAATTTTCATGCATAGATTGCAGCAATAGTACTTCGGACTTGGGGCCTACAAACAGTAAATTCCAGTCATGTGCTCATCCAAGTCCCGAAGATTTGGCATCCGATGGTTTGGAGGTGACAGAATGCATTCCCTGGGCATTATTTTGCGACGGAGTGCTGAATTGTGCAGCTTCCACGGAGTTAGATTTCGGTTACGATGAACAAAATTGTTCGGAGATAAGACAGATAGAAACCTCATTTTATGACGTTGACGAAAGTAATGTCATGGCAGAAATTAGATACAGACGCAAACTGGCTGAAATGGAGGACTCAAATGACACTTGGATAATCCATTATGCTGTCATTGGACTCGCTGGAGTAGTCATAAGCATCCTTGTCTTTTCATGCTTATGCTACTGGGGAATTTGGCTATTTCCAAATTCAAATACTTCAGCAGAGAAGTCCGACGACAGCAATAGTGATACTATGGAAGACGTTACTGTTGAAAAGCATGATTTGGATGCCAACCCCACAATAGAAAAGAAATTGGGTTTCGCAGAGAAGAGATTCCGTAGCCAGAGTTTGGCACCGCTTTCTATTCCAGCAACACTGAAAGTCAACCCTGATGGGTAAGTCCGCCTCTGTCTCTTTCCCTTCTTCCAGACTTATTACATTATGTCTATACACACTCACTCAAAAGTTTTCACCGTATACTTACAACCACTCCAGAATACCTTCTCCAGCATATACCGATTTTGTAAAGTGAATCCGATGAGATGCATTTATATGTATTACAGTCTGACAGACCCAATTCTAATTTATTTTATTCTCTTTCCCCAGGTCACACAGCATTGAAGCATATCATGGAAATCGGCGACTGACTATTTCCGTAAACTAAATGTATTTTGATACTTTATTGAATTGAAATACTGCTGAGAAAGCGCTCGCATCAAAATTCATTTTGTTTAAATCAATATCATTATGTGCGGTAGAGTATCAGTAAGTCCCTAGATGTAATTACATATATGTATGTATGTATCTATAACGAAATGAAATTTGTGTAGGAGAGAAAAGCGATTTTGGAATAAATTGAATTATTAACCCTGCCATTGGGTTGACGCTGGGTCATTTTTAGTACGAGTATAGATTCAATTTTCGACAATCCCAAATTACTACTGCATGACTGGCTCCACGCAAAACCCGTGAGTTGGGTGAGTATTACGAGTAAGAGCAACTCCATCACTGTAGACACGCATATCCCCCGAGCAGCACTTCATGGTCCCGGGACAGTTGTAGTCACCCACGCATTGGAGATTGAGAGGCCCTACCGGATACGGCTCCACTGCAATAGAATACGAATGTTTCTCATGACCTATTACTGCCCCAGCTCCAGGACCCATACCCATAGATGCTTCCCCAGGGGCCATTTTTGTGTGTGAATTGTGAAAGCCTCCGCCGTTGTGATGAGGTGGTGGGGGTTCCATATGCTTGTGTGCCCGAACACTTCTTTTCTGGCGGGTAGGCATGGAGTCCATGGTTGTTGGGACCATGGTGGAATCCTTCATGTCCATGGTTTGATTGGGTTGAATTTGTATATTGACTGGACTCATGACTCTCCCCGAGAATTTCATTGCACCAGCTTGCATGGGACACATGCCAGGCTTACCTTCTAAAATAGCAGTACAAAAATACACGTTTCATAAATGGCCTACTGTACATTTGGTCACTCTAACAAAATTTTGAGCTATTTTCCATTGTTGAGAGGAGCTCTAATATGCTATGTGTAATAATTTCTGAATATAAGTAGTAATTGAAAGGATCGACCAAGTGGAGCAACATGATGTTAAATATGTAGCTCCATATATGGGTTGGGTCGTCTCGTGAACTCCCAAAATTAGCTTGAAGTAAGACCAATCATTAAGAGTGAAGTAATGTCAATAATTCAAGGGATAATTATTCTCGCTTATCATGGAGCTCATGCGTGATTTGCGTTTAGGCGTAAAAGCAGAAATGGTTTAATTTGTAACGCACAACGGTAAGAGTGAATGTTCTCATTATCAGCATGCATAGCTGCAGAACGTCGTTATCCTGTTAAGATAAATAGTTACCTCCGTCACACTGGTACTGAGTGCAGCATCCATGGAGATCAAAGAAACCCACGCAATTCATTTTGTCCTTAGGAGGTGAGGAGCAACCAGGCTCTAGCTTTTTGTAGTGACAGTCCTTGTTGGAACCTCCGGCTCCGACTTCATCACAGTTGTACTTTGGACAACATTCCCAAGGGTTATCCCCTGGTGGTGGAATGCTCTGACAAGTTCTGTTGAATGGTGCTGGAGGACATTGGGCGTTCACACAGTTGTCTGATGGTAATGTTTAACATCAAAAGTGAGTTGGATGTGAATAAGGAGAGAATGCTTCAATAAATTGTTCTCAGTTCTTTGAACAGTTATAGTTTACCAGGTATTGATGAAATAGGGCAACAATCCCATGGAGTGGCTAAGAGTAACGTTTCCCGGCTCCAATGACTTCCGCAATGCATGGGATGATTACCACATTGGTTTCGGTATTTGAAGGTTCCTTTGTCTACATGCACAAATAGTGTGGAGAAAATATTCGATGTTTGAAAATATTGTGTGATTTCATCTGTTTTTTTATGAGCTTCAGCGCCATGAATAAACTTTTGGGGAAATTTGGAAAAATCAAAGTCATAAATGACAATTAAATGTAGGTTAGATAACGATGCTCGGGAGAGAGCATAGGCCCGTGGAGAGCGGTATGAAAGTGAGTAAGAGTGATTTCCGAGTCTGCTTTGTAATGCTTGTTTGATTCGGAAGCACGAGATGTATGATGGCCATTACATAATAGGGAAATAGCGTGAATACTATTCATTGTGTTGGGGCTGACAGATATGTAGATAAATAGTAACAAAAAAATGATTGTTTACCTGTGCAAAAATAGATGGGCTCTTCCTGCCATGGAAGTCGCAGGCTTACGCAAGTCTTTTCCGGGTCAGGGTCTTTCATTCCACAGAAATTGGCTACAAATTGAATCGATCCTTGGCATCAATAATATTTTGAAGGATGTAAATGTTTTAAACGTTTTTTTAAACCGGCTGTTAAAGTCTGTACAACCAGAACTTCCTGTTTTCGTTCTGTTTAAAATAGTTTCTGTAAGCCGTTCCGGCAACAATAATAGTATTTGGGATAGATTTGTTTAAAAAAGTTCTTTCAAACCGAATGTAAAAGACTGCACAACTAGAACTTGCCAAAACTTTCCTTCTACTGTCTAAAACGGTTTCCGAATTCGTTTATTTACTTATATTGACCTACACTGCATAGTAATTAAAAATGGTGTGAAACCTTGGATAAAATGAAATAAACAACAAGTAATATTACACGCACCAAATTTTGTGCAGTTGCATCATTAAAATAATACATGGAAATGTTAATCCTTATCTTTGTAAACTCTTAATATGTGATGTGAGATTTTTATGTATTTTAATGAAAAATCCTCATAGATATATGTAAAAAAAGCTAATTAATATTGGATACAAAGGCTAAGAAGGAATGCGAAAGAAACCAGGAAACGCGAACCAAACGCGAATAAAATTGTAAAAATCCAGGCTTACGTTCTCCAGACGAGGATTGAGTGAAAACCCCGATGAAAGCGAAAAAAATTGCAGACCGAGTACCGTACCCCATGTTTTGGTTTCAGTTAATCTACTATTTTAGAACTTGGAACTTGCTTTTGAAAAAAGTATGGCAAAGGAGCTTGTGAGAGAGTGAAATAAATACACAGACACCTGTAACCTGAGAGTACTTCACCGGTCAAAAATATGATGCTTTCCTCATAAATATTTCTGAAAAACTAAATGGAGAAGCGAATGTGCATTGAGATAAACAGATTTGAACAAAAAGCAGGAAAAGGATGCAATTGGCACCGGAAATGAGTAATTTTATAGTTTATACTTGAAAGTCCAAAAATTCGAGTGGGGCGACAGATTTTCGAAACGTACAGCTCCTACATATTTGACAAAAGGTTGTACTAATATAAAAATTAAAGTGAAGGAAGCACGTCCTGACCTCATTGTTGGTATCATGATCGTGGAGTGGATCCACAATGTGTTTTCCCCAAATTATTGATAGGTCTCATTTGGGACATTGGCTAATTTCATGATGATTCAATTTTAACGGGATTGGGGTTTCGTGGAAAAATATGAAAATTATATCTTACCAATAATGCAATGCCATTTCGAAAATGACTTCATTCTCCCAATTGTAAGCACGCAACCATCAGTTATGACAGCTTTAAATTGCACTGACTGATGTGACTCGAGGTATTAGATAATTCGTGCGTTACATTAAATGTGTGGGTACAATTCATCGATTTTCAAAAGGAATACGCAGGAACATATTTGAATTACATCTAAAAAGCGTTTAAAGGTTTAAATGTTGCTATTAAAATACTAGTAGTTTGCTACAATGGAACTTTTACAAATCACTTTAATCCCAAATGCGTTTACGAAAAGTATGATACAAATTATCCTGAACCTTCGTTGTTGATAATTACAGTTGGCATGAAACAAATTCTATTGGTAGTGTTGCCTTTATAATAATAGTAGGCAATTATCCTTTGAAAATGGTAATGACTCCAAGAAATCATGGCGCTGCAGGTTCATTCCAATGTTGAACTTCGCCTGAAGCGAAGGTCAAGTAAAATATCACATCAAAGATATAAATTCCAGCAGTGATGAAAAATACACTTTGCCAGTTGTCCAAAGTAGGCTGTAAGAAGGAAAATATCAAACCATTTCCGATATCATCTTAGAAAATATTTCAAAAAAGCTTAAATATGGATTAAGTCAACTGGTAGCTGGCAGAGTGAAGGAAAAAGTGAATATTTTTATCTTTGAAAAAACTACGTTAATTATGGCATTACCTGTTCATTTATAAAAACTGAAGCAACATACGGAGCAGCGATCCCACAAACATTTGCTATTGTGCTTGTAACACCGAGCAGGACTCCAGCATGGTTGGGTGCAATATCAACATGGTTGACTCCGTAGCCTCCGTAGGTGGCGCCATTAATTGCTATCCCAATTATGAGTAACGAAACCGTCAGTGACTTACTGACCCCAGCATATGACGCAGCTACGAGGGTTATGGCCGAACCCAGATGACCTATGAAGCAGGAACAGTTAAACTTCTCGTTCTCGAATCATTTAATTGATTTTAAAACTAGGAAATCATTAGCGATTACTACTAATTACTTTTTCAAATGAAATACATGCTAAATATTACCAGCTATAAAAGAAACGAGACAAACAGGAAATTACACAATCGAAACAAGTAATTAATAGTAAAACTTACCTATGGTTTCACATGCTTTTCTAACTGTAACAATAGTAAACCTTTTCGATGAAATTAAATGATCTGCAACTTGTGTGAGCATGTTAGAGAAGCCCCACGAGATCAAATAAGGTAGGGCGGAGAGCCAGCTATTCTAGGATTTAAACACGTTCATTAATTTTTCACCGAGACTATGTATGGTATATATTGCTAAATATTTGTATTATTTCGGCTATCAATTATTACGGTTTTAATATTGAAATGTAGGACGGTTTTCATGTAAGTCGGTAACTCGGTCAAAAATGTATAAAATCCCCAAGCATCGGCAGTATTCGCAACTATAATTGCCCAGACTGGCATAGAGGTCAGGACTTGCTTCCACGGGACGGCTAACTTTGCCTGTTTGAAATGATAATGGGTAGGTTATTCTTGATCATTTGAGGTTAAAAAGTAATAGGTACAGTTTCTACCCATTTCTACAAAAATTACCTTCCGGGGTTGTGTCCCAATACTTTTTTGTATAAATATCATTTCTTCGACGGAAGTTCTACTACTTTTGTCGGGACTCTCACTCGCAAGAACTAGCCAGAAAATAGTCCAGGTGGCGCCTAATGCACCCGTGACATAAAATGGTGCTGGCCATCCACCTACGAAATTGGACTCAATCATGTAGCCACTTGAAACCATGACAATGGCTGTGCCTAACTGTCCTCCTAGCAAAAATTAGCACAACCATTATCCTTAGAATACGTCCCATAATTTGACACTTTGAGCGTCATAAAAGTCATAATTACCCGCGTAGATGAACGTTCCCAGTTTACTTCGCTCACTCGGTGGAGCCCATTTTGCAAGAATCGTGTGCATTGCAGGAGAACAGAATCCCTGAGTCGAAAGCATAAATGAAGGTACTTTGTTAGTGTCAATAATTGTACCCATCGCTTTTACAGCGTCATTGTGATATCATAATTACATCAAATAAACCTTGAACTGCCCTAGTGATGAGTAGAGCATGCCAATTCCACATAGCAGCAACAGGTATGAGTAAAGACATTACAGATGCTCCGAAAATTCCAATTCCCAAGCAAAATTTCCCCCCATAACGTTGAGCAAATAGACCACCTGGTATTTTAGCAACTAAACTTCCCCAATAAATTGATCCCAAGACAAGTCCCTGGGATTTTTCATTCCAGTCAAATTTTGTACTTTGAGAGAGTACCTCAGTACTCTGACTGTCATTGTCATGGTTCCATATACTTCCAGCTAGCAAGGACCCATTCGACTTGTCGTCCAATAACAGTGTGGAGGTGCCATTCACAAATGACTCAGTTGGAAATGTATCTGTGCTTTTCAGAATCACTCCATCATTGTGACTCACCATCGCCACAATAGCTAGTGACATGTTCACCCGCATTCCATGCAGCAGTGTGAATCCGAAGAAACCCAGGAGTGCAAGCGAGTGCCTGCTCCCCCAACCTAAAGAGATTCAAAGAGCATAAAGTCAATATTGTCAAATATAACCCCGTGGTCCTTTGTAGTGTAAGTAAATTCTCTGTCTAGTCTAATTTAAACAGATGTGTAAACTTCATAAATGATAAATTTCTTATTTATAACATACCCTTAGGCTTCTTCATTTCGGAATTGTCAACCATTTCAGCCAAGTCTCCTCCTTTGTCGGCATGTTTGTTGTCCTCCGACATCTCTTATCAGGGTATATAATAAAGGAAGGGCTGAAAATAGCGGCACTGTGAGAAAACGCAGATGTAAATTGTCTTTTAATGCCTTACGTTTCAACTGTATAAGTTGTGTAGCTGTAAAATCTCTGCAAGAGATAAGGGCAATGTAAGAAATTGAAGGAACTTAATGTTGTGATGTTACATACTTATAAGTAATTACTTATATCCACGTAAACACATTAGCCAAACGTCAAAGTCAAGTTGTAAGTCATATCTGATTGTAAGTTAGTTAGCAGGACGTAAATACTGAAGAAACGCAGGAGGGGGAACAGTGTGGGCGTGTATTGTAAAGGGATAAATAAATTTAATTTAAACTTAAGGATTTTTATAAAAATAAGTAATTAAAAGTACCTTGAACTATTTCCTTATTACAGGGCAATTAACTCCACGAGATACTAGGCTTCGGCGTAGATGGAGATAGAAACCTCTTTGGGAATCGTTTACCAGACTGTTCTTACAGGAATAACATAAGGCAATGGGTCCATGGTGCTCGTGCTAGTGCACTCCACAGGTCAGATGTGGACAAGCTAAATAATTATACTGTAAGATGTGATAGTATAAATCGTTATTGTGTTAACATTTCTAAACTAGATCAAACAATTTATAGATTGGTATTTTCCGCTGCTCTCCCTATCAGTCAACTGATTTTTGCTCATGCCAATTCCGTGTAAAGGTTTTGAAGTAACATAAAGCTCGTAGCGGTTTCTCATGTGTATAATCTCATGAAATATTCTTGGCAGTGAGTTTATCTACGTTGTTCGTTCCTTAATTCTAAAGTGATCTGAGCATTTGTTTTTAGGATTAAATTTGTCGACATTGATATTACTACTACACTAACTCTACATATATAGATGCAGCAAGTGTGTGAATTAAAAAAAATCATTCCAGGATTAAAAGCATTCGTTTCACATCACAATGAATCTCCAAGGCTAAATATATTATTAATGTAGGAAATGTCGCAGAATGTGCAGCCAGTTATTTAATGAGCCCTTGTAGCTCAGTCGGTAGAGCACGCGGCTTTTAACCGCGGGGTCCAGGGTTCGAGTCCCTGCGAGGGCGTTACTTTTGCAACTTGCTTCTATGATTTCTATCTTCATTCAGTTTTACCTTCAACCATTTGAACCACAAATACTGACCTGTCATACTAGTATCTACACGAGTAGGTCGTTTTGCATCATCCAGAATTTATGATGTTCGCGTGATTTCGCTCTGGCATTTCACATTTCCGCCGGTTTTTATTACTGTATTAAGTTGCATCACGTGCATGGTAACGTTTGCAGAGCATGGTAGTTTTAATCTAATTGTATGGGATGACCACAAATATTGTGCTTTTTGCGGGCAGAGGGTAAAGTTCTTCTTACACATGTTTGCGAAGCTCGGGAGGAAAAAGGACGGTCTACTAAGAAGTTTGTGAAAACAAGTTAAAGAGAATTTAAGTAAAGATAAGTAATTGAGGAAGTTTCTTGAACATCACGAAAGCTACGAAATACTTAAACACACATACTTATGTTTAAACAGGCAACAGCATGTATTTCACGTTTTGTTTCTACGGGTTAGAATTTGAATCATCTAAATATTTAAGCTGTTTAAATGTTAACAGGAAGAGGTATGCAATTTATATCGCGGATGTTTCAATTCAGGTTATCCGCAGATAGTACAAGTATGTACATAATTTGGATACATAGAGTAATGTGATTGCACCTATTAACTTTCATTTTGTTGGGCAGGGGCAACAAGGAGGAGAGGTCTACTTGCCAAACTGAAATCAAGGGTTTTCAGAATTTCCCTTATTTACTGTTCCATACGTTTGATGCATTAGATGTTATTCGGATTGAATTTGGGTGATAAGTTCAGAGATGAAACTTACAAACCGAATTTTCATACCTGACTTTGTGTGCTAGTGCTAAACCCTGTTGTGGTAGTAGAATATTTTGAGCAAATTTTGGGATTAAATGTCAAAATGCTAAAATTTGAGTTTCAGTAGATAGTTTGCCTCCAAGGAAACGTGTTAAATGTATAATGCATTATGCTGCAGCGTCCCATTTCGAAACCGATTTGCAATGTTTGTTTGTAATGCTAAATGACCCAAGATTACTAACCAAAACCTAAGAAACAATTAGCTTAATTGAAAAAACCTTGAAGTGTGATGACCCGGAAATGTTAGAATTTCAAATGTTAGTGTTTACACTGTTGAAACCTATTCTATCAGTCAAGACCTTATATTCGTTGCATGTGTTACTGTTATTATACAACAATAACTTCCAGTGCGCCCTGCAAACGTTTGTTTAATGAAGCTAATATTTGCAACTTGCTACCAAACTGAAAATTGTTTGCTCATAAGTCACCCAAGAGACGGGAGTTAGTAAAAATTAATTAATTGTTTACTTTGGAGGAGTCGAGGAAGTTGGTGTTGCAAATACAGTAGAACTGATTACAACGTGTGATATCTAATCTATTGTTGCACCCTTAACTCTTAATATAATAATCATATAATTACCTACTTCAGTAAATTTATTTAAACGTTTTGAAGTAATGGTTTTCAGAGTCATTCGCAAATTTTCCATTTGTATGTGATTGTACAAATGCTTTAGCGACCCTACGTGCAAGAGGCTACTTGCCTGACCTTGATAAGTTGAAGTCATTTTTATGCATTCACACTTTTATGTTCATTTTTACTCTTGGATTTGCATATTAGTGATGACCTGTAGCATATCGACAGCTACGTGTTGTGGATTTTTTTAGTTACTCCAAAAAATCTACTTTTCATATCTTTGTACATACTAAGGAATGGCCTGGTATATTTTTGAAAGGTTATTTTTGCTCCATTTGTACAAGAGGATCTCTATTTTCCCAACTGTGATTTGTGAATACCGTCGTCAAAAAACTGTATTTATTATTTATCTAAATGGGGACCTTGTTGCTCTGGAAAGTTTCATGATGAAACCTCATCTCATGCATTTCAAAATGACAAAACACACCCTAGTCGGTTATGCAGACTGACTTCACAGGGTTTTAAGATTTCTTGCGTATGATAAAAATTCATCTCCTTTTTGGTCATTTTGAAGCTTTCGCAAACAGGTACATATCCTGTGAAAACCATAAAGTTGGCTTGAGTTCGACTCTGGTGGTGCTAAATGTCCATTCTGATTTTATAGAATCTAATAAGTGCTAGGGTGACTGCATCATCAATCGAAAAATGTTCTAACAGTAGTTCAATTTCTGCAATTTGCATTATCATTTTGTACAGCTAATGTTTTTTGTTACCATTGTTGGAAGGTTTTTGTTCATAGCGTGAATGTATATCTCAACTTGGAAAACTGTATTTATTTATGCACAGAGTCAACAGCTAGCATCAACTTTACAACGGATGATGCACTTGCTGGTGTAGTAAGTAGTAATAAATAATTAAACGACATGGATTAAAGGAACATAACACTTTTCGGAGAAATTAACGTGCATCCTGTTATGTTGGAGATGGTCCATTCGACGCACATACAAATTTATAGTACTGGATAGGTACGCCTGTACTGCCGATCGAGTTCATTCTCCAGTAAAACGATTTCTTCGGCATTTCTCGCAATCCTTCGCATCATGCGTCCAGTTTGCATTATGATTTTCATTCTAAAAGTTTGTTTTTTAAAATTTTGTGGATCAAGCACCTCATTAAACGTACAATTTAAATGAGGGCATTTCATTGTCCTAACCTTCTATGAATATGGTTATCCCTCTCATCAGCAGTCTCGGAATTACACATGAGTCTAGCCTCATTGACATATAAGTTCTGCTCGAAAATTAATTTTTCCCCTCGTTTGTTTTTATTTTCCACGTTATTCTCCTGGTTTGCAGCAACTTTCATTAGACTTTTCTGGTAGTTAATGAATTTCTTGTGAAACTGGAAGAAAAGGAACAATTCATTAATACTTCTTCACATTTCATTGAAATCTTAAAATTAATAACAGTAAATTCATTTGAAGGTTACATTTTCTGATAAAATTTGGAGTTCCCGAATTTTTTGAAGTCGAGCTTCCTGCATTTTCTTGAAATTTCTTCCTTGTTTGATAAATCCAAGAATATCTTTTGTGGCCTTTATAAAAAAAGAGTCAATGATAATGCTGAAGGTTTTTACGGTGCTATTTGGGGAAAGTATAAATTACCTTAATTGTATTAATATCGTGGAACTTTTCTTGCAAATCCCGTTTACTCATTGCAGCACACTTGTATCTCCATTCTAACTGTTTTATTTGTCGGTGCTGAACCTTGCCTCTGTTCATTGCACGAAGTTTGACAGAACCATATTTCTGGGGGAAATGAATTTTTATATCTAATTATAATTTCTTCATCTACCGCGATCTTAAACCATAAAAGCTCGTTAAGTCTAATGACAGCTGGAAACTAACCGTTATAAAATGATTGCAAATCTCTACGAATTTCTTTTTGAGTAAAACTGCGTTATAAAAATCGGATCTGGTGGCAGCATTTGTCAGTTCCACTTGACCTTGGTTAAGTACCATTTGGAATTCAAAATTATGAATGTTTGCCATTTTTATGTCTCGTTGATGAGACAAACTTGCTAGGACGGTTGCAATTGCCATTGAAACTTCGTCCTCCCGAGATTTACACTCCGCCAGTGCCTGCTTCAGTTCCAGAAGCTCTGTTCCAATGGCCCTGGTTTCGTATTCACACAAAATTTTGTCCCGTCTCAAAATTGTGAAGCGATCCCAAGTGGATCGTGGACATCCCATGGGATTTTGAATAGGATCATCTAATTCTAGAAGAGCTGTGCTGATCTTAGTACCCAGCTCACCATGTTCTTCAGCAAAAGCTCGCAAGTTCGGAGAATTCAATGCTTGTATCATCAGATTAGTTACATCCGAGGTTTTTTCATTCTTTAAGTTAAAACGCGGCCGTTTCCTACAATAAGACAATTCAAGTAAAAACGAAGGTTGTGAAAACATAATCAAATGAAATAATCTGAAACGAACTTGTAAAGTCTCATAAAATGATCGAAGAAATGCCCAACTTCGCCCAAATCCCGTCGGAATGTTCTTTCAAGAAGACGCTCTCGATCTACCACAAACTCATATCGCTTCGTGCACGACTCAACTCGTGTTAGAAGCAGTGAAGCTAAACTTTGGGAGCTTTTCATAGAGTCTTGAAGTTTTTTCAGCATATTGCTAAAAAGTTAAAATAACAAAAGAATTTATGATACAATTAAAAGTCCAGCCAAAATAAGTAACAAAAATAAAATAAATTAGAGACCTTAGACGCTCCTCATCAGCGTCCAACTGATGTCTCCTCATGATTTGCTTGACCATGCGAGAAAGTTTGATTTCCTCCATTCTAATGCACATTTCTACCCGAACCTTAAGTGTCCACAGTTCCTTGATTCGGTTATCGATCAACTGTTTAGAATCCTACAACGAAAAATTGATTTGTTCTAAAATTGTAAAATACCAGTCGTAATATAAATGAATTTGATAAGAGAAGATACCGCATTCTGTCTAATTATAGTTCGCAGCTCTTGTTCCAATTCCTTTTTAAACTCTGCTCTGGCTACTTCCAATTCCGCAACTTTCTTTTTGTACTCTTCTGCTTGCTTGAACTCTTCCTGGTTCCATTCCCATTCCTCTTTCAAAATCATGAACATAGGTTTCGGAATGTCTTTTCGGAGAACATCTTCCCTTCTCGTTTCTAGTACACCGTCCATCATGACCACGAGAGCACGTTCATAGAAATCATCCTGTAAGGCTAGCCGTCGGGCTTCTTCCTCCAAACGCTTTCGCTCCATTTCAGCTCGCTCTTCATCAGTGTAGTAGCGCTCGAAAGGGATCTATGTTTTCATGGAGAGGTAGATACTCCTAGCTTTAAAATCAATCTTTGCTGGAAGAATAATAGAAATGACACAAACTACTATTATTAATTTCAAATCAAGGTCACCTCACTATCTTGAACGACAAAAACATTTCCAGGCTCTTCTCTAATGTGCCATGCCGGATCAAGAATTTCCATGTTAATTCCAAAGTAATCCGTGATTTCTCTTAATCTACTATTCCGGTCCGCTATAATTTTCATTTCCGCTTCCTTTACTGATCGTATCTCTTCGTATTCCGCATTGAAGAATTCTTTTAACCGACGTATTTCAGTCTGAAGAAAAGGAAATGCAATCAGGTATTGGGATTTCGGGAAATAGCAATAGACCAAGGCAGGAAAACTCACCTCAATGATAACCATCTGATTCCTGATGTGATGTCTGGAGCTCAATTCCAGCTGGTCATACAACAATGGGTTAGGTTTGATAAACTCGTGAAGAGAGCTCCCGGAGTATAAACTCATTTGGAAAGAACGGTGATCCATTTCATCTTCTTCCATCTCCTCAACATCCAGACTCATGGCCATTTTTAGAACATCAATTTCATCTTCTTCATCAGCACTGTCTCCGCTCGTTCCCGAATCGTCAACCTCAACTGTTTCCATCTCACCTGATTCTGTTTTCCTCACAACTTTCTTCTTCTTTTTTTTCTTCGTGAAATCCTCATCTTCTAAGTAATCTTCAGGTATATCAAAAGCTTGAACGCTCTCCGTAGCTTCTTTATTATTATTCGTAGCGCTGTACGCTACGATGACATCTTTGCCGGAACCTTCATTAACCAAACGCGAATCGCTCTTGCCAACTTCTGGCGGAGCAACTGGAACAGGTGTGGAGAAAAAGTTCCCACCTCCACCTGGAGTGGGTGAAATAATCATCGATCCCTCTTCTCCGGCAGTTTCGGGCCTCGTTTCCTCTTCATCTGAGTCTAATGCCTCCAGAGCTCTGTCGAGATTGTCAGCAGCTGCTTGAGGATCTAGTTTCTCACCTCCGGTTGCAAAGGATTCTATGGATAATGGCTGGTCTTTCCCCATTCCTAAAACTATTTGGAGAACGTTAACAGATGCTGCAGCACCTATTCTATTGATTTCCTCCTCAAGAGCATCCACTTTCCGTTCGAATAAACGAGCCTGGATTGTTTCGTTGTAAGCTTTCTGATTCTCCTGGAAGATCGGCATCAAGGGGTAGTTGCTGACTTCACGAGAGAACTCAAACCCCTAGTTGGCATAAATTGTTTTAACAATTAATGGTAAGTTTTAATTCAAGACAGGACATTAATTTTTGTCAAACGACAAAATTTGTACAAATACATTAAATTTTCGAATTCAAATTAATTTTACATTAATTCGGCTCCCTTTAATTTGGAAAGTATCCCAAACCAAGTTCTTCATCCGCCGAGCCCATTCTTCTCTTTCTTCGATGATAGAGGTTACCACAGCCTCAGCAATAGTTTTGTCCTTTTGAAACTCATCGTTTTGAATGTCTTCCTCATCACTATCCAGCTCAAATTCGTCCATGTCCAGCTTGTCTTCATCAGGTCGCTCATAATTTTCAATTAGCAGTTCACGAATCTTTTCAATTTAAAAATCCTATTATGTACTTGTGTGTGGAAATCATACAGGAATATATACGCGTATTTACATCGAATAAAAACAATAGTTACACTTTCTCGTATTTCTTCAATGCCATTCTCCAAAAACTTAGTCTCCTCTAAATATTTTCGGGCATTGAAATCCTCTACGTCCTGCTCATTAATTCTTCCCAAAGTCATCTCATCTGGCTGCACAATCGGATTTTTCTCAACAGAAATCCTATCTATAATTTTCAATTGGGCTGTAATAACATCTTTCATATCTTCACCTAGTCCCAAAGATTCCCAATCCGGTTTAGTTGGTTTTTTCCTTTCAGAAGGTTAAAAAAGAAGATAAATAGGACGTTACCGGATATAACTTTAGGCATACAAAATTAATGCTTCATGCATTTAGCACTTAAACTTACTCTAGAGTAATGTGAACCAAAGTTCGATCTTTGCCAATAGCAATGATTTTTGTACCATTCAAACTCACAATACCGTCCATGACCCCTCCTTGCCCAAAATAGTGGGTTTGAATCTTATGCCGCGTTACAGTTTCCGGGTGTTTGGGAGCTGGTGGTTGATTAACAAAAACATAACCGTCGTCTCCAAAGGTGAGGAACTTATCCGCAATGACCAATATTCTGTTGATATCCAATTGGAAATCGAAATTGAATTGAAGATCAGGCTCTTTCAGTGACCCAGCTTGGAGCTACATAAAAAAACTACGTTATACTATTATGCTTTTCGAAAATATAAAAATACAAAATCATAAATTACATCTTCCGTGTAAGGAATTAGTCCGACTCCCATCCCGTCGCAACTATAGGAGTACATGAGTCTTTTGAAGGGAGAGAAGCATAAAGTCGTCATGGGGGCATCAAAGGCTTGAGATGCCACGAGGTCCAACTGGTCATTTTCTAGCTTATAATTGTTTAGAAACGAAGGAACCTCATCCTCAGGATTTTTGGTCAACACCTGAAGCCGTAAATCTTTGTACTGGTAGGGAACGTTTATATGCCATATTCGACCTAGTGCATAAAAGGAGTTAACATTAAATATACGGTTACTGTCACTTCCAGTTCTCATTTAAAACTAGCTAAAATTTACTATACCAGGCAAATCCGCATTGTCAAGGTACATAAACTCCAACGTGGGTAATCCATACTGTAGGAACAACTTCCCACGGTGAGCATCACCTGTGACCAGGAGTTTGCCACGAGCACAAAATGCAGCTCTGTCTATTACTGCAAATTCATAGAAGAGAGAAGGGTTCTTTAATCCGAAATATTAACACCGATTCTTATTAAAGATAATAGTTACCCCACCTCCTTCATCGTTTAGGAATCCGCGATATAGAACTTTAGGATTTTCTAAATCACGAATATCCAGGAAAATTGCAGTTCCGTCGGGTGTTCCAACAACTACGTAAGGGAGTAAAGGGTGGGACTGAACAGTAAGTGCTTTAAAAGGTAATTTCCATCTGGAAAACTAAAAGGAAAATCATTTTTAAATATAAGCCGATTTAGTTACGAAAGCATGCAGATAAATTTTGGGTCATTTGTAATCACCAGACGACCAGTCTTGGCTTCCCATATTATAATTTTGCCGGAATCCGACACAGTCGCCACATAATCTGACTCGGGTTCAATAAATGTGACGTGCTGGATATTTGAGTTCACAAAATCAATCACATTCAAGGATGAACGAAACCTTCCTTCAATGACAATATCCAATTTTCTAGTCTGAAACCAAAATTTGTACAGGAAATAAATTATAAAACTCAAATGAAATGATATTTTAACGTAAAGTCAAAAAGCTCTCACAGTATCATTAATTGCATAGAAGGAATTGTTGAAAACGCGACTTCCGACACAAAATGGAAGCAATCTTGATACATTTCCTGATAACTCAATTTGACCTTTGAGGTTGATCCCATTGAAATCTACCATCAATATCTGTTAAAAAGGTTAGGATTTGTATGAAGAAGTACGAACTTCAAAAATGCTTGTTTGAACGCTGGAGTTCTGCTTTAAAATTTTACCAAGAAATTCCCACTGGAACACACTGCTGCTAAATAGGACTCATACGGGAAAAGTTGTGTAATCTTTGATTTCGGCTCATAGCGAATGGGTCCGACTTTTAGCAATGTTTTTTCTGCAAAATGGAGCTGTAATAAAATGACAAGAAACATTTGTAACCTATGAATTTTGAACTGACGAAATACAATTCTTGCTATGGTTGATAGACGCATACTTTGTAGATCGTCCTATTATTATCCAGTGCAAAAAAATCGCCATTGTTTGTCCAGGTTACTGAGATTATGTCAATACTGGATGGGGCCCCTCGTCTTGGGTCCGCCTCAAAAAAATATGATTGGTTGGGGGGTAATGAAATCTCTGTGCGAATAACATTATTCTCAGTGAATGCTTGCAGCTCGTAAAACGTTATGTAGTTTTTAGACCATTCAATCCAATAATTTTCGAAGGCGTTGCTGCATAAAAACATAAAGTTTAGGAAATTGTAGGGAAATTCCCCCAAGAATTTGAAACAAGTTTTAGATGAATTTATGAATCAGGACATTTGTACCTGATTATCAAATTAGACGTGACTTCATTTTCGAGGCTATTAACAACGAGGATTTCTTGCTCCTGGGCCCATCGCCAGACAGAAACAGTAAATTCTGGGACTCCCACAAGTACAAGTAACAGATCCTTTTTGGTGAACCTTAACGCCCGGTACTCAAACTCAGCGCAGCCTGCGTCATAGAAAGGAAATTATGTGCAATAAGTAATTATTGTTTCATTGAACGTTCATGGTACACTTAAGCTTAAAAGCCCACCCTTTAATTCTGCAGCTAAAGATTGTGTACAACTTTCACTGTCGTATTTATAAATCAAAATCCTGGGCTTCCTGGTCGTTTCTGCTAAAGCATATGTGGAAATGGATGGATTTCCTTCCAAAATTCCAATCCCATCTACTTCAATATGAAAAATACCAACCACTTCCGCTTTCAATGGTGACGTTAAAATCTTGAGGTACTTAATATGACACCCGGAAACATATGCAAGGGTTTGATCTGCAATCGTTGTCACTAAAAAGTTTGGTTGACTCACACCCCTGACCCAGCGTTCAAATCCATCGCCGATGTTACTACAATTAGAACAAAAAAATTCCTTACAAGTTTACAGTCTGGACTTGTTTTATGTACCAAAGATCCAGAAACATTTTTTTAAATGTAACCAGGCGATACTTCCTCCATCTGTTGTACTTTACAATAAATGAACCCGGTGCTATTTGACCACACTACTGTAAACATTAGACTTTGTTCCTAATTCATGACGTCTATGAAGCATAAATCAACTCTGGGGCACAATGAAACTTTTAGTATGGAGTTTATAGAAAGTATAGTATTCCTGCACATTGCACATAATTAGCATCCTTAAATGAAAAAGTATATCTACCAAGTTTTGTCAGACGAAAGGTCTGGTCCTGAAACTCCTGAAGCACCTCGATCTCTTCTTCCTTCTTGATTATCTTCATTCTCTGCCATTTTATTTAACACTTATCACCTTCGAACATAAATCCTTTACTTCCACAAACACCCACTATGTACAACACTGCATTCCTTCTCATCTATAACTATAAGCACAGTCTCAAAAGCTCCAAATAGATTCCTATGAAGTTACATTTAATTGCAACATGATCAGGCTCATTATCACGCGTCGGTACTCAACTTCCCAACAGCACTTATCCCCAAAGTTACTTCTGACAACCTTAATCTAAAGCCTTTCATTTGTTACCCACTTGTGTCCACACGTCCAAATTCACCTTACAAAGTTCAAACCAGGGAATTTAATAATCACTCCCCCCAATGAAAATTCCCCCACTAAATCCTTCCCTATCTTTAAACCTTGAATGACTTAACTTAATCCCATCTCCGTCAAATAAGTCAGAATGATTTCGCAGCCAAAACTGATAATAATAAATTTAGCCTTGCAATTAAATGATTTCGCTAAAGTTCCTCCCAGCAAATAATATTTCTACTACGGGTATTAATTTATGTATTCTCATAAATAATTATTGTAAAATTATTTCGTAGCAATATCTCAAAGCATATATTCTCATCCAGGGAGTTTTCCAGCAACGATCAAACACATCCCCATGGAAACAGGCCCTCCAAACAGAGCCCACTGAGTCAGCTCATACTCACTCAGCCTTTCCCTATATGTATTTAAGTACCTCGGTCGTCGGACTACTTCGTCCAAATTACTCTTATTTGTTAAATATACATAAAAAGAAAAAACCCCAACAAAATATACATTTTTCCCTTCAAATATTTTTGAACCAATAAAAAAGGGTGTATCATTTTTTTTTAAATTAAGGGTACAGTATTTTTAATAAGGGCTTTATTTATCCCTTTAGCCTTGTTATTATTAAAAATAATTGTATGATAATGCAAGCTGACACAATTTTTATTATTTTGTAACCGGCTCTTATTCCCATATATTTGATCCTTTCCTGAGTTGAGGGAGTGGGTGAAAGAAAGGAATTAATATTTAAGTGCCTAATTTAATTTCCTCCCAATAGTAGCTGGTAACAATTAGGGGAACGAGAGACTTGTAGCATATGGGACTTGTATTGTACCCCATTGTTTTGTATTGTCCGGGTGCCTGGGACGTATCGTGTAACTTGTACGCTTGGATTTTGGGTGTCGGCTAATCCCTCAGTTATCCAGAGGCTCTCGTGGATACACGAGTGTGCTTTCGTTCCGTGCCCATTCCCCGACCGAATCCTGAACATAGCACGGGAATTAGCACACTGGGAATCTGCCATTAATGCGTCAACTTCCCTGGATTTATTATTAAGTTGTGAAGCTTTCTGGGTCAATTTGTGAGGTCATTCAGGATGGGTTCGGAGGAATCCTATTTCCCAGTGGCTATATCTGCTGCAGTCTCCTTTTTTACAATGATGGTCAGTTATTACTTCTATGGAGTTGCTCAGGTAAGGTTAATTTCATTTCTTACATAATTTGTATAACTTAAGGATCCTGAGAACATTTTTTGTTTACATAAGCATATTAGAGACAAGGTTAGAATTGACTGGGGATTTCTATGACTCAGGTTGTGCGTGCGCAAAATTAAAACTTGATTCAAGTGTTATTTACTTATATACCCAGTGGCCTAGTGATGGGATAGTTTGTGAATATTTAATAAGCCGTTGTTTATTTTTTGTAATAGGTGTTGTAATTTGGGGGGGGGGGTTTAGGTAGGAGGAATTATAATGAGCTATTTCTGGGGATGTAATTATGTTGGAGTTGTTTTGGGGATCATTGAAGGATTTGTGGTTTGTTCTTGTGATATGAAATGTGGGGGTGAGAATGTATGAGCTTGGATTTTGATTTTTGTAATAATAATTATTGTTATTGAAATGTGTAATAGAAACCGAAAGTATACACAAGCAATGAAAAACTGGAGAAATTCCTGCGTTCCCATGTGACTTCCGTGAATCAAAAATTCTACCCGAATGCATTTATTTGGGAAGGAAGGCTTCAGTCAATTTTCGGACTTAAACTCCGGCTACCTAACTCACATAAGTTGCCTTACTCGAGAGAAATATTGAGGATGAAGGATGGTGGGGAAATAGGGCTGGATTTCTTGGAGCCGGAAAATGTGGACCAGTAAGGAATTTTGTAGTGTGAAAAAGTTGGTGTTGTTTTGATTGCTTTTGTTTGTGCATGTGGTAGGTAGACCTTAATGAAGGGCTTCCATGTGCTTATGACATTTTTGTGAAGGATTTTGTTATGACTTTCAAGTGTAAGTTGAAGACTGTGATTATTGGATTGTAGGAATACCCTGGTGGTATTTATTCTCCCGGGGCTGACATCCTCGTCGCAAACATGCTACGTGAAAACACTAGTCTTGTCAATAACGTCGAAGGGGGCTATTGCGGCAGTTTTGAACAATCGAGGACTTGGAGGCGTACCTGTGAAAACTCCGAGGATGTACTCAGCATCTAATTATGAAGACGTCCAAGAGGTGATCTGGTATTTGAAGAAAAAGTATCCGGATAATCCGAAGATTGCGATTGGAACGTCAATGGGCGGCATGGTCCTGTGTAAATATTTGACGAATCAACCAGAAGAGGCAAAAAATACGTTCTTGACGGCGTTGGTGATTTCTGCTTGCTGGGATGCGCTGAGTGGGATTAAGAGTCTGGAGAAACCCATTATCAATAAATATATAATTAATGGTGGGATGACTCGGAATCTTCAGCATCTGGCTAGAAAATACAGGAAGGTGTTGGAAGTTCGGGAATGCTTTGATTTTAATAAAATATTGGGCAGTGCCACTCTCAGAGAATTCGATTCCAACTTTACTGCACCACAGTTTGGCTTCAAAACGGTTCAGGATTACTACTTGGATGCGACCATCCTTAATGTGGTGTCTAAGTTCTCCATTCCCGTTTTCGGTTTCAACGCTGAGGATGATCCTATGTCTCCTGGTGATTGTATGTTAAAGTTTAATTCATTGAGTAGTGTAAGTATCATGTGTTTATGTTATACAGTAAGGAACTCATCTTCTGAAATTTTTACATTTCAGCCTTACCCAAAGCACAAGCTTTAGAGTTGGGCTCTAAACTCGCCCTTGTCACAACTGTTCGAGGTGGTCATCTGGGTTATCTGGAAGGCTGGCTACCTACCAGAAGAAATGAACATTATATGGAACGATTTGCTGCTGAATTCGTGGGTGCAGTCATGAATTATGGTCAAGAACTCCTCATCTAATTCGGATGTTGTGATTAAATATATTGTTTTCAGCTAGATTAAGGTTTAATTGCAATTACGACGCAGTCTTGTGTTATTCTCCCTATTAGTAGTAGTTGTACAGGTACATTATTTTGTTTTTAACGAACAATGAACTAAAAACTCTCAAGGCTCAGGTTTTGGTGGAGCTTTCACTGGTTGAGCAGGGAAATATTGTAAAGAATGAAAATAATTCGTAGGCATTCAGCTCTCATAAGAAAATGCTTTTCTAAAGTTGCCGAAAATCAAATTCAGAATCTCTTGCGCTTGCCGTACAGTAGAACTGTTTTTTTCTTGAACTGAAATTCTGGTTTTGCTATATTTGGAGGTAGGTGAATCCTACATCTTGCCTACATCTTTGTATACATTCCAATTTAAGTATCAATTTATCCATGCATTAGCGTTTTTTATTTTAAATGTGGATCGTGGACCATTCGATTCTACTTTTATCTGATTTGGTCTGGCTGGAGATAACTGTTAAAGGTTTTTCGGATATATGTATTCTTGTTTATATTTTCTACTTACAAGGTTGTTATTAATTAGCAGGAACAGATATATTTACTTAGATGTTTTAAAGATGTTATGAGGCATGGTTAAGCCTTTCAGAATCTGCTGAGTTACTTTATCCATTTATGTTTCTATTTGTTGGACGCATTCCGTACTCTGATTTTGTGGGTACATCCTGCCAGTCCATTGCGTACATTTCGTTCACGTCTGTGCGGTTGAGGGTTAGATTGCACATAATCAGCAATACATAATAAAAATGAACTCTATGTGATGTACTTGTACAGGTTATCAATAATTCCTTGTAATGAATTTAATGTACATAATTATGCTGATAGTGGTTACATTGTTCTAAATCATGATTTTGTATACTGCAAGCTCTAAATTGCAAATAGTTTTAGCACAATTAAGACTACTGACATTCGATAATTATTAATAATCGTGCTAAAACGCTTGGCTGTCCATCCTTACTTCAAATCACAAAAATTAATTATTTTGTTATGTGATAGCTAGTAATAACTGTATCCAAAGTACGCTCCGCGTGAGTCATATTTGTGTTTTGCAAGTTAGTAATAACTAGTAATGAAAATGTCTGCTGTAACTATTAATATGAATATGGCTACCGACAATTTTGCAGTTAGTTCGTAGAGATAATGCAATGCCTTTAAGGCTTCTACTGCAAGTTAAAAAAGCACTACAAATTAAAACAATGCAATCTGTAATAGTAATTTAGCAATGTACGCCAATTTGTTGCTGTATTAATGATCTAGTGAGGTTAAATCTAGTCTTGCGTTTTGTTGTATGTAACTGTTGAATGTAACAAGAAACCTTTCCGTAACCGAGAAAAATCTTCTTGCTGACCAGATTTCGATTGAAGTTTTTTCATTTAACAATTACTCTTAAAGTATTAATGCTCTTCGTCTTTTAGAGTTTAAGCGAAAATCGTAGCAAGTGGTGTTACTTTTAGCTTTAATTATTTAGTCTTAGAAAAACGGGTCACAATCTTTTATATGTTGCTTCAAAGATGAAATAATTTTGTTGAAGATTAACACTGTTTCTAAAAGATAGTGCTGTGCACTTTCATTTTCGGAAATGCTCAGGATTGCGATGCAGAAATGAACGCGTCCAACTTTTGTGATGGTTGTTGAAGTAATGAATGTATACAACGTTACCAATGTTCAGGAATGTTGGGTAGAAAAGAAAAGGTTATTAATTGACATGATGCGATCAGCGATCATTTGCTGGTTTAGCAGTAAAAGTAACTGTAAGTACGAAAATCCATAACTGGCAACATAGTACGTAGTACTTTATTATTTAGCGCTGGTGTGTAGATTGACTTAAACTTATTGTTAGTTACAAAACGTGCGTAATTACAAAATTAATTGTAACACAATTACAAGTCAGTTGTCTTGCAAAAGATAATATCAATGCAAATACGAACGTAGTGATTTTACACATGTATGTTATTGTAGCACCATATCAGTGCATTGAATGTGATTATTATATAACGTGTACGCTGTATGTACAAGGCGAGAAAGACAGGTTTCTTCTAACTCTTTATGATGGAGGACATTAATCTTAAAGCGGATCGTTTATATTGGGCTCCGAAATGATTCCTAAAGGACAACACAAATACACAAAAATTACAAATGATTATCTGGAGATAAAAGCAAATTTTATTTTACCGTGTAGAATAAGAATTCAAAGATAATAATAATTGTGATCTTCTAATATGAAGTGAATACCATAACGCATTCACGAATCTTCACACTCAACTTTTGGTTCAAAAAACATATTCTGAGTTTCATGTTAAACTATTGCTCAAATTGATGGGTCAGATGGTCAATAAATACTTGCACTCCTATTCTAGAATAAAATGTCAGTGTTTAAATAATTATTATTCATATCTCACCAGTGATTCAAATGATGAAAAAGCTCGTAAATCGGCAACCGTAGCTCAAAGCCACTTTCTTTCGGAATTTTACTGTGGTAAGCTTTATAGAAGTTTTCCGTGAATCCGCCAAACATATTAGCTATACCTAGGTCATACTCATGGTGGCCATAGAATGTTGCTGGGTCGAATGCGACTGCAATCATATTTAAAATACATGATTAGCAGTGAAATAGATTTTCGAAATTTGAAATAGAGGAAGTTAACTTATAGGCTCTTACGTGGTTCACCATCAACTGCCCCTGCATTTCCGCTCCACAAATCTCCGTGTAACAGTGAAGGCACTGGATTTATTTTTTCTAAAATCTTCTGTATTTTCAGCATACAGGGTTCCCAAGTGTCCTTGAGTTGCGGGTCATGGTTCTGCATATTACAGTCATAATGAAATTTTGTATTCAGTTCCATCAACAACGAACAATCGAGCTGCCAGAACTAGCACAAAAAAATACCTGACTTATGATGTCTTCCACTTGACTGGCTAATTTGCGTATATAAAATTGCTGCGAGTAGTCAATAAATGCATACAATAGTTTCTTTGTTAAACCTTAATAGGTATACTTAATATGTAGTGGGCTCTTAAAACCAAAAACTTCGAACTCACAGCCCAATTTTCTTCCCATTGATTGCTTTGCAGAATATATCCACAGGATGTGGGCATGTGAAATCCGAATTGGTGCACAGCCTCCTGATCGCTGGATCCTGCTCCAGATGAAGTTATTCGGTCGGATTTACTTTTTTGCATTTTACAGAGATTAATATTGTGTAGATGCAAGCTGGAAGTTAGTAATGTAAATAGTAAATATTATAACTTTGACATCCAAATTTCTCCGTGTATGCTTAAAAAATATACTAAAACTGAACGATTATCACACTTTACATCTCACTTTCACAGTATAAATTTTGAAATAACTATCTTACATACTCGGCCAATTTTGATCCCAAATCAGCTTGAACTTTGCTAGCTGACCCAATATTGACACTCTCCATTACCAACGCCGCGGATGACCTTCCGAAGGTGACCACATAGTATGGTGTTGGTACACGAATAGTATTAGTTTTCAAAATTGCTTCAAGCCCAGCCTTTTCGCCCGCAAACATGTCTGCAGCCTGAAATAAACAGCACATACAGACAACTCTGGATATAAGGAATGATTCCAATCCAGTCCTGAAAGCAGCAGTAAAACAACAAATTGCAGAATTTTATAAAAGCCATCAAAAAATATTGCTTATAGAGACTAAATTTAATCAGTATTTGTACGTAATTAACGGGATCTTACTTTGCTTTCATGGTTAACTTTTATAAATACAGAACCTTTATCGGTCAAGTAATTAGATCCAGAAGAGATGCACCCGCTACCTCCAATTCCCGTATCTTTCAGGATTTTAGTACCCAGTGCTTTCTTAACTGCTTCTTCCATTGCCGTTTATATTTCGATTCTATTATTTATTGTTACTACTCCCTTCGATTTCACTCCAGTTCACGTCCGAGACAGTCTTTCACTCACGTACTCAAGCGTTGGCTTTATTTTTACCAGAACGAAAAAAGTAGTAAAAGTCACAAGGAGTAGTTAAATATACTTTCTACCGTCTACGCTAAAAAAAGGGATAGAGGAATATTACATTGGCATCTTGGCGTGTTTTGGAAAAATGAAATAGAGAGTTGCCGCTTAAATGTGCCATAAAAGAGTTCTTGTTTGGTCTTGGGCTGGGTTTCATTACATAG